>JARQOD010000007.1:96665194-96681623 GCA_033576555.1 Oophaga sylvatica | reverse complement strand
AATCCTTCTTTCCAGTTTCCCTTGTAGCCTGCTGTGTAGTGTCTGCATCTCCTGCTATCAGATAAGACAATTTCTTATTTTGTGTTTTTGCTATATTTTTGCATTTTGTCCTGCACTTCTGTGGGGGCCTTCAGGGTCCCCTCCGGGGGCTTCTGCCCTCTCAGTTTAGTTCATCCACTGAGTTTTGTACTTTTGCTTTTTCCAGTTTTTTTTCAGTGGCTGCTGTTTTGATTTTTTTTACACCAGAGAACTAATTTAGGTGGTAGAGGTCGTGTGATCTCAGGTGATTTTGAAATTAGTAGAGTTGGTGTTTTTCAGGGTTTTCTGAGATTGCAGTAAGTGCCCTTCCTGTCCTTTTCTATTTAGATAGTTTGGGCCCCAGCGTTTGCTCATACTATTTTCTTTCTGTGTCAGTATTTCCTCTTGTCTAACCGCCATTACATGTTTGGGGGCTTTCTATTATCTTTGGGGTTCTGCTCGGGGCAGATAGCTTTCCTATTTCTATCTTTAGGTGTAGTTGGTTTCTCAGGCTGTGACGAGGCGTCTAGGACCAACGTAGGAACGCTCCACGGCTGCCTCTAGTTGCGGTGGTTAGTCAGGGTACTGCAATCTCATAGATTCCAACTGCTCTGGTGTATTGCCTTTTTTGCCTGCACTCCTCAGCTACCGTAACATAACAGTGTTTATAAAGATTTAAAAAAGGTTTTACAAACGTGAGACAATTAAAAGTATGTACAATACGGTTACAAAATAAAAGGGGTTAACAGGAAAGATATCAACTTACAGTTCTTAGATCATTGTAGGCAAGCCATGCGGTTGGGGGATGGGCGACACGTCGCAATGCATCACAGATGTGCTCTGCCTCTGGTGTCCAGGACCAATCTGAGGCAAAATTACCTGGCCCTGCCTTATAGACCTCTGGCCGTGACATCGTTAAAGGGGCTGAGTTACCAGGGTCCTCCCCTTGCCTCGGAGTTGTAGTTTTGGTTCTGAAAACTCATAACTATCATTACTTAGAGATGGAGTCTCTTACAGCGATGCACAGCGTACCATTGTACTCCGCAAGACGTTGGCGTGCATTCAAGTCTAAACACAGAGTTTCTGGGTGGATCGGCTAAGCAGGAATCTGTTTCTTGGGTTCTGCTAGTGACAGCGCTTAGAAAATTCACTGATTACCGGCTTCACCGATGAATTGGCAGATATGAAAATTTCATACTTATAACATACCGGGGCCAAGATATTTGATCTTGAATAACTATCATACAACAAAGGAACAGACCATGTGGTTTCTAAACTGCTTTCAGCCGACCTCCCAGTGGGGGCTAGCCACCTGGTACCAGATTACACAGTGTGTAGTGACCTGGAGAGGGGGGAAGCCCACAGGCTGCAAAACAATGAATGCAGTAGTGTGGAAAGTTCTAGAAAAGTATAAGGAATGGAGCTTTCATTCCAGGTTATCGTCACACTACCTATCGCCCCATATCATTTCTCCCTATTCCTCTACTGGAACAACACGTCCATTCTGAACTGTCCTCCCACCTCTCCTCTTGTTCCCTCTTTGACCGCTTACAATCTGGCTTCAGACCGCATCACTCCGCTGAAACTGCCCTGACTAAGTCACCAACGACCTACTAACCGCATAGTGAAAGCGACGCGAGTTTCTCCTCCTGGGCCTGGCCTTTGTCATTGACACCGTGGACCATTCCCTCTTACTACAGACGTGCTCATCTGTTGACATTACAGACTTGGTCCTTTGTTGGATCTCCTCGCACCTAACAGACAGGACATTCAGTGTCTCCCACTCACACACCACCTCCTCATCTCGCCCTCTTATGTGTCAGTGTCCACCAAGGTCCAGTTGTAGGACTGGCACTATGCTTAGAGGGCGCACTCTTAAAGGGACCACACGCATCAACCTAAGGTATTCCCAACCTATAGCTGGGTGACACCTATTTAAGGCTTCTCCAATGTGGAGGTGCCTGAGCTACGTTGTTAGTTTGCCTTGCATGCTTGCTAGTTGTCAGGTTCCCCAGGTCCGCCTGTCTGCTTGTGTACTCTGTACCCGTCTGCTCATACCTGTCTGTACTCTCCTATCCATTAGCTGGTCCAGCCTGCACCTGCTAGTACTCCTCTGTTTAACACCCGGTCCAGTTCGCGCCTGCTAGTTCCCATCTGTGTAACACCCGGTCCACCCTGAGCCTGCCAGTGAGTTTCTGTTCTTCACCTGGTCCTATCTGCACCTGTGGTTCCAGTGTCCCTACAGTGCCCGCCTGCATTCTTCATCCCTCCTTCGGGCCGTACCAGCCTACCTGCTCCAGGGGGTCAGATGCCACCCTCTGTAGGTCAGCCCGAAGTAGCACCTGGTGCCACCTCCTTTGGTCGTAGTTTTCGCCTGCTGCCACTTATCCAAGGTCATATTTCGTAGGGCACCTGGTTACGCCTCTTCCAGGCTTTCAGAGGGATACAGAGCAGTGATTCCACAACCTTGCCCATTACAGTCTCCATCTTCTGGATTGGGTGTAATGGAAGAGCTGTCTATCTGATTAGTTTTTCCAATACACTTGGGCCTCACACCTTCCTGGATGAGGGAACGAACAGATAAGGGTTAAGATAGGAACAGAGCAAGATACGAGACCCCAGTGTCTCCACCATCTGGGGAAATGGGGGGCAGGGATAACCTAGGTTGCCCCTAGTACGAGAGCTTGGGTTGCTGCCTACAGTTCCTTGATTCTATGTGACAACACCGGTCAAAATACTGCAGGATACAGCACTCATCTGTGCCAGCAAAATACCAGGGTAAAATAGGTAATGTGTATGAGGCTAAATCAATGCACACCCAGACTCTTCATGTAGATAAGAAGACTGTGTCATTGCTGCAATACCGGTTTCACCCACACTTCTTCAGGGACTTGTGAGGTGGAAGGAGGACAATCATCTACATGCAGCGCGGGTGGATGACACCGTGCAGAGCACCTGGTTATAATATCTGGGGATTTCTTAATTCTTTCTGGCTCAGTTCTCAGATGTTCATGCAAGACACTGACATCTTTTATCTGATGTCCTTCATAACCTTTAAGAGGTTCCTTCACTTGGTCTCCTCTTGTGTTACTCATCCCTTCCCTTACACCTCGGGTGTCCTTCTGACATACCTTTACCTTACTGTTGCTCTCCTTACTGACATCCTCCTTTACCTTTGCTTTCCTGTTGCTGTCTTTACCTGTAGTCCTCCTTTACCTTTCCTGCTGCTGTCTTTTACCTGTAGTCCTCCTTTACCTTTCCTGCTGCTGTCTTTTACCTGTAGTCCTTCTTTACCTTTCCTGCTGCTGTCTTTTACCAGTAGTCCTTCTTTACCCTTCCTGCTGCTGTCTTTTACCTGTAGTCCTCCTTTACCTTCCTGCTGCCGTCTTTTACCTGTAGTCCTCCTTTACCTTCCTGCTGCTGTCCTTTACCTGTAGTCCTCCTTTACCTTCCTGCTGCTGTCTTTTACCTGTAGTCCTCCTTTACCTTCCTGCTGCCGATCTTTTACCTGTAGTCCTCCTTTACCTTCCCTGCTGCTTCTTTTACCTGTTGTCCTCTTTACTCTTCTGCTCTTCTTTACCTGTTGCTCGTCCTTTTACCTGTATCCTCCTTTACCTTCCCTACTGCCGTCCTTTACCTGTAGTCCTTTACCTTCCTGCTGCTGTCTTTTACCTGTAGTCCTTTACCTGTTCCTCTTCTTTACCTGTACTTCCGTTTTCCTGTAGTCCTCCTTTACCTTCCCTGCTCCGTCCTTTACCTGTAGTCCTCTTTACCTTCCTACTGCCTTCCTTTACCTGTAGTCCTCTTTACCTTCCTACTGCCTCCTTTACCTATAGTCCTCCTTTACCTTCCCTGCTGCCGTCCTTTACCTGTAGTCCTCCTTTACCTTCCCTGCTGCCGTCCTTTACCTGTAGTCCTCCTTTACCTTCCCTGCTGCTCCTTTACCTGTAGTCCTCCTTTTACCTTCCACTGCTGTCCTTTACCTTCCTTACTGCTGGTCCTTTACCTGTAGTCCTCCTTTACCTTCCCTGCTGCCGTCCTTTACCTGTAGTCCTCCTTTACCTTCCCTGCTGCCGTCCTTTACCTGTAGTCCTCCTTTACTTCCCCTGCTGCCGTCCTTTACCTGTAGTCCTCCTTTACCTCCCCTGCTGTCGTCCTTTACCTGTAGTCCTCCTTTACCTTCCCTGCTGCCGTCTTTTCCCTCTGCCTCGTGTCCTCCTCCTGGCCACCTCCATCACTTGGCATTCCCCTCTAGGAAATCGTCCCCAGAACCAGACTTCTTTGTTTATACCTTAACATCAGCTAATTATGGACTTTGCTTTAGAACTTTCCCACGTCGAATCCTTGTGTCTCTAAAGCCCCAGAAGTGAGAACCTTCTCTGGTCCTAGCAGAATGTGACACCCACCGGCTGCACCGTCCTGTGAGGTTCCCATCACCGCGGCATTATGTGCACTGTTCAAATATGTGCCAATGGTGTAAGAAATCCTCCACCCGCATGATAAACATAAGATTTACTCTAATAAGTGCTATCACTGTAGAATCGGCCTCCGGGGGGCGTCACACCGGCTGCCATCTTTCCTCTATTAGTAAATCTACATGCACAGATCATTTATCACTCTCCAATCCCGCTGTCTATGCAGTGTCACAAACCATACGGGTCACAGGTGGGCGACACTCGTGATGTGTCACTGTGTAGGGACGAAAGTCGCATTATTGGAGACTCCCAGCGGCAGTGGTGTGGGGTCTGGAGGGAACAGATGGGGTCTGGACGGTATAAAATTTTCTGGAAGTGACAGACGAGTCTGGAGGCAACTGTGGGGTCGGGAGAGGACAGTAGGGTCCGGAGGAAAAGGACAGAGGAGTCTAAGGAAACAGGTCTAGAAAAGGAGGATAGAGGGGTCTGAAGAGGAATCAAAGAGAGTGGGGAGTTGAGGAAGGGGAAGAAGGGATCTGGGGGAGACAGGTGGCTGGCGTTGGCTTAGAGGCGGCTGGCGTTGGCTTAGAGGCGGCTGGCGTTGGCTTAAAGGCGGCTGGCGTTGACTTAGAGGCGGCTGGCGTTGGCTTAGAGGCGGCTGGCGTTGGCTTAGAGGCGACTGGCGTTGGCTTAGAGGCGGCTGGCGTTGGCTTAAAGGCGGCTGGCGTTGGCTTAAAGGCAGCTGGCGTTGGGTTAGATGCAGCTGGCGTTGGCTTAAAGGCTGCTGGCGTTGGCTTAAAGGCGGCTGGCGTTGGGTTAGAGGCGGCTGGTGTTGGCTTAAAGGCTGCTGGCGTTGGCTTAGAGGCGGCTGGCGTTGGGTTAGAGGCGGCTGGCGTTGGCTTAAAGGCGGCTGGTGTTGGTTTAGAGGCAGCTGGCGTTGGCTTAGCGGCGGCTGGCGTTGGTTTAGCGACGGCTGGCGTGGGCTTAGAGGCGGCTGGCGTTGGCTTAGAGGCGGCTGGCATTGGCTTATTTTCTCACATTGACCTCACATGCACTCTCAGCTGATTTGACCGTACATATGTATATGGGGCTGGGAGGAATTTCCAGCTTCCTTATTTTCAGAGTGGTGATAGGTAGAGGAGGCTGCGGGGTTTGTCAGGGCGGGCCCTGCCTATCGACTATATTACATGCAGCTTAGGTAGAGGAGGCTGGCATTGGCTTAGAGGCGGCTGGCATTGGCTTAGAGGCGGCTGGCGTTGGCTTAGAGGCGGCTGGCATTGGCTTAGAGGTGGCTGGCATTGGGTTAGAGGCGGCTGCCGTTGGCTTAGAGGCAGCTGGCACTGGCTTAGAGGCGGCTGCCGTTGGCTTAGAGGCGGCTGGCATTGGTTTAGAGGCGGCTGGCTGGCTTAGAGGCGGCTGGCGTTGGCTTAGAGGCGGCTGCCGTTGGCTTAGAGGCGGCTGCCGTTGGCTTAGAGGCGGCTGGCGTTGGTTTAGAGGCCGCTGGCACTGGCTTAGAGGCAGCTGCCGTTGGCTTAGAGGCGGCTGGCTTGGTTTAGAGGCGGCTGGCACTGGCTTAGAGGCGGCTGGCACTGGCTTAGAGGCGACTGGCACTGGCTTAGAGGCGGCTGCCGTTGGCTTAGAGGCGGCTGCCGTTGGCTTAGAGGGGGCTGCCGTTGGCTTAGAGGGGGCTGCCGTTGGCTTAGAGGCAGCTGCCGTTGGCTTAGAGGCGGCTGCCTTGGTTTAGAGGCGGCTGGCATTGGCTTATTCTCACATTGACCTCACATGCACTCTCAGTTGATTTGACCGTACATATGTATGTGGGGCTGGGAGGAATTTCCAGCTTCCTTATTTTCAGAGTGGTGACAGGTAGAGGAGGCTGCCGTTGGCTTAGAGGCGGCTGGCATTGGCTTAGAGGCGGCTGGCGTTGGCTTAGAGGAGGCTGCCGTTGGCATAGAGGCGGCTGGCACTGGCTTAGAGGCGGCTGGCACTGGCTTAGAGGCGGCTGCCGTTGGCTTAGAGGCGGCTGGCGTTGGCTTAGAGGCGGCTGGCGTTGGCTTAGAGGCGGCTGGCGTTGGCTTAGAGGCGGCTGGCGTTGGCTTAGAGGGGCTGGCGTTGGCTTAGAGGTGGCTGGCGTTGGCTTAGAGGGGGCTGGCGTTGGCTTAGAGGGGGCTGGCGTTGGCTTAGAGGCGGCTGGCGTTGGCTTAGAGGCGGCTGGCGTTGGCTTAGAGGCGGCTGGCGTTGGCTTAGAGGCGGCTGGCGTTGGTTTAGAGGGGGCTGGCGTTGGTTTAGAGGCGGCTGGCGTTGGTTTAGAGGCGGCTGGCGTTGGTTTAGAGGCGGCTGGCGTTGGTTTAGAGGCAGCTGGCACTGGCTTAGAGGCGGCTGCCGTTGGCTTAGAGGCGGCTGGCACTGGCTTAGAGGCGGCTGGCGTTGGCTTAAGCGGGCGTGCTTAGCGGCGTTGGCTTAGAGGCGGCTGGCGTTGGCTTAGAGGCGGCTGGCGTTGGCTTAGAGGGGGCTGGCGTTGGCTTAGAGGTGGCTGGCGTTGGCTTAGAGGTGGCTGGCGTTGGCTTAGAGGGGCTGGCGTTGGCTTAGAGGCAGCTGGAGTTGGCTTAGAGGCGGCTGGCGTTGACATAGAGGCGGCTGGCGTTGGCTTAGAGGCGCTGGCGTTGGCTTAGAGGCGGCTGGCGTTGGTTTAGAGGGGGCTGGCGTTGGTTTAGAGGCGGCTGGCATTGGTTAGAGCGGCTGGCATTGGTTTAGAGGCGGCTGGCACTGGCTTAGAGGCGGCTGGCGTTGGCTTAGAGGCGGCTGGCGTTGGTTTAGAGGGGGCTGGCGTTGGTTTAGAGGCGGCTGGCATTGGTTAGAGGCGGCTGGCACTGGCTTAGAGGCGGCTGGCGTTGGCTTAGAGGCGGCTGGCGTGGTTTAGAGGCGGCTGGTGTTGGCTTATTTTTCTCACATTGACCTCACATGCACTCTCAGCTGATTTGACCGTACATATGTATGTGGGGCTGGGAGGAATTTGCAGCTTCCTTATTTTCAGAGTGGTGACAGGTAGAGGAGGCTGCCGTTGGCTTAGAGGCGGCTGCTGTTGGCTTAGAGGGGCTGGCGTTGGCTTAGAGGTGGCTGGCATTGGCTTAGAGGGGGCTGGCGTTGGCTTAGAGGCGGCTGGCGTTGGCTTAGAGGCGGCTGGCGTTGGCTTAGAGGGGGCTGGCGTTGCTTAGAGGCGGCTGCCGTTGGCTTAGAGGCGGCTGCCGTTGGCTTAGAGGCGGCTGGCGTTGGCTTAGAGGCGGCTGGCGTTGGCTAGAGGCGGCTGGCGTTGGCTTAGAGGCGGCTGCGTTGGCTTAGAGGGGCTGGCGTTGGCTTAGAGGTGGCTGGCGTTGGCTTAGAGGGGGCTGGCGTTGGCTTAGAGGCGGCTGGCGTTGGCTTAGAGGCGGCTGGCGTTGGCTTAGAGGCGGCTGGCGTTGGCTTAGAGGCGGCTGGCGTTGGCTTAGAGGGGCTGGCGTTGGCTTAGAGGGGCTGGCGTTGGCTTAGAGGGGGCTGGCGTTGGCTTAGAGGGCTGGCGTTGGCTTAGAGGCGGCTGGCGTTGGCTTAGAGGCGGCTGGCGTTGGCTTAGAGGCGGCTGGCGTTGGCTTAGAGGCGGCTGGCGTTGGCTTAGAGGCGGCTGGCGTTGGCTTAGAGGCGGCTGGCGTTGGCTTAGAGGCGGCTGGCGTTGGCTTAGAGGCGGCTGGCGTTGGCTTAGAGGCGGCTGGCGTTGGCTTAGAGGCGGCTGGCGTTGTTAGAGGTGCTGGCATTGGTTAGAGTGTGGCTGGCTAGAGTGGCTGCGTTGGCTTAGAGGCGGCTGGCGTTGGCTTAGAGGCGGCTGGCGTTGGCTTAGAGGCGGCTGGCGTTGGCTTAGAGGCGGGCTTGCTGAGCGCTGGCGTTGTTTAGAGGCGGCTGGCGTTGGCTTAGAGCGGCTGGCGTTGGCTTAGAGGCGGCTGGCGTTGGCTTAGAGGCGCTGCTGTTGGCTTAGAGGCCGCTGGCACTGGCTTAGAGGTGGCTGGGTTGGCTTATTCTTCTCACATTGACCTCACATGCACTCTTAGCTGATTTGACCGTACATATGTATGTGGGGCTGGGAGGAATTTCCAGCTTCCTTATTTTCAGAGTGGTGATAGGTAGAGGAGGCTGCGGGGTTTGTCAGGCGGGCCCTGCCTATCGACTATATTACATGCAGGCTTACGCCTCGGCTGGATTTTCAGGTTTAGTTTATTACAGACTGAAGCTCTGAGAACTGAACTAGAAAATGAGAGGAGACTGATAACCGTCCATGGCCGCCTGTAGAGAGAGCCCCGACCCTCGTCTTGTATCTGCTGCTCCGGAATGGTGAGTCTGGGCCGTACTAACAGGGCCTGGGGTCTACACCTGCAGGGCCATCCTTGCTAGGTCATAGGAGATGCCACAGAGCCTCATTTAGAGGAAAGGTCCGGGAACCATCACAGCAATGGAGGCGTCTACTCATAGGAGTCATAGTGGAGGGAACACGAAGGGTAAACTGTGGGCTCCACTATTCAGGAAGGGTAGACCAGGGGGATGTGTGCAGGAGTAGTGCAGTGACAAATGTGGAAAACAGATAAAAGCAGCTCAGGGGATGAATGCGCTGGGGTAGTAGAGCCAGGAGAAAGGAGAAGACCTAGGGCTGAAATGTGCAGGAGCGGCGGTCCTCAGGCTGAAATTGCATGCTTGATCTTTGATGTACAATAATAAATTATATTGTGGTACCGTGTTAGCCAGAAAAATCGATGTGAATACTTTTCCATCCAAAGATGACAAGAGTATTCTTAGAGTGATACATTTATTGGCTAACCAGAAAATTATATGTTCGCAAGCTTTCAGAGCACAGAGGCTCCTTCTTCAGGCAAGATTACAAATAGCTTAATGAAAAAAAGGGCACAACATTTAAGGGATACTAAGACATTTGGTGGGAGGTGTGATGCCTCTTAAAGATAAGCCAAGGAAATTGAATAAGCATTTTCTTAAGCCCGGGTCTCACATAGCGACACTCCAGCGATCCCGACAATGATCAGGATCGCTGGTGTGTCGCTACATGATCGCTGCTGAGCTGCCAAACAGGGATCAGCACAGCGACACTGCGGGTAACATCGCTTAGTTACCCGCAGTGTACGTTGGATACCAGCGCCCTGATGCAAGGAGCTGGTAACCAAGGTACACATCGGGTTTCCAGGCGCTGCGCGGTGCCTGGAAACCCGCTGTGTACCTTGGTTACTAGCGGATCGCTGATCTCCCGCCTGTCACACGCAGCGATGCGTGCCTGTCAGCGGGAGACCAGCGATCAAAAAAATGTCCAGGACATTCAGCGACGATCAGCGATACCCAGCAGGGGAGATCGCTGTGTGAGACGGGGGCTTTACAAATGGAGAGGCAGTGGGATGATGTTCTTAGTTATCTGGAGTCCTTCTGCTGGAAGTGTGAACTGTGTCCATGTAGTGAGTCATAAATCCAGGTGTTAAATTGAGTTCTGGTGTCAAAGTATTGAACATCCTAATAAGTTTGAATTCCCATATTTTTCTCTCCCTGTCATCCTTAAAATGACCTTTTAGTATTAGGACTTTTACATCTGTCATACAATGTCCAGTTCCAGAGAAATGTTTTCCCACAGGCGTGTCCATTTCATTCCTGATCGTATGTCTGTGTAGATTCATCCTTGTTTGTAGTTTTTGCATGGTTTCCCCAATATAGATAGCTCCAGGGCACCTCGTACATTGTATCATGTCACCACATTGGAGGATGTACATGAAAAGGAACCCATGACCTTATAGTCCTGATTTGTGTTTGGTACAGGACTGTATTTGTTGGTAATATTGGTACAAGTTTTGAACTTTTTGTTGTTACATGGGAATGTGCCAGTCACTGATGGTGAGGAGAGGACACTTCTGACAAGGAGATTCCTTAAGTTAGGGGGCTGTTTGTAGGAGAGCAGTGGCCGTTCTGGGAATATGTCTTTCAGCTCGTGGTCTCTGTGGAATATGGGTTGGAGATCAGCACCAATTTTCCTTAGCAATCTCATGTGGGGGTTGTATGTGACCACAAGAGGTACCCTGTTGTTGTCCTCTCTCAGCCTGTAATCCAGGAGGTTGCTTCTTGGGATTCTTGTAGCCCTGTGGATCTGTTCATCTATTACCAGTGGATGATATCCTTGTTGTAGGAATGTATTCCTCAGAGATGCTTGATCTTTAAAATCAGTAGAAGAAAAACAAAGTGCTGAAATGTGCTGGAGGGGTAGAGTGTTATGAATGTTTTAGAGGTGAATTCTGAGCAGAAGCTCCCTCTGGTGGTTGCAAACAGTACTGAACCATTCAATGAGGATTGGCAATCAGGAATCACAGACTGGCTGGATATAAGGGAGGTTTCCCCATCATGGTTGCCGGTGATCAATTGTTCCTGTCTCAACGTTGTTTCCTGGTTCACTTGGAAGCTTGCTGAGTCTTGCCTCTTCTGCTCTCAGATAAGATATTTTCTGTTTTTTGTTTTTGTGCTTACCATTTGCATATTTCTCTGCATTTCTGTGAGGTCAGCCAGGTCTCCCCCCCCCCCCCCCCGGGGGCTTGGGCTCCTCTCAGTTCTTCTGGAGCCACTGTTATTTGTTCATTTGCCTTTTCCAGTTTTTTCAGTGGCTGCGGCTTAGTTTTGTTACACCAGAGAACTGATTTAGGTGGTAGAGGTCGTGTGATCTCAGGGGTTTTTGCAATTAGTAGCGTTGGCTTTTTTTAGGGTTTTTTTGGATTGCAGTAAGTACCCTTCCTATCCTTTTCTATTTAGATAGTTTGGGCCCCAGCGTTTGCTCATACTATTTTCTGTCTGTGTCTGTATTTCTTCTTGTCTAACCGCCATTACATGTTTGGGGCTTCCTATATTCTTTGGGGATCTGCTCCGGGGCAGATAGTTTTCCTCTTTCTGTCTTTAGGTGTAGTTAACCTCTCAGGCTGTGACGAGGCGTCTAGGACCAACGTAGGTACGCTCCACGGCTGCCTCTAGTTGTGGTGGTTAGTCAGGGTACTGCAATCCCATAGATTCCAACCTCTCTGGTGTATTGCCTTTTTTACCTGCACTCCTCAGCTACCAAATCATAACAGTAGAGCCAGAATCACAGGGGTAGAAACAGCTACTACAGTCTGTGCTGGAGGGGTAGAGCCAGAATCCCAGGGTAGAAACAGCTACTACTGTCTGTGCTGGAGGGGTAGAAACAATCTCAGGGGTGAAGAAGGGGTAGATCAGGTATGGACTGGGGCTGAAATTCAGTCCTGGCATTTGAAATCACACAGGCCCATGCTGTCCCCGTCCCCAAGCACCCGATGGGATATATTACTAATATTACACTGGATGGAGGAAAGGAAGATTTACTACAAGACCAATATTTCTAATGATCCCTGTGGCTGCTGGAGTAAGTGACGGAGTCAGCGACGTTGTGCTCCATCACAACTCTTAACAGTATGGGGGTCTTGAGAACACAGATTCTTTAAACAATGTAGCAGCCAAGCGACCCACGACCAGACAGGTCCTTCTAGCATTTACCAGAATTGCCAGTCCGGCCTTGAGTAGACCTGGAGCTGATGTGCAGGAAGGGTAGACCCAGAATCGCAGGGGTAGACCCAGCATTGCAGTGGTAGATCCGGAAATGAAATGTGCTGGAGGGTAGACCTTGAGCTTATATCTGTAGGAGGGGTAGACCCGGAATTGCAGGGGTAGACCTGGTGCGGACTTGCAGGAAGGGTAGACCCAGCATTGCAGTGGTAGACCTGGAGCTGACATGCAGGAGGGGTAGACCCAGAATCACAGGGGTAGACCTGGAGCTGACATGCAGGAGGGGTAGACCCAGCATTGCAGGGGTAGATCCGGAAATGAAATGTGCTGGAGGGGTAGACCTTGAGCTTATATGTGTAGGAGGATAGACCTGGAATCGCAGGGGTAGACCTGGAGCTGACATGCAGGAGGGGTAGACCAAGCATTGCAGTGGTAGAACTGGAGCTGACATGCAGGAGGGGTAGACCCAGCATTGCAGTGGTAGACCTGGAGCTGACATGCAGGAGGGGTAGACCCAGCATTGCAGGGGTAGATCCGGAAATGAAATGTGCTGGAGGGGTAGACCTTGAGCTTATATGTGTAGGAGGGTAGACCTGGAATCGCAGGGGTAGACCTGGAGCTGACATGCAGGAGGGGTAGACCAAGCATTGCAGTGGTAGAACTGGAGCTCACATGCAGGAGGGGTAGACCCAGCATTGCAGTGGTAGACCTGGAGCTGACATGCAGGAGGGGTAGACCCAGAATCGCAGGGGTACATCCGGAAATGAAATGTGCTGGAGGGGTAGACCTTGAGCTTATATGTGTAGGAGGATAGACCTGGAATCGCAGGGGTAGACCTGGAGCTGACATGCAGGAGGGGTACACCAAGCATTGCAGTGGTAGACCTGGAGCTGACATGCAGGAGAGGTAGACCAAGCATTGCAGTGGTAGACCTGGAGCTGACATGCAGGAGGGGTAGACCCAGCATTGCAGTGGTAGACCTGGAGCTGACATGCAGGAGGGGTAGACCCAGCATTCCAGTGGTAGACCTGGAGCTGACATGCAGGAAGGGTAGACCCAGAATCAAAGGGGTAGACCTGGAGCTGACATGCAGGAGGGGTAGACCCAACATTGCAGTGGTAGACCTGGAGCTGACATGCAGGAGGGGTAGACCAAGCATTGCAGTGGTAGACCTGGAGCTGACATGCAGGAGAGGTAGACCCAGCACTGCAGTGGTAGACCTGGAGCTGACATGCAGGAGAGGTAGACCAAGCATTGCAGTGGTAGACCTGGAGCCGACATGCAGGAGGGGTAGACCCAGCATCGCAGTGGTAGACCTGGAGCCGACATGCAGGAGGGGTAGACCCAGCATTGCAGTGGTAGACCTGGAGCTGACCTGCAGGAGAGGTAGACCCAGCACTGCAGTGGTAGACCTGGAGCTGACATGCAGGAGGGGTAGACCCAGCACTGCAGTGGTAGACCTGGAGCTGACATGCAGGAGAGGTAGACCCAGCACTGCAGTGGTAGACCTGGAGCTGACATGCAGGAGAGGTAGACCAAGCATTGCAGTGGTAGACCTGGAGCTGACATGCAGGAGGGGTAGACCAAGCATTGCAGTGGTAGACCTGGAGCTGACATGCAGGAGGGGTAGACCCAGCACTGCAGTGGTAGATCCGGAAATGAAATGTGCTGGAGGGGTAGACCTTGAGCTTATATGTGTAGGAGGGTAGACCGGAATCGCAGGGGTAGACCTGGAGCTGACATGCAGGAGGGGTAGACCCAGCACTGCAGTGGTAGACCTGGAGCTGACATGCAGGAGAGATAGACCCAGCACTGCAGTGGTAGACCTGGAGCTGACATGCAGGAGAGGTAGACCAAGCATTGCAGTGGTAGACCTGGAGCCGACATGCAGGAGGGGTAGACCCAGCACTGCAGTGGTAGACCTGGAGCTGACATGCAGGAGAGGTAGACCCAGCACTGCAGTGGTAGACCTGGAGCTGACATGCAGGAGGGGTAGACCCAGCACTGCAGTGGTAGACCTGGAGCTGACATGCAGGAGGGGTAGACCCAGCATTCCAGTGGTAGACCTGGAGCTGACATGCAGGAGGGGTAGACCCAGCATCGCAGTGGTAGACCTGGAGCCGACATGCAGGAGGGGTAGACCCAGCATTGCAGTGGTAGACCGGAGTTAACATTAGGAAGGGCAACCAATCTTTTCTAAGGCGTGAAGACGTCTCGGTGTAGAGATTTTCTCCTGTCTTCTTGGCTGGAAGGTCGGTGAAGCTGCAGACATCTGGCAGCCTCCGCTCTCTATGATTATGTGCACACCGGCAGAGGCCATGATTTCCCGTTCATGGTGTCTTTATTTTCCAGTTTTCGGCCAGTTTGCGGTAGATGATGTGCATACGGTGGAAGGAGTGGTCGGTCACAGCGCCATATTACCGTGCTCTGTCACCATCCCCACCAACCAGAAGGAAGACCAACTTCGGATCCTTTGGTTCAAAAACTTCACTAAAAAACTCTTGGACTGTGCGGTGCAGAGCGAGAAGGATCCGGACTGCCGGCCGACCCCACAGTCCCCACGGACTCGCATCTCATGGAAATTCTTCGGTAGCGCTGATTTAGAGATCTCTGCGCTGCAGGAATCGGACACCGGACAGTATCAGTGCTGGATCATCCTAGAGGACACCTACCGCAGACGAGACGTCCTCCTCCGGGTCCACGGTAACCCACTAAGCTTGGTCATGTCTAGATTAGATGGGTGACAACCATTCTGGCTACATTATCTGCCCCGGAGCGGTGGGAAATAGACCTGCAATTATTGAATCCTGACAGAATTCAGCTGTGGGGGCAGGACAAGGCCAGGACCAGATGGTGGATGGAAACAAGGCTTCTGTCCACAGATTGTAAGCAGAGGTCCTGAAAATGGGACAGAAGTCATGGTGCCATACAACATCTATAGAGTAGTGCCATAAGGTACATATACAGTGGTTACGGAAAGTATTCAGACCCCTTTACATTTTTCCCTCTTTGTTTCATTGCAGCCATTTGATAAATTCAGTAAAGTTCATTTTTCTCATTAATGTGCACTCTGCACCCCATCTTCACTGAAAAAAACAAATGTAGAAATGTTTGCAAATTTATTAAAAAAGAAAAACTGAAACATCACATGGTCATAAGTATTCAGTCCCTTTGCTCAGTGTTGAGTAGAAGCACCTTTTGAGCTAGTTCATCATTCTTGGGGATGATACAATGAGTTTTTCACCCCTGGATTTGGGGATCCTCTGCCATTCTTCCTGGCAGATCCTCTCCAGTTCCGTCAGGTTGGATGGTGAACGTTGGTGGACAGTCATTTTCAGGTCTCTCCAGAGATGCTCCATTGGGTTCAGGTTAGGGCTCTGGCTGGGTCAGTCAGGAATGGTCACAGAGTTTGTTCTGAAGCCGCTCCTTTGTTATTTTAGCTGTGTGCTTAGGGTCATTGTCTTGTTGGAAGGTGAACCTTCGGCCAAGTCTGAGGTCCAGAGCACTCTGGAAGAGGTTTTCATCCAGGATATCTCTGCACTTGGCCGCATTCATGTTTACTTCAATTACAACCAGTCGTCCTGTCCCTGCAGCTGATAAACACTCCCATAGCATGATGCTGCCTCCACCATGTTTCACTGTGGGGATTGTATTGGGCAGGTGATGAGCAGTGCCTGGTTTTCTCCACACATACCGCTTACAATTATCACCAGAAAGTTCTATCTTCATCTCATCAGACCAGAGAATCTTATTTCTCATAGTCTGGGAGTCCTTCATGTGTTTTTAGTAAACTCTATGTGGCTTTCATATGTCTGGCACTGAGGAGAGGCTTCCGTCGGTCACTCTGCCATAAAGCCCCGACTGGTGGAGGGCTGCAGTGATAGTTGACTTTGTGAAACGTTCTCCCATCTCCCTACTGCATCTGTAGAGCTCAGCCACAGTGATCTTGGGGTTCTTCTTTACCTCTCTCACCAAGGCCCTTCTCCCACGATTGCTCAGTTTGGCTGGACGGCCAGGTCAAGGAAGACTTCTTGTGGTCCCAAACTTCTTCCATTTAAGGATTATGGAGGCCACTGTGCTCTTAGGAACCTTGAGTACTGCAGAAATTCTTTTGTAACCTTGGCCAGATCTGTGCCTTGCCACAATTCTGTCTCTGAGCTCCTTGGCCAGTTCCTTTGGCCTCATGATTCTCATTTGGTGTGACATGCACTGTGAGCTGTGAGGTCTTATATAGACAGGTGTCGCCTTTACAAATCAAGTCCTATCAGTGTAATTACACACAGCTGGACTCCAATGAAGGAGTAGAACCATCTCAAGGAGGATCACAAGGAAATGGACAGCATGTGACGTAAATATGAGTGTCTGAGCAAAGGGGCTGAATACTTATGACCATGTGAGATTTCAGGGTTTTTTTTTTTAATAAA
>JARQOD010000007.1:96647877-96660094 GCA_033576555.1 Oophaga sylvatica | reverse complement strand
CCCCTTTCTGCTGTCTCTTCCTTCCTGTCTGTGTTCTCCCCTCATGTGCTTCCCCTGTTGCTGTCTCCTTTCTGTGCTGCTTTCCCCCCATGTGCTATCCCCTTGTTGCTGTCTCTTCCTTCGTGTTGTTCTCCCCATGTGCTTCCCTTCTTGCTGTCTCTCTCTTCCCGTGCTTGTTCTTCTCCTCTGTGCTGTGCCTTATCTTGTGTTCCCCTTCCTGTGCTTTCTCTCCTGTGCTTCCCCTTGTCCTGTGCTCTGCTCTCTTCTGTGCTGTGTTCTCCCCTCATGTGCTCCCCTTGTTGCTGTCTCTCTCTTTTGTGCTTGTTCTCCCCCCATGTGCTATCCCCTTGCTGTCTCTCTCCTTCTGTGCTGTTTCTCCCCCATGTCTATCCCCCTTGTCTGCTGTCTCTCTCCTTTTTGTGTTCTCCCCTGTGCTTCCCCTTGTCTGTTCTTCCCTTCCTGTGCTGTGTCTCCCCATGTGCTATCCCCCTTGTTGCTGTCTCCCTTCCTGTGCTGTGTTTCCCATGTGCTTCCCCTTGTCTGCTGTCTCTCTCTTCCTGTGCTGTGTTCTCCCTCATGTGCTATCCCTTGTCTGCTGTCTCTCCTTCCTGTGCTGTGTTCTCCCTCATGTGCTTCCCTTGTCTGCTGTTCTCTTCCTGTGCTGTTTCTCCCCCTTGCTTCCCTTGTCTGCGTCTCTCTTCCTGTGCTGTGTTTCCCCATGTCTGTCCCCTTTGTTGCTGTCTTCTCTTCCTGTCTGTGTTCTCCCCTGTGCTATCCCCCTTGTCTGCTGTCTTCTTTCTTCTTGTGTTCCTCTCATGTGCTTCCCTTGTCTGCTGTCTTCTCCTTCCTGTGCGTGTTCTCCCCCATGTCTCCTTTCTGCTGTCTCTCTCCTTCCTGTGCTGTGTTCCCCCTCATTGCTATCCCCTTTCTGCTGTCTCTCTCCTTCTGTGCTGTTTCTCCCTCTGTGCTCTCCCTTGTCTGCTGTCTCTCTCCTTCCTGTGCTGTGTTCTCCCCCTGTGCTCTCCCTTTCGCTGTCTCTCTCCTTCTTCGTGTTTCTCCCCTCATGTGCTCCCTTGTCTGCTGTCTCTCTCCTTTGCTGTGTTCTCCCTCATGTGCTATCCCTTGTTGCTGTCTTCTCCTTCCTGTGCGTGTTCTCCCCCATGTGCTCCTCTTGTCTGCTGTCTCTCTCCTTCCTGTGCTGTGTTCTCCCTCATGTGCTTCCCCCTTGTCTGCTGTCTCTCTCCTTCCTGTGCTGTTTCTCCCTCATGTGCTATCCCCCTTGTCTGCTGTCTCTCTCCTTCCTGTGCTGTGTTCTCCCTCATGTGCTTCCCCCTTGTCTGCGTCTCTCTCCTTCCTGTGCTGTGTTCTCCCCCATGTGCTTCCCCTTGTCTGCTGTCTCTCCTCCTTGCTGTGTTCTCCCCTGTGCTGTCCCCTTGTCTGCTGTCTCTCCTCCTGTGCTGTTTTCCCCCATGTGCTTCCCCTTGTCTGCTGTCTCTCCTTCGTTTCTGTGTTCTCCCTCTGTCTGTCCCCCTTTCTGCTGTCTCTCTCCTTCCTGTGCTTGTTCTCCCTCATGTGCTTCCCCTTGTTCTGTCTCTCTTTCTGGCTGTTTCTCCTCATTCTTCCCTTGTCTGCCTCTGTCTTCCTGTGCTGTGTTCTCCTCCTTGTGTCTCTTCCCCCTTGTCTCTGCTTCTCTTCCTCTTCCTTCTGTGTTCTCCCTCATGTGCTTCCTCTTGTCTGCTGTTCTCTCTCCTTCTGTGTTCTCCCTCATGTGCTTCCCCCTTGTGCTGTCTCTCTCTTCCTGTGTGTGTTCTCCCTCATGTGCTGTTCTTGTCTGTGCTCTCTCCTTCTGTGCTGTGTTCTCCCTCATGTGCTTCCCCTTGTCGTGTCTCTCTTTCTGCTGTGTTCTCCCTCTGTGCTGTCCCCCTTGTCTGCTTCTCTCCCTTGCTGTGTTCTCCCCTCATGTGTCTCCTCTTGTTGCTGTCTCTCTCCTTCCTGTGCTGTGTTCTCCCCTCTGTGCTTCCTTTCTGCTGCTCTCTCCTTCTGTGCTGTGTTCTCCCATGTGCTTCCCCTTGTCTGCTGTCTCTCTCCTTCCTGTGCTGTGTTCCCCTCATGTGCTTCCCTGCTGTGTCTCTCTCTCCTGTGCTGTGTTCTCCCTGTGCTCCCCTTGTCGCTGTCTCTCTCCTTCCTGTGCTGTGTTTCCCCCATGTGCTTCCCTTGTCTGCTGTCTCTCCCTTCCTGTGCTGTGTTCTCCCTCATGTGCTTCCCTTGTCTGCTGTCTCTCTCCTTCTGTGCTGTGTTCTCCCCATGTGCTTCCCCTTGTCTGCTGTCTCTCTCCTTCCTGTGCTGTGTTCTCCCCCATGTGCTATCCCCTTCTGCTGTCTCTCTCTTCTGTGCTGTGTTCTCCCTCATGTGCTTCCCTTGTCTGCTGTCTCTCTCCTTCCTGTGCTGTGTTCTCCCCCATGTGCTTCCCCCTTGTCTGCTGTCTCTCTCTCCTGTGCTGTGTTCTCCCCTCATGTGCTTCCTTGTTGCGTCTCTCCTTTGGCTTGTTCCCCCCATGTGCTTCCCTTGCGCTCTCTCTCCTTCCTGTGCTGTGTTCTCCCCAGTGTACCCTGTCGGTTTTTTCTGTTTCCATTCATCCTTGTGGTCCTCTCTTCTGTGCGGTCCCATGGTTCCCCTGTTGGCCTCCCTCTGTGCGGTTCTCCCCATGTGCTTCCCTTGTCTGCTGTCTCTCTCCTTCCTGTGCTGTGTTCTTCCTCATGTGCTTCCCCTTGTCTGCTGTCTCTCTCCTTCCTGTGCTGTGTTCTCCCCTCATGTGCTGTCCCCCTTGTCTGCTGTCTCTCCTTCCTGTGCTGTGTTCTCCCCTCATGTGCTGTCCCCTTGTCTGCTGTCTCTTCCTCCTGTGCTGTGTTCTCCCCTCATGTGCTGTCCCCTTGTCTGCTGTCTCTCCTTCCTGTGCTGTGTTCTCCCCTCATGTGCTATCCCCCTTGTCTGCTGTCTCTCTCCTTCCTGTGCTGTGTTCTCCCCTCATGTGCTTCCTCTTGTCTGCTGTCTCTCTCCTTCCTGTGCGTGTTCTCCCCTCATGTGCTTCCCCTTGTCTGCTGTCTCTCTCCTTCCTGTGCTGTGTTCTCCCCTCATGTGCTATCCCCTCTTGTCTGCTGTCTCTCTCCTTCCTGTGCTGTGTTCTCCCTCATGTGCTCCCTCTTGTCTGCTGTTCTCTCCTTCCTGTGCTGTGTTCTCCCCTCATGTGCTTCCCCTTGTCTGCTGTCTCTCTCCTTCCTGTGCTGTGTTCTCCCCTCATGTGCTGTCCCCTTGTCTGCTGTCTCTCTCCTTCCTGTGCTGTGTTCTCCCCCCATGTGCTATCCCCCTTGTCTGCTGTCTCTCCTTCTTGTGCTGTGTTCTCCCCTCATGTGCTGTCCCGTTTGAGCTCTCTCACCCCTGTGTCTGCCGTGTACAGAACATACCACATCTCCTGGCAGGGGAGGAAGCAAAAGACAAAACTGACATTACAGGGATGATTGTATTTCTGTTATTTCCAATATGTACAGATAAATGTGGGAGGGGCAGGCGAAGCGGAGGTGCAGATGCAGGTGCAGCAGAAGCGGAGTGGAAGGTGCAGGCGGAGAGCAGGCAGAGGTTCTGAGGTGACATCCACGAATAGAGGATTCTGAGGCCGCAATCCGCGGACGGAGGGTTCGAGGCCGCACTCGCAGGACGTATTGTTCTGAGACCGCACCCGCGGAATGAAGAGGTCTGAGGTTGCACCAATTTCGGAGGGGTCTGAGGCCGCACCGGGTTAACAGAGGGATCCAATGCCGCGCCAGGCGATGGAGGTGTCTGGGCCGCACCACATAGGATGGAAGGGTCTGAGGTCGCACCGCAGGACGGAGGAGTCTGAGGTCGCACCTAGTATGGAAGGTCTGAGGTCGCACCGCAGGACGGAGTCTGAGGTCGCACCCATAGTATGGAAGGGTCTGAGGTCGCACCCGCAGGACGGAGAAGTCTGAGGTCGCACCAGTGGGATGGAGGGTCTGAGGCAGCACCCAAGGAACGGAGGGTCTGAGGCCGCACCCGGGCGACAGAGGGGTCTGAGGCTGCATCCGGTCGATGGAGGGGTCTGAGGCCACACCGGGGGACCAGAGGGGTCTGAGGCTGCACCCGCTGGGACAGAGGGGTCTGAGGCTGCATCCGGTCGATGGAGGGGTCTGACGCCGCACCCGGGCGACAGAGGGGTCTGAGGCTGCCATCCGGTCGATGGAGAGGGTCTGAGGCCCACCCGCGGGACAGAGGGGTCTGAGGCTGCACCCAAGGGACGGAGGGGTCTGAGGCCTCATTCTGGGTGACAGAGAGGTCAGAGGATGCACTGCGGGATGGAGACCCTCAAACTGACTAAGGCTTAACTATTTGGGCAGACAGAGTTGGTGATGGTGGAGATGCTGTACCTCCTCCTAGGAGAAGCGCCAGTTAGATCTATGGTAAGACATCTGCCCGCTGCAGCACGTCCCCATGTACGGCCCCAAAATGTGAATGGTCCTCACCGTACGCCTCACAGAGTAACCGCAGCTCCTCATCGTACAGGGAGTCTACGACGTCGGTGACATTGACCCTTCCGCGTTTCTTCGTATGGTAAAGAATGGCGAAGTCACACTTTTCCATCTCTTCCTGGAAGTTCTGGAATCTGTTTGTGATCGTCACACATCGGACGTCGTTCACACTGCGGCTGCTCACAAGGACTTTCACCAACCAGTTATAAGTAGATTCATCCTCCCGAGAGAAGACTCCGACCAGCACCATCGTGACCTGCGATCTACAGACGACCCTGGAACAGAACCCCAAAAACAGCGGTTAACACGAGGACGGTGGACACCAAGCAGACGGAGACCACAGCTGATGATGTCACCGCACCAACAAGTGATGTCACCGGTGAGACACCAGAAAAATAAGAGATCAGCACAGCTGACAACTAAACGAGGAGAGACCGCCGACAAACAGACAGTGCAAGTCACTCGCGGTAACTGGCACCGTGGTGAGCGCCGCCATCGCTGGGGACACCCTGAGCATCGCCTGTGGGGTGGTGACACGCCATTATGGGTGATGTCAGAGGAGGGAACTGGACAGTATGGAAGTCCTGTCCAGGGGCCACAGGTAACTTCAGAGACACAACGGGACGCAGAGACACAGAGGACACACAAGTCACAGAAACGGCGAAACGTTCTGTCTGCGGAGAACAGGAATCAGATAAACTGATGGCAAATAATCGTATAATACTCAGACGTATCGCACGCCGTATACAGAGGGATCACACGCCGTACACAGGAGCATCACACGCCTTACACAGAGGGATCACACACCGTACACAGGAGCATCACACGCCTTACACAGAGGGATCACACGCCGTATACAGAGGGATCACACACCGTACACAGTAGCATCACACTCCGTATACAGAGGGATCACACATTGTACACAGAGGGATCACACATCGTACACAGGAGCATCACACGCCTTACACAGAGGGATCACACGCCGTATACAGAGGGATCACACGCCGTACACAGGAGCATCACACGCCTTATACAGAGGGATCACACGCCGTACACAGGAGCATCACACGCCGTACTCAGACGTATCGCACGCCGTACACAGGAGCATCACACGCCTTACACAGAGGGATCACACGCCGTATACAGAGGGATCACACACCGTACACAGGAGCATCACACGCCGTATACAGAGGGATCACACATTGTACACAGAGGGATCACACATCGTACACAGGAGCATCACACGCCTTACACAGAGGGATCACACGCCGTATACAGCGGGATCACACGCCGTACACAGGAGCATCACACGCCTTATACAGAGGGATCACACGCCGTACACAGGAGCATCACACGCCGTACTCAGACGTATCGCACGCCGTACACAGAGGGATCACACGCCGTACACAGGAGCATCACACACCTTACACAGAGGGATCACACGCCGTATACAGAGGGATCACACACCGTACACAGGAGCATCACACGCCGTATACAGAGGGATCACACATTGTACACAGAGGGATCACACATCGTACACAGGAGCATCACACGCCTTACACAGAGGGATCACACGCCGTATACAGAGGGATCACACGCCGTACACAGGAGCATCACACGCCGTACTCAGAGGGATCCCATGCCATATACAGAGGGATCACACGCCATACACAGGCGGATCACACGCCGTACACAGAAGCTGCACATGCCGTACACAGAAGCTTCATACGCTGTACACAGAGGGATCACACAATACAAAGAGGGATCACATACCGTATACAGGGGTGTCACACATGCGGCGTGTACACAGACATCACATACCATATACAGGGGCGTCACACATGCGGCATGTACACAGACATCACACCGTATACAGAAGCGTCACACACCGTATACACAGACATCACACACCGTATACAGGGGCGTCACACATGCCATATACACAGACATCGCACACCGTATATAGACAGGGGTGTCACACACACGCCGTAAACACAGACATCGCACACTGTATATATACAGGGACGTCACACACACGCCGTATACACAGACATCACACTCTGTATACAGGGGCGTCACACATGCCATATACACAGACATCGCACACCGTATATATACAGGGGTGTCACTACACACGCCGTTTTAACACAGACATCGCACACCGTATATATACAACGGTGTCACACACACGCCGTATACACAGACATCGTACTCCGTATATATACAGGGGCGTCACACACACACTCCGTATACAGGGGCGTCATACACACGCCATATACACAGACATCACACTCCGTATACAGGGGCGTCACACACACACCGTATACACAGACATCGCACACACGCCGTACTTGACACACATCTCACCTCGCTCTTGTTGACTCTGCACTGCGCTCGCTGATCACACCCTGTGCACTCATATAGAAAGTGAAATAACAGCAGAGGAGACACGGACGCTCCTCCCAGGATATCATTAGTCATCGCTACTCGCTATCACTTTTGTTTCTTAATAAACAGGGGGCAGCACGGTGGCTCAGTGGATAGCTCTGTACGGTGGCTCAGTGGTTAGCACTGCACGGTGGATCAGTGGTTTGCACTGCACGGTGGCTCAGTGGTTAGCGGCTCAGTGGTTAGCACCGCACGGTGGCTCAGTAGTTAGCACTGCACGGTGGCTCAGTGGATAGCACTGTACGGTGGCTCAGTGGTTAGCACTGCACGGTGGCTCAGTGATTAGCACTGTATGGTGGCTCAGTGGTTAGCACTGCACGGTGGCTCAGTGGATAGCACTGTACGGTGGCTCAGTATATAGCACTGTACGGTGGCTCAGTGGATAGCACTGTACAGTGGCTCAGTGGTTAGCACTGCACGGTAGCTCAGTGGATAGCACTGTACGGTGGCTCAGTGGTTAGCACTGCACGGTGGCTCAGTGGTTATCACTGCACGGTGGCTCAGTGGTTAGCACTGCACGGTGGCTCAGTGGTTAGCACTGTACGGTGGCTCAGTGGTTAGCACTGCAGCACTGGAGTCCTGGGTTCAAATCCCACTAAGGACACATCTGCATGGAGTTTGTATGTTCTCCCCGTGTTTCGTGGGTTTCCTCCGGGTTCTCCGGTTTCCTCCCACACTCCAAAGACTGATAGGGAATCTAGATTGTGAGCCCCATCGGGGACAGCGACGATAATGTCTGTAAAGCGCTGCGGAATATGTTAGCGCTATATAAAAATAAAGATTATTATTATTATTATTATCAGGTGGAGGAAAGTGACTAGATGGGACGGGGGACGGTCAATTCACTTCAGCCATGTATCTCAGCAGACAGTATCACATGATGGGATTAGATACACAGGGGGCTCCAGCCTGATTTATAATCACTTCCTCCGCACGTTTATTGTATATACAGCGCCCCTGAGCAGTGGTGGGGTCGGGTATTGCAGCTCTCCAGTATTCCCTTCTGTAGAGCTGAGCTGTAATACCAGACACAGCCTGTGCTCAGGGGGCGCTGTACGGGAGACAGATGTCCCTTGTGAGGCGATGGACGGCGATGAGCCACTACATGAGGATATTCACTGTCACCAGCTCTGTGCATCGGAGACACGGCACCCCAATGTCCCCCATCTCTGCTCCTACATGAGGGGCCCGGCCGATGTATGGGGGGCACCGAGGGACGCAGGATCCGGGGTACCAGACCGTGACCTGATGGGCCACACTGACTGACAAGGGCCCTGTATAATAGAGGAATCTGAGGCCACACTGACAGCAGAGCCCTGTGTCATAGAGGAATCAGGGGCCACACTGACAGCACAGCCCTGTGTCATAGAGGAATCAGGGGCCACACTGACAGCAGAGCCCTGTGTCATAGAGGAATCAGGGGCCACACTGACAGCACAGAGCCCTGTGTCATAGAGGAATCAGGGGCCACACTGAGAGCACAGAGCCCTGTGTCATAGAGGAATCAGGGGCCACACTGACAGCACAGAGCCCTGTGTCATAGAGGAATCAGGGGCCACACTGACAGCACAGCCCTGTGTCATAGAGGAATCAGGGGCCACACTGACAGCAGAGCCTTGTGTCATAGAGGAATCAGGGGCCACACTGACAGCACAGAGCCCTGTGTCATAGAGGAATCAGGGGCCACACTGACAGCAGAGCCCTGTGTCATGGAGGAATCAGGGGCCACACTGACAGCACAAAGCCCTGTGTCATAGAGGAATCAGGGGCCACACTGACAGCACAGAGCCCTGTGTCATAGAGGAATCAGGGGCCACACTGACAGCACAGAGCCCTGTGTCATAGAGGAATCAGGGGCCACACTGACAGCACAGAGCCCTGTGTCATAGAGGAATCAGGGGCCACACTGACAGCACAGAGCCCTGTGTCATAGAGGAATCAGGGGCCACACTGACAGCACAGCCCTGTGTCATAGAGGAATCAGGGGCCACACTGACAGCACAGCCCTGTGTCATAGAGGAATCAGGGGCCACACTGACAGCACAGAGCCCTGTGTCATAGAGGAATCAGAGGCCACACTGACAGCAGAGCCTTGTGTCATAGAGGAATCAGGGGCCACACTGACAGCACAGAGCCCTGTGTCATAGAGGAATCAGGGGCCACACTGACAGCACAGAGCCCTGTGTCATAGAGGAATCAGGGGCCACACTGACAGCACAGCCCTGTTCATAGAGGGATCAGGGGCCACACTGACAGCACAGCCCTGTGTCATAGAGGAATCAGGGGCCACACTGACAGCACAGAGCCCTGTGTCATAGAGGAATCAGGGCCACACTGACAGCACAGAGCCTGTGTCATAGAGGAATCAGGGGCCACACTGACAGCAAGAGCCCTGTGTCATAGAGGAATCAGGGGCCACACTGACAGCACAGAGCCCTGTGTCATAGAGGAATCAGGGGCCACACTGACAGCAGAGCCTGTGTCATAGAGGAATCAGGGGCCACACTGACAGACAGAGCCCTGTGTCATAGAGGAATCAGGGGCCACACTGACAGCAGAGCCCTGTGTCATAGAGGAATCAGGGGCCACACTGACAGCACAGAGCCCTGTGTCATAGAGGAATCAGGGGCCACACTGACAGCACAGAGCCCTGTGTCATAGAGGAATCAGGGGCCACACTGACAGCACAGCCCTGTGTCATAGAGGAATCAGAGGCCACACTGACAGCAGAGCCCTGTGTCATAGAGGAATCAGGGCCACACTGACAGCACAGGCCTGTGTCATAGAGGAATCAGGGGCCACACTGACAGCACAGAGCCCTGTGTCATAGAGGAATCAGGGGCCACACTGACAGCACAGAGCCCTGTGTCATAGAGGAATCAGAGGCCACACTGACAGCAGAGCCCTGTGTCATAGAGGAATCAGGGGCCACACTGACAGCACAAAGCCCTGTTTCATAGAGGAATCAGGGGCCACACTGACAGCACAGAGCCCTGTGTCATAGAGGAATCAGGGGCCACACTGACAGCACAGAGCCCTGTGTCATAGAAGTGCTCAGTGTCTACTGATGACAGGCTCTATGGTCGCATCATGCAGCCTGTCATCTAGATGTAGCAGAGCTGACCAGTCGTGGGACAAATGGATTACCAGCATCTCTGCAGAAAGGTGAGGAATATTGTTGTTTGTGTTTTTTACCACTTTTGCAGATGACGAGGGCTTCAGTGGAATTAGGCGAGGTTGTAAGTATGGTTTAATTAAGAATATTAAAGGAGTCTGTGTCATTCTGTCAATTAAAGGACTTTTTACTGGGTGTCTGTGTTTTCATAAAATGTGACTATGGGGTTAGTAATGGGGGCGTCTTATTGAAGCCTCCCAATTATGAACCTCAGGGCTTGATGCCACCTGACAATACAAAAGTGACATCAACCGCCCCAACTATCACCCCACTTGCCACCTCTACAGGGCAAGTGGGAAGAGCGAGGCTAAGTGCCAGATTTGGTGCGTCTTAGAAAAGTGTCTTTTCTGGGGTGGTGAGAGCTGATGTTTTTAGACTGTGGGGGGCTAGTATCCATGGCCCCTTCCTAGACTATTAATATCAGCCCACAGCTGTCTGCATAGCCTTTGCTGGTTATTAATTATAGGGGGACGCTACATCATTTTTTTTGGGGGTCCCCCACTTTAATAGCCAGTAAACGCTAATTATACAGCTGTGAGCTGATATTAATAACCTGGGAAACTCCATGGTTATTACCCCCTTCCCAGGCTATAAACATCGGCCCCCAGCCATAGTCTTTTCCTCCGCTGGTTATGAAAATTACGCGGAGCCCACCCCATTTTTTTCCGAAAAATAATCTTTTATTATATACATGTACAGTAAGCTGCACACACACACTGCACTAATTGTATTTGTCACAGACATCTATATATCTACCTATTCTATGTGTATTTTATTATTATTATTATTAATATTTATTTCTATAGCACCATTGATTCCATGGTGCTGTACATGAGAAGGGGTTACATACAAATTACAGGTATCACTTACAGTAAACAAACTAACAATGATAGACTGATACAGAGGGGAGAGGACCCTGCCCTTTCGGGCTTACATTCTACAGTGTATTTACTGTATGTAATCCATCTGTACTATCCAGGCGGCTCCTGCTGCGATTTAACACCACTGGGCTGCTGAATTGCCGGCTTTTCTTCTATGTACAGTTGTGCTCAAAAGTTTAAATACCCCGGTAGAATTTTTGCTTTCTTGGCCTTTTTTTCAGAGAACATGAATGATAACACCAAAACTTTTCCTCCACTCATGGTTAGTGGTCGGGTGAAGCCATTTATTGTCACTACTGTGCTTTCTCTTTTTTAATCATCATGACAACCCAAAACATCCAAATGACCCTGATCAAAAGCTCACACACCCCATTTCTTATTACCGTGTATTGGCCCCTCTAACATCAATGACAGCGTGAAGTCTTTTGTGGTAGTTGTGGATGAGGTTCTTTACTTTCTCAGATGATAAAGCTGCCCACTCTTCTTGGTAAAAAGCCTCCAGTTCCTGTAAATTCCTGGGCTGTTTTGCATGAACTGCGCGCTTGAGATCTCCCCAGAGTGGCTCAATGATATTGAGGTCAGGAGACTGAGATGGCCACTCCAGAACCTTCACTTTGCTCTGCTGTAGCCAATGACAGGTCGACTTGGCCTTGTGTTTTGGATCGTTGTCATGTTGGATTGTCCAAGTCCCATGCGCAGCTTCCGGGCTGATGATTGCAAATTTGCCTCCAGTATTTGCTGATAACGTGCTGCATTCAACTTTCCTTCATCTTTGACCAAGTTTCCTGTTCCTTTGTAGCTCTCATATACCCAAAACATCAGCGATCCACCTCCATGCTTTACAGTAGGAATGGTGTTCCTTTCATCATAGGCCTTGTTGACCTTTCTCCAAATGAAACGTTTATGGTTGTGGCCAAAAAGTTCAATTTTGGTCTCATCACTTCAAATTACCTTGTTCCAGAAGTTTTGAGGCTTGTATCTGCTGTTTTGCGTATTTTAGGCGAGATACTTTGTGGCATTTGTGCAGTAATGGCTTTCTTCTGGTGACTCGACCATGCAGCCCATTTTTCTTCAAATGCCTCCTTATTGTGCATCTTGAAACAGCCGCACCGCTAGTTTTCAGAGAGTCCAGTATTTCAGCTGATGTTATTTGTGGGTTTTCTTTGCATTTC
>JARQOD010000007.1:96604981-96647777 GCA_033576555.1 Oophaga sylvatica | reverse complement strand
GAACAATTTTCCTGGCATTTGTCACAGGTCACAGGTGAGGATGTCACCTTTATTCGCCATTCAAACCCACTTGTGTCAACTTCTGTGCATGTTATCAGGCCAAAATCACCAGGGTGTGTGAACTTTTGATCAGGGTCATTTGAAGTTTTGGGTTGTCATTATGATGTAAAAAGAGAAAACACAGTAGTGACAATAAATGGCTTCACCCAACCACTAACCATGAGTGGAGAAAAAGGTTTGGTGTTATCATTCATGTTCTCTGAAAAAAGGCCAAGAAAGCAAAAATTCTGCCGGGGTGTGTAAACTTTTGAGCACAACTGTATATACATATATACATATAGTGTATGTATGTGTGTGTCACTGACATCTATATATCTATGTATTCTATTCTAACCTGTCACTCTGGGATTTTACTGCACACAGCACATGAATTGCCGGCTTCTATTCTAGCTAATTATATATATGTTTTGCCAAATATTTCCTTTGAAAACGATGTGTAAATGACAGAGAATTTCTGTGTGTAAAAGCTCATGTTAAAATCACATTGCAATCAGATGTAAATCAGATACCAGGTGTGAAAATTGGATTGTACTCGCATTACACTCGTGCGACTCTAGGAAAGTAGACTCGGACCGATATTTCATACATTTATGGCGACTGACGTAACCCAGCATGTAATTGTCAGCATGTAATACCCAGCATGTAATGTCCAGCATGTAATGCCCAGCATGTAATACCCAGCATGTAATTGTCAGCATGTAATTCCCAGCATGTAATACCCAGCATGTAATACCCAGCATGTAATACCCAGCATGTAATTGTCAGCATGTAATACCCAGCATGTAATTGTCAGCATGTAATACCCAGCATGTAATGTCCAGCATGTAATGCCCAGCATGTAATACCCAGCATGTAATTGTCAGCATGTAATTCCCAGCATGTAATACCCAGCATGTAATTGTCAGCATGTAATTCCCAGCATGTAATACCCAGCATGTAATTGTCAGCATGTAATACCCAGCATGTAATGTCCAGCATGTAATGCCCAGCATGTAATACCCAGCATGTAATGTCCAGCATGTAATACCCAGCATGTAATTGTCAGCATGTAATTCCCAGCATGTAATACCCAGCATGTAATACCCAGCATGTAATTCCCAGCATGTAATACCCAGCATGTAATTTCCAGCATGTAATACCCAGCATGTAATACCAAGCATGTAATACCAAGCATGTAATACCCAGCATGTAATACCCAGCATGTAATACCCAGCATGGAATACCCAGCATGTAATGTCCAGCATGTAATGCCCAGCATGTAATACCCAGCATGTAATTCTCAGCATGTAATACCCAGCATGTAATTCTCAGCATGTAATACCCAGCATGTAATACTCAGCATGTAATACCCAGCATGTAATACCCAGATGTAATTCCCAGCATGTAATTCCCAGCATGTAATACCCAGCATGTAATACCAAGCATGTAATACCCAGCATGTAATACCCAGCATGTAATACCCAGCATGGAATACCCAGCATGTAATGTCCAGCATGTAATGCCCAGCATGTAATTCTCAGCATGTAATGCCCAGCATGTAATGCCCAGCATGTAAACCCAGCATGTAATACCCAGCATGTAATTACCCAGCATGTAATGTCCCAGCATGTATGCCCAGCATGTAATACCCAGCATGTAATGTCCAGCATGTAATCCTCAGCATGCAATACCCAGCATGTAATTCCCAGCATGTAATACCCAGCATGTAATACTCAGCATGTAATACCAGCATGTAATCCACATGTAAATCTCAGCATGTAATGCTCAGCATGTAATTACCAGCATGTAATCCCAGCATGTAATTACCAGCATGTAATACCCAGCATGTAATACCCAGCATGTAATTCCCAGCATGTAATACCCAGCATGTAATACCCAGCATGTGATACTCAGCATGGAATACCCAGCATGTAATACTCAGCATGTAATACCAAGCATGTAATTCCAGCATGTAATCTCAGCATGTAATGTCCAGCATGTATAATTATCTCAGCATGTAATGCCCAGCATGTAATACCCAGCATGTATCAGGTAATTCTCAGCATGTAATGCTCAGCATGTAATACCCAGCATGTAATTCCCAGCATGTAATGCCCAGCATGTAATGCCAGCATGTAATACCCAGCATGTAATCCCAGCATGTAATACCCAGCATGAATACCCAGCATGTATACCCGCATGTAATCCAGCATGTAAATACCCAGCATGTATTCCAGCATGTAATTCAGCATGTAATACCGCATGTATGCTCAGCATGTAATGCTCAGCATGTAATACCCAGCATGTAATGCCCAGCATGTAATGCTCAGCATGTAATACCCAGCATGTAATGCCCAGCATGTAATACCAGCATGTAATGCCCAGCTGTAATACCCAGCATGTATGCCCAGCATGTAATGATCAGCATGTAATTCCAGCATGTATACCCAGCATGTAATACCAAGCATGGAATACCCAGCATGTAATGCCCAGCATGTAATACCCGCATGTAAATACCCAGCATGTAATGTCCAGCATGTAATGTCCAGCATGTATTCTCAGCATGTAATGCCCAGCTGTAATGTTCAGCATGTAATACCCAGCATGTATTGCCCGCATGTAATACCAGCATGTAAATACCCAGCATGTAATGTCCAGCATGTAATTCCCAGCATGTAATACCCAGAATGTAATGTCCAGCATGTAATTCTCAGCATGTAATACCCAGCATGTAATGCCCAGCATGTAATGCTCAGCATGTAATACCCAGCATGTAATGCCCAGCATGTAATTCCCAGCATGTAATACCAGCATGTAAAGGGTAATTCTACCAGCATATAATGCCCAGCATGTAAATGCTCAGCATGTAATGCCCAGCATGTAATGTCCAGCATGCAATACCCAGCATGTAAATACCCAGCATGTAATTCCCAGCATGTAATACCAGCATGTAATACCAAGCATGGAATACCCAGCATGTAATGCCCAGCATGTAATACCCAGCATGTAAATACCCAGCATGTAATTCTCAGCATGTAATACCCAGCCTGTAATACCCAGCATGTAAGGTAATTCTCAGCATGTAATGCCCAGCATGTAATGCTCAGCATGTAATACCCAGCATGTAATGCCAGCATGTAATGCTCAGCATGTAATACCCAGCATGTAATGCCCAGCATGTAATGCTCCAGCATGTAATCCCAGCATGTAATCCCAGCATGTAATACTCAGCATGTAATACTCAGCATGTAATGCCCAGCATGTAATACCAGCATGTAAATACCAGCATGTAATTCCAGCATGTAATACCAGCCTGATAATACCCAGCATGTAAGGTAATTCTCAGCATGTAATCCCGCAGTGTAATGACTCAGCATGTAATCCAGCATGTAATGCCCAGCATATTAGATGTAATCCCAGCATGTATTCCAGCATGTAATGCCCAGCATAATCTCCAGAGTTATCCCAGCATGTAATATCCAGCATGTAATTCTCAGCATGTATACCTAGCATGTAATGCCCAGCATGTAATACCAGCATGTAATCTCAGCATGTAATCCCAGCATGTAATACCCAGCTATGATACCAGCATGTAATCTCAGCATGTAAGGTAATTCCAGCATGTAATTCCAGCATGTATACCCAGCATGTAATACCCATGTAATCCCAGCATGTAATGCCCAGCATGTAATACCCAGCAGTAATTACCCAGCATGTAATCCCAGCAATTCCAGAGTTTCCCAGCAGTAATATCCAGCATATAATTCCAGCATGTAATTCCAGCATGTAATACCAGCATGTACCCGATTAATCCCAGCATGTAATACCCCATGTAATACCAGCATGTAATACCAGCATGTAATCCAGCATGTAATACCGGCATTAATACCCAGCATGTAATACTCAGCATGTAATTCCCAGCATGTAATACCCAGCATGTAATACCCAGCATGTAATACTCAGCATGTAATTCCCAGCATGTAATACTCAGCATGTAATGCCCAGCATGTAATACCCAGCATGTAATTCCAGCATGTAATTCCCAGCATGTAATCCCAGCATGTAATACCCAGCATGTAATACCCAGCATGTAATCCAGCATGTAATACCCAGCATGTAATACAAAGCATGTAATCCCAGCATGTAATTCCAGCATGTAATCCCAGATATCCTATCAATGTAATCTCGCATGTAATACCCAGCATGTAATACCCAGCATGTAATACTCAGCATGTAATACCCAGCATGTAATCCCAGCATGTAATACCCAGCATGAATACCCAGCATGTAATACTCAGCATGTAAGGTAATTCTCAGCATGTAATTCCAGCATGTAATACCCAGCATGTAATACCCAGCATGTAATGCCCAGCATGTAATACCAGCATGTAATACCCAGCATGTAATACCCAGCATGTAATAGCCCAGCAATCTCAATTTCCAGCATTGTAATATCCAGCATGTAATCTCCAGCATGTAATACTCAGCATGTAATACCCAGCATGTAATACCAGCATGTAATACCCAGCATTCAATATCCCAGCATGTAATACCAGCATGTAATTCCAGCATGTAATACCAGCATATAGTAATACCCAGCATGTAATACTCAGCTAATCGCTTAATCCCAGCATGTAATACCAAGCATGTAATACCCAGCATGTAATACTCAGCATGTAATTCCCAGCATGTAATACCAGCATGTAATCCCAGCATGTAATACCCAGCATGTAATCCCAGCAAGTATATCCCAGCATGTAATACCCAGCATGTAATGCCCAGCATGTCAATTCCAGCATGTATATCCCAGCATGTAATACCCAGCATGTAATAGCAAAGCAATGTAATTCGCTTATCCCAGCATGTAATTCCCAGCATGTAATACCAGCAATGAATTACCCAGCATGTAATACCCAGCATGTAATACCCAGCATGTAATACCAGCATGTAATCCCAGCATGTAATACCCAGCATGTAATTCCCAGCATGTAATACCCAGCATGTAATACCCAGCATGTAATACTCAAGTAATACGCATGTATCAGCTGTAATACCCAGCATGTAATACCCAGCATGTAATACCCAGCATGTAATCCAGCATGTAATACCCAGCATGTAATACCCAGCATGTAATACTCAGCATGTAATACCCAGCATGTAATACCCAGCATGTAATACCCAGCATGTAATACTCAGCATGTAATACCCAGCATGTAATACCCAGCATGTAATACCCAGCATGTAATACCCAGCATGTAATGCCCGGCATGTAATACTCGGCATGTAATACCCAGCATGTAATACCCAGCATGTAATTCTCAGCATGTAATACTCAGCATGTAATACCCAGCATGTAATGCCCGGCATGTAATACTCGGCATGTAATACCCAGCATGTAATACCCAGCATGTAATTCTCAGCATGTAATACTCAGCATGTAATACCCAGCATGTAATTCCCAGCATGTAATACCCAGCATGTAATACTCAGCATGGAATACTCAACATGTAATACCCAGCATGTAATGCCCGGCATGTAATACCCAGCATGTAATTCTCAGCATGTAATACTCAGCATGTAATACCCAGCATGTAATACCCAGCATGTAATTCTCAGCATATAATTCTCAGCATGTAATTTCCAGCAATCTCCAGTTTCCCAGCATGTAATACCCAGCATGTAATACCCAGAATGTAATTCCCAGCATGTAATACTCAGCATGTAAATACCCAGCATGTAAATACCCAGCATGTAATACCAAGCATGTAATTCTCAGCATGTAATACCCAGAATGTAATGCCCAGCATGTAATACCCAGCATGTAATACCCAGCGCTCCTATACTTTACACCCTTCATGGATACATGCGACCCCTCCGTACATTCAGGCGGCTTGTACATAACAGCAAATAGGAGAATTCACATCTGCATAATAAGTAAAGCCCCCGTATCCCCCCAGAGGAGTCGCACCCTGCGCTTTGTGAGCATTCCTCTCCTGATGACGAGGGTCACTCTGAGTTGATTTATACGTTATTCTTTTTTACACATTTTTAATTGATTCGATATTGCTATTAGATATCAGGCAATTTACCTAATAATCCAAATTTCCAGCAGCCGCGCCTCTGTGGGGTCAGATCCTCCCCGGGTCTCCGTAACCCACAAATCTCCTGAACAGACGACACATCGATGGGGTGAAAAGCGAGACGCGTCCTTTATTCGCACCTCCCGCGCCCTCTACGGAGCCGTTCTCTAGCGATGTTACACAGGGAGATACAGCGTATATACAAACTCATCACACAATTATCCTCGCTACAATCAATACAAAAAGTTACTTTTTCTCGACTTTATTTCACTGCTTCATTTTTATGGTGCAAAGTTGATTTAACACTAGATTCTTCTGAAGGGGAATCAGATGAATTGCAATAATTTCTTGCCCTGAAAATTGACAAAACCCCAATTTATACAGAATTTCAGCCCTGTCAAAAAATGACCCAATTAACTCAATCCAGTGATCTTCTCGTTAGCTCAGGAGAAAGTGTTAACAAGGACAAGGCAGCTGATATCAGTCATACTGATTGAATTGCTAAGGAAGCTGCTGCTTGAAATCATTGTCTTCTTCTGTTAACCATAGTTACTTCCAAAGACACAGGTGCAGTCATCATTGATCAAAAAGAGCTTTACAGGAGAGGACATTGCTGCTTGTAATATTGCCCCTAAATCAACAATTTATTGCATCATCAAGAGCTTCAAAGATAACAGTTCAGTTCCTGTGAAGAAAGCTTCAGAGCGCCCAAGAAAGTGCAGCAAATTCCAGAACGTGTCCTAAAGGAGACTAAGCTATGGGATTGATTCACAGCAGTGCAGAGCTTGCTCAGGAATGGCAGCAGGCAGGTGTCTATGTGCACACAATGAGGTGAAGGCTTGTGGAGGATCCTATTGTCAAGAAAGGAAGCAAAGATTTCCAAGCCTCAAGGGCAGACAGGCATTAGGCAAGAAGTGCAGGGATTGGACGGCAGAGAACGGGGGAATCGTTATGTTCTCTAAGTAAGCCCCTTCAGACTGTTTGGGACGTCTGGAAGAGGACTGCCCAGAGAAGAGAATTTACCACTGCCATCACCCTGTGTCTGCCGGCAGTAAAGTCTCCTGAGACCACTCATGTGCGGGGGCTTCTCAGCCATGGAGGGGGTCACTCAATGTGTGGGGGCTTCTCATCCATGGAGGGGATTACTCACAATGTGTGGTGGCTTCTCATCCATGGAGGGGGTCACTCACAATGTGTGGGGGCTTCTCATCCATGGAGGGGTCACTCACAATATGCGGGGGCTTCTCATCCATGGAGGGGATCACTCACAATGTGCGGAGGCTTCTCATCCATGGAGGGGATCACTCACAATGTGCGGGGGCTTCTCATCCACGGAGGGGGTCACTCACAATGTGCGGGGGCTTCTCACCCATGGAGGGGATCACTCACAATGTGTGGAGGCTTCTCATCCATGGAGGGGATCATTCACAATGTGCGGGGGCTTCTCATCCATGGAGGGGGTCACTCACAATGTGTGGAGGCTTCTCATCCATGAAGGGGATCACTCACAATGTGTGGAGGCTTCTCATCCATGGAGGGATCATTCACAATGTGCGGAGGCTTCTCATCCATGGAGGGGATCACTCACAATGTGTGGAGGCTTCTCATCCATGGAGGGGATCACTCACAATGTGCGGGGGCTTCTCATCCATGGAGGGATCACTCACAATGTGCGGGGGCTTCTCATCCATGGAGGGGGTCACTCACAATGTGTGGAGGCTTCTCATCCATGGAGGGGATCACTCACAATGTGCGGGGGCTTCTCATCCATGGAGGGGATCACTCACAATGTGCGGGGGCTTCTCATCCATGGAGGGGGTCACTCACAATGTGTGGAGGCTTCTCATCCATGGAGGGGTCACTCACAATGTGTGGAGGCTTCTCATCCATGAAGGGGATCACTCACAATGTGTGGGGCTTCTCATCCATGGAAGTCACTCACAATGTGTGGGGCTTCTCATCCATGGAGGGGTACTTCACAATGTGCGGGGCTTCTCATCCATGGAGGGGGTCACTCACAATGTGTGGGGGCTTCTCATCCATGGAGGGGATCACTCACAATGTGGGGGGCTTCTCATCCATGGAGGGGATCACTCACAATGTGTGGGGCTTCTCATCCATGAGGGGATCACTCACAATGTGCGGGGCTTCTCATCCATGGAGGGTCGCTCACAATGTGCGGGGGCTTCTCATCCATGGAGGGGGTCACTCACAATGTGGGGGGCTTCTCATCCATGGAGGGGTCACTCACAATGTGGGGGCTTCTCATCCATGGAGGGGTCACTCACAATGTGTGGGACTTCTCATCCATGGAGGGGGTCATCACAATGTGTGGGGTCTTCTCATCCATGGAGGGGTCACTCACAATGTGCGGGGGCTTCTCATCCATGGAGGGGGTCACTCACAATGTGGGGGGCTTCTCATCCATGGAGGGATCACTCACAATGTGTGGGGGCTTCTCATCCATGGAGGGGTCACTCACAATGTGTGGGTCTTCTCATCCATGGAGGGGTCACTCAAATGTGTGGGGCTTCTCATCCATGGAGGGGTCACTCACAATGTGCGGGGGCTTCTCATCCATGGAGGGGGTCACTCACAATGTGTGGGGGCTTCTCATCCATGAGGGGATCACTCACAATGTGTGGGGCTTCTCATCCATGGAGGGGTCACTCACAATGTTGTAGGTCTCTCATTCATGGAGGGGGTCATCACAATGTGTGGGTCTTCTCATCCATGGAGGGGTCACTCACAATGTGTCGGGGCTTCTCATCCATGGAGGGGGTCACTCACAATGTGGGGGCTTCTCATCCATGGAGGGATCACTCCATCAATGTGAGGGGTCTTCTTCATCCATGGAGGGGATCACTCACAATGTGTGGGGCTTCTCATCCATGGAGGGGTCACTCACATGTGGGAGGCTTCTCATCCATGGAGGGGATACTCACAATGTGTGGAGGCTTCTATCCATGGAGGGGTCATCACAATGGTGGGGCTTCTCATCCATGGAGGGGTCACTCAGTGTGGGGCTTCATACCATGGAGGGTCACTCACAATGTGTGGACATGCTTCTCATCCATGGAGGGGGTACTTCACAATGTGGGGCTTCTCATCCATGGAGGGGTCACTCACAATGTGTGGAGGCTTCTAATCCATGGAGGGGGTCATTCACAATGTGTGGAGGCTTCTCATCCATGGAGGGGATCACTCACAATGTGTGGAGGCTTCTCATCCATGGAGGGGTCATCACAATGTGGGGGGCTTCTCACCCATGGAGGGGATCACTCACAATGTGTGGGGCTTCTCATCCATGGAGGTGGTCACTCACAATGTGTGGAGGCTTCTCATCCATGGAGGGGATCACTCACAATGTGTGGAGGCTTCTCATCCATGGAGGGGGTCATCACAATGTGTGGAGGCTTCTCATCCATGGAGGGGATCACTCACAATGTGTGGGGGCTTCTCATCCATGGAGGGGTCACTCACAATGTGTGGGGGCTTCTCATCCATGGAGGGGGATCACTCACAATGTGTGGGGCTTCTCATCCATGGAGGGGATCACTCACAATGTGTGGGGCTTCTCATCCATGGGAGGGGTCCTCACAATGTGGGGGGCTTCTCATCCATGGAGGGGATCACTCACAATGTGGGGGGCTTCTCATCCATGGAGGGTCACTCACAATGTGCGGGGCTTCTCATCCATGGAGGGGGATCACTCACAATGTGTGGGGCTTCTCATCCATGGAGGGATCACTCACAATGTGGGGGGCTTCTCATCCATGGAGGGGGTCACTCACAATGTGCGGGGCTTCTCATTCATGGAGGGGTCACTCACAATGTGGGGGGCTTCTCATCCATGGAGGGGGTCACTCACAATGTGTAGGGTCTTCTCATTCATGGAGGGGTCACTCACAATGTGCGGGGGCTTCTCATCCATGGAGGGGATCACTCACAATGGTGGGGGCTTCTCATCCATGGAGGGGTCACTCACAATGTGCGGGGGCTTCTCATCCATGGAGGGGTCACTCACAATGTGCGGGGGCTTCTCATCATGGAGGGGTCACTCACAATGTGTGGGGCTTCTCATTCATGGAGGGGATCACTCACAATGTGGGGGGCTTCTCATCCATGGAGGGGTCACTCACAATGTGCGGGGGCTTCTCATCCATGGAGGGGTCACTCACAATGTGCGGGGGCTTCTCATTCATGGAGGGGGTCACTCACAATGTGTAGGGTCTTCTCATTCATGGAGGGTCACTCACAATGTGGGGCTTCTCATTCCATGGAGGGGTCACTCACAATGTGTAGGGCTTCTCATCCATGGAGGGGTCACTCACAATGTGCGGGGCTTCTCATCATGGAGGGGGTCACTCACAATGTGTAGGGTCTTCTCATCCATGGAGGGGGTCACTCACAATGTGTGGGGGCTTCTCATCCATGGAGGGGTCACTCACAATGTGTGGGGGCTTCTCATCCATGGAGGGGGTCACTCACAATGTGCGGGGGCTTCTCATTCATGGAGGGGTCACTCACAATGTGTGGGGTCTTCTCATCCATGGAGGGGTCACTCACAATGTGCGGGGCTTCTCATCCATGGAGGGGGTCACTCACAATGTGCGGGGGCTTCTCATCCATGGAGGGGATCACTCACAATGTGTGGGGGCTTCTCATCCATGGAGGGGATCACTCACAATGTGCGGGAGCTTCTCATCCATGGAGGGGTCACTCACAATGTGTGGGGGCTTCTCATCCATGGAGGGGGTCACTCACAATATGCGGGGGCTTCTCATCCATGGAGGGGGTCACTCACAATGTGTGGGGTCTTCTCATCCATGGAGGGGTCACTCACAATGTGGGGGCTTCCATCCATGGAGGGGGTCACTCACAATGTGTGGGGGCTTCTCATCCATGGAGGGATCACTCACAATGTGCGGGGGCTTCTCATCCATGGAGGGGGTCACTCACAATGTGTGGGGGCTTCTCATCCATGGAGGGGGTCATTCACAATGTGCGGGGGCTTCTCATCCATGGAGGGGGTCACTCACAATGTGCGGGGGCTTCTCATCCATGAAGGGGATCACTCACAATGTGTGGGGTCTTCTCATCCATGGAGGGGTCACTCAGTGTGTGGGGGCTTCTCATCCATGGAGGGGGTCACTCAGTGTGTGGGGGCTTCTCATCTCGCCCAGTTTCGGGGGCCCCGGGAGACGTTTGGGGCTACAGACGCCATTAATGCAGAGAGAAGCCTGTGGTCCTCGTGGCTTACAGCCAGGTCACAGCTGCTGCAGCGCTGCATAAATTAAGCTCCTCCCATTCATCAGGTGAGTCATTAACACTTCCAGCACAGAGATGATCGATCGACCGTGATTGGGAAGGATTCATTATGGGCTGAACTTTGGCTGCAGCTCTGGATGTGACTGGAGCCAGGCAGTATTATACTCATTGCTATATGAGGCGCAGGGCAGTGAGCACAGAGCTGAGAGGGTGCGATACTCTGCAGAGGATATGGGGGTCTTCATGTTACGGGGTCCTGGTGCAGATGACTAATGATGAACAAACTCCACACAGAGAATTACGATCACAACGATGAGCAGAACAGGAACCCCGACAATCAGCAAGCAACGGGCCTGTACGGGAAGAGACCGGTGCAATCATCTGCAGGATACACCACTGTGTATCTGTCAGGAGGTGGAGGAGCGATGCTCTGCAGAGAGGTGAGTGGTGTAATAATCTGCAGGATATATCACTATGTATCTGTCAGGAGGTGGAGGAGCGATGCTCTGCAGAGAGGTCAGTGGGGTAATACTCTGCTGGAGATATCACTATGTATCTGTCAGGAGGTGGAGGAGTGATGCTCTGCAGAGAGGTCAGTGGTGTAATAATCTGCAGGATATATCACTGTATCTGTCAGGAGGTGAAGGAGCGATGCTCTGCAGAGAGGTCAGTGGTGTAATAATCTGCAGGATATATCACTATGTATCTGTCAGGAGGTGGAGGAGCGATGCTCTGCAGAGAGGTCAGTGGTGTAATAATCTGCAGGATATATCACTATGTATCTGTCAGGAGGTGGAGGAGCGATGCTCTGCAGAGAGGTTAGTGGTGTAATGCTCTGCAGATTTCTCCTTGTACTGTCAGGAGGTGGAGGAGCGATGCTCTGCAGAGAGGTTAGTGGTGTAATGCTCTGCAGTTGTCCGGTCCTTGTACTCACCCAGCTGATTCTTTCACCTGTAACATAAGAGCAGATTGTGACTTTGTGTTCTCTGTATCACTCACTGTATGGGGAGGGGGAGCTGCACTGTGCCAGGTGTCCGAGAGTCCCAGGTCCTGGCTGTCAGATGTCGGATGGACCCAGATCCTGGCTGTCAGATGACGGCGGGGGGGTAGGTCATGGGTCTTGCGTGGGTCCCAGGTACTGGATTTCAAGTGATGGGGTCTCAGGTTATAGTTGTCAATCGGTGGGGTTGCAGGTCTCGTGTGTCAGGTGGTCCCAGGTCGCAGGGGTCAGGGTCCCAAGTCCTGGCGGTCAGATGTCCGGGGTACCAGGTTGTGTCAGGGGTCCCTGGTGTAGCGAGGCCTGTGCCCCGACACCCCACTAATCAGTGTCCCTTTCCTCTATACGGGGCTGTGCACCAGGGGTCCCAGGTCCTGGGTGTCAGATGTCGGGGGTCCCAGGTCCTGCTGTCAGATGTCGGGGGTCCCAGGTCCTGGCTGTCAGATGTCGGGGGTCCCAGGTCCTGGCTGTCAGATGTCGGGGGTCCCAGGTCCTGGCTGTCAGATGTCGGCGGTCCCAGGTCCTGGCTGTCAGATGTCGGGGGTCCCAGGACCTGGGTGTCAGATGTCGGGGGTCCCAGGTCCTGGGTGTCAGATGTCGGGGGTCCCAGGTCCTGGCTGTCAGATGTCGGGGGTCCCAGGTCCTGGCTGTCAGATGTCGGGGGTCCCAGGTCCTGGCTGTCAGATGTCGGGGGTCCCAGGTTCTGGCTGTCAGATGTCGGGGGTCCCAGGTTCTGGCTGTCAGATGTCGGGGGTCCCAATACAATATAGTAATGTCAGAACATTCTGTAACAGTTGTCTTTCATGACAGGCGCGTGAGTGTCACAGTCACCCCCTTACACTGGTGTCGGGGCGTTGCAGTCCCTAGGTGTCAGGTGTAGGAAGACTCCAGGTCCTGAGTGTCAGGTTTCGGGGGGCAGGTCACGGGTGTTGTGAAATCCCAGGTCTTGGGTATCAGGGTCCTGGATGTCAGATGCCGGGGGTCCGAGGTCGGTCCTAGTTGTCAGGTGGACACAGATCCTGGGTGTCAGATGCCGGGGGTCCCAGGTCCTGGTTGTCAGGCGTCGGGTGGACCCAGGGCCTGGTTGTCAGGCGTCGGGTGGACCCAGGGCCTGGTTGTCAGGCGTCGGGTGGAACCAGGGCCTGGTTGTCAGTTGGACCCAGGTCTTGGTTGTCAGGTGGACCCAGGTCCTGGTTGTCAGTTGTCGGGTGGACCCAGGTACTGGTTATCAGGCGTAGGGTGTACCCAGGGCCTGGTTGTCAGGCGTCGGGTGGACCCAGGGCCTGGTTGTCAGGCGTCGGGTGGACCCAGGGCCTGGTTGTCAGGCGTCGGGTGGACCCAGGGCCTGGTTGTCAGTTGGACCCAGGTCCTGGTTGTCAGGTGGACCCAGGTCCTAGTTGTCAGTTGTCGGGTGGACCCAGGTACTGGTTATCAGGCGTAGGGTGTACCCAGGGCCTGGTTGTCAGGCGTCGGGTGGACCCAGGGCCTGGTTGTCAGGCGTCGGGTGGACCCAGGTCCTGGTTGTCAGGCGTCGGGTGGACCCAGGTCCTGGTTGTCAGGCGTCGGGTGGACCCAGGGCCTGGTTGTCAGGTGGACCCAGGTCCTGGTTGTCAGGTGGACCCAGGTCCTGGTTGTCAGTTGTCGGGTGGACCCAGGTACTGGTTATCAGGCGTAGGGTGTACCCAGGGCCTGGTTGTCAGGCGTCGGGTGGACCCAGGGCCTGGTTGTCAGGCGTCGGGTGGACCCAGGTGTGACGAAACGTGAACAACGGTCTGCCACACGGTAGCCCGGGTATCACGGCTTGTGATCCCACCGCTGCCACCAATATGTGATGAAACGGTGCACACACACGACGGCTGCTGCCGTCCGACCCGGTAAACTGCAGGGATTTATAATTATCCCACTTCCACTTAGGAACTTGCACCTCTCTGGCGCCCCCCTTACCCTCAGGTCAGTCAGGGAACTGCACCTAGGATAATCAGTCGCCAGACGGGTCACTTGGATGTGTGCTGGCTATTGGGCACGCTGCAGTGAGGGAATTATAATTACTCCGAGCCGCAGCCGGGTAATACACTTATAATACCCGCTCCGTCACTGCCAACGCCACCCCATATGTCAACACTTAACACCCCCTTCTTTTAAGCTGCCACCAGCTACGGTTTTTCTTACTGAACAATTTATCAAGAGGGTCCGTAGCAACCCCAAAACAGTAGCGTAGTGCTTCAGGCACGTGCAAATTCGTTTATAGAGCAGGAGAAACAAACTAATAAATTTATAGGTTTATTCCTTAAAAAGACAGGCAGTGCTTATACAATATAAAAAGATGGAACAAACTGAGACAATATCGTTATGTACAAGACAATTAGAAAATAAAAGGGGTTAACATAAGGAAGATCAACTTACAGTTCTTAGATCATAGTAGGCAAGCCATGCGGTCGGGGGAGGGGAGACATCACAATGCATCACAGAGCTGCTATAAGTCTGGTGTCCAGGGCAGATCTGAGCCAGAATACCTGGCCCCTACCTTATAGACTTGTGGCTGTGACATCATAAACGGGGTGGAGTTACCAGGGTCCTCCTCTTGCTCTAAGGGTTACTCTTAGTTCAGAAAACTCAAAACTTTCATAAATAAGAGATGGAGTCTCTTACAGCGATGCAGAGCATACCATTGTACTCCGCAAGATGTTGGCGTGCATTTAAGTCTAAACGCAGAGTGCCTGGGTGGATCGGCTAAGCAGAAATCTGTTTCTTAGGTTCTGCTGGTGTCAGCGTTAAAAACTTCACTGATCCCTGGATTCACCGATGAATTGGCAGATATGAAAATTTCATACTTATAACATACACAGGAGCCAAGATTTTTGATCTTGAATAACTACCATGCAACAAAGGAACAGACCATGTGGCTTGTTAGCCGCTTTCAGCCGGCCTCCCTGTGGGGCTAGCCACCTGGAATCGGATTACACAGAGTGTGTAGTGAGCTGAAGGGGGGGGGGAAGCCCACAGGCTGCAAAGCCTAATGAATGCAGTAGCTGTGGAGACTTCTAGAGAAGTACAGGATATGGAGCTTGCAGGATCATCACACCCCCCCCTTAGAGGGCGCTAAGGAGGCATGACCTGCCGGTAATCCGACATGCGCACCTCAGCGGGTTCGCCACGTCGTGACAACCCATCAGCATTCCCATGTTCGCTGCCTTTCTTGTGTTGTACGGCAAAATCATACTGCTGTAGGGCAAGGCTCCAGCGTAGCAACCTACCATTGGTTCCGGACACTGTGTGCAGCCAGCTCAGAGGGTTGTGGTCGGTGACCAGCTTGAAGGTGCGCCCGTACAGGTAGGGCTGCAAACGTTGCAGTGCCCAGACCATGGTCAGGCACTCCTTCTCGATGGTGGAGTATGCCACTTCCCTTGGCAGAAGTTTCCGGCTCAGGTACAACACGGGGTGCTCCTGGTTCCCCGAATCAACCTGGCTGAGTACAGCACCGAGGCCAAATTCGCTGGCGTCAGTCTGTACCAGGAAGGGCCGACTGCTGTCGACGGCTCTCAACACCGGAGAGCTGCACAGGGCTGTTTTCAAGGCTCGGAATGCCGCCTCACAGCCATCTGTCCAGCTGACTGTTTGGGGTAGACCGCCCTTGGTGAGGTCCGTCAAGGGTTTTGCAATGGCGCTATAGTTCGGTACGAAACGCCTATAGTACCCTGCAGTGCCCAGGAAGGACTTCACCTGCTTTTTGGTCCTGGGGGTGGGCCAGGACATGATCGCGTCCACTTTCTCGGGCTCTGGACTCATGGAACCCCCGCCTACCCGGTGCCCCAGGTAGTGGACCTCCCTCATGCCCATCTGGCATTTTCCCGGCTTGATGGTCAGACCTGCCTGGTGAATACGCTTGAGCACCTCCTGGAGATGCTGAAGGTGTTCCTCCCAGGTGGAACTGAAGACGGCAATGTCGTCCAGGTACGCCACAGCGTACTCCTCCAGTCCCTGAAGCAGGTGGTTGACCATCCGCTGAAAAGTGGCAGGGGCATTCTTCATGCCGAAAGGCATGACCGTGGACTCGTACAGTCCAAAAGGGGTGATAAAGGCGGATTTCTCCTGCGCCGCAGGGCTCAGGGGAATCTGCCAGTATCCCCGGCTCAAATCCATGATATGTACTTGGCATTCGCCAACCGCTCCAGCAGATCCTCGATGCGTGGCATTGGGTGCGCATCAGAGGTAGTGATGGCGTTGAGCCCCCGGTAGTCCACGCAGAACCGGGTGGTCCGATCATTTTTTGGCACGAGAACTACAGGTGAGGCCCACGCGCTTTTGGACGGCCGGATCACCCCCAGCTGCAACATCTCATGGATCTCCTGGCGCATAATCTGCTGCACCTCCTCAGAGATCCAATAAGGTGTCCGCCGTAACGGGGCATGATCCCCGGTGTCCACCTCGTGGACTGCCAACTCGGTCCTTCCGGGTCGGTTCGTGAACTCGGCCCGGAAGGGTTCCAGAGTGGTCAGCAACTGCAACCGCTGGGAGACGGTTAGCGAGGCATTTACCTCCATGTCCTCAATGGACCCATTGGCATTAGCTTGGGCCAGCATGTCTAGGAGGGGATCCTCCTCCCCATCCTCGGGCAGGTTGCAGACCGGTAGGACGCAGGCTTCACGTTCGTGATGGGCCTTCATCATGTTGACGTGAAAGGCCTTGCCCTACCCCGAGTGTGGTCAAGCGTGACCACGTAGGTGGCTGGGTTGAGCTGTTGGTGCACGACGTACGGGCCTTCCCAGGCTGCCTGAAGCTTATCCTTTGGTACGGGGACCAGCACCCACACCTTTTGACCCACCTGGTAGGTCCGCTCCCGGGCGTTCTGGTCGTACCAGTGCTTCTGGTCAGCCTGAGCCTGCGTCATGTTGTCATGCACCAACTGCGTCAAGGTCTGCATCTTGTCGCGGAAGCGCATGACATAATCCACGATGGACACTTCCGTGGGGTTTGGCTCATCTTTCCAGGATTCTCTTATCAACCCAAGGGGTCCCCGGACTCGCCTACCATACAGGAGCTCGAAGGGGGAGAACCCCGTCGAGGCCTGCGGGACTTCTCTGTAGGCAAATAGCAGGTGTGGGAGGTACCGCTCCCAATCGCGTCCCTGGGTCTCAACCAGCATGCGAGCATCTGTTTGAGGGTACCGTTAAAGCGCTCACACAAACCATTGGTCTGTGGGTGATACGCACTCGATACCCTACGCGTCACCTGCATTTTGCTGCAGAGAGCCTTCATTAGGCGAGACATAAATTGGGTCCCTTGATCGGTAAGCATCTCCCTGGGAAATCCTACCCGTGAAAAGATGGTCACCAGTGCATCCGCCACCTTATCTGCCCTAGTTGAGGACAGAGCTACTGCCTCCGGGTACCGGGTAGCGTAGTCTACCACAGTAAGGATGTATTGCTTTCCAGAGCTGCTGGGGACGGCCAGCGGGCCCACAATGTCCACCGCGATCCTCTGGAAAGGCTCCTCTATCACTGGCAACGGGATCAGGGGAGCCTTAAGAGCAGGCCCCGCCTTCCCCACTCTTTGACAGGTGATACAGGAGCGGCAGTAGTTAGTCACATCTGTCCCCATCTTGGGCCAATAGAAGTGTTGAGACAGCCGTGCCTTAGTTTTGCTGATCCCCAAGTGTCCAGCGAGTGGAATCTCATGGGCAATCCTCAACAACTCACCTCGAACTGGTGCGGGACGACCAGCTGTTTTTCCCTCAACCACTCCTTTTGGGAATCTCCGGGTACTGTCTCCCGGTACAACCTTCCTCGTTCCCAGAACACCCTCTCCTTATCAGTCACGGAGGTGGGCGTCTCGGCGAGGTGCCTCAAGTTCTCCAGGCTCGCCTCTGAGTGCAGAGCGGCCTGGAACTCCTGGCTGGAGGCAGCCAGAAGGGACGTCAGGGTTCCTTCCTCACTGGGACCCTCTGGGACCGGCTCTGGGTCCAACTCTGGTTCAGTCTCTCCTGTAGGGAGGAGGGTCCAGATGGTAGGGCGCTACCTGCGATCCGGGCACTCTGACTGCGGGTGACAGCAGCTACATATGCCGTCTCCCCGGGGGTTTCTATAGACCCATCAGCCTGCGCTGCTATGGGCTCTACCTCCCCATCCACCCCCAACACTTCAGGAGCAGTGCTACTTATGGGCCAGTTACCTTCCTCGGTGGCACTGGTCAGTGTCATGGCGTCACCTTCCTCCCGGTTCCCATGCACCTCCCCATTTCCTTGAGCACTGTCGCTTGCTCCTGCTAGGGGTTCCTCAGCCGTCTCACTCCGCAGAGCGAGGGACTGAACGCTCCTGTACCTGTGGACACATCTACCACTTCAGAGAAAGGGTTAACAGATTCAGATGGCACGGATACATCACTATCAACATCATTCCTAGGGAAAGAAAGGTTATCAGTTGCATCATCACTTCGCAAAGCATTAGCAGGTAACACAATCAGTTTCCCATCATCATCAACATCAACATCATGGTTAACGTTAACCTTTTATCAGATTGGGAAGGGGTGTCAGGGACATAGTACGCCACCATCCTCCCCAGATCAGTCCCCAATAAAACATCAGTGGGCAGGTTTTCGGACACCCCCACTTCCTTCACCCCGCTCCCGGCACCCCAGTCAATGAAAACTCGGGCTATCGGCAAGGGGTAGTGGACGCCCCCCAATCCCTGTGACAGTTAAGGTTTTCCCCGGAATCAACTCTTCAGGGGCCGCCAGTTCGGGTCGGATGAGGGTTCGTTCAGCCCCGGTGTCCTTGAGGCCTGTAGCAAGACGGGCCCCCACGCGGACGGGCTGCACGTTGTCATCAACCCTCCCCACCACACCACCCACCAAAAGAACAGAGGCGTTGGGCCCTGGAGGCCTTGGCTGGGGGGTTCTTCTGCCTCTCCGGACAGGTGGCGCTGATGTGTCCAGTCCTGTTACAGGAGAAACACTGGCGGGGGTCTGATGTAGGCCGGGCGCTGGCAAAGGGGATAGTGCCTCCAGAGGGACGGCTGGCAGGGGCACTGGGGTTGGTTGCAGGCTTACCCCCTCCCCAGCGGGTGGTGACAGGCTTCCACACCTGGGTTTCCGGTTGGCCTCATAGCTGTCGGCGATCCGTGCTGTTCTGACCGCGTCCTCCGGTTCTCGGTCCAGGATGAACTGTCGGACCTCAGCTGGGCACAGATGCAGGAACTGGTCTTTGATCATCAGGTCCCTCAGCTTCTCAAAGGTGTCAACTGACAGTCCATGGATCCACTGGTCAAAGTGGTTCCTGAGTCCTTGCACCACATCGCTATAACTGTCGTGTGGGCCACGTTGGAGGTTCCGGAACTTCTTTCGGTATACCTCAGGGTTTAGCTGGTACTTGGCGATCAGGGCCTGCTTGATGGCCTGATAGTTGTCATCTTGATCCGGCGTGAGTGAAGCAAACGCCTCCAGAGCTTTGCCCTTTAGCCCGGGAGTCAAGTACCTGGCCCATTGGTTGTCAGGCAGCCGGTACTGTCTGCAGACTTTCTCAAAGGCCCGCAGAAAAGCGTCCAAGTCTCCGTCCTTTTCCATCACGGGAAAGTGCTCCGGCCGGGGCTTGGGACTCTGAGCGCTGCTGGGCACACTGCTCTGGGCTGTGGAGGGCATTGCCCCTTGTCTGAGCAGCTCCAGTTCATGGGCTCTCTGAGCTTCCCGCTCGGCTCTCTCAGCCTCCCGCTCGGCTCTCTCAGCCTCCCGCTCGGCTCTCTCAGCCTCCCGCTGGGCTTGGCGCTCGGCTCGGGCCTCCTGCTGGTATTGCTGGATCAGCTTCAGGCGCTCCTCCCGGTCGTCGGTGGGGAGTCCCTCCAGGGCCGCCTGCAGGTAAGGGTCCATCCCGCCCTGGGTGTAAGCAGTCAGGGGTTGGGCCTCGGCTCCTGCGGCACCAACTTGGCTTGGGCCGGCTCCTGCGCCCTCCTCGCTCCGAGCGTGGTCCCGTGCCATCAGGGCCTGGATCACTTCGGCCTTGGTTTGGGCCATGGGGACAATCTCCCCCCACTCGCACATGGCAAGAAGAGCTTCCTTGCTATTCCGATTATACCAGTCGTATCCCCTCGTAGCCATGGTTGCCAAATAAAAGATAGGATAGAAAAACAAACAGAAGGGGGGGGTAACCGCAAGTACACACTATTGTCTCAGGACTAATAAACACTGAGTCTGTTCTCCAAAACTTTAGATGCAGGGTCGCTGAAGAACCGTGCAAGTTTTTTAGTGAATGGAATGATTGCTCAAACCAGATCACTAATGCTCTATAATCCCACTGCTGCCACCAATATGTGACGAAACGTGCACACGGTCTGCCACACGGTAGCCCGGGGTATCACGGCTTGTGATCCCACCGCTGCCACCAATATGTGATGAAACGGTGCACACACACGACGGCTGCTGCCGTCCGACCCGGTAAACTGCAGGGATTTATAATTATCCCACTTCCACTTAGGAACTTGCACCTCTCTGGCGCCCCCCTTACCCTCAGGTCAGTCAGGGAACTGCACCTAGGATAATCAGTCGCCAGACGGGTCACTTGGATGTGTGCTGGCTATTGGGCACGCTGCAGTGAGGGAATTATAATTACTCCGAGCCGCAGCCGGGTAATACACTTATAATACCCGCTCCGTCACTGCCAACGCCACCCCATATGTCAACACTTAACACCCCCTTCTTTTAAGCTGCCACCAGCTACGGTTTTTCTTACTGAACAATTTATCAAGAGGGTCCGTAGCAACCCCAAAACAGTAGCGTAGTGCTTCAAGCACGTGCAAATTCGTTTATAGAGCAGGAGAAACAAACTAATAAATTTATAGGTTTATTCCTTAAAAAGACAGGCAGTGCTTATACAATATAAAAAGATGGAACAAACTGAGACAAATCGTTATGTACAAGACAATTAGAAAATAAAAGGGGTTAACATAAGGAAGATCAACTTACAGTTCTTAGATCATAGTAGGCAAGCCATGCGGTCGGGGGAGGGAGACATCACAATGCATCACAGAGCTGCTATAAGTCTGGTGTCCAGGGCAGATCTGAGCCAGAATACATGGCCCCTACCTTATAGACCTGTGGCCGTGACATCATAAACGGGGTGGAGTTACCAGGGTCCTCCTCTTGCTCTAAGGGTTACTCTTAGTTCAGAAAACTCAAAACTTTCATAAATAAGAGATGGAGTCTCTACAGCGATGCAGAGCATACCATTGTACTCCGCAAGATGTTGGCGTGCATTTAAGTCTAAACGCAGAGTGCCTGGGTGGATCGGCTAAGCAGAAATCTGTTTCTTAGGTTCTGCTGGTGCCAGCGCTTAGAAACTTCACTGATCCCTGGATTCACCGATGAATTGGCAGATATGAAAATTTCATACTTATAACATACACAGGAGCCAAGATTTTTGATCTTGAATAACTACCATGCAACAAAGGAACAGACCATGTGGCTTGTTAGCCGCTTTCAGCCGGCCTCCCTGTGGGGGCTAGCCACCTGGAATCGGATTACACAGAGTGTGTAGTGAGCTGAAGGGGGGGGGAAGCCCACAGGCTGCAAAGCCTAATGAATGCAGTAGCTGTGGAGACTTCTAGAGAAGTACAGGATATGGAGCTTGCAGGATCATCACACCAGGGCCTGGTTGTCAGGCGTCGGGTGGACCCAGGTCCTGGTTGTCAGGCGTCGGGTGGACCCAGGTCCTGGTTGTCAGGCGTCGGGTGGACCCAGTGTCCCGTGAGTTGTTCAGGCGTCGGGTGGACCCAGGTCCTGGTTGTCGGGTGGACCCAGGTCCTGGTTGTCAGGTGGACCCAGGTCCTGGTTGTCAGGTGGACACAGGTCCTGGTTGTTAGGCGTCGGGGGTTCCAGGCTCTCTGCCTCAGTGGGGTATTTACATATAGGGCTGGGCAGCCTACTGAGCCTTTGCCTCGGGTGGAGGCTGCTCTGCGCCCCTATTATATGGCGTGATCGCAGGATGGCGGATGTTAATTTAACACATGTAACACTGCAGCTGAAGTGTGAGTGCAGCTCTGGAGGGAGACAGCAGGACAGGAGCTCAGGATCTCGCTCACCTCTGCTGATCGCTGATCCGGAGCTCATTTGGCGTTTCATTTGTGCGATGTTGTTTTGGACCCTGGGAGCCGCATCCCTCTGATAGGATTCCGCTGTGCTGTGCAGCGGCTTATCGCTCTGACAGAACACGACCATCAGTCCGGCGAGCTCCGAGATTAATGGCTGCTCCACCGATATCCTGTGGTGAGCGCCGTCATCATCATCCAAGTCATCAACCAGCACCAGAACCTTGTCCCGTCCTGAAAAGACACTGATATTATATGTCTGCGCAGCACCGCTCCTCTTGCCCCGAGTGCCTGCGCAGCACCGCTCCCCTTGCCCCGAGTGCCTGCACACGCACCGCTCCTCCTGCCCCGTGTGTCTGCGCAGCACCGCTCCTCCTGCCCCGTGTGTCTGCGCAGCACCGCTCCTCCTGCCCCGTGTGTCTGCGCAGCACCGCTCCTCCTGCCCCGTGTGTCTGCGCAGCACCACTCCTCCTGCCTCGCGTGTCTGCGCAGCACTGCTCCTCCTCCCTCTATATCTGCACAGTACCACTCCTCCCCCTATATCTGGACAGTACCACTCCTCCTCCCCCTATATCTGGACATTACCACTCCTCCTCTCCCTGGATATCTGCACAGTACCGCTCCTGCTCCCCCTATATCTGCACAGTACCACTCCTGCTCCCCCTATATCTGCACAGTACCGCTTCTGCTCCCCCTGTATCTGCACAGTACCACTCCTCCTCTTCCATCTATATCTGCACAGTTCCGCTTCTGCTCAACCTATATCTGCACAGTACCACTCCTCCTCTCCCCCTATATCTGCACAGTACCGCTCCTGCTCCCCCTCTATCTGCACAGTACCACTCCTCCTCTCCCTCTATATCTGCACAGTACCGCTCCTGCTCTCCCTCTATCTGCACAGAACCGCTCCTGCTCCCCCCTTTATCTGCACAGTACCACTCCTCCTTTCCCTGGATATCTGCACAGTATCACTCCTCCTCTCTCCCTATATCTACAAAGTACCGCTCCTGCTCCCCCTATATCTGCACAGTACCGCTCCTGCTCCCCCTGTATCTGAACAGTACCATTCCTCCTCTCCCCCTATATCTGCACAGTACTGCTCCTGCTCCCCCTATATCTGCACAGTACCACTCCTACTCTCCCCTATATCTGCACAGTACTGCTCCTGCTCCCCCTCTATCTGCACAGTACCACTCCTCCTCTCCCTCTATATCTGCACAGTACCGCTCCTGCTCCCCCTCTATCTGCACAGAACCGCTCCTGCTCCCCCTCTATCTGCACACTACCATTCCTACTCCCCCTATATCTGCACAGTACCACTCCTCCTCTCCCCCTATATCTGCACAGTACCGCTCCTGCTCCCCCTGTATCTGCACAGTAGCGATTTTCCTCTCCCTGGATATCTGTACAGTACCGCTCCTGCTCCCCCTGTATCTGCACAGTACCACTCCTCCTCCATCTATATCTGCACAGTTCCGCTTCTGCTCCACCTATATCTGCACAGTACCGCTCCTCTTCTCCCCCTATATCTGCACAGAACCGCTCCTGCTCCCCCTCTATCTGCACAGAACCGCTCCTGCTCCCCCTCTATCTGCACAGTACCGTTCCTGCTCCCCCTATATCTGCACAGTACCACTCCTATATCTGCACAGTACCACTCCTCCTCTCCCTGTATATCTGCATAGTACCACTCCTCCTCTCCCTGGATATCTGCACAGTACCACTCCTCTCCCTATATCTGCATAGTACCGCTCCTGCTCCCCCTATATCTGCACAGTACCACTCCTCCTCTCCCCTATATCTGCACAGAACCACTTCTCCTCTCCCCTATATCTGCATAGTACCACTCCTGCTCCCCCTATATCTGCACAGTACCACTCCTCCTCTCCCTCTATATCTGCACAGTACCGCTCCTCCTCCCTCTAAATCTGCACAGTACCACTCCTCCTCTCCCTGGATATCTGCACAGTTCCGCTCCTCTACCTATATCTGCACAGTATCACTCCTCCTCTCTCCCTATATCTGCACAGTACCGCTCCTGCTCCCCCTATATCTGCACAGTACCACTCCTCCTCTCCCCCTATATCTGCACAGTACCGCGCCTGCTCCCCCTGTATCTGCACAGTAGCGATTTTCCTCTCCCTGGATATCTGCACAGTACTGCTCCTGCTCTCCCTCTATCTGCACAGTACCACTCCTCCTCTCCCTGGATATCTGCACAGTACTGCTCCTGCTCGCCCTCTATCTGCACAGTACCACTCCTCTTCTCCCCCTCTATCTGCACAGAACCGCTCCTGCTCCCCCTCTATCTGCACAGAACTGCTCCTGCTCCCCCTCTATCTGCACAGAACCGCTCCTGCTCCCCCTCTATCTGCACAGAACCGCTCCTCCTCTCCCTCTATCTGCACAGTACCGCTCCTCCTCTCCCTCTATCTGCACAGTACCGCTCCTCCTCTCCCTCTATCTGCACAGTACCGCTCCTCCTCCCCCTCTATATGCACAGTACCATGTCTTCATCACTCTATATCTGCACAGTATCATTCCTCCTCCTCCCTCTATATCTGCACAGTACCGCTTCCGCATTACCCAGGATCATGGACAGGTCTCTGAGCTCCTGGTCGTACAGGGAGTCGGTCACGTCGGTGATATTCAGTCGTCCCCTTTTCTTTGAATGGTACAAGATTGCGAACGAGCACTTGGCGATTTCCTCCGCGAGTTTCCTGGAGCCGCCACACGCGGCATTGGTGATGGCGACTGGACGGACGTCTCGCACCAACGAGCGGAATTCTGCCGACAGCAGGAGGTCAGTCAGCCATTGGTAAGTGCTGCTGTCCTCGCGGGAGAAGACCCCGACCAGAAACTTACTGACCAGCACCATCCCTGCAAGACAAGACAGCAGCACAGAGGATGTCAGCAGAGGGGGCGCTGATCTTATAGGGGGGCACAGGTCCTCAGCAGCACAGAGGATGTCAGCAGAGGGGGCGCTGATCTTATAGGGGGACACAGGTCCTCAGCAGCACAGAGGATGTCAGCAGAGGGGGCGCTGATCTTATAGGGGGCACAGGTCCTCAGCAGCACAGAGGATGTCAGCAGGGGGTGCTGATCTTATAGGGGACACAGGTCCTCAGCAGCACAGAGGATGTCAGCAGAGGGGGCGCTGATCTTATAGGGGGCACAGGTCCTCAGCAGCACAGAGGATGTCAGCAGAGGGGGCGCTGATCTTATAGGGGGGCACAGGTGCTCAGCAGCACAGAGGATGTCAGCAGAGGGGCGCTGATCTTATAGGGGGGCACAGGTCCTCAGCAGCACAGAGGATGTCAGCAGAGGGGGCGCTGATCTTATAGGGGGCACAGGTCCTCAGCAGCACAGAGGATGTCAGCAGAGGGGGCGCTGATCTTATAGGGGGCACAGGTCCTCAGCAGCACAGAGGATGTCAGCAGGGGGGTGCTGATCTTATAGGGGGACACAGGTCCTCAGCACACAGAGGATGTCAGCAGAGGGGCGCTGATCTTATAGGGGGCACAGGTGCTCAGCAGCACAGAGGATGTCAGCAGAGGGGCGCTGATCTTATAGGGGGGCACAGGTCCTCAGCAGCACAGAGGATGTCAGCAGAGGGGGCGCTGATCTTATAGGGGGCACAGGTCCTCAGCAGCACAGAGGATGTCAGCAGAGGGGGCGCTGATCTTATAGTGGGGCACAGGTCCTCAGCAGAACAGAGGATGTCAGCAGAGGGGGCGCTGATCTTATAGGGGGGCACAGGTCCTCAGCAGCACAGAGGATGTCAGCAGAGGGGGCATTGATATTATAGGGGGGCACAGGTCCTCAGCAGCACAGAGGATGTCAGCAGAGGGGCATTGATATTATAGGGGGCACAGGTCCTCAGCAGCACAGAGGATGTCAGCAGAGGGGGCGCTGATCTTATAGGGGCACAGGTCCTCAGCACACAGATGATGTCAGCAGGGGGGTGCTGATCTTATAGGGGGGCACAGGTCCTCAGCAGCACAGAGGATGTCAGCAGAGGGGGCGCTGATCTTATAGGGGGGCACAGGTCCTCATCAGCACAGAGGATGTCAGCAGAGGGGGCGCTGATCTTATAGGGGGCACAGATCCTCAGCAGCACAGAGGATGTCAGCAGAGGGGGCATTGATATTATAGGGGGGCACAGGTCCTCAGCAGCACAGATGATGTCAGCAGAGGGGGGCACTGATATTATAGGGGGCACAGGTCCTCAGCAGCACAGAGGATGTCAGCAGAGGGGGCGCTGATCTTATAGGGGGCACAGGTCCTCAGCAGAACAGAGGATGTCAGCAGAAGGGCACTGATCTTATAGCGGGGCACAGGTCCTCAGCAGCACAGAGGATGTCAGCAGAGGGGACGCTGATCTTATAGGGGGGCAAAGGTCCTCAGCAGCACAGAGGATGTCAGCAGAGGGGGCGCTGATCTTATAGGGGGGCACAGGTCCTCAGCAGCACAGAGGATGTCAGCCGAGGGGCATTGATATTATAGGGGGGCACAGGTCCTCAGCAGCACAGATGATGTCAGCAGAGGGGGGCACTGATATTATAGGGGGGCACAGGTCCTCAGCAGCACAGAGGATGTCAGCAGAGGGGGCGCTGATCTTATAGGGGCACAGGTCCTCAGCAGAACAGAGGATGTCAGCAGAAGGGGCACTGATCTTATAGCGGGGCACAGGTCCTCAGCAGCACAGAGGATGTCAGCAGAGGGGACGCTGATCTTATAGGGGGGCAAAGGTCCTCAGCAGCACAGAGGATGTCAGCAGAGGGGCGCTGATCTTATAGGGGGGCACAGGTCCTCAGCAGCACAGAGGATGTCAGCCGAGGGGGCATTGATATTATAGGGGGGCACAGGTCCTCAGCAGCACAGATGATGTCAGCAGAGGGGGGCACTGATATTATAGGGGGGCACAGGTCCTCAGCACACAGAGGATGTCAGCAGAGGGGGCGCTGATCTTATAGGGCACAGGTCCTCAGCAACACAGAGGATGTCAGCAGAGGGGGTGCTGATCTTATAGGGGCACATGTCCTCAGCAGAACAGAGGATGTCAGCAGAAGAGGCACTGATCTTAAAGCGGGGCACAGGTCCTCAGCAGCACAGAGGATGTCAGCAGAGGGGGCGCTGATATTACAGGGGGCACAGGTCCTTAGCAGCACAGAGGATGTCAGCAGAGGGGGCGCTGATATTACAGGGGGGCACAGGTCCTCAGCAGCACAGAGGATGTCAGCAGAGGGGGCACTGATCTTAAAGGGGGGCACAGGTCCTCAGCAGCACAGAGGATGTCAGCAAGGGGGCACTGATCTTATAGGGGGCACAGGTCCTCAGCAGCACAGAGAATGTCAGCAGGGGGGACACTGATATTATAAGGGGGCACAGGTCCTCAGCAGCACAGAGGATGTCAGCAGGGGGGTGCTGATCTTATAGGGGGGCACAGGTCCTCAGCAGCACAGAGGATGTCAGCAGAGGGGGCGCTGATCTTATAGGGGGGCACAGGTCCTCAGCAGCACAGAGGATGTCAGTAAAGGCGCCAGCAGTGGATCGATACCTTTTTTTGCATTCTCTGGGAGATTAACACATTAATTATATTAGTAATTAGTAAGCTCTGTGTATCCAGTGGAATCATAAACTGTTCTATCTCTCCGATACAAAGTATCAACTCTTTACTTATTACAGATCAGTCCTGTAAATATCAGCAAAGAAAAATCCCCACAAGTAAAATGAGGTTTACAGGACGAGGAGTCACAACAACGTATCGTACAAAGAATCACAGGGGCAAACAGATGTATAACATTATGTGTAACCCCCCCAGACTCTGCCCCGGTCACACAAGACCCCCAGACTCTGACCCGGTCACACAAGACCCCCAGACTCTGCCCCGGTCACACAAGACCCCCAGACTCTGCCCCGGTCACACAAGACCCCCACACTCTGCCCCGGTCACACACGCCCCCCAGACTCTGCCCTGGTCACACAAGACCCCCACACTCTGGCCCAGTCACACACGCCCCCCAGACTCTGCCTCGGTCACACACGCCCCCCAGACTCTGCCCCGGTCACACAAGCCCCCCAGACTCTGACCCGATCACACAAGACCCCCAGACTCTGCCCCGGTCACACACGCCCCCCAGACTCTGCCCAGTCACACAAGACCCCCACACTCTGGCCCGGTCACACAAGACCCCCAGACTCTGCCCCGGTCACACAAGACCCCCAGACTCTGCCCCGGTCACACACAGACCCCCAAAACTCGCTCCCGGTCACACAAGACCCCCAGACTCTGCCCCGTCACACAAGACCCCACACTCTGCCCGGTCACACAAGACCCCCAGACTCTGCCCTGGTCACACAAGACCCCCAGACTCTGCCCCGGTCACACAAGACCCCCAGACTCTGCCCCGGTCACACAAGACCCCCACACTCTGCCCCGGTCACACACGCCCCCCAGACTCTGCCCCAGTCACACAAGACCCCCACACTCTGGCCCAGTCACACACGCCCCCCACACTCTGGCCCGGTCACACAAGACCCCCAGACTCTGCCCCGGTCACACAAGACCCCCAGACTCTGCCCCGGTCACACAAGACCCCCAGACTCTGCCTCGGTCACACACGCCCCCCAGACTCTGCCCCGGTCACACAAGACCCCCAGACTCTGCCCCGGTCACACAAGACCCCCAGACTCTGCCCCGGTCACACAAGACCCCCAGACTCTGCCCCGGTCACACAAGACCCCCAGACTCTGCCCCGGTCACACAAGACCCCCAGACTCTGCCCCGGTCACACAAGACCCCCAGACTCTGCCCCGGTCACACAAGACCCCAGACTCTGCCCCGGTCACACAAGACCCCAGACTCTGCCCCGGTCACACAAGACCCCCAGACTCTGCCCCGGTCACACAAGACCCCCAGACTCTGCCCCGTCACACAAGACCCCCAGACTCTGCCCCGGTCCACACCGCCCCCCAGACTCTGCCCCGGTCCACAACACGCCCCCCAGACCCTGCCTCGGTCACACACGCCCCCCAGACTCTGCCCCGGTCACACAAGCCCCCCAGACTCTGACCCGATCACACAAGACCCCAGACTCTCCCCGGTCACACAAACGACCCCAGACTCTGCCCCGGTCACACAAGACCCCCAGACTCTGCCCCGGTCACACAAGACCGCCAGACTCTGCCCCGGTCACACAAGACCCCCAGACTCTGCCCCGGTCACACAAGACCCCCAGACTCTGCCCCAGTCACACACGCCCCCCAGACTCTGCCCCGGTCACACAAGACCCCCAGACTCTGCCCCGGTCACACACGCCCCCCAGACTCTGCCCCGGTCACACACGCCCCCCAGACTCTGCCCCGGTCACACACGCCCCCCAGACTCTGCCTCGGTCACACACGCCCCCCAGACTCTGCCTCGGTCACACACGCCCCCCATACTCTACCGATCAAACAAAACCCCCAGACTCTGCCCCGGTCACACATGCCCCCCAGACTCTGCCCCAGTCACACACGCCCCCCAGACTCTGCCTCGGTCACACACGCCCCCCAGACTCTGCCTCGGTCACACAAGCCCCCCAGACTCGGCCGCTGCCCACTATATATATATCCACATTCTCCGGTGTATAATGACTGCGCGGTCCGGAGATTATAGGGTTAACCGGACAGAGGAGATGAGTTAGTTTCACTTTCTCCTCCCCCCTCCCCCTCTCTTTTTCTCCCCCTCTCTCCTCTTCCTGTACCCCAGCTCTGCGCCCACCATAGACCACTGTTCACACCCACCTCTCTGGATCCTGTGTGCAGCCGCAGGCGATTCTCGGGGTCTTCAGGGTCTAATCCTCAGAGTCTGCAGAGATCTCTGCTGCTGACTTCTCAGCAGCTGAGATCCCGCCCTGGAACCGCTGCAGCCAATCACAGGGCCACAAGTCTCACACACTGCAAGGGCCAAACAGCAGCACAGAGGATGTCAGGAGAGGAGCACTGAGCGTTACAGTGTGAGGAGCAGAGTCTCCAGCAGCACAGAGGATGTCAGGAGAGGAGCACTGAGCGTTACACAGTGTGAGGAGCAGAGTCTCCAGCAGCACAGAGGATGTCAGGAGAGGAGGACTGAGCGTTACACAGTGTGAGGAGCAGAGTCTCCAGCAGCACAGAGGATGTCAGGAGAGGAGCACTGAGCGTTATACAGTGTGAGGAGCAGAGTCTCCAGCAGCACAGAGGATGTCAGGAGAGGAGGACTGAGCGTTACACAGTGTGAGGAGCAGAGTCTCCAGCAGCACAGAGGATGTCAGGAGAGGAGCACTGAGCGTTACACAGTGTGAGGAGCAGAGTCTCCAGCAGCACAGAGGATGTCAGGAGAGGAGCGCTGAGCGTTATACAGTGTGAGGAGCAGAGTCTCCAGCAGCACAGAGGATGTCAGGAGAGGAGAGCTGAGCGTTACACAGTGTGAGGAGCAGAGTCTCCAGCAGCACAGAGGATGTCAGGAGAGGAGCACTGAGCGTTACAGTGTGAGGAGCAGAGTCTCCAGCAGCACAGAGGATGTCAGGAGAGGAGCACTGAGCGTTACACAGTGTGAGGAGCAGAGTCTCCAGCAGCACAGAGGATGTCAGGAGAGGAGGACTGAGCGTTACACAGTGTGAGGAGCAGAGTCTCCAGCAGCACAGAGGATGTCAGGAGAGGAGCACTGAGCGTTATACAGTGTGAGGAGCAGAGTCTCCAGCAGCACAGAGGATGTCAGGAGAGGAGCACTGAGCGTTACACAGTGTGAGGAGCAGAGTCTCCAGCAGCACAGAGGATGTCAGGAGAGGAGCGCTGAGCGTTACACAGTGTGAGGAGCAGAGTCTCCAGCAGCACAGAGGATGTCAGGAGAGGAGGACTGAGCGTTACACAGTGTGAGGAGCAGAGTCTCCAGCAGCACAGAGGATGTCAGGAGAGGAGCGCTGAGCGTTACACAGTGGGAGGAGCAGAGTCTCCAGCAGCACAGAGGATGTCAGGAGAGGAGCGCTGAGCGTTACACAGTGTGAGGAGTAGAGTCTCCAGCAGCACAGAGGATGTCAGGAGAGGAGCACTGAGCGTTACACAGTGTGAGGAGCAGAGTCTCCAGCAGCACAGAGGATGTCAGGAGAGGAGCGCTGAGCGTTACACAGTGTGAGGAGCAGAGTCTCCAGCAGCACAGAGGATGTCAGGAGAGGAGGCTGAGCGTTACACAGTGGAGGAGCAGAGTCTCCAGCAGCACAGAGGATGTCAGGAGAGGAGCGCTGAGCGTTACACAGTGTGAGGAGAGAGTCTCCAGCAGCACAGAGGATGTCAGGAGAGGAGCACTGAGCGTTACACAGTGTGAGGAGCAGAGTCTCCAGCAGCACAGAGGATGTCAGGAGAGGAGCGCTGAGCGTTACACAGTGTGAGGAGCAGAGTCTCCAGCAGCACAGAGGATGTCAGGAGAGGAACGCTGAGCGTTACATAGTGTGAGGAGCAGAGTCTCCAGCAGCACAGAGGATGTCAGGAGAGGAGCGCTGAGCGTTACACAGTGTGAGGAGCAGAGTCTCCAGCACAGAGGATGTCAGGAGAGGAGCGCTGAGCGTTACACAGTGTGAGGAGCAGAGTCTCCAGCAGCACAGAGGATGTCAGGAGCGGAGCACTGAGCGTTATCACAGTGTGAGGAGTAGAGTCTCCAGCAGCACAGAGGATGTCAGGAGAGGAGCGCTGAGCGTTACACAGTGTGAGGAGCAGAGTCTCCAGCACAGAGGATGTCAGGAGAGGAGCACTGAGCGTTAACAGTGTGAGGAGCAGAGTCTCCAGCAGCACAGAGGATGTCAGGAGAGGAGTGCTGAGCGTTACACAGTGTGAGGAGCAGAGTCTCCAGCAGCACAGAGGATGTCAGGAGAGGAGCACTGAGCGTTATACAGTGTGAGGAGCAGAGTCTCCAGCAGCACAGAGGATGTCAGGAGAGGAGCGCTGAGCGTTACACAGTGTGAGGAGCAGAGTCTCCAGCAGCACAGAGGATGTCAGGAGAGGAGGACTGAGCGTTAACAGTGTGAGGAGCAGAGTCTCCAGCAGCACAGAGGATGTCAGGAGAGGAGGACTGAGCGTTACACAGTGTGAGGAGCAGAGTCTCCAGCAGCACAGAGGATGTCAGGAGAGGAGCGCTGAGCGTTACACAGTGTGAGGAGCAGAGTCTCCAGCAGCACAGAGGATGTCAGGAGAGGAGGACTGAGCGTTATACAGTGTGAGGAGCAGAGTCTCCAGCAGCACAGAGGATGTCAGGAGAGGAGGACTGAGCGTTACACAGTGTGAGGAGCAGAGTCTCCAGCAGCACAGAGGATGTCAGGAGAGGAGCGCTGAGCGTTACACAGGTGAGGAGCAGAGTCTCCAGCAGCACAGAGGATGTCAGGAGAGGAGCGCTGAGCGTTACACAGTGTGAGGAGCAGAGTCTCCAGCAGCACAGAGGATGTCAGGAGAGGAGCACTGAGCGTTACACAGTGTGAGGAGCAGAGTCTCCAGCACACAGAGGATGTCAGGAGAGGAGGCTGAGCGTTACACAGTGTGAGGAGCAGAGTCTCAGCAGCACAGAGATGTCAGGAGAGAGCGCTGAGCGTTACACAGTGTGAGGAGCAGGTCTCCAGCAGCACAGAGGATGTCAGGAGAGGAGGCTGAGCGTTACACAGTGTGAGGAGCAGAGTCTCCGCAGCACAGAGGATGTCAGGAGAGGGCACTGAGCGTTACACAGTGTGAGGAGCAGAGTCTCCAGCACAGAGGATGTCAGGAGAGGAGCCTGAGCGTTAACAGTGTGAGGAGCAGAGTCTCCAGCAGCAAGAGGATGTCAGGAGAGGAGAGCTGAGCGTTACACAGTGTGAGGAGCAGAGTCTCCACAGCACAGAGGATGTCAGGAGAGGAGCGCTGAGCGTTACACAGTGTGAGGAGCAGAGTCTCACAGCAAGGAACAGAGGATGTCAGGAGAGGAGCACTGAGCGTTACACAGTGTGAGGAGCGAGTCTCCAGCAGCACAGAGGATGTCAGGAGAGGAGACTGAGCGTTACACAGTGTGAGGAGCAGAGTCTCCAGCAGCACAGAGGATGTCAGGAGAGGAGCCTGAGCGTTACACAGTGTGAGGAGCAGAGTCTCCCAGCACAGAGGATGTCAGGAGAGGAGCACTGAGCTTACACAGTGTGAGGAGCAGAGTCTCAGCACAGAGGATGTCAGGAGAGGAGACTGAGCGTTACACATGTGAGGAGCAGAGTCCCAGCAGCACAGAGGATGTCAGGAGAGGAGCATGAGCGTTACACAGTGTGAGGAGCAGAGTCTCCCAGCACAGAGGATGTCAGGAGGGGGGTTTTCACAGTGTGAGGAGCAGAGTCTCCAGCAGCACAGAGGATGTCAGGAGAGGAGCTGAGCGTTACACAGTGTGAGGAGCAGAGTCTCCAGCAGCAGAGGATGTCAGGAGAGGAGAGCTGAGCGTTACACAGTGTGAGGAGCAGAGTCTCCAGCAGCACAGAGGATGTCAGGAGAGGAGCCTGAGCGTTACACAGTGTGAGGAGCAGAGTCTCAGCAGCACAGAGGATGTCAGGAGAGGAGGCTGAGCGTTACACATGTGAGGAGCAGAGTCTCCAGCAGCACAGAGGATGTCAGGAGAGGAGCGCTGAGCGTTACACAGTGTGAGGAGCAGAGTCTCCAGCAGCACAGAGGATGTCAGGAGAGGAGCGCTGAGCGTTACACAGTGTGAGGAGCAGAGTCTCCAGCAGCACAGAGGATGTCAGGAGAGGAGAGCTGAGCGTTACACAGTGTGAGGAGCAGAGTCTCCAGCAGCACAGAGGATGTCAGGAGAGGAGGACTGAGCGTTACACAGTGTGAGGAGCAGAGTCTCCAGCAGCACAGAGGATGTCAGGAGAGGAGCGCTGAGCGTTACACAGTGTGAGGAGCAGAGTCTCCAGCAGCACAGAGGATGTCAGGAGAGGAGCGCTGAGCGTTACACAGTGTGAGGAGCAGAGTCTCCAGCAGCACAGAGGATGTCAGGAGAGGAGCACTGAGCGTTACACAGTGTGAGGAGCAGAGTCTCCAGCAGCACAGAGGATGTCAGGAGAGGAGAGCTGAGCGTTACACAGTGTGAGGAGCAGAGTCTCCAGCAGCACAGAGGATGTCAGGAGAGGAGCGCTGAGCGTTACACAGTGTGAGGAGCAGAGTCTCCAGCACCAAGAGGATGTCAGGAGAGGAGCACTGAGCGTTACACAGTGTGAGGAGCAGAGTCTCCAGCAGCACAGAGGATGTCAGGAGAGGAGCGCTGAGCGTTACACAGTGTGAGGAGCAGAGTCTCCAGCAGCACAGAGGATGTCAGGAGAGGAGCACTGAGCGTTGCACAGTGTGAGGAGCAGAGTCTCCAGCTGCACAGATGATGTCAGGAGAGGAGAGCTGAGCATTACACAGTGTGAGGAGTAGAGTCTCCAGCAGCACAGAGGATGTCAGGAGAGGAGCGCTGAGCATTACACAGGTGAGGAGCAGAGTCTATAGCAGCACAGAGGATGTTGTGTAGCCCTGGTACACAATACCAGGAGGATGAGTGGAGAGGTAAAGGTTAAGTGTTCTTCATGACATCATGTACCTTCAAACACGCCCAGTAGGGGTGTGGAAGGGAGAGATTTAGTTAGTCTGTGTCCGGACTTCAGAGTGAGAAGTCTGTGTTTTCCTGTCCTTGGACAGAGGAGAGTGTGTCCAGACTTAGGAGAGACAAGACGTCTTAGGGACTCTGCTCTATCTTCAGCTTAAAATTGTGGAGTCTAGTATAGGTACTTTAACGTACCCGAGCCTAGTCAAAGCTGTGCCCACTGGAGACAGGCTGAAATATCTCCTGAGAACTGAGCAAGTCGAAGGGCAAAAGTGGAAGAAAGCAAGGAAGTGCTATAGGTGAAGAATACCTGCACAAATCTACCGGTTACTGGGGACCGAAGAATCATCTTTGTTTCAAGCAAGGTGATAAGATAGCCAGAAATCTACCGGACCCTAGGTCGCGGCGGATAAGCCCATACAGTCAGTACGTAACTGGGGTCAGAGGAAGTGAGGACCGTGAGTCAGTGCACGACAATATAGGAAATCACTTTCTCACAAAAAGGCTCCAACCACAACACTGATCGGGCAGAACAGCTAAAGATAAGCTGGAATTATAGAGAGGACTACGCTTCAAGCTGGTCGTACTCAGCTTCATTGGAGTTAAAGGAGGCCCCTAACTTGCTTAACCGTTTGCCTCAAAGCTCATCCTCCATCAACCCCATCAGCCTCCCTGGGACCTGCTTTACCATTCTGCAAGTAAAGGTATGGAAAGACTTTGACTGTGTGAGACTGAGTTATTACTGCATGCCTGCACAATCCCTACCTAACTACCGACCTGAGGGAAGAGTCCCACCTGTAGGGGACCCGACATCTAGCTGCCTCACCATCCCCTCAGAGATCTACAGCAGCGCTGGTACTATTACCAGAATACTACAGGTGGCGTCACGAACTGTATATAGTTATCCCCTGTAAATATTCCCCAACAACATACGCCAGACCGCCCGGGCCACAGACCGAGCCACAGCTACCTGTGACAAAATCCCCATAGACTTCTACGGGCTCGGCTCTGAGTACCCCATTGCCCTGGTAACCCACAATTGTGGTGGCGGGTCGACACAACTACTTTGGCGTCACGAACAGGATTCGAAACTCGCAGAATTGCGAGCCCTGCGTGCCTATGTAACTGTTTGAGTGAAAAAGACTGTTGCTGTTGTTTGGCGCCAAATACCGCCATATTTGCCGCCAGATTCGCGCCTAAAGCGTTGGAGAAGAAGGAGGGCGTACCTGAAAGAGCGCGCAAAGTCTTGGACACGCCCCCGGCTCTGACTCATCGGAAGGTCCTGCGACAGGAAGTGAACGCTCTGACATCAGAGCGCCTGCGACGAAGGTCCTGTTCCCACTGCGGTGCCTGTGAAGAAGCAGCGTCTGAAACCGGTAGGCTCCGTTTAACCAAGGGGGCGCTAAGATGTCACAACAACAGGCTGACAGTGCGGCCCCGGCCGGAGGGCTTAATCCCGCACCGTCTGGTATTGTAGCGCCAGATGGAGGCGCAGGCCCAGCACCTAGTCCGGTAGTCCCGATCATGCCACTAACGCTTCCATATATGCCTGGGGCGAAATGGCTTCCCCAATACAGCGGTGAGCCAGGCACATTATCAGGCTTCAAGCGGAAGTTAAGCAGCCTATTGGAAATGTACTCCATGCCTGAGAAACAAAAAGCTGCTGTGTTAATAGGGCAGTTAACTGGCGCTGCTGAGAGGGAAGTGGAGACTTGGGATACCGTTGATCAGGAGTCGGTACCTGCGATTTTCCTTAAACTAAATGCCATATTTGAAGACCGCACAGAAACGGATCTCCGGATGGCCTTCTATCACTGTTCACAACAGCCAGGTGACAGCATCCGGGACTATGCTTGCCGATTGCAAGGAGCCCTGAGAGCCCTCAAGCAAGTTAACAATTTAAATGCTCTCCATGAGAATAAGATGTTGAAAGAACAGTTTATACAGGGATTGAGATCCCCAGAGGAACGCAGAACTGTAAATTGGTGGTCCTTAGATCATCCGGATGCTACCTTTGATGCCCTAAAGGACATGGCAATAAAAGGGCTGCGGCCCCTGGGCAAACCTGAGGTGGCCACCCAACATCATCGGGTGAAGTCACTCCGGAACCGGCAGTAACCCCCTGTTCCCCGCTAGTGGCTGAAGCCAAAGCGCAGGTGACATCTCCTAGTGAATTGGACTGTCTGCGCTCAGAGGTGCGCCAGCTGACTAAAAATCTGGCTGCTGTTATGAGTGCCCTGCAACTGCGGAAAGAAGAGGAAGGAAAAATCTTGCTAGCGGACTGCCCAGAAGACGTCCCGTGGATGCACCGGAGAAGAAAGAAGACGTCGCCCCCCCGGAGGAGGACAACGCCACCCCAGGAGCAACCTCTGATCAACACCCTTCTCGTCGAGAGATCGTCTGTTTTCGCTGCAACCGAAAAGGTCATTTGTCTTCACAGTGTCCTTTAAACGGGCAGAACCTGGGTCCAAGGGCCAACACCCAGGAGAATACCCGTCAGGCCCCCTAGACTGGAACCGCAGGTATGTGGGCGGGCGACCCTACCTGTCCATTATTTTAGATGGGATTGCTGTTCCAGCATTGCTAGACACTGGGTCTCAAGTCACTCTTATACCTGATGCCCTATATACCAAGTACTGGTCAATGGACGATCTTAAACCCCCGAGCCTTGACTTTACCGTGTATGCTTCTAATGGTCTTCCTGTAGAAGTACTTGGAACAAAATGTGTAGATGTAAAGGTGGGAAGAGAGGAGTTGAAAGACCAGGGACTTCTGGTAGTGAAGACTGTAAATGAAGAGAATGGTCTAAATATAATATTGGGTACTAATGTTATTGGTAATTGTTTGGAAGAAGTAGTGTTCTTGCTCCAACAGCTCGCTGAGATTGCCCGACCAAGGCAGAGAGGAGTCATCCAAAGAGAGATCCGGGCCCTGGTGTGTCAGCAGCAAGCGAAGCTTACCGACGGCGAAATTGGTAATGTACGGGTCACTGACTCAGTTCCTATTGTGATACCCCCAATGAGTGAAATGATCATTTGGTGCAGGGCAGCCATAGGTCTGAGAGGACAGAATTACCAAGCTGTAGTAGAACCCCACCATTCAGAACATAGACCTACACTTATGACTGCTAGAGGAGTAGTAGAAGTGGTGAATGGAGAGAGTACCTGTACGGCTTCTCAATTGGGGAGATGATGAGGTAAATTTACCCCGTTATGCAACCATTGCTAAACTTCATGCTGTCGACAATAATTCCATTCTCCCGGCTGAGTCCTTAGACTCCTGTCAAATAGAGGAGGACAATGACCCAGCAACTCAGGTGGCGGAATGGTGTCAGCAGCTCCATGTTGGGACGGACACCACTCCCGCTCACCAGAAGCAAGGGGTATTACGGGTGGTGCAAGAGTACGCCCAAGTGTTTAGCAAAAATCCACTTGATTTTGGGATCATTAAGGGAGTACAACATCATATCCCTACAGGCAATCATCCTCCCATCAAAGAGCGGTATAGGCCCATACCTCCAGCTCATTATCAGAAGGCTAAAGAAATGTTGAATGATATGAAGAAAGCTGGGGTGATAAGGGATAGTTGTAGTCCCTGGGCAGCCCCTCTAGTTCTGGTTAAAAAGAAAGATGGTAGTATGAGAATGTGTGTGGATTACAGGCAGGTGAACCGCATAACACACAAAGATGCATACCCGCTACCACGCATAGAGGAATCATTAGCTGCTCTGAAAACGGCTAACTACTTTTCTACCCTTGATCTGACTAGTGGTTACTGGCAAGTGGCTGTGGCTGAGGAGGATCGTGAGAAAACGGCTTTCACCACCCCAATGGGGCTCTGTGAGTTCGACAGAATGCCGTTTGGACTCAGTAGTGCCCCAGGAACATTTCAGAGAGTGATGGAAAACTGTCTGGGACATCTCAATTTTGAAACCGTGCTGCTATACCTAGACGACGTTATCGTGTATTCCAAGACCTATGAGGACCATCTGAAGCACCTGGCAGAAGTGTTTGAGTCCCTGTCCAGGTACGGGATGAAATTAAAACCCTCAAAATGCCATCTACTCAAGCAGAAGGTACAATACTTGGGGCACATCGTCAGTTCGGAAGGAGTAGCGCCGGACCCAGAGAAAGTCACTGCCATCCAGAAGTGGCCGGAGCCGAAAAACCTTAAGGAAGTGCGACAGTTCCTGGGACTAACGGGTTACTACAGGAGATTCGTGAAAGATTACACGAAGAAGGCAGCTCCTTTACAGGACCTCCTGGTAGGACAATCCTTAAAGAGCAGAAACCCTCCCTTTAATTGGGGTAAAGAACAGGCTGAAGCATTCCAAAAGATGAAAGAGATCCTGACAGGTGATGAGATCTTAACCTATCCTGATTACAGCCAACCGTTCCTGTTGTACACCGACGCCAGTAATGAAGGGTTGGGAGCCGTTCTCAGTCAGAAGCAGAATGGACAAGAAAAAGTCATCGCATATGCTAGCAGAAAACTCAGGCCAACTGAAAGGAATCCGGAAAATTATAGCAGCTTCAAGCTAGAGTTTCTGGCGCTGGTCTGGGCCATTACCGAAAGATTTAAGCACTATCTGGCCTCCAATAAGTTCACGGCGTACACAGACAACAACCCATTAACGCACCTGGAAACCGCCAAGCTGGGTGCCATGGAGCAGCGATGGATGGCTCGGTTGTCCAATTATCAGTTTACTATCAAGTACCGGGCAGGTCGAAAGAATGCTAATGCTGATGCGTTGTCCCGAATGCCGCATGACTCTGACACGGAAGAAGAATCGGACGACCTGGAAGAAATTGAGCTACCCGCGTTCCATCGAAATGGGGTAGTCCACGAGCATCAAGTCCACAGAAAGCAAAATGGTGCCACATTAAATCCTTTACCCCATCACAGCTGGAAAGAGACTCAGGACAGTGATCCAGTGGTCAGCCACATCAAGGAGTTGTTAAAGCAAGAAGGCTCCTCCTTGGAAAAGGATGCACCTATGCCCGCCAAGCTCCTGTGGAACGAGAGAAGCAGGTTGTTCCTGTACCGTGAGAAGTTGTGCAGAAGATACGTCAACCCCAGAACCCATGAAATGGTCTGGCAAATCGTGGTCCCAAAGACAGATGTCCCAATGGTGTTGGAAGCATACCACGATCAAGCAGGACACTTTGGCTGGAGGAAGCTGGAGACCCTGTTGAGATGCCGGTTCTATTGGGTAGGGATGCGCAGCTCCGTCGAGAGGTGGTGTCGGAACTGTGGACCCTGTGGTCTCAGAAGAAAGGACTACGGTAGTCAAAAGGCCCCCCTGCAACCTATCCGGACGACTCGTCCCTGGAGATTGTGGCCCTGGACCACGTCAAATTGTCGCCGAGTAGATCTGGATACTCATACGCCTTGACCATGGTGGACCATTACTCCAGATTTTGGTAGTCGTTCCAGTGAAAGACCAGACCGCAGTGACGGCCGCGAAGACCTTTCAAGCAAGCTTCTGCAGACCGCATGGGTATCCCGAGCAAGTCTTAACCGATCAGGGACCTGCTTTTGAAGCCGATTTATTCAAGGAATTCTGTCATATGTACGGGTGCAAGAAAATAAGAACAACACCATATCACCCTCAAACCAACGGTCTTTGTGAAAAGATGAACCATATTGTCCTTGACTTGTTGAGATCCATACCGTTGGAAGACAGGAATAGATGGCCGGATTTACTACCTGATTTGGTTGATTTGTATAATCATATACCTGTAAGCTCAACTAACTGCACTCCAGCCTATCTTATGAGAGCAAGGCCGGAAAACTACCAATGGATCTAGAACTTGGAGTGGTAGAACCGGAGGCAGACGACGCTGTTGAGAACTGGGACGTCAATCGGCAAGAGCAATACAGAAGAGTACAAATCTGTGTGGAGGAAAGTCTAAATAAGGCACGGGAGAGAAACAGGAAAATGTTTACAACCGAAATGCTCCTGCCAAGCCTCTGATGCCTGGAGAGGTAGTATTAAAAAGAAAAAGAAAGATGCACAAACTGGATAATCAGTGGGAGCAAGAACCCTACGTCATACAAGATTCTAAGTACGACAACGGAAAAGTTTGTGTCGTCAGTAAAGACGGAGGAAAAACAATAACCACTGTGTCTAGAGACCATTTGAAACTATGTCCGGAACCCTTGAAACGTTGCGACAAGAACCCTGTCTTCAATCAAAGAGAAAGAAAGGAAGAGGTCCTACACACCGATCTGGGAGATTTTCCTGCGGATTGGCCCCGACTGGGAGATGCTGTGATAATTCCAGTGTTGCAGTTTTATAAGCCACAAGAGGACGTTTTACCTCCAGTTGTGCCTGTAGTGCCAGTTGAACCCGCTCAGGAGTTACCCCTTCCAGCAACACCTCAACCTGTAGAACCTCAAGATGGATCATCTGAAGCAGCGCCCCATACTATGGGATCTCCTGGTGAAGCTGACTCACACCGCCCAGCCATCAGTACGCTTGCCAGATCCATGGAAAGATTAAGGCAGTTCTATGGTTTACCGTTTCATAGTGCAGACAGATCGCAAATTGATTTACCTGAAACTACACCACGTAGGTCAGAGAGAATCACAAAAGGGAAATTACCCATTAGATATCAGCAATAGTTATGACGAACTGATGTAAATATATTGTGAAAAGTCTATATATATAAATGTGTTTTTCCCTATCAAGCTTCGTTTACAATGGACTCAGAGGCTGAGGACTGAGCCAGCCCAAAAACTGTATCCTGTAAATAGTTGCATTAAAGTGCCTTCTTAATGGTTTCACATGAAACCTTGACTCACCTCTGAACCAAAAACCCGTGTGGTGTGGCACTGAGTGAGGTCTGCATTTGGATGTCCTGCAGCCCACCCAGGACCCACGTTGAAGGTTTGGTGCGGGTCCTTCACAAGTATCTTGTATATCTATTTATTGAAAATGCTATTTGATACTACTTGTGTTTTTCTATCAAGTTTGTAACGTTTAAAGTATTCTTACCTCCCGGATGGGAAGATGTTATTGTTCCAAATGTTTTGCATAAACAAAATTTTTCTGTCTTTTGTATTCCACAGCCCGGGAGTGCTGTCGTTTACCATGGGGGAATGTGTAGCCCTGGTACACAATACCAGGAGGATGAGTGGAGAGGTAAAGGTTAAGTGTTCTTCATGACATCATGTACCTTCAAACACGCCCAGTAGGGGTGTGGAAGGGAGAGATTTAGTTAGTCTGTGTCCGGACTTCAGAGTGAGAAGTCTGTGTTTTCCTGTCCTTGGACAGAGGAGAGTGTGTCCAGACTTAGGAGAGACAAGACGTCTTAGGGACTCTGCTCTATCTTCAGCTTAAAATTGTGGAGTCTAGTATAGGTACTTTAACGTACCCGAGCCTAGTCAAAGCTGTGCCCACTGGAGACAGGCTGAAATATCTCCTGAGAACTGAGCAAGTCGAAGGGCAAAAGTGGAAGAAAGCAAGGAAGTGCTATAGGTGAAGAATACCTGCACAAACTACCGGTTTTCTGGGGACCCAAAGGGTCATCTTTGGGTTTTTTGCAAGGTGTAGATAGCCCGAAATCTACCGGACCTAGGTCGCGGGGAAAAAGCCCTACAGTCAGTCGTAAATGGGGTCAGAGGGGAAATGAGGACCGTGGTCAGTGCACGACAATATAGAAAAACATCTTTTTCACCCAAAAAAGGGTCCAACCCCAAAAACTGAAGGGCCCGAAAAAGCTAAAGATAAGCTGGA
>JARQOD010000007.1:96495084-96604881 GCA_033576555.1 Oophaga sylvatica | reverse complement strand
CCCCTGTGTCTGACCGTGTACAGAACATACCACATCTCCTGGACAGGGGAGGAAGCAAAAGACAAAACTGACATTACAGCAGGAGATCGCAGAGGATACATTTTATGAGGTAAAATATTGTTTAAAAACAGTCAGTGAAATATTTTACCACACAAAATGAATCCTCTATGATCTCCTGCTGTAATGTCAGTATTGTCTTTTGCTTCCTCCCCTGCCCAGGAGATGTGGTATGTTCTGTACACGGTCAGACTCAGACAATTTTTAAAATAAACTTTAGTTCGTGGGGAAACCCCTTTAATGTGACCGGCTTCCTCTGCCTGTAGACACGTCGCGCATCTGCCGCCGGGATCAGCTGAATGATTCACTGCGCCAGCACGGAATTCGCACAGGCACAGTAAATGAGACCGCCGCCATCTTTGTGCAGACAGACATTAAGATGGCGGAGGTCAATGAATCATTCGGCTGATCCCGGCAGCGGCGTGTTCGCAACGGTGTTCCGCTGGTGGTACCGCGCAAGAGGCTGCGTATGGCGTATATAGTGTGCGTGTGTGTGTGGTGCGTACGGCATATACAGTGTGTGTGTGGTGACTATGGCGTATATAGTGTGTGTGTGGTGAATATGGCGTATATAGTGTGTGTGTGGTGAATACGGCGTATACAGTGTGTGATTGTGTGTGTGTGTGTGGTGCGACGGTGTTCCTGCAAGAGGCTGGTACCACCAGCAGTTTCCATATTGAGACATCCATCACTTGGGTGTCTCAATATGGCGGTCGGTGAACTTCTGCCACTTGGAATTCTGGGATACGGACACATCTGGACGGAACAGGATGTGAAGACTTTACAAGGTAATTATATCATAGATGTACAAAACATGACAACAGTTTAAAGGTCCAAAATAGAGGCCAATACACCGGGAACACCCAGAGGAGCAATGAAACCAACAGGGAAATTAGGAAATGAGGGAAATTCACCTGGAATTTACAAATTGATTATAGTTAGAGGGGGAAAAAGGGACCAAACGTATTAATGATAAATTGTAACAGATGACAAATGATTGGAAGGTGGGAGAAAACCCAGGATGGGCCGGGATAGAAACCCCAGAGGAAATATTTAACAAAGGAGAAACCAAGGCAGAATAGGGAAAGTGGACAGAGGAAGGAAGGGAACTATATGTATAAATGACAACAGAGAAATGAAGGACAAATCAGTACAGAGAAGTGATTGGAGAGTAGGAAAAGTGGGAGAAGAATCCAGGATGGGCCGGAGAATAGAAGTCAGGAAGGCAGCGTCGGATGGAACCGTGTAAAGCCGCCAACACCGGACTCTGGAGGAGACGTGTCCTGAGCAATGTCAGATCAAAATTCTCTATCTGTGTCTGATGGCTCTTATCTGACCCCATGATGGTGCCCAAACCACAAGGTCCAAAAAAACATGGAGGGGAGACCATGAGTGGGCAGAACCTCCGCCCCATCCTATAATGGAGATTTATCCCGGTCTCCCCCCAACATCATGGTCTGACCCCACAAATGCTCTTCTGGATGAAGGGGAAACCTTTCCCACAAACGCCTCCAAAATCTTGAAGAGATCCTTCCCTTGAGAGTAGCAGCGTACAGTGTACGCTCACATACGCTGCCCGCCTGTGTACCTGGATCATGTGTTTCTAACAAGGGCGACCGGGGTGGTAGTCCTGACTGAGCTCACCCACAAAACACAGTCTGAAGACACCCCGGCCCATTGCACATGCAATACAGGACTGACACAGCTTTTCCCCCACGGATTACCTTCTCTTCCTCTGGTCACCGTAGTCCAGTCAATGAGAGTTCAAGAATGCAGCTGTTTTCCAACAGGGAAATAACTTTTAATGAGCTATGATGAAAGGTAGACAAAAAGACAATTTCAACACTGGCTTCCTGCTCTCTCCCTGAAACTTGTTACGGCCATACCCACAATGGCCACAGTAGCCGAAGTTTGCAGTCCACTCGCTGGGATCGCTGGGATCTGGGAGCTTAAAACCCCTTCATCGGGGTCATTCCAGAGTCCTGGGTCCGTGTCGTGGTCCTTCAATCCTTTTAAGTCCTTGAGTTCTTCTTTAGATCCAGGGCAGCAGATCTCTCCCATCCGGGAGTCTGGCAATGCCCCGTCTACAATATACGTCTGCCCTCAGGCAATGTGGTTGGGCTAGTGAACATTGATGCAGCAGCTTCCTCTTCCCCCTCTGCTACTTGACCAGCCCACATTTTAACTAGTTCCTTTCCCTAACTCTAGCACATAGCATAATACAGAAACAGTACTCATGTCATTACAGTAATGCACAAGATATAAACAATGCAGACACATGGCGGTACACAGCATAATACAATCGGAGTACATGACAAACATAACGTATGTACATAAGATGCACGGAGGTCACACGGGAGGAGGAGAGGGTGCAACTGAGGGGACCTGCCACCTTCTTACATGTTTATTGTGCCATTATTTCAGGGCAGGGAGCGATGGACAGATGGACACTTCTCCACGGCCACCGGCCCTCGTGCTGTAAGTTTTCTTGGATATTTCCGCTGGTTTTCCTCCTTCCTGATAGATATCAGCAGATGCCGGGTTCTGGATTCGACACAAATTCAGGTCTACATGTTCAGGGTCTTTCTGGGTGACCTCATAATAGAGGCTGGATGGAGACCTTCAGCCCTGCCATGTTAAACTTACAGGCCCATGTTACCCCATCCTTCTCCAGATGGGGGTCTGCATTACTAATATTACTAACAGTATGATGGCCCCAAATGTCCCACACACACCGTATTATTGCCCAAAACAGTATAATGGCCCCCAGTAGACCTCCATTGTCCTCCCACACAGTATGACGTACCCAACAATCCCCCACACAAAGTATGATGTACCCAACAATCCCCCACACAAAGTATGATGAACCCCACAATCCCCCACACAAAGTATGATGAACCCCACAGTCCCCACACATTGTATGATGCACCCCACTGTCCCCCACACACAGTACCCACAGTCCCCCACACAGTATGTTGTTCCCAACAATCCCCCACGCAAAGTATGATGCACCCCACAGTCCCCCACACAGTATGTTGTTCCCATCAATCCCCCACGCAAAGTATGATGAACCCCACAGTCCCCCACACACTGTATGATGCACCCCACAGTGCCCCACATACTGTATGATGCACCTAACAGTCCCTCTGTAATGTATGTAGTACAGTTCATATAGCGTCTTGTGCTTGGGTGCGATGAAAACACAGGAGTCACAGGTTTGATATAGAAAAGTCCTGTATTACTTCATACAAGTTGGCAGAAATAGTCACACAGTTTGAAGACACAGAAACAGGAGACACAGCAGGCCAGAGTAATCTAAGCTCAGCAATCACTCTCCACAACAGGTTCAGGATCTTCTTCTCTGTTACCGTAAGTCCATGCAAACGTGGGTCTTTCAAAGAGCAGGGTTCAGAGTCCACAAGTGCTTCAGAGTTCCTCAGTAGGAATAGCTGGAGTACAAGGTCCAAGGCTTACAGGAGTCAAGTCACAGGTTCACTGCAGGCTAGATTCTGAAGCACTGATTGCTCAGCTGTGGCTGCTTAAGAAGCAAAGGAGAGAATCAGGGCAGGAACATGCAAGCTGGAAACTCCATTTTGACTGAGGTCAAGATAGCTGCAGCAAGACAGAAAGTAAAATGGCTGACGAACAAACTGAGTTTCAGGAATATATACATAGAACCTTACATTACTCCCCCCTTAAGGACAACCTCCGGATGACCTCAGACCAGGCTTGTGTGGGTACCTCTGATGAAACTGACGGAGCAAGCGAGGAGCATTAACGTTATTGACCGGTTCCCATGAGTTGTCCTCCACTGGGTAGCCGTGCCATTTAATCAGATATTGTAACTGATTTCTATACAACCTGGAATCTAAAATCCTTTCCACCACAAATTCTTCCTGACCATCGACTAGCACTGGGTCAGGGCAAGGAGAAGAACGTCCAGGAAACATATTGGGTGTCGCAGCCTTTAGTAGGGATACATGAAAGACAGGGTGGATTCTCATAGTTCTGGGCAGTTGAAGACGACAAGCAACGGCACTTATAATTTTACTGATTTTATAGGGTCCAATGTACTTATGTCCCAACTTAGACGATGGAATCCTTAACTTAAGATTTCTGGTTGACAGCCAGACCAAGTCTCCTACCTTGAAAGCTGGTGCAGGTTTACGAAATTTATCTGCTGCTTTCTTGTACCTTTCTTGAGCCGATTCCAGATTTTCCTTTAGAAGATCCATATTCTTCTGTAAAGACGTGATTCTTTCAGCCACTGCTGGTAAAGGCGTTTCTATGGGAAATCGTGGTAGAATGTTAGGATGATAACCTAGATTAGAGTAAAAAGGAGACTGTTTAGTGGAGGCACTCTGAGAGTTGTTATACGAGAACTCAGCTAATGGAAGTAGACCCACCCAATCATCCTGTAGGTGGCAGATAAAGCAGCGGAGATACTGCTCCAGGGTTTGATTGGTTCATTCGGTCTGTCCATTAGTCTGGGGATGAAAAGCAGAAGAAAGGTTTACTTTAATGTCCAATGCTGCACAGAAATTTTGCCAAAACCTAGAAGTGAATTGCACCCCTCGATCCGAAATAACCTCATCCGGTACTCCATGTAAGCGAAACACATCTTTAATCATCAAATCTGATGTCTGTTTTGCAGTGGGTAAGCCGACACAAGGGATAAAATGAGCTGCCTTTGTTAGACGGTCAACCACCACTAGAATGGTGTTCTTCCCCTGAGAGGTTGGTAACTCCACAATGAAGTCCATAGAAATGGATCCCCACGGGCGGGACGGGGTGGGAAGAGGCTGTAACAGACCAGTTGGTGAGGAGCGAGGTGTTTTGCATCTTGCACAGACCTCACATGAAGTGACATAATTCAAAACATCCTTCCTGCAAGTGGGCCACCAAAAGAAACGAGAAAGAAATTCCTGTGTCTTTAGAATTCCTCTATGCCCAGCTATCTTGGAATCGTGAATGAGTTGCAATACTCTTAATCTGACTGTTTCAGGAATATACAGACGTTGTCCCTGAATCCACACACCATTCTTAAAGACAAGACTTACGTCCCTTGGGGGTTGTGCCAAAAAGGAATCCGCATGGTATGCTTCCTTGATGTCCTTAAGTAGGTCTTGATTATGAATTACTCCTAGGAATCTAGAGTCAGGAAGAATAGTCTTAGGAGGAGTAATTGGACGTGTCTCTGCTGAGTAAATCCTAGAGAGTGCATCAGCCTTTCCATTGCGCGATCCTGGTCTATAAGAGATGATAAAATTAAATTGGTTTAAGAAAAGATTCCAGCGAGCCTGGCGAGGAGTCAGGCACTTAGCCGACCTGATAAACTCAAGGTTACGATGGTCTGTCAGGACGACTATTTGCTGTGCAGCTCCCTGAAGAAGGTGTCTCCATTCTTTGAAGGCGGCAATAATGGCCAACAACTCTCTATTGCCCACATCGTAGTTCCTCTCAGCCGAAGACAACTGCTGGGAAAAGAAGGCACAGGGATGCAAGACATTCTTCTCACCTGTTCTCTGAGAGAGTATAGCTCCAACGGCACAGTCTGAAGCATCCACCTCTATTATGAAGGCAAGCTCGGGGTTGGGATGTACTAGGATAGGTGCAGTGGTAAATTTATCTTTTAGACGGGAAAATGCTTCCTGGGCTTGGGGAGTCCAGGAAAACCTAGACTCTTTCCGGGTAAGTTGAGTGATAGGTGACACTACCTCAGAGAAATTTCTAATGAAACGTCTATAGAAGTTGGCAAACCCGATGAAGCGCTGTACCTCCTTCAAATTTCTAGGACTTGGCCAATCCTTGATGGCTTGGGTTTTGCTTCCATCCATACTAATTCCTTGTGTAGACAGTACATACCCCAGAAATTGAATTTCGGTCCTATGGAATTCACACTTTTCAAGTTTGATGTAAAGATGATTTTGTCTTAGACGTTCCAAGACCATTCTCACATGTCCATGATGTTCCTCTGTGGAGTTAGAAAAAATTAGAATATCATCCAAATAAATTACCACGAATGTATCTAGGAGATCCCTGAAGATGTCATTCACCAAGTGTTGGAAAGTGGCTGGGGCGGTACTCAGACCAAAAGGCATAACTAGATATTCAAAGTGTCCATAGCGTGACCTGAATGCAGTCTTCCATTCATCCCCAGGTCTAATACGGACTAAGTTATAGGCCCCACGAAGATCTAGTTTAGAAAAAATTTTGGCATGTCGCACTCTCTCCAATAACTCAGGGATTAAAGGCAATGGATAACGGTTTCTAATAGTAACCTTATTGAGTTCCCTATAGTCTACGCATGGTCTCAGAGATCCATCTTTCTTCTTTACAAAGAAGATGGGTGCACCTGCAGGAGATGAAGAGGGGCGTATGAAGCCCTTGGCTAGATTTTCATCTATGTAATCCTTTAAAGCCTTTAGCTCGGGCCCCGCCAGGGGGTAGATCTTACCAAAAGGTATCTCTGCTCCAGGCAATAATTCAATTGGACAATCATATGGACGGTGAGGAGGAAGCTGGTCAGCGTTCTTCTTGTCACATAAATCCACATAGTCCTGGTATACAGCTGGTAGTTCAGGGACTGACATGATTCCTTTAGGAACAGAGCAAGCTGAAACTTTTGGACTCATCTGTTTCTCTGGAAAGTGTAATTCCTTGGTCTCCCAGTTAATGGTAGGATTCTGAGCCTGCAGCCATGGTAGCCCTAGAATAATGGGAAAGTGGGGAGAAGAGATAAGCATAAAGGACAGTTTCTCTTGATGATCTTTACCCATAAGAACCCTCAAAGGCTCTGTTTCCTGATCCACTGGTCCAGAGGTCAGCAGGGAGCCATCCACAGTTTCCATCTGTACTGGAGTAGCCTTCTTCACTGAACGTATTCCCTGTTTCAGAGCAAAGGAGACATCCATAAAATTTCCACTTGCCCCTGAGTCGATCATAGCAGAGCTAGACACCCAACTGAGTCAACCCAGAGTTTGATGGAAAGAAAGCAATGAGAATTGTTTTTCTTACAACTCAGCTGGGACACCGCTGAGGAAACTTGAAAAATGGCAGCATTTACACAGTCAACGTCCTCAGAGGTAACGGAGTTTAAGTCCGAGAAATCAAGATCTGTTGCTGCAGATCTCTCTGGAGCCTGAGGCTCGGACCTGACAGATCCCCTCTCACAACATTCACAATGAATGAGTGCTGCAGTAGTCTTACGAGAACGGCTGGGGCAGTTTATAATGAAGTGCCCTGACTTACCACAATAGAAACATAGATTCTCCTTAAAACGATGTTCCTTGCGTGCATCACTAACCCGTCGTTGTAAAGAGTCTACCTGCATGGTTCGGTTCAGGTTCCCGTGTAATCCTACTCAAAGGTTCCTTAGCTGGAGAGGAAGGTAGGAAAAGGTTAGTACGATTGCTTTCGAACCATCTCTCTTGTCTGCGTTCAGTCAGACGAGTATCAATACGGATGCAGTAGTTAATAAAGTCACCTAACGCAGTGGGAGGGTCGGCACGAGCAAGTTCATCCTTAATCAGTGGAGATAACCCCTTTCGAAAAATAGATTTTTTGGCGGAACTGTCCCAGGTGGTATCAAGGGCCCATCTCCTGAAATCCAAGGCATATTCAGCTACCGAGTGCTTACCTTGGCGCAAAGCTAACATGGCTGCTTCAGCTGTTGCACCTCGATTGGGGTCATCAAACACCTGCCCCATGGCTGAAATAAAATCATCAAGGTGATTCAAACAATCATCCTCAGTCTCAATCAGAGGGTTTGCCCACATTAAAGCCTTGTTGGTAAGCAACATAATTATAGTAAGCACCTTAGATCGTTCAGTGGGAAATTGTGAAGCATGTGCAGAAAAAAAAGATTGCATTGATTAATAAATCCCCTGAATTTCTCACGTTCACCGCCAAAACGAAAAGGGGGCAACTTGGGAATCCCAGCACTCGGGGCTACGGCAGGAGCCTGGACTCGCCCCTCTAGAACCTCAATCCTGGCTCGCAAATCCTGGGTAGTCTGTCCAACCACTTGCAAATTGTGATTATTGAGGTCCTGTAGATTTGTAAAACGGGTCTTTATATTCTGCAAATCTGCAAGGATATTATCAGTCACTCCGCAAAGTTCCTTTATGCGGGCCTCCATTTTCCAGATCTTTTAAGACAGGATTACTGGAAGAAGAGGAGAGAAAAAAAAACAATAGTGTTCACCTGTGGCAACACTGCAGAGAGAAAAAAAAATTAAGGGAACTGCTCACCTGGAATGGTTGTGAGAAGTCACAACCACTATCATCACAGAAAGTTTCAACCAGACATCTGATATCCAGAGTTACAGCAGACAAAAAAGAGAAAAGAAAGGAAAAAAAACAAAAAAACAATAGTGTTTACCTGTGGTAACACTGCAAAAAGAAAAACTTAAGGGAATTGCTCACCTGGAATGGTTGTGAGAAGTCACAACCACTGTCATCACAGAAAGTACAACCGGACGTCTGATATCCACAGTACAGCAGACACAGCCTTCCAGACCCAGCAGACACTAACGTTTTGGCTTCAGAATCTTGTAATGTATGTAGTACAGTTCATATAGCGTCTTGTGCTTGGGTGCGATGAAAACACAGGAGTCACAGGTTTGATATAGAAAAGTCCTGTATTACTTCATACAAGTTGGCAGAAATAGTCACACAGTTTGCAGACACAGAAACAGGAGACACAGCAGGCCAGAGTAATCCAAGCTCAGCAATCACTCTCCAATACAGATTCAGGATCTTCTTCTCTGTTACCGTAAGTCCATGCAAACGTGGGTCTTTCAAAGAGCAGGGTTCAGAGTCCACAAGTGCTTCAGAGTTCCTCAGTAGGAATAGCTGGAGTACAAGGTCCAAGGCTTACAGGAGTCAAGTCACAGGTTCACTGCAGGCTAGATTCTGAAGCACTGATTGCTCAGCTGTGGCTGCTTAAGAAGCAAAGGAGAGAATCAGGGCGGGAACATGCAAGCTGGAAACTCCATTTTGACTGAGGGCAAGATAGCTGCAGCAAGACAGAAAGTAAAATGGCTGACGAACAAACTGAGTTTCAGGAATATATACATAGAACCTTACATCCTCACCCACAGTATGATGCACTCCACAGTTCCCCACACACAGTGTGATACACCCCCCAGTCCCCCACACAGTATGATGTCCCCAACAACTCCACACACATTATGATGTCCCCAACAATCCCCAACACAGTATGATGCACCCCACAGTCCCCAACACACAGAATTATGTCCCCAACAATCCCTCACACAGTATGATGCTCCCACAGTTCCCCACACAGTATGATGTCCCCAACAATCCCTCACACAGTATGAGGTCCCCAACAATCCCCCACACAGTATGATGCACCCCACAGCCCCCCAGACAGTATGATGTCCCCAACAATTCCCCACATAGTATGATGCACCCCACAGCCGCCCACACAGTATGATGTCCCCAACAATCCCCCACACAGTATGATGTTCCCACAGTTCCCCACACACAGTATAATGTCCCCAACAATCCCCCACACAGTATGATGTCTCCAACAATCCCTCACACAGTATGATGTTCCCACAGTTCCCCACACACAGTATGATGTCCCCAACAATCCTTCACACAGTATGATGTCCCCAACAATCCCCCACACAGTATGATGCACCCCATAGCCCCCCACATAGTATGATCTCCCCAAAAATCCCTCACACAGTACAATGTCCCCAACAATCCCCCACACAGTACGATGCACCCCACAGCCCCAACAGACAGTATGATGTCTCCAACAATCCCCCACACAGTATGATGTTCCCACAGTTCCCTACACACAGTATAATGTCCCCAACAATCCCCCACACAGTATGATGCACCCCACAGCCGCCCACACAGTATGATGTCCCCAACAATCCCTCACACAGTATGATGTTCACACAGTTCCCCACACACAGTATGATGTCCCCAACAATCCCCCCACACAGTATGATGTCCTCAACAATCCCCACACAGTATGATGTTCCCACAGTTCCCCACACACAGTATAATGTCCCCAACAATCCCCCACACAGTATGATGCACCCCACAGCCGCCCACACAGTATTATGTCCCCAACAATCCCTCACACAGTATGATGTTCACACAGTTCCCCACACACAGTATGATGTCCCCAACAATCCCTCACACAATATGATGTCCTCAACAATCCCCCACACAGTATGATGCACCCCACAGCCCCTCAGACAGTATGATGTCCCCAACCATCCTCCACACAGTATGATGCACCCCACAGCCCCCACACAGTATGATCTCACCAACAATCCCCCACACAGTATGATGTTCCCACAGTTCCCCACACACAGTATAATGTCCCCAATAATCCCCCCACACAGTATGATGCACCCCACAGCCCCCCACACAGTATGATGTCCCCAACAATCCTTCACACAGTATGATGTTCCCACAGTTCCCCAGAAACAGTATGATGTCCCCAACAATCCCCCACACAGTATGATTCACCCCACAGCCCCCCACAGACAGTATGATGCACACCACAGTCCACCACACACAGTATGATGTCCCCAGCAATCCCCCACACAGTATGATTTACCCCACAGCCCCCACACACAATATGATTCACCCCACAGCCCCTCACACACAGTATGATACACCCCACAGTCCCCCACACACAGTTTGATGTCCCCAACAATCCCTCACACAGTATGATGCACCCCACAGTCCTCACACACATTATGATGTCCCCAACAATCCCTTACACAGTATGATGCACCCCACAGTCCTCCACAAACAATATGATTCACCCCACAGCCCCCACACACAGTATCATGCACCCCACAGTCCCCCACACACAGTTTGATGTCCCCAACAATCCCTCACACAGTATGATGCACCCCACAGTCCCCCACACACAGTTTGATGTCCCCAACAATCCCCCATACAGTATGATGCACCCCACAGTACCCCACACAGTATGATTCACCCCACAGCCCCCCACATAGTATGATGCACACCACAGTCCCACACACAGTATGATGTCCCCAACAATCCCCCACACACAGTATGATACACCCCACAATCCCCCACACACAGTATGATGCACCCCACAGTCCCCACACACAATATGATGCACCCCGCAGTCCCCCACACACACAGTATGATGGCCCTTTAATATAAACCCCCAAAAGCGTATAGTCGCCTATTACTGGTTCCAGTCCACTGCAGCCTCTGTTTCCTCCTCTGGTCACATATACGGTGGGCCAGCGCAGCGATGCATTAATGTGATACAGCTGTGTTGTCCCCTGCATGGCGCCGGCCTCTTTCAGACCGCAGGTCTGCAGCAGCCTGTGGCCTGCTGGAGTAAGTGGAGGAGCAAGGAGTTAATGGCGCTCTGCTACCTTACAGCAGTGGACGCCTAATATTTACCATATTGTCGACATGAGGACGCTGATACTGTCAGGTGTTGTGACTAATTTGACATTTGCCAGACTTGCCGGCCTGGCCCCGAACTTGGTGCCACATTTAGTCATGTTGGTGTTTCCTCCTGGATTCTGACATGTAACACTGATGTTCTTTTTCTTTCAGAATCGCCTCTGCATGATTGTCGTCATCGCTTGTATAGCAATTGCTGTGATCATTCTCATCATAGTGTTGAGCACTTCTCATCGGCGTGAGAATACTATTCCCCACACCACGGTGGCCCCAGCTCGGCATGTAGCCATCAGTAACATGACTACCACACCCTACAACCACAGCTCTGTGTAACAGATGATGGAATATGAGCCCAGCCCACTCAGTGAGGTCATCAGCTGGTGACAGCTAGTCCGGCCCCCGCGGAGCTGCTCATTGCTTGTTTTGTCCTAATCCGTTATTAGTCCTCGCTTTGTTACTATTCTGTCAGGATCGGGTTAATGCTTTAAACATCTGCTCTCACAATCCTGCAAAAATGTTCACTAAGCAATAAACACACTGACATCGACTTCGTTATATGTTGTATACGGTTCTGTTGACGGATCAATTCACTGAGGAACACTGGAGAAAATGTATGGGTTATTTTATATCCCTTCACTAGGGGGAGCCGTGCCCCACACAATTTCTATTCTATATTCCTCCACCAGGGGGAGCCGTGCCCCACACAATGGTTGTTCTACACTCCTCCACCAGGGGAGCTGTGCCACACACAATGGCTATTCTATTCTATATTCCTCCACCAGGCGGAGCTGTGCCGCACACAATGGTTGTTCTACACTCCACCAGGGGGAGCCGTGCCCCACACAATGGCTATTCTATATTCCTCCACCAGGGGGAGCTGTGCCACACACAATGGTTCTACACTCCGCCACCAGGGGGAGCCGTGCCCCCCACAATGGCTATTCTATATTCCTCCACCAGGGGGAGCTGTGCTGCACACAATGGTTGTTCTATATTCCTCCACCAGGGGGAGCTGTGCTGCACACAATGGTTGTTCTATACTCCTCCACCAGGGGAGCTGTGCTACACACAATGGTTATTCTATATTCCTCCACCAGGGGGAGCTGTGCCCCACACAATGGTTATTCTATATTCCTCCACCAGGGGGAACTGTGCCACATGCAATGGTTGTTCTACACTCCTCCACCAGGGGGAGCTGTGCTGCACACAGTGGCTGTTCTATACTCCTCCATCAGAGGGAGCCCTGCTGCACACAATGGTTGTTCTATACTCCTCCTCCAGGGAGAGTCGTGCTGCACACAGTGGTTGTTCTATACTCCTCCACCAGGGGAGCTGTGCTGCACACAGTGGCTGTTCTATACTCCTCCATCAGAGGGAGCCATACTACACACAATGGTTGTTCTATACTCCTCCATCAGATGGAGCTCTGCTGCACACAATGGTTGTTCTATACTCCACCAGAGGGAGCTCTGCTGCAAACAATTGTTGATCTATACTCCTCCACTAGGGGAGCCGTGCAGCACACAATGTTTTTCTATACTCCTCCACCAGGGGGAGCTATGCTGCACACCATGGTTGTTCTATACTTCTCCACCAGGGGGAGCCATGCTGCACACAATGTTTTTTCTACATTCCTCCTAAAAAATAAAACGTAAACTACATAACAATGTATATCATTTTTTACATTTTATGTTGGATTTTAGCAAAACAGATAAAATAGCTGGAAGGTGAAACACAAACTAGAATGACATCAATATGTTCTTGCTACACAACCTGTGTGAGGGATAAGGGGTTAATACTGGGGTGAAGGAGGGATGAGGGGCAATGGTGCACGGGTGCGGGGGCAGGTAACCCTGGGGTCTGGGCTCCATCGCTGCGGCGTCACTCAGGGCTGCGCTGACACTTTATGCCGTCGCTGGCTGTGACTTTTGCGCTGATCTTTCAGGCGTCTCCTGGAACCTCCGCATTATACATTCAGTCCGGAGCTCGAACTTTGGAGTCATAAATGGCGACTAATAACCACAGAGAGATTTATTAGATGTGAATTCTGGCGAAAGTCCCGGAATCTGAAGGATTCCAGCAGAGAAACATTTCCTGCAGTTGTGGATATTGGAAATTAGACTTTAGTAGCAGAAAGGAAAAATGCTGACAACCTCTCACACCATACACCGGCTGGTTGTCAGTAGTGAGCTGGTGCTTCAGTATATGGGCTGGTTGTCAGTAGCGATCTGGTGCTGCAGTATACGGGCTGGTTGTCAGTAGTGATCGGGTGCTGCAGTATACGGCTGGTTGTCAGTAGTGATCTGGTGCTGCAGTATATGGGCTGGTTGTCAGTAGTGATCTGGTGCTGCAGTATATGGACTGGTTGTTAGTGAGCTGGTGCTGCAGTATATGGGCTGGTTGTCAGTAGCGATCTGGTGCTGCAGTATACGGCTGGTTGTCAGTAGTGATCTGGTGCTGCAGTATACCGGCTGGTTGTCAGTAATGAGCTGGTGCTGGAGTATACGCGCTGGTTGTCAGTAATGAGCTGGTGCTGGAGTATACGCGCTGGTTGTCAGTAATGACCTGGTGCTTCAGTATACGGGCTGGTTGTCAGTAGTGAACTGGTGCTGTATACGGGCTGGTTGTCAGTAGCGAGCTGGTGCTGCTGTATACGGGCTGGTTGTCAGTAGTGATCTGGTGCTGCAGTATACGGGCTGGTTGTCAGTAGCGATCTGGTGCTGCAGTATACGGGCTGGTTGTCAGTAGTGATCTGGTGCTGCAGTATACCGGCTGGTTGTCAGTAATGAGCTGGTGCTGGAGTATACGCGCTGGTTGTCAGTAATGAGCTGGTGCTGGAGTATACGCGCTGGTTGTCAGTAATGACCTGGTGCTTCAGTATACGGGCTGGTTGTCAGTAGTGAACTGGTGCTGTATACGGGCTGGTTGTCAGTAGCGAGCTGGTGCTGCTGTATACGGGCTGGTTGTCAGTAGTGATCTGGTGCTGCAGTATACCGGCTGGTTGTCAGTAATGAGCTGGTGCTTCAGTATACGGGCTAGTTGTCAGTAATGAGCTGGTGCTGAAGTATACGCGCTGGTTGTCAGTAATGACCTGGTGCTTCAGTATACGGGCTGGTTGTCAGTAGTGAACTGGTGCTTCAGTATATGGGCTGGTTGTCAGTAGTGAGCTGGTGCTGCTGTATACGGGCTGGTTGTCAGTAATGAGCTGGTGCTTCAGTAAACGGGCTGGTTGTCAGTAGTGATCTGGTGCTGCAGTATACTGGCTGGTTGTCAGTAATGAGCTGGTGCTTCAGTATACGGCTGGTTGTTAGTAGTAAGCTGTGCTGGAGTATACGCGCTGGTTGTCAGTAATGAGCTGGTGCTGAAGTATACGCGCTGGTTGTCAGTAATGACCTGGTGCTTCAGTATACGGGCTGGTTGTCAGTAGTGAATTGGTGCTTCAGTATATGGGCTGGTTGTCAGTAGTGAGCTGGTGCTGCTGTATACGGGCTGGTTGTCAGTAATGAGCTGGTGCTTCAGTATACGGGCTGGTTGTTAGTAGTGAGCTGGTGCTGGAGTATACGGGCTGGTTGTCAGTAATGAGCTGGTGCTTCAGTATACGGGTTGGTTGTCAGTAATGAGCTGGTGCTGGAGTATACGCGCTGGTTGTCAGTAGTGAGCTGGTGCTTCAGGCTGTGGTTCCACGGTCCGGAACCACAGCGCTTTGGATGGAGCGGAAATTCCGCTCCGTCTAAGCCCCGCCCCCTTTCTGACGCGCGCTATATCCGGAGGTGTTCAGGACACCTCCGGAACACCTCCGGAAAGAACGCAGGGCTACGTAGCCCTGTGTTAAATTCTGTTGCGGCGACGCACCGTCGCCGCAACACGCGAGGGCATGCTGCGGTCTGAAAAGACGCGCCGCATGTCCGTTTACGCAGGTCTGCCACCTGCGTGTTGTTACGCATAGTGGAGACGGGATTTCTTAAAATCCCCTCCACTATGCTGTAACATCTGGACGCTGCATGTTTGGCGCTGCTGTGTAGCCCTGGTGTGAAGGCACACGCAGTACCCTGGAGGATGTGTGGAGAGGTAACAGTTTAATGCTCAATAAACATTCACTCCATCACACACTTGGACACACCCATAGGGTATGTAGCCAGTTAGTCAGCTTCCTGTCGAGAGACAGGCCAGTCAGTCTGTGAGAGCAGTCTGTGCAGGAGGGAGGAAGAGGTAGCAGCAGAAGCTTCAGTCGCCTGTCCCAAGGACAGTGAAGTTCAGAGACGTGCTCCTGAACTAGGAGAATACTGAGCATCTGTAGCGAGCTCTAAGGAAGAAGCAAGAAGGAATTAACCTGCATAGCCTTTGGAAGTGTGGAGTGCTTATGCTACAAGCGCGGACAGGGCGAAGGGCGCAGTGGAAGGAATTCGGAAGTGCTTTAGGATTGGATTATCCTGCACATTGTCACCGGTCACTGGGACCGAAGTGTCACTATAGCTCCAGGCATAGTGATAGAAAAACCAGAGGCTTACTGGACCTTAGGTTACAGAAAGCAGCCCTTGGAGTGTCGGTACGTAACTGGGGTCAGGAGAGTGGGAACCTTGAGTCAGTGCACGACAACAGTAGGAACTCAGCTCTCTCAAAGGAAGGCTCCGACCACAAAACTGACCGGGCAGTACAGCTAAGGAGTTAGCTGGAGTATTCGGAGTGGACTTGGCTCTATGCTAGTCGGACTCACCATTTTGAAAGTGAAGGAGGCCCATAACCTGTTCAGCTGTTATCTCAAAGCACATCCTCCACCCGACCAGCCTCCCTGGGACCTGCCTTATCATCTGACAAGTAAAAGGTATGGAAAGACACTGGATGGTGTGAGACTGCTTCATTTATTTGCACCCTGCATCATCATTTCCATAGACTTTGAGGGACCAGTCCCACCTGTAGGGGACCCGACATCTAGCTGCCACACCATCCCCTCAGAGATCTACAGCAGCGCTGGTCTTAATGATCAGAGAACTACAGGTGGCGTCACAAACTGTATATATATACCTTTCCCCTGTAAATAATCCCCCCAACATACGCCTGACCGCCAGGGCCACAGACCGAGCCACCGCTACCTGTGACAACCCCATAGACTTCCATGGGCTCGGCTCTGAGTACCCCATTGCCCTTGTAACCCACAATTGTGGTGGCGGGTCAAAACAACTTGGCGTCACGAACAGGATGCGAAACTCGCAAAATTGCGAGCCCTGTGTGCCTGTGGAGGTGTTTTTGTGAAAAAGGACTGTTTGCTATTTTTGGCGCTAAAATCCGCCATTTTGCCGCCAAATTCGCGCCCTCAGGCGCTGGAGAAGAAGGTGGGCGTGGATTCGTGGGCGTGTGCCCTCCTGAGGCGCGAAGAGAATGCCTGCCCTCTCAAAGTGCTATTACAATATGCGATCCTGCCCTACAGCAAAGGAGGTCCGCCTCCTCTTCACCTTCCCTGCGAAGAGGAGGAGACACAAACCCCGCCTCCACGGAAGAGACCGGACGGCTCTAGGAGAAGAAGGGAGACGGTTCTGGAACATCATGGAAGCAGGACGTGTGCAGCCGAGCAGGGAAGCGGAGGAAGGCAGGCCCCGCTCCCCAGCCAAGCTGCCACTGGAACCGGAACCATCCGTGGTCCTGCACCTGCAGCAAGCATTGCTGGAGATTAAAGAGGAAAATGCAAGATTGAAGAAGATGGTTTTGCAACAACCTGGCATGGAGGAGATCGAGAGACGCCGGCGTACCCTGATACAGCGGCGGCTGTGGATGCGGTGCTCTCTCCCCTCGACGACCCCCCACGATTTGAGTTACCGAAACTTCTGCTGCCCAAGGCTAAGGAGCAACCGGAGGCTGCCCCCAAAAGTACCGACCCTGATCCCACCGATGGAGCGGTGGAGGCGAAGGAGGTTGAGGAGGTACCGCCAGTTCCGGAGCGCCCGCCCGGCCAGGAGGCCGCAGCAGATGATCGATCCCCGGAAGGGACACCGGAGGAAACCCAGCCGTCTGTGATGGAGCAGCGACAGCAGCAGGTTAGTGCGTCCCCAACTGAGCCATTGCGCACACCTGCTTCCTGCTCTGCATCACACCAGCATTGTGCATCGGCATCGCCCCCTGCGTACATCTTCGTATCGCAATCGGCGACCTACTCTACATCGCAACCTGCGACCCATTCCACATCGCAATCAGCGGTCTACACGACGTCGCGCACGGCGATTATTTCTGCATCACGAGAGAAAGTGGCTATTACAGCGACGCAGACAGCGTCTCACAAGGAGAAAGCGCCCGGCGTGCCCCAAGCGGTTCGCACAAGGACTGTTGCAACCCAAACCCTGATAGCAGGTCACGACCTATTTGTCATGGGATCTAGGGATCATCGTATTGTTCCAGCCCCCGGGATGGAAAGTGTAACTGAAGTTAGCAAGAAAATGTGAAGAACGGTAGGACCCAGACAGGGTTTACCGCAACATAAGAAGATGTATATAAGTTTTTATAAAAGTGAAAATAGTTTGCACCGTTGATATGAGTATATAATGTTTACATATATTGTCAAAATAGAATGCCCGGCTGGGTAAGCAGATAAAGAGAGTTTTTGCACTTTATGGTATTTATGTGATAAGTGGTCGCATATTTGCACCAAGTTTATAGGGAATACTCTAGTTGAGTAAATAGAATATGATATAATGTGAATTATTTGAAAATGTGTCTTATAATGGACTTTGAGGCTGAGGACTGTGCCAGCCAAGAACTTATCCTGTAAATAGTTGCGCTTCGGTGCATTATATTGGTTTTACATGAAACCACAACTACCTCTGAATAATAAAACCCGTGTGGTGTGGCACTGAGTGAGGTCTGCATCCAGATGTCCTGCAGCCCACCCAGGACCCACGTTGAAGGTTTGGTGCGGGTCCTTCACAAGAATACTGTGTATATATTGAATGCCTTGATGCTTTAATACTTTTTGTCATTTCCTACTGTACATAATGCAACGTTTAAGAAATTCGTACCTCCCGGATGGGAAGAGTTAATGTTTATTGTTAATATAAAACAAAATGTCTTCTTGTATTTCACAGCCCGGGAGTGCTGTATTTTACCATGGGGGAATGTGTAGCCCTGGTGTGAAGGCACACGCAGTACCCTGGAGGATGTGTGGAGAGGTAACAGTTTAATGCTCAATAAACATTCACTCCATCACACACTTGGACACACCCATAGGGTATGTAGCCAGTTAGTCAGCTTCCTGTCGAGAGACAGGCCAGTCAGTCTGTGAGAGCAGTCTGTGCAGGAGGTAGCAGCAGAAGCTTCAGTCGCCTGTCCCAAGGACAGTGAAGTTCAGTCGACGTGCTCCTGAACTAGGAGAATACTGAGCATCTGTAGCGAGCTCTAAGGAAGAAGCAAGAAGGAATTAACCTGCATAGCCTTTGGAAGTGTGGAGTGCTTATGCTACAAGCGCGGACAGGGCGAAGGGCGCAGTGGAAGGAATTCGGAAGTGCTTTAGGATTGGATTATCCTGCACATTGTCACCGGTCACTGGGGACCGAAGTGTCACTATAGCTCCAGGCATAGTGATAGAAAAACCAGAGGCTTACTGGACCTTAGGTTACAGAAAGCAGCCCTTAGAGTGTCGGTACGTAACTGGGGTCAGGGAGAGTGGGAACCTTGAGTCAGTGCACGACAACAGTAGGAACTCAGCTCTCTCAAAGGAAGGCTCCGACCACAAAACTGACCGGGCAGTACAGCTAAGGAGTTAGCTGGAGTATTCGGAGTGGACTTGGCTCTATGCTAGTCGGACTCACCATTTTGAAAGTGAAGGAGGCCCATAACCTGTTCAGCTGTTATCTCAAAGCACATCCTCCACCCGACCAGCCTCCCTGGGACCTGCCTTATCATCTGACAAGTAAAAGGTATGGAAAGACACTGGATGGTGTGAGACTGCTTCATTTATTTGCACCCTGCATCATCATTTCCATAGACTTTGAGGGACCAGTCCCACCTGTAGGGGACCCGACATCTAGCTGCCACACCATCCCCTCAGAGATCTACAGCAGCGCTGGTCTTAATGATCAGAGAACTACAGGTGGCGTCACGAACTGTATATATATACCTTTCCCCTGTAAATAATCCCCCCAACATACGCCTGACCGCCAGGGCCACAGACCGAGCCACCGCTACCTGTGACAACCCCATAGACTTCCATGGGCTCGGCTCTGAGTACCCCATTGCCCTGGTAACCCACAATTGTGGTGGCGGGTCAACACACTGCGCCAGCGCACAGCGCCAAACACGCAGCGTTTACTGATCGTGGAAACTCACCCTCAGTATATGGGCTGGTTGTCAGTAGTGAGCTGGTGCTGCTGTATACGGGCTGGTTGTCAGTAGTGAACTGGTGCTTCAGTATATGGGCTGGTTGTTAGTAGTGAGCTGGTGCTGGAGTATACGGGCTGGTTGTCAGTAATGAGCTGGTGCTGGAGTATACGGGTTGGTTGTCAGTAATGAGCTGGTGCTGGAGTATACGCGCTGGTTGTCAGTAGTGAGCTGGTGCTTCAGTATATGGGCTGGTTGTCAGTAGTGAGCTGGTGCTGCTGTATACGGGCTGGTTGTCAGTAGTGATCTGGTGCTGCAGTATACCGGCTGATTGTCAGAAATGAGCTGGTGCTGCAGTATACGGGCTGGTTGTTAGTAGTAAGCTGGTGCTGGAGTATACGAGCTGGTTGTTAGTAGTGAGCTGGTGCTGGAGTATACGGGCTGGTTGTTAGTAGTGAGCTGGTGCTGGAGTATACAGGCTGATTGCCAGTAGTGAGCTGGTGCTGCTGTATACGGGCTGGTTGTCAGTAGTGAGCTGGTGGTGCTGTATATAGGCTGGTTGTCAGTAGTGAGCTGGTGCTGGAGTATACCGGCTGATTGTCATTAGTGAGCTGGTGCTGCTGTATACGAGCTGGTTGTCAGTAATGAGCTGGTGCTGGAGTATACGAGCTGGTTGTCAGTAGTGAGCTGGTGCTGGAGTATACGAGCTGGTTGTCAGTAGTGAGCTGGCGCTGCAGTATACCGGCTGGTTGTCAGTAATGAGCTGGTGCTTCAGTATACGGGCTGGTTATCAGTAATGAGCTGGTGCTGCAGTATACGGGCTGGTTGTTAGTAGTAAGCTGGTGCTGGAGTATACGAGCTGGTTGTTAGTAGTGAGCTGGTGCTGGAGTATACGGGCTGGTTGTCAGTAATGAGCTGGTGCTTCAGTATACGGGCTGGTTGTCAGTAATGAGCTGGTGCTGCTGTATACGGGCTGGTTGTCAGTAGCGAGCTGGTGCTGCTGTATACGGGCTGGTTGTCAGTAGTGATCTGGTGCTGCAGTATACCGGCTGGTTGTCAGTAATGAGCTGGTGCTTCAGTATACGGGCTGGTTGTCAGTAGTGAACTGGTGCTGCAGTATACCGGCTGATTGTCAGCAATGAGCTGGTGCTGCAGTATACGGGCTGGTTGTTAGTAGTAAGCTGGTGCTGGAGTATACGAGCTGGTTGTTAGTAGTGAGCTGGTGCTGGAGTATACGGGCTGGTTGTCAGTAATGAGCTGGTGCTTCAGTATACGGGCTGGTTGTCAGTAATGAGCTGGTGCTGGAGTATACGCGCTGGTTGTCAGTAGTGAGCTGGTGCTTCAGTATATGGGCTGGTTGTCAGTAGTGAGCTGGTGCTGCTGTATACGGGCTGGTTGTCAGTAGTGATCTGGTGCTGCAGTATACCGGCTGGTTGTCAGTAGTGATCTGGGGCTGCAGTATACCGGCTGATTGTCAGAAATGAGCTGGTGCTGCAGTATACGGGCTGGTTGTTAGTAGTAAGCTGGTGCTGGAGTATATGAGCTGGTTGTTAGTAGTGAGCTGGTGCTGGAGTATACGGGCTGGTTGTTAGTAGTGAGCTGGTGCTGGAGTATACAGGCTGATTGCCAGTAGTGAGCTGGTGCTGCTTTATACGGGCTGGTTGTCAGTAGTGAGCTGGTGGTGCTGTATATGGGCTGGTTGTCAGTAGTGAGCTGGTGCTGGAGTATACCGGCTGATTGTCATTAGTGAGCTGGTGCTGCTGTATACAAGCTGGTTGTCAGTAATGAGCTGGTGCTGGAGTACACGAGCTGGTTGTCAGTAGTGAGCTGGTGCTAGACTATACGAGCTGGTTGTCAGTAGTGAGCTGGTGGTGCTGTATACGGGCTGGTTGTCAGTAGTGAGCTGGTGCTGGAGTATACCGGCTGATTGTCATTAGTGAGCTGGTGCTGCTGTATACGAGCTGGTTGTCAGTAATGAGCTGGTGCTGGAGTATACGAGCTGGTTGTCAGTAGTGAGCTGGTGCTGGAGTATACAAGCTGGTTGTCAGTAGTGATCTGGTGCTGCAGTATACGGGCTGGTTGTCAGTAATGAGCAGGTGCTGGAGTATACGGGCTGATTGTCATTAGTGAGCTGGTGCTGCTGTATACGAGCTGGTTGTCAGTAATGAGCTGGTGCTGGAGTATACGGGCTGGTTGTCAGTAATGAGCTGGTGCTTCAGTATACGGGCTGGTTGTCAGTAGTGATCTGGTGCTGCAGTATACGGGCTGGTTGTCAGTAATGAGCAGGTGCTGGAGTATACGGGCTGGTTGTCAGTAATGAGCTGGTGCTGCAGTATATGGGCTGGTTGTCAGTAGTGATCTGGTGCTGCAGTATATGGGCTGGTTGTTAGTGACCTGGTGCTGCAGTATATGGGCTGGTTGTCATTAGTAAGCTGGTGCTGCAGTATACGGGCTGGTTGTCAGTAGTGACCTGGTGCTGGAGTATATGGGCTGGTTGTTAGTGACCTGGTGCTGCAGTATATGGGCTGGTTGTCATTAGTAAGCTGGTGCTGCAGTATACGGGCTGGTTGCCAGTAGTGATCTGGTGCTGCAGTATATGGGCTGGTTGTCATTAGTAAGCTGGTGCTGCAGTATATGGGCTGGTTGTTAGTAGTGACTTGGTGCTGGAGTATACGGGCTGGTTGTCAATAATGAGCTGGTGCTGGAGTATACAGGCTGGTTGTCAGTAATTGTCATGGAAATATATATGTATTCCATATATTCAAAGTATATTCACATATATGTATTCACAGTTCACAGTTAGATAGATCTCACTTGCTAAAAAACCCTGTGCTCACATATTTCTAGGCCAGCTATAATCAGTCGTTTTAAAGAAATCTGGCCTTCATAAGGCCTTCATAAAGGAACAAATACATGAAGTACAAAAAGTCCTATTAGATATCTGTTGTTTACATTATAGTCATGCAAGACAACTAGGTCACAAGAATATAAACAATAATTCTGCAACTTCAGCTCTTTTAATCATGATTATCATAATTATCATATTTACACTAGAACAGCCAATAATCTAGCAGCTTTTAATTGTATGTTAATTGACTAACCAGCCCCTTTTTGTAAACGTATAAAAACTTGAAACAATAATAAATGTATGTCTTTGACGAACTGTTATACTGACACTTCCGTTGTGGACAGTTTTCATTTCGTTCTGAGCGCTCAAAGAAGACATTAAATAGAGATTTGGACATGGCAAGCAGCAAACACAGAAGGATATTTTTATCCTAATTAAATTTCCATATCAGTTGGCGCCTGCACGCGGGGCATTGGACGAAACGCACGAGGACCCGGCCGACCGGAGAGACGGGGGTGTTGGCCCTGGCCTTGGCACACGGGACGGAGACTGCAGCTCCATCAGTAAGGTAAGAAAACTTTGTCATCTTACCTGAATGTTCCCTGTGCCTAGTCCTAGCCTACACTTCCAGCCGGTCGGACGTGGTCATCACCGCATGCCCAGGTTGTGTAAAAAGTCCATACCCTTATCCAAAAGCCCTGGGATATAAGCCGAGTTGTTTGCTGCTGTGCTGTATATGTTTCATGTTTTATGTGAACCGGGAGAAAGTTGGAACGGTGACTGTGTTTTTGCTTGCTGATTTCTGGGGGCTGTATAGCAAAAGACAATTGCTGCATAAGTTCCCGCAGTAAACTTTCACGCACCGGGAGGCCATCCCAGTCAAATCAGACGTGAAGGGCGGGAGCTTTGTTTTGGATAAGTCCACGCAGATATTCTTCACACATTGGAGGGAAGTTATCCCAAAAAATCCAGTTGTGGAAGCGAGGGCTTTGTTCGGTTAAGTTTCTGCAGTAAACTTTCACGCACTGGGAGGCCATCCCAGTCAAATCAGACGTGAAGGGCAGGAGCTTTGTTTGGATAAGTTCTAACAATAATTGTCCACGCACCGGGAGGCCATCCCAGTCAAATCAGACGTGGATAGTGAGAATTTTGATGAAGGCTATTGCAGATTACTGTGACCAGCGCATCGGCCAGGGCGTACGGTACAGAGCGATAGAACCTTGAGCCTCACCGCGCTCAGTGCAATTGGTGAGTTATCAGTTACCAGAGCAGCTTGTATGTGTCACAGATCATCAAAAGAGGGATTCGTATTCTCCCGGGTGTCTGTCTCATTGTACCTGTCAACTGTCTGTATCAGGTACTGTCGCTTTAAATCACATCTCCGTGCGCTCTGTCAGTATCTCATTCAGAGCAGTGTGCTGGCTGCAGCAGCGAGAAAACCCCTTTGACCCCCCTCCTCTGCTAATCACGTTATCAGGCATTCTGTTTCTTGGCTTTGATTTTTATTTTTTTAAGCTAGTTTTTTTGGCTACAGGTTTTAATGTGAAAATTCTCAGGCATTCAGACTGAACTATATTCATTTTTTGCTATTCTGAGGAATAATAATTTTTTTTTTTTTTTTTTGATACGTGATTTCAGTGCCTATAGAGACAGCAAGCAGAGATATAAGGAAGGGAGGGGGGAAGCAGCCAGCTGACATTCCAGAGATTTTTAATTAGCTGTTTTAGTAACAAGGGTTGTTTTTCAGAGTTTTATGATTAATACGGTTTTTCTTTTCTCCCCTTTTTGGTGAATTTATTTATTTATTTTTTTGTTTGTTTTCTTTTTCTAGAGTTTTTTACAAAATCTAACTTTTTGTTTTTTAAAATTTTTCTTTTAAGTACATTTTTTAAATGATTTTGGAGAGATTTTTTCTCTAAGCAATTTATTTTAGAGCTTTATTTCTCCAGCCATTTTTTTTTTCTACAAGCTTGCTTTAGAACAAGGTCACATAGATAAGGAGAATTACAGGCTGAGGGAGAGAGCAGACACAAACTACGCAGTGGTCTGAGTAGCCCCTCCCGTCGGGCATTCGGCGAGAACAAACAGAACCAGAGTGCAGCAGTTTTCAGATTTTTAAATCACCTTTGTTGAATAGGTTTTTGGAATAGACACAGTACGTAAGAATCGAAGGGCTAGGCATGTGAATAGAATGTCAGAGTACGTGAGAAGTAAATAGACAGGCAGCCTTTACGCTGCATAATGAAATGTTTTTTCTTGTTTTTTGTTATTTGAAAGGTAACGGGAAAGTTTATTAATAGATTACCATCTGCTATAAAAGAGCAGCGGTGCATCGTGTAAAAGATACAGCAAGTTAATTTGAACGGACCAGGAAGTGATTTTTTTTTTTTTTTTTTATGTGAATAAGTTTGAAAAGGTGTTAAATCATCTGTGAGAAAAAGATCACTGACATGTCACAAGAGCAGAATTCAGAGTCACACACATCACATGTCCATCATGTGGAGACACGGGACAGGTGTAGGCTGCTCTCATTGAGTAAGGAGCCTTGTACAGGGAAAAACGCTCCCCGCCTCTCTCCACAGGGAGAAGGCATTTTTGTTTCAACCATCCCCTCTCAAGAGTCACAGGGGGGACACCCTCTCCTTTTTCTTCTCTCAGTCCCTTTCTCTTTCTTCTTCAGACTTTTCTCCTCTTTCCTCGCTGCCATCCCTCTCATTCCTTCTTTTCCCTCCATCACATCTTTGACACATCCATTTTCTTCATCTTCCTCTTCTTCTATCTCTTCCTCTCCAACTCTCAAATCTTGTTCTTCATCTTCTTCTACTTCTCCCCTCCATCTTTCTTCTCTCTCTCTCCTCCATCTTTCTCTCTTTTCCCCCTTTCACTCTTCTCTCCCTCCCCTCCTCTTTCTCTCGCTCCTCCCTCACACCTCCCTTCTCTTCCTCTTTTTTCTACTTTGTTATCAACTGGGTCAACGCCCAATCCAAGCAATGTGGTGTCCCTGTATTCAGTGTCTCCAGCACAGGGCACTTTGTCTATCCCAAGCACAGTACAAACATTGCCAGTCATTATATCAGGAGAAGAAAGTGCAGATCTCCCTACACAAAACGCTACATGTAGCCCCCAGACACAACAGTCCACAGCTAGGGCTTCACAGGGGGGTGGTATAGCTACAGAGACAAATGAGGAACCTCAGTGCCAAGCAGGGCTGCTAGCATGGAACCATGACACTGATCCACCGCAGCCTCAGCAAGGAAGTGGGAAATCCCCATGCAGCAAGACAACTTTAAAGCCCAAATCTCACCCAGTGTATGCACCAAGTACACCATGTCACTTCTTATCTGATGAAGATGAAGATGCAACGTCACACATGCTGCCCAATACTAGGGAAGAAAACACACAAGCACCAATAGAGCATGGACAGGTAGAGGCACCATCCTATGAGCCCTTCATCCCATGCCAGGTGATCAGTATGCTGCCAGACCCAGGGATACACCCCATGCCATTTTGCCAAAAAATGCAGCAGATCCAGCGAACGTATGCAGCAGCCTGGACTGATCTCTGGACCGTAATGGAAATAAAAGCAGGTGATGCATTCTGGCCAATTATGAGAGAACACTTCAAGCTTCCAACAGAGTTAGATGCGTATGCCTGGGAGACAGGACCAAAGCTAATTGAGCAACTCAGAGAATGGGCCAAAAGCAGACTGACAGGACAAACTCTCAGCCTACATGTCACGAGTCAAGACAAGACAGAGCCTGTGGAGAAGTTCCATGACAGAGTAATGCAAGTGTTTCAAGATTTGGGCCTCATTACCCATGATCAGACACACAGACGGATGTTGGCACAGGCTTTTGTGCATGGACTGAGAGAACCAATCAGGAAACCACTGGTAGCAGCCAGGCCTGAGTACACGTCAATAGCAATGGATACCCTGCTCACAGTAGCAAAAAGGATTGAGTCCCGCCGGGACAGAAGGAATGTCAAGTGTTACAACTGTGGCAAGCTTGGCCATTACCGGAACCGCTGCAGAGAACCCCTACGACCCACCACTTTGTCTAGAGAAGCAAGCCAAGGAGAAAACAAAGAAAGCAGTGAAGAACCCCGTGCATAGGACAAGAGCACACCAAGTCCACAGGGAACCCCACCAGTGGGACCAATATCCTGAGAGTGGATGGCGTAGTCAGATCTTTTCTTGTGGAACTCCGCAACCTCACCTACCTATCAGAATCTTCTGCTTCCTGCATGGGAATTGATGGTCAAGTCAGATATTTCCAGATTATGAAGCCCCTGAGCGTGTGGACTCAGCCAGAACACTCCATCATGTCCCAGTTTGTTGTGTAAAAAACCTGAACCCTCAACCTATTGGGAGTGGACCTACTGCAGAAGCTGAAAGCGACCAGAGTGTTCCAGGAAGATGGGACCATGACACTTTCTTCACCCCTGACCCAAGAAGAAACAGGAACCTCAAACAACCACACTGCAGACCTATCACAGGAGGTGCTGGACATAGTACCAGAAAAGCCACTCCATCACACAGAGTCAAGATGTCTCTGACCAACTGAAGGTCTAAGTGAACTCGCCTAAGAAGACGGCCTGAGAACTTTGACATTGGCCAGGATATTCAACTCAAGAAGGACTCTACTCGCTTCATGGAATGGCAACACCTCATCCAGCTCTAACGCCAGAGGTTCATCTTTTGCAAGCACCAGGAGGTGCCCCCTGCAATCAACCAGTTCACCCAGGCCCTAGACCGGCAAAAGGCCACTCAGCTCTTCAAACTTGTGCACAAATATTGACCTGAGACCGAGCTGGAGAAAAAGAAACTACTGATGGCCCGTGCTGAGAAAAAAGCAGCCGTTTAAGGAGACGTCCCAACAAGAAGACCCCCTGTGACCAGAGCAGGTGCTAACACAGTGACTGTCTTGGTGGAGAACAAGAAAGCCAGCTGGTCGTCATCTCTCATGATGTGGATCCTAGTAGACGGCTTGTTTTCCCGCCAGCTCTGCACCAGCAGATGGGAGTCCCCTGCCGCATACTGAAGGACAAGGCCAAACTGGGCTGCCTCGCCCATCGGAATCAATCCCAGCTTTCCACAGTGAAGAAAAAGACTGTAAACCCCACTGAGTTCAGAATGGTGCAAGGCCTGGAGGCCGCGAAAGAGGCTACGGTATTTGAAACCCCAACAGTGCTGAACCATCACACTCTGCTCTCAAGAGTCCCAGTCACCGCAACGGTATTCACGGTGATCAACCTGGCCAGTACCTTCTTCAGTGTTTCCCCTCCACCTGGAGGCCTGCTTTCACGCACCAGTGCAGTGCATATGGACAATGTTGCCTCAAGGTGCTCAAAACAAGCCCTTCAAGTTTCACCAAGACAATGTCCTCCATCTTCGTCAACTGGATTGCAGAATATGCAAGAGTCACTCTTCTACAACACGTGGATGACTTTCTCTTTTGTGTGGTTGACATCGACACCTGCACAGCCTATTCCTTATCTCTCCTACTCTACCTGGAAGAACAGCAACGCAAGGTCTGGAAGAACATAGTCCAGTGATGCCAGAAGCAAGTTACATCCCTGGGACACTGTATTGCCCACCAGACGAAACACATGTCAAAAGACTGGAAGACCACTGTGGAGAAGATGGCTCCCCCAACAACTCCAAGAATGCTGCAGGCTTTCCCTGGTCTAGTGTCATATTGCAGAACCTGGATCCCTGATGCCTCAGTCCTAATGCAGCCTCTGTGCGCTTGCATCAACGCAACCCCGCTCCTTCTATCAGACGCAGCCTTCAACCCATTCAGGAGATTGGAAGAACTCCACAGTCTCAGCGCCAATACCAGGCCTACCTGACTATGAAAAGTCTTTCCGTCTACCTGATTAAAGAAAGAAGGTCATGCTACTGGAGTCCTGGCACGGATTCACGGGGGAAAACAGAGACTTTTAGGCTGCCTCTCAGCCCGCTTGGATCCAGTTGCAAGAAGAGCACCCTCCTGCCTGATGGCAGTATCTGCAGCACACACCCTCCTGGACAAGGTTGCTGACATCACTCTTGGACAGCCACTGGAAACTCTCACTCCGCATGACATCTTGGCAATCTTCAATCAAGCTCAACCAACAGTAATCTCCCCACAGCCAGGCATCTTTGTGGCGCCTCTATTGCCTTTGTCTCATAATGTCACGTCTCCAGACCTACAGTCCTCAGCCCGGCCACTCTACTCCCACTCCCAAGGGGGGATACTTGGATGGCTCCAGATTTGCAGATGATGAAGAAGTTTCAACACAGGAAGTGCAGTGACCAGCAATCAAGAAATCCTGTGGTCCAGAAGTCTGTCACCTAGCCTGTCAGCCCAGGAAGCAGAACGGATAGCGCTGACGAAGGCCTGCCAGATGGCAGAAGGCAAGACTGCAAACATCTACACGGACTACAGTTACTCGCATGGCATAGCACATGACTTTAGACCCATCTGGGACTTCATCACAGCAAACGGGACAACCGTGAAGCATCATGGAGCCTTCAGGGACCTGCTGGGTATACTCCAACTTCCAAAATGGTGGCAATTTGAAAAATCAAAGTGCATGGAAAACTGAGAACAGAAGAGGCGTGAGGCAATAACATGGCGGACATGGCTGCCAAAGAAGCAGCCAAAGGAAGACAACATGGAGAAGTGGGAGAGGTCGTAGAGCCGGACGGCTACTACATGACGACTGAAGACAAGAAACCTGACAAAGAAACGTCCTGGAATCTGCTCAAGAAGTTACAAGACCAAGCTCCAAAAGGAGAAGAGCTGAATGCGAAAAAAGCAACATGTGAAGAAAGAAGGCTATCAATAATAGACTTCAAACTCTGCCTACCACAAAGTATAGAGATAAACACGATGTAACTAAGACACATGATCATAATTTAAACTAAAATCGTTACCCATGTGTCAGAATGGATATAACAGCTTATCACCAATTAGAACAGAACAAAATCATGGAAACAGTGATCAAAAAGCTATAAAAATATAAATTTTATTGAACACATAAATATTACATACACCAAGTATTAAAGGGGAAATGGAGACAAAAAGACATAAGACTGCACAGTGCAATGCGTAAAGCAACGCACCACCACAGGTCTAGAATATCAATAAGTAATGTAATGTGTAACATAAAAATGTATACTACCGCCAAACAAAATCTATGATAGACATAAATACAGTTGTATCCACATGTAGTTTAGTATATAACCAGATAGAACCTCTAATTAGATGAATGTATATAAAACATGTACCAATTAGCACTTTAGAAAAAACTTTTCATTCAGCACAATTGCAGAGGGCAAAAAAATGATTATAACAGCCCGAGTTAGATACATGTACAGCCGCTACAATTAGCAGCATCAAACAGCGGCAGTGAAAAACAAATAGCCACATAGGAGGTTTATGATTCAAAGTAGCAAATAGCTACTACTGACTTACATGGCGTTATATCTAATGCTATGCATGGAACCTACACTCAAACACTACACTACACATTACTATCTGAAAATAACATGGGGAACATAGCCCCAAAAAGGTATAATTACCGGTAAGAGTGTCAGGACCAATGTAGCTGAGGCAGCAGATGTGACCTGGGTAGCGCGTCTGCTACCACAAAGTATGCACCCAATGGTGGTCCAATGGGTAGATGGACCCACATCCACATATCAAAGACACAAATGAATGATCTGATTGGTGCTTACTGGTTCGCTTCAGGGATCTCCACCCTAACAGCCAAATTCACCAGCAGCTGTCTGACCTGCGGCAAATGCAAGCCTGGACGTATGGAAGAAAGTCCCCCTCACCTCATCTGGAAAGACCACTCTACCAGCTTCAAAGGATCCAGATAGACCACATCCAGATATCGCCAAGTGAAGGATTCAAATACGCCATTGTGGTCAAAAGAAGTATTTTCAAGATGAACAGAAGCTTTCCAAATCAGCAAAGACTACTGCAAAGCAGCTACTTTCAGAAAATAGTGTGCAGATACGGGGTTCCAGAAATGATAGAAAGTGATCAGGGACCCGCATTCACAGCAAATCTGACACACGACCCGATTAGCAGTAGGGTCAGATTTAGGCCTACACACTCCTTACCACCCCCAGAGCAGCAGGAAGGTATAAAAACTGAATGAAACACTTAAGAATAGAATGCTGAAAAATTGCCCAAGAGACACGCAAACCATGGCATGACACACTCCCTATTGCACTGTTTAGCGTAAGGCACACTCCCAGAGACCCAGAAAAGCTGTTTCGTGCCTGCATCTTCTGCTAACAGATAAGACATTTTCTTCTTTTAGTTTTTTGGTGCTTGCAGTTTAGTTCAGCCACTGTTTGTTCATTTGCCTTTTCCAGTTTTTTCAGTGGTTGCTGTTTAGTTTTTGTTACACCAGAGAACTAATTTAGGTGGTCAGAGGTCGTGTGATCTCAGGTGTTTTTGTAATTAGTAGAGTTGGTACTTTTCAGGGTTTTTTGGGTTGTAGTAAGTGCCTTTCCTATCCTCTTCTATCTAGACAGATTGGGCCCCAGCGTTTGCTCATTCTATTTTCTGTCTGTGTCTGTATTTCCTCTTGTCTAACCGCCATTACATGTTTGGGGGCTTCCTATGTTCTTTGGGGATCTGCTCCGGGGCAGATAGCTTTCCTTTTTCTATCTTTAGGTGTAGTTAGCTTCTCAGGCTGTGACGAGGCGTCTAGGACCAACGTAGGAACGCTGCACGGCTGCCTTTAGTTGTGGTGGTTAGTCAGGGTACTGCAATCTCATAGATTCCAACCTCTCTGGTGTATTGCCTTTTTTGCCTGCTCTCCTCAGCTACCAAATCATAACACTTATGTAATTGAATTGGTCAAAAACTAATGTCCATTCTCGAGTTTTTCTCTTCACTGCCAGATTTGATGATCCTGTCCAAGAGCCCCAGATGACATCAACCTCTCTGTAACTAGAGGGAAAGCCTGTTTGGATCCACGTATCGCATTGCAAGGAAGCTCCCGTACCAGGAGAGACACCTAAGCCATGAAGGATGTCGTGGATGCTCTGACTGACCAGGACAGATGACCTACTTGATGAGTTCAAGGCCAGAGACCAAGTTAAAGCAGGATTTGAGTCACTATAAACAAAAATGTTGATTGGATAAATTACATCTATTATAACCAGCAGAGATTTGTTAACTTCACCATAGATGCTGTAAAAGGTTTGGCAGCACAGTTAGGCCCCACTTCCATTATGGCATTCCAGAATAGAATGGCTTTGGATATGATTCTAGCTGAGAAAGGAGGTGTTTACAAAATGATCAAAGACACCTGTTGCACCTACATCCCAGACAACACTGGCCCAAATGGTAAAGTCACAATGGCAATACAGAAACTTAATGAGTTATCAGAGGAACTGAAACAGAACTCAGGTGTCACTGACCCATGGGATCGATACTTTGGGTGGATGAGTGGGTGGCAGAAAATGTTGGCACAGGTTGGGACAGCCATTATGGGGGTTCTCATTTTTGCATTAATTACTGGTTGCTGTGTTATTCCTTGTATCCGCAGGATAATGGAAAAAACTGTTCAGGAGACAACCAATTTGATGCCACTCACCATCTTGGACCTCGCACCAGTCCGGATGGAACTGCCTGGCTTGACCAGATCTCCGAACTACCTCCAGACTGAGAATACACATCCTTGATGAAACATCATATCAACTATGAGATTATGATTGCAAACACATAAACCCCCGACAGGGACAGTCCTCCTGACCGCCCATTTGCGAAAAGTCTGTATTCGGTGGGGGAGACATGCGCTAGGCATATTCTCAACCCGCCGGCAGCACAAAAGAGTTGCAGCGCTTTGGGCCAGGAGCAGGTTTTTAGGGCAAGTGGTATCTAAGGGGGGACTGTCATGGAAATATATATGTATTCCATATATTCAAAGTATATTCACATATATGTATTCACAGTTCACAGTTAGATAGATCTCACTTGCTAAAAAACCCTGTGCTCACATATTTCTAGGCCAGCTATAATCAGTCGTTTTAAAGAAATCTGGCCTTCATAAGACCTTCGTAAAGGAACAAATGCATGAAGTACAAAATGTCCTATTAGATATCTGTTGTTTACATTATAGTTATGCAAGACAGCTAGGTCACAAGAATATAAACAATAATTCTGCAACTTCAGCTCTTTTAATCATGATTATCATAATTATCATATTTACACTAGAACAGCCAATAATCTAGCAGCTTTTAATTGTATGTTAATTGACTAACCAGCCCCTTTTTGTAAACGTATAAAACCTTGAATGAATAATAAATGTATGTCTTTGACGAACTGTTATACTGACACTTGCGTTGTGGACAGTCCTCATTTCGTTCTGAGCGCTCAAGAAGACATTAAATAGAGATTTGGACATGGCAAGCAGCAAACACAGGATATTTTTATCCTAATTAAATTTCCATATCATAATAAGCTGGTGCAGGAGTATATGGGCTGGTTGCCAATAATGAGCTGGTGCTGCAGTATACGGGCTGGTTGTCAGTAATAAGCTGGTGCAGGAGTATACGGCCTGGTTGTCAGTAGGAAGCTGGTGCTACAGTATACGGGCTGGTTGTCAGTAATGATCTGGTGCTGGAGTATACGGGCTGGTTGTTAATAATGACCTAGTGCTGCAGTGTACGTTCTGGTTGTCAGTAATGAGCTGGTGCTGCTGTATACGGGCTGGTTGTTAGTAGTGATCTGGTGCTGGAGTATACGGGCTGGTTGTCAGTAATGAGCTGGTGCTGGAGTATACGGGCTGGTTGTCAGTAATGATCTGGTGCTGGAGTATACGGGCTGGTTGTTAATAATGACCTAGTGCTGCAGTGTACGTTCTGGTTGTCAGTAATGAGCTGGTGCTGCTGTATACGGGCTGGTTGTCAGTAAGGAGCTGGTGCTGGAGTATACGGGCTGGTTGTCAGTAATGAGCTGGTGCAGGAGTATACGGCCTGGTTGTCAGTAGGAAGCTGGTGCTACAGTATACGGGCTGGTTGTCAGTAATGATCTGGTGCTGGAGTATACGGGCTGGTTGTTAATAATGACCTAGTGCTGCAGTGTACGTTCTGGTTGTCAGTAATGAGCTGGTGCTGCTGTATACGGGCTGGTTGTTAGTAGTGATCTGGTGCTGGAGTATACGGGCTGGTTGTCAGTAATGAGCTGGTGCTGGAGTATACGGGCTGGTTGTCAGTAATGATCTGGTGCTGGAGTATACGGGCTGGTTGTTAATAATGACCTAGTGCTGCAGTGTACGTTCTGGTTGTCAGTAATGAGCTGGTGCTGCTGTATACGGGCTGGTTGTCAGTAAGGAGCTGGTGCTGGAGTATACGGGCTGGTTGTCAGTAATGAGCTGGTGCTGGAGTATACGGGCTGGTTGTCAGTAATGATCTGGTGCTGGAGTATACAAGCTGGTTGTCAGTAGTGAGCTGGTGCTGCTGTATACGGGCTGGTTGTCAGTAATGAGCTGGTGCTGCTGTATACGGGCTGGTTGTCAGTAATGAGCTGGTGCTGCTGTATATGGGCTGGTTGTCAGTAATGAGCTGGTGCTGGAGTATACGGGCTAGTTGTCAGTATAGAGCTGGTGCTGCAGTGTACGGGCTGGTTGTCAGTAAGGAGCTGGTGCTGCATTATTGGGGCTGGTTGACAGTAGGAGCTGGTGCTGCAGTGTAAGGGCTGGTTGTCAGTAATGAGCTGGTGCTGGAGTATACGGGCTAGTTGTCAGTATGGAGCTGGTGCTGCATTATTGGGGCTGGTTGTCAGTAGTGAGCTGTTGTCAGTAGTATTCGGGCTGGTTGTCAGTAGTGAGCTGTTGTCAGTAGTATTTGGGCTGGTTGTCAGTAGTGAGCTGGTTGTCAGTAGTATACGGGTTGGTTGTCAGTAGTGAGCTGGTTGTCAGTAGTATACGGGCTGGTTGTCAGTAGTATACAGGCTGATTGTCAGTAGTATTCGGGCTGGTTGTCAGTAGTATTCGGGCTGGTTGTCAGTAGTGAGCTGTTGTCAGTAGTGTACGGGCTGGTTGTCAGTAGTGAGCTGTTGTCAGTAGTGAGCTGGTTGTCAGTAGATACGGCTGGTTGTCAGTAGTATTCGGGCTGGTTGTCAGTAGTGAACTGGTTGTCAGTATATTCGGGCTGGTTGTCAGTAGTGAGCTGGTTGTCAGTAGTATTCGGGCTGGTTGTCAGTAGTAGGCTGGTTGTCAGTAGTATTCGGGCTGGTTGTCAGTAGTGAACTGGTTGTCAGTAGTATTCGGGCTGGTTGTCAGTAGTGAGCTGGTTGTCAGTAGTATTCGGGCTGGTTGTTCAGTAGTAAACGGGCTGGTTGTCAGTAGTATTCGGGCTGGTTGTCAGTAGTATAGAGGCTGGTTGTCAGTAGTATAAGGGCTGGTTGTCAGTAGTATTCGGGCTGGTTGTCAGTAGTATAGAGGCTGGTTGTCAGTAGTATAAGGGCTGGTTGTCAGTAGTATACGGGCTGGTTGTCAGTGGTATTCGGGCTGGTTGTCAGTAGTGAGCTGGTTGTCAGTAGTATTCAGGCTGGTTGTCAGTAGTATTCGGGCTGGTTGTCAGTAGTGAGCTGGTTGTCAGTAGTATACGGGCTGGTTGTCAGTAGTGAGCTGGTTGTCAGTAGTATACGGGCAGGTTGTCAGTAGTATTCGGCTGGTTGTCAGTAGTATATGGGCTGGTTGTCAGTAGTATTCGGGCTGGTTGTCAGTAGTGAGCTGGTTGTCAGTAGTATACGGGCTGGTTGTCAGTAGTATTCGGGCAGGTTGTCAGTAGTGAGCTGGTTGTCTGTAGTATACGGGCTGGTTGTCAGTAGTATTCGGCTGGTTGTCAGTAGTGAGGGTTGTCAGTAGTATACGTGCTGGTTGTCAGTAGTATACGGGCTGGTTGTCAGTAGTATTCGGGCTGGTTGTCAGTAGTATTCGGGCTGGTTGTCAGTAGTATTCGGATGGTTGTCAGTAGTATACGGCTGGTTGTCAGTAGTATTCGGCTGGTTGTCAGTAGTATACGGGCTGGTTGTCAGTAGTATTCGGGCAGGTTGTCAGTAGTATTCGGGCTGGTTGTCAGTAGTATACGGGCTGGTTGTCAGTAGTATTCGGGCTGGTTGTCAGTAGTATACGGGCTGGTTGTCAGTAGTATTCGGGCAGGTTGTCAGTAGTATTCGGGCTGGTGTTGTCCTATCTCGGGAGTCATTATTTCCTGATTATCTTGGACTTTGACAACCTTTCGGCTGTAAATCTTGCAGCGTAGTAATGATCCCTCAGATCTCCAGTGACCGCCGTCCGGTGAGTACAGCGTGCACGATAATACAATATCATGGAGCCCAACATTTTCCCGGGGGACGGGGTCTCGGCCTGTACCTCAGGGGTGGAAATAACAAGAAGGGAAATGCTGACACTTTCCTTGATGTCGACACCTTTTTGAGCTGTCCTTGATTTCTCTTCCGGTCACTTCTCGTCACAGACACCAGCGACTTCACCTCTCGCTGTCGCTTTATGTGGCAGATGATCAGAGTTGTCATTAATACAAGATATGGCGACATCTCCTCATTATTAGGAGGAAGTCATAGTGTCAGTGCGAAGTCAGAGGTCGGGGGGAAACGTCCGGGGTCTTGATCGTGTCCAGACTGATAGGTTATTATTATTGATCACATACTAGCAGCAATGTTTTCTGACTTTAGATGTATATGGCTGTCATTCCCCTGAAACAGTGCCACTCCTGTCTGCAGGACCTGTCTGGTACTGCCACTCAGACTAATTCATGCTGATGGTAGACCTCCGTGATATCGGGAGGGTGGAGGTCTCCTCTGTGGGGTCTCAATCAGGTAATGCGCTGGGTCTAATGGGCTGAGTATATCTTTGTGGGTCTTCATGAGGTATTTACTGAGAGGTAATTTGCTGCAGGACTGAAAACTGCACAGCAGAAGCTCCTGCTGTTTCCCCTGGATTCACAGCACATGAAAATCATGTTCTTCATCTGAGGATCCGTGACCAGGTGAAAACCCAACCTCGTCAGCAGGTCTGCTATGTCCAGATAGCAAGAAAAGCAGCAACTTGCCAAGTTGACGTTCTCCATCCGTTCATGTCCTCCTCCCCATATTTATGAACAAAGAAACCTGCCAGAATAGATGAGAGCGTGCAGGAAATCTTGATTTTTGTGGACCTCTAGGAGGTCTTATGTCTGTGGTCACTCTCATATCTCTGGCACTGATGGTCAGCTTGACCTCTCAATGTCGCTTTGTCCATACAGTGTGTCACTCATAGTCGCAGTGGTCAAGGTCATCTCATGACCATCAAGTGTTGGGACTTGTGATTGGTAAAGTATTGAAGATGTAGAAGAAGATGTAGATGGTCTAGAAATTTTGGTGGATGGTCTATGAGGGTGAATCCTCATTCTGCGCCGAGTCCTTCGCTTTACATATTGACATCATGGAGTTTGACTCCACAACATAACTGGTTGTGTCTTTCCTCAGAGCAGCTTACCGAGGCACAAAAAGACATGGAACCTGTGATGCCGGTGGTGGGAATTTTCTCCTGAGAAGATCCTGAATCCTATGAACGGTTGACTCACTTCATCTCATCCCTGCCAGAAAGAAAGGCTGCATTCTCCATCTTCCGTATGGACGACATCTCCCTGGAATTCAGGGACAAACTATCACTCTGTGACTTTATAGTTATCTATATTAACAGAGCGGAGGATGAAGGGTGGACATCTTGTCCTGACAACGACATTGAAGATGTTTGTGAATAACATGGTAAGAGAAAATAACAGAACATCACTCAGTCGCCAACGCAGAAGGAGACAAGAATCCCTAGAAATAGAGAACATTCCCAGAGCCTGAAAAGAATGGAGTGGATGATGGAGTGGATGATGATGGAGTGGATGACAATGGAGTGGATGATGATGGAGTGGATGACGATGATGGGGTGGTGGATGATGATGATGGGGTGGATGATGGGGTGGATGATGAAAGAGTGGATGATGATGGACTGGATAATGATAATTTAATGTATGATGATGGAGTGGATGAGAATGATGGAGTGGAAGATGATGATGGAGTAGATGATGATGGAGTAGCTGATGATGCACTGGATGATGATGGAGTGGAGGACGATTATGGAGTGGATGACGATGGAGTGGATAATGTTATGGAGTGGATGACGATGGAGTGGATAATGTTATGGAGTGGCTGATGATGGAGTGGATGATGATGATGATGACGATGATAATGACAACGACTCAGGGTTTCTGTTATGCTTTGTAAATTATCTTTGTGGTTTCTCAAACGCATTCATTTTCTAGTGGTGACCAAAGATCTGGAGAACATAAGTCTTGAGCAAAAGATCCAGAACCTTCAGAGCCTGGATGACTACACAACATGGCACAAAAGTTGACCCTCTTTCTAGTAAAGCACTCAACTCCTCTGTGGTCTGAAAGCCCTCGATGAACCCTGGAGTGAGATCTGAGGAGTCTGAGGTGTCCGGAATGGATGAAACTGGTGAGAAAGATAAACTGGAGTCTGATGGCTTCATGTAGACTATCATCCCTGATCATGGACAGCTGGGTGTGTAGAGTACAGAGGGTTCCCCAGTTGGCACCCCTCTATCAGCCAGCCAGTCTGTCTCCTTCTGCCACCCACCACAGGACCTGATGTCTATCTGTAGTGGCATCAGGCTGGTAATTGTGCACAGGCCCTGTACCCACCGTCCGAGGCACCGGAGCTCGGTTGTCCTCCAGGCCATAATCTGCCTCGTGCACAGAAGAATCACAAATTATAAGAATTATCACCGGGGTTTAGTCGGGTAACATCTCAGTTGTGGGTGACGTCCCAGCGGACTGAGGTCCGGGACAGAACCCGGACAGTAAGGGAACCCGGACACCAGTGAAAGTGGATCTCATCACTGAGTGTCTCCCGGCTCTGAGGACACCCACCGGAGAGCAACAGCCAAAGACCAGAATGGCAGAGGTAAAGTCTCCCCGACTGACTACACTGTCACCCGAGGGACGGCTCTGATTATAGGGGAGCTCAGATCAACAATGGCCTATTGTTCCCATGAGGTCTTTGTGTTACATATTCTGTATGTTACAAAATGGGAATGTTTCTTCTCACATAACACAATCTCCATACAAAGAGCATAACAGCAATCAGGACATTATTACACGTCCACTTCTTTTTGGTTCTTACTGTACTTTTTGGAAAAGAGTTCAGCAATTTTCTTCTCATCATTGGCAGCAATGTATTGACTGATATCACGACAGAAAGAGCTGATAACACAGGATCCACCATTCACAATAGGTGATGTCACAGCTCACCTCCTCCTCCTGTACAATGACAGATAACACCTCTATATACAGCTGATAACACAGGATACACCATTCACAATAGATGATGTCACAGCTCACCTCCTCCTCCTCCTGTACAATGACAGATAACACTCTATATACAGTGATAACACAGGATCCACCATTCACAATAGTGATGTCACAGCTCAACTCCTCCTGTACAATGACTGATAACCCTCTATATACAGTAGATAACACAGGATCCACCATTCACAATAGGTGATGTCACAGCTCACCCTCCTCCTCCTCCTGTAACAATGATCTGATAACACCTCTTTTACATGATGATAACACTAGGAGTATCAACACCATTCACAATAGGTGATGTCACAGCTCACCTCCTCCTCTGTACAATGACTATAACACCTCTATATACAGTAGATAACAACAGGATACACCATTCACAATAGGTGATGTCACAGCTCACCTCCTCCTCCTGTACAATGACTCATATCACCTCTAATAACAGTAGATAACACAGTATCCACCATTCACAATAAGTGATGTCACAGCTCACCTCCTCCTGTATAATGACTGATAACACCTCTATATACAGTAGATAACACAGGATCCACCATTCACAATAGGTGATTATCACAGCTCACCTCCTCCTCCTGTACAATGACTGATAACACCTCTATATACAGTAGATAACACAGGATCCACCATTCACAATAGTGATGACACAGCTCACCTCCTCCTCCTCCTGTACAATGATGATAACACCTCTATATACAGTAGATAACACAGGATACACCATTCACAATAGGTGATGTCACAGCTCACCTCCTCCTCCTGTACAATGACTATAACACCTCTATATACAGTAGATAACACAGGATACACCATTCACAATAGGTGATGTCACAGCTCACCTCCTCCCTCTGTACAATGACTCATAACACCTCTATATACAGTAGATAACACAGGATACACCATTCACAATAGGTGATGTCACAGCTCACCTCCTCCTCCTGTACAATGACTGATAACACTCTATATACAGCAGATAACACAGGATCCACCATTCACAATAGGTGATGTCACAGCTCACCTCCTCCTCCTCCGTACAATGACTGATAACACCTCTATATACAGTAGATAACACAGGATCCACCATTCACAATAGGTGATGTCACAGCTCACCTCCTCCTCCTGTACAATGACTGATAACACCTCTATATACAGTAGATAACACGGATCCACATTCACATAGTGATGTCACAGCTCACCTCTCTCCTGTACAGATGACTGATAAACGACCAGTAAAGAGCTGATAACACAGGATCCACCTTCAAATAGGTGATGTCACAGCTCCACCTTCCTCCTCTGTACAATGACTGATAACACCTCTATATACGAGCTGATAACACAGGATCCCCATTCACATAGTGATATCACAGCTCACCTCCTCCTCCTGTACAATGACTGATAACACCTCTATATACAGTAATAACACAGGATCCACCATTCACATTAGTGGATAGTACAGCTCTCTCCTCCTCTGTACAATGATGTATAACACTCTATATACAGCTGATAACACAGGATCCACCATTCACAATAGGTGATGTCACAGCTCACTCCTCCTCCTCCTGTACAATGACTGATAACACCTCTATATACAGTAGATAACACAGGATACCCATTCACAATAGATGATGTCACAGCTCACCTCCTCCTCCTCCTGTACAATGACTGATAACACCTCTATATACAGTAGATAACACAGGATCCACCATTCACAATAGGTGATGTCACAGCTCACCTCCTCCTCTGTACAATGACTGATAACCCTCTATATACAGTAGATAACACAGGATCACCATTCACATAGTGATTCACAGCTCACCTCCTCCTGTACAATGACTGATAACACCTCTATATACAGCAGATAACACAGGATCCACCATTCACAATAGGTGATATCACAGCTCACCTCCTCCTCCTGTACAATGACTGATAACACCTCTATATACAGAGATAACACAGGATCACCATTCAAAATAGGTGATACACAGCTCACCTCCCTCCTCCTGTAAATGACTGATAACACCTCTATATATAACAAGACAGATAACACAGTATACACACCATTCACAATAGGTGATGTCACAGCTCACCTCCTCCTCCTGTACAATGACTGATACACGTCAGAAAAGTAGATAACACAGGATCCACCATTACAATAGGTGATGTCACAGCTCACCTCCTCCTCCTGTAAATGACTGATAACACCTCTATATACAGTAGATAACACAGGACCCCCATTCACAATAGTGATGTCACAGCTCACCTCCTCCTCCCTGTACAATGACTGATAACACCCTATAACAGCAGATAACACAGGATCCACCATTCACAATAGGTGATTCACAGCTCACCCTCCTCCTGTATATACAGTAGATAACACAGGATCCACCATTCACAATAGGTGATGATCACAGTCACCTCCTCCTCCTGTACAATGACTGATAACACCTCTATATACAGAGATAACACAGGATCCACCATTCACAATAGGTGATTCACAGCTCACCTCCTCCTCCTGTACAATGACTGATAACACCTCTATATACAGTAGATAACACAGGATCCACCATTCACAATAGGTGATGTCACAGCTCACCTCCTCCTCCTGTACAATGACTGATAACACCTCTATATACAGTAGATAACACAGGATCACCATTCACAATAGGTGATGTCACAGCTCACCTCCTCCTCCTGTACAATGACTGATAACACCTCTATATACAGTAGATAACACAGGATACCACATTCACAATAGGTGATGTCAAGCTCACCCCTCCTCCTCCTGTACAATGACTGATAACACCTCTATATACAGTAGATAACACAGGATACACCATTCACAATAGGTGATGTCACAGCTCACCTCCTCCTCCTGTACAATGACTGATAACACCTCTATATACAGCTGATAACACAGGATCCACCATTCACAATAGATGATGTCACAGCTCACCTCCTCCTCCTGTACAATGACGATAACACCTCTATATACAGTAGATAACACAGGATCCACCATTCACAATAGGTGATGTCACAGCTCACCTCTCCTCCTCCTGTACAATGATGATAACACCTCTATATACAGTAGATAACACAGGATACACCATTACAATAGGTGATGTCACAGCTCACCTCCTCCTCCTGTACAATGACTCATAACACCTCTATATACAGTAGATAACACAGGATCCACCATTCACAATAGGTGATGTCACAGCTCACCTCCTCCTGTATAATGACTGATAACACCTCTATATACAGAGATAACACAGGATCCACCATTCACAAAGGTGATATCACAGCTCACCTCCTCCTCCTGTACAATGACTGATAACACCTCTATATACAGTAGATAACACAGGATCCACCATTCACAATAGATGATGACACAGCTCACCTCTCTCCTCCTGTACAATGACTTGATAACACACTCATATACAAGTAGATAACACAGGATACACCATTCACAATAGCGGATGTCAAGCTCACCTCCTCCTCCTGTACAATGACTCATAACACCTCTATTACAGTAGATAACAGGATACACCATTCACAATAGGATGTCACAGCTCACCTCCTCCTCCTGTACAATGACTCATAACACCTCTATATACAGTAGATAACACAGGATCACCATTCACAATAGGTGATGTCACAGCTCACCTCCTCCTCCTGTACAATGACTGATAACACCTCTATATACAGAGATAACACAGGATCCACCATTCACAATAGGTGATGTCACAGCTCACCTCCTCCTCCTGTACAATGACTGATAACACCTCTATAACAGTAGATAACACAGGATCCACCATTCACAATAGGTGATTCACAGCTCACCTCCTCCTCCTGTACAATGACTGATAAACACCTCTATATACAGTAGATAACACAGGATCCACCATTCACAATAATGATTCACAGCTCACCTCCTCCTCCTCCTGTACATGACTGATATCACCGACAAAGAGTGATAACACAGGATCCACCTTCACAATAGGTGATGTCACAGTCACCTCCCCTCCTGTACAATGACTGATAACACCTCTATATACAGCTGATAACACAGGATCACCATTCACAATAGGTGATTCACAGCCACCTCCTCCTCCTGTACAATGACTGATAACACCTCTATATACAGTAGATAACACAGGATCCACCATTCACAATAGGTGATGTCACAGCTCACCTCCTCCTCCTGTACAATGACTGATAACACCTCTATATACAGTAGATAACACAGGATCCCCATTCACATAGGTGATATCACAGCTCACCTCCTCCTTCTGTACAATGACTGATAACACCTCTATATACAGCTGATAACACAGGATCCACCATTCACAATAGGTGATGTCACAGCGCACCTCCCTCCTCCTGTACAATGACTGATAACACCTCTATATACAGTAATAACACAGGATACACCATTCACAATAGGTGATATCAAGCTCACCTCCCCTCCTGTACAATGACTGATAACACCTCTATATACAGTAGATAACACAGATCCACCATTCACAATAAGTGAGTCACAGCTCACCTCCTCCTCTCTGTACAATGACTGATAACACCTCTATATGCAGTAGATAACACAGGATACACCATTCACAATAGGTGATGTCACAGCTCACCTCCTCCTCCTGTACAATGACTGATAACACCTCTATATACAGTAGATAACACAGGATCCACCATTCATAATAGGTGATATCACAGCTCACCTCCTCCTCCTGTACAATGACTGATAACACCTCTATATACATAGATAACACAGGAATCCACCATTCACAATAATGATGTCACAGCTCACCTCCTCCTCCTCCTGTACAATGACTGATAACACCTCTATATACAGTAGATAACACAGGATCCACCATTCACAATAGGTGATGTCACAGTTCACCTCCTCCTCCTGTACAATGATGATAACACCTCTATATACAGCAGATAACACAGGATCCACCATTCACAATAGGTGATGTCACAGCTCACCTCCTCCTGTACAATGACTGATAACACTTCTATATACAGTAGATAACACAGGATCCACCATTCACAATAGGTGATGTCACAGCTCACCTCCTCCTCCTGTACAATGACTGATAACACCTCTATATACAGTAGATAACACAGGATCCACCATTCACAATAAATGATGTCACAGCCACCTCCTCCTCCTGTACAATGACTGATATCACGACAAAAGAGCTGATAACACAGGATCCACCCTTCATCAATAGATGATGTCACAGCTCACCTCCTCCTCCTGTACAATGACTCATAACTAGTGTTGAGCATTCCGATACCGCAAGTATCGGGTATCGGCCGATATTCGCTGTATCGGAATTCCGATACTTAATTCCGATACTTTTTCAATATCGTATACCGGAATCGGAAGTTCCCATAATTCTTTGAGAGGCAATGTGATTTTAGTCAGCCAATGAGGAATCTTATGAAGTGTGGGCACATCCTGTAATGATGCGGTCATCTTAACTAATGGCATGGCTGTGATTGGCTGCTGAAATGATGTCAGAATGCACTATAAAAGGCGCCGCCGCCATTTTAGCGTCACTTGTGCTGTGAATTCAGTAAGGGACAGAACGCTGCTGTGCTGACTCTGAGGGACAGTTAGAGATTGCGATTTAGTGTACTGTGCTGTAGGCAGGCTAGCACCAACCGCTGTGTAAAGCTTCCTTTTGCCTGCAGTGTTGTTTTAACAGCTCTGTGCAAGGTGTGTGTGTGTGCAGGTGACGCTGCAGTTTGCTCTGCATGCAACGCTGTCTGTAGGCATCTGCACGTGTCAATCACAGACTCTTTTTTTTTCTTCTTCAGTTTAATTCTTGCTGCTCCATGTAATTGAAATAATAGTGTGACGCGCTTCCATCCGTATCCAATACTTTGGTTGCAAACACTATAGAAGTCCACAATGGAGCCTTTCACAGCAAGTGAACAGTTGTGTTTCAGTGTTCACTGCAGTCTGTGATTTTTTTTTTTTTTTTGAGTGCAGATCACGCTCCAGTTACTTCAACTAATGCTGCGTGTACTCTGCTGAGTGTCTGTCACTGGCTCATCCTTGTAATTTTTCAAAAATTGCTGCTGCTTTATTCTATTTTAAATTTACAAAAATCTATTAGTGTGACGCTCTTCCAGAGGACAGCGTTTCTTGGCCATTTGTGAGTCTGCAGCACATGGTTGATTTCATGCTGCAGTGGCTGAGAAACGACCGCGCATCGAACACATTCACACCACGTCAGATTATTGGTGTACACCCTCCTAGACCCTCGCTACTGGGACAACTTACAAAGCCTCATCACACCGTTGAACCGGGACCGTAAAATGCTGGAGGACCAAGACACACTGTTGAAATCCATAATGTTCTCCATTCCAGCCGAGAGCACTGCTGCTGCTACTGCTTTACAAAGCAGCTCTGTGCGTCGAGGCAGTGTAGACACCTCTGCAACAAGAGGGAGCACAAGCAGCGCCTCTGCACAGGGCAAGAGCTGTATGTTACAAATGTGGCAAAGTTTTGTGACAGCGCCACCAAGGTGTACACCATAGTGATGGGAAATCTAGTTAATTTTGGTGATTAGTTCAAAAGATTAGTTCATTTAGTTCAGTATTTCTCCCCCTATCCTGTGAGGAGCTGATAGGAAATGCATCATGTGACCTGTGAACTAAATGTTCTATTGAGAATGACTCAGGACAGCCTAGTTCAATCTGATGCCTCTCACTGAGCCCAGCAGCGCCACATAATGACTGTGTATGAGGGAGCTGAGAAGCAGTTCAGCATCCACCATTTTAAGAACAGAACAGGGGTCAGTGGTAAAGATTTTAGCAAGACTGATCTTCTAGGCTAGAGGCATGAACTACACACAGAAACACTCTCTCTTATACACACATATGAGCTGTGTCTGTGTACTGTCTGTGCAATTTCATTTTTTATTGATAATATTATTATTACTGCTATATTTGTATTTGATGTGTGGTATGCCTTGGAGGTGCTGGCTTGCCCTGCTGCCAGTGTATTATCTGAGCGCATCTTTAGTGCTGCAGGTGGTGTACTAACAGACCGTCGCATGCGACTATCCTCAGACAATGTAGACCGGCTTACTTTTCTGAAAATGAACAAGGCATGGATCTCACCTGAATTTGCCTGTCCGTTTTCAGATTAAATAACTGGTTTGCAACGTTATCCATGTCTCCTGTTATGTTCATCTTTCTACCACCTGAACTCTACTCCCTGGGCTACAACACTGCCAGTCACAGGGGAATGATCATTTACAAAACAAAATGTTATCCCCAACAAATAGTAGCGCAACGACTCCAGTGCCCACTTTATCGCCAGGCACTCTCTCTCTACAATGCTGTCTCTGTTTTTTGATGGAGTAAGTTTTCGACTCAGGAACTAATGGGATGCTCCTCCCTGTTAAGCTCCAGTCCTGAGACAACACGGCACCCATACCTACCTCTGACGCATCAGTCTGGACAATGAATTCTCTTTTGAACTCGGGTGTGCTCAAAGCTGGTGACCCACACAGTGCCCCTTTTATTGCCCCTGTTGATGACCCCTTGCTGATTTATTAACCGGCTCCACCAGATCCATGGGTATTCTCTCAAACTGGACCTCTAAAATTTTTAATGGCACCAAGGGACTCACTAAATGAGGCTGAGGACTGTGTATCTGGCGCATGCGACAAGAGTTACAATACCGTTTAACTTCTTGATAGACCCCCAGCCAGTAAAACCGTTGTATAATTCTGTGTAGGGTTTTCTTTTGGCACAAATGTCACCCTAGTACATGCGCATGCGCTAAGTCCATTACCAACCTCCGATATGACTGCGGTAGCAGCAATTGTTAAAAAATTTCAACATGTATTTTATAAACCTGATACAGCAAATCTTGGTTCAGCTCTAATTGTTGAAATACTGTAGCTGCCCCGGGTGTTGGGGTTCCCCATTGACAACCAGTAAATTTTCACGGGCTAGACTCAACGTAGGGGCCGCGGAGTTGCGCCTTAACAAATTTGTCACCTGTCACATTTAAGTATTACAATTCAGGTCCCGGTGTCAAATCTTCCATCTCCCCAACTAACACTTCGATAGGAGAGGTGTTTTCCTACTCCACCGAAGGCAAAGGTAATACTGCCCACTGCACACATGTGTTATGCATAGTGAGACTGATAGTAGCCAACAAAGTAGCAAACAAAGGCCACTTGTGATCGCCCTATCAGCGTAGGACCAATGCTACTCAAAAGATCTGCCATGATCCTGGACAAAATCTTATATCCTGGTCAATGAGTGAGAATGTACGATAGGATCCAGGCAGATGTGAAGGTTTGTTTGGTTTTAGTAGCAACTTCATGTGTGACATGTTTGAATGGCTGGGCAACCCTCCTGTCTCCAATATATGATTGAAGGTGCGTACCAATGTGGACGGGATATCCTCACTCAATCATTTTAATAATTTGGCTGTAAACCCGTCAGATCCTGGAGCTTTCCCGTATTTAAAGTAACTTATCGCCGCTGTCACTTCCGTCACCTCAATTTGTTTTTTTAAAAGGAGAAGCTGATAGTTTGTGATGGATGGTAACCGTATTCCATCTACAAAGGTGTTACCCTCCCACTATCCGTATGTTCCACCTTATATAAGTCTGAGTAGTATTCTTGTAGAATGGTGTTTATGCTTCGAGGGTCTGTGTTCATGATCCCATGTTTATTCGTTAACGCTGTAATATGTTGATGACGAATGTGATTTCCTTTCGCTAGTCGTGCTAATAGTCTCCCTCATTTGCTACCATAACGATATAATCGGCTCTATAATTGTATTACTGCTTGTCTCTCGTCGATATACCCATACGTGTAAGTCAACCTTAGCCTGCTTACATCTATTTTTAACCTGTGTTGATGAACTTGTCTTGTTTGCCGTGTACCTATCGCGTCATATCCTGCTAGCCTGCGAGTAGTTTGTCGCCATCTTCTTTTTTAGCGTTGTCTGATAACCTATTAGTTTCCCGCGCATTACTCCCTTCCCTGCTGCCCATAAAAGTTCCGGCCTATCCCTAGTATCTCCATTATCCCTTACATATTAAAAACACCATTGCTTCACTGATGTCGAAACTTCTCATCCATTAACAAATAGGTCGGGAAGCGCCAAGTTTGGTTTGGCCCCATCTGCACCATATCTGGCAGGGTCACTGATACGGGCGCGTGGTCATATATAGCTACGTTGTGCACATCTGCCTCTTCCACTCCCCTTAATAGCTCCTGTGTAGCAATATATAATCTATTCTGGACCAAGAGTCATGTGGCGCCGAATAGAATGAATATTCACTGCCATCTGGGTTCAGGTGTGTCCAAATGTCTACAAAGTTACTCGTGTCTAGCAAGGGTTATTATAAACGTGTGTCATGTGATCGCACATTCATTCGCATCGACCTACAGTTCTTCACTGTTCGATTCACCATATTTAAGTCACCACCGTGGGTGGTTTTAATGCTCTCCTATCGGCCTGATATGCTTGGATACCTGGGATAAATTCAGGAACGTCTCCAAACTCCCTACTCACATGTCAGCGCAGGAACCGTAAGAGGGAACGTGCTTGTTTTGTTGCGCATAGGTGGAGTTTTATACAGTAAATGATTACTGCTGTCTTATTTTTGCGTCCCAAGGGCAGAATAAGTCTGCGTAACGTTACATTTTACAGACACTCATATAATAGACACACGCTACCCTAACCGTGACACAAGGAAGGTATTGTTGTCGGATAAAGCCGCCATTTTAGCGTCACTGTGCTGTTAATTCAGTTTGGGACAGAACGCTGCTCTGCTGACTCTGAGGGACAGTTAGAGATTGCGATTTTGTGTACTGTGCTTTAGGCAGGCTACTTTACCAACCGCTGTGTACATCTTCCTTTTGCCTTGCAGTGTTTTTTTCACAGCTCTGCAAGGTGTGTGTGTGAGTGCAGGTGACGCGCTGCAGTTTGCTCGGCATACAACGCTGTATGTAGGCATCTGCACATGTCACTCTCACACTCTTTTTTTTTTTTTTTTTCTTTAGTGTAATTCTTGCTGCTCCATTCAATTGAAATTATAGTGTGACGTGCTTCCATCCGTATCCAATACATTGGTTGAAAACACTGTAGAAGGACACAAAAAGCCCTTTCACAGCTAAGAGTTGTGTTCACTGTAGTCTGAGATTTTAATTTATTCAATTTTGATCATGCTCCAGTTACTTCTTCAAGCAATGCTGCTTGTACTCTGCTGAGCGTGTCTTACTGCCTCATCCTTGTCATTTTTCTCGAATTGGTGTACATGTACATCAAAGTAGTCTTCATTTTGATCGAAATCCAAGCAGGTACCCGGACACTCTATGGCTGCTTTTATACGGTGGACTGGCTCCAACATTCAATAAGACTTAAGATGCAATCGGGCACCTTGTCAAGGCCCAATCCTCTTCTCCCTCTGATATAATAATAATAATAATAATCTTTATTTATATAGCGCCATCATATTCCGCAGCGCTTTACACTTTAACAGTTTCAAAACACAAGTCATAGGTAACAACGTTAACAATACAGTAATTAAAGCAAAATCAGCCGCCCCTGCTCGTGAGAGCTTACAATCTACAATGAGGTGGGGGAGATACAAAGTACAGGTGTATATATACAATGGTGCATTTACAATGATGGTCCAGCCATCTTGAGGGAGTGAGGCATGGATGGAGATAGTGAATGGGCTACACACACACACTTAAACATAGAACGACTTTGGTTATTGAATGTGATAGGCCACTCTGAACAAATGTGTTTTGAGGGAGCGCCTGAAACCAGGCAAATTGTGGATAGTCCTAATTTCTTGTGGTAGAGCATTCCAGAGGATTGGCGCAGCGCGGGAGAAGTCTTGGAGTCGGGAGTGGGAGGTACAGATTACTGCAGAGGTTAGTCGAAAGTCATTTGCAGAGCGCAGCAGTCGGTTGGGCCGATAGATAGAAATGAGGGAGGAGATGTAGGGGGTGCTGCACTGTGGAGAGACGGTAGGGTGATAGAAATGAGGAGGAGATGTAGGGGGTGCTGCACTGTGGAGAGATTTGTGGGTGAGAACCAGTACTTTGAATTGGATCCTATAATGAATGGGCAGCCAGTGTAAGGACTGGCGAAGAGCGGACGCGTCCGAGTACCGATTAGCCAGATGGATAACCCTGGCTGCTGCATTAAGGATGGACTGGAGAGGGGATAGTCGAGTAATGGGGAGGCCAAGTAATAGAGCGTTGCAGTAGTCCAGGCGGGAGTGGATCAATGCTACAGTGAGGGTTTTTGTTGTTTCCATGGTGAGAAAAGGGCGGATTCTAGAGATGTTCTTTAGGTGTAGACGGCAAATATCTAACAAACAGGTCATGCTGGAGAGACTTGCACCTACTGCCACTCAGGGTCTTCAGCTACTTTGTGAGAAACTAATGTTTGGCCAGCCAGTATATCAAATAAAGTTCATGAGAAATGGGAACTGTGGTTGGCTTCACTTTTGGTACTGGGTGCTAATACCCAACCATGGTGTGGCATTCAATGGATATTCCTGGCTGGTTGGAGACAAGCTCATTCCCACAGAAAAGTACCAGAAAGCTAAGGAGATGGTGGCCTCTCTCAACATGAAGGAGTTTGCTCGTTGTCTAGGAGACCGACCACCCCTGCTGTGTACCTTGTCAACGTTGTGTTGAAGCTTGCAAGGATTAAGAGGTTACAGTGGTAAGTCTGGTTTTTACTAAAGATCCTGCTGTGTATTATAGTTTTTATGTTTTAAAAATTTTTTTATCTTAGGAATGTTAAATAAATTTTTCTTTTTTTTTTTAAATACAATGTATCTTATGAATGTTAAATATTTTTTTTTTTTTTTTGATAAAATAAAATGTATCTTATGAATGTTAAATAACTTTTTTTTTTTTTTTCAGGTATTTGATCTACCGTAGCTAGTTGCTGATCGTTGACTCTACACCCCTCTCCCCAGAATGTTACTCGGGTTATGGGGAGAAAATCACCGCTATTCCAGACTGATTTCATGTTAATGTGTCTGGCTCTTACACAGCACTTGATGTTAGTTTATCTTTTTCCTAAATTATTTGTTACACTGCCCTTCTCACATTTATTTGCACTTTTTTTTTAAGCACAAGTTTTTTTACACTTCCTTGTTCTGTAAGTAGGCTTAATGGTTAAATGTTTTATACTAGATGTAAATATGTAACATGTAAATTTTATATTAAGATTTTGCAAATTATTAGGTCCACACCATCAGGCTCTTTCGTCCCCTCTCCCTTAGAGTAGCGGTAATATATCGGACCCCAGGCTCGCCCACACAGTTCCTTGACCACTTCTCTGCCTGGCTGCCGCACTTTCATGTCCTCAGAACTACCAACCCTTATCCTTGGAGACTTCAACATCCCCATTAACAGCCCTACTTCCACACTCAAAACACATTTGTTCAGAGCGGCCTATCACATTCAATAACCAAAGTCATTCTATGTGTAAGTGTGTATGTGGAGCCCATTCACTATCTCCATCCATCCCTCACTCCCCCAAGATGGCTGGACCATCATTGTAAATACACCATTGTATATAAACAACTGTACTTTGTATCTCCCCCACCTCATTGTAGATTGTAAGCTCTCACGAGCAGGGGCGGCTGATTTTGCTTTCATTATTGTATTGGTAACGTTGTTACTTATGACTTGTGTTCTGAAACTGTTAAACTGTAAAGCGCTGCGGAATATGATGGCGCTATATAAATAAAGATTCTTATTAAGCGTTCACGGGTCCATGTGAAGGTAGACCGTGACGGCTCCTGCAACGATGTTTCTGAGGAACTGGAGAAGGAGGAGTCAATGTGTACAGACTTGATTCCCGCAATCCTTGTAGTTGCCTGAACACGTACAGCGCCACTCGCAAGATCTGTACCCGGCTCCACAACATTGACCCAATGGGCAGTAAGGGAAAGGTATCGTCCCTGGCCATGGGTACTGGTCCACGCAGCGGTGGTCAGGTGGACATTGCTACTGACGGAGTTTAGTAGCGCATGTTTAATTTTAACCTCAACAACATGCTTTTGCAGACCAGGGACGGCTTGCCTGCTGAAATAAAATCAGCTTGGCACATTGTATTGTGGGACTGCCAATGCCATTAAGTTCCATAAACTGTCAGTCTCCACCAGCCTGAATGACAGCATTTCAAGGGACAGGAGTTTTGCAATGCCAGCATTCAGAGCCTGTGCTCGTGGATGGTTTGCCGAGATTGGGCCTACACCCGATACGCCACAACCTGACACCCACAGATAAACAAGCCATAAAATCTCTGAAAGATAACCCCAACATTATTATTAAACCAGCAGATAAGGGGGGTGCTATCGTTATTATGAATAAGACCCAATCTATTGCCGAAATTCATAGACAACTGTCAGTTAACCTAACCTACAGACAACTCAATTGTGACCCTACATTTTACATCTGTCAAAAAATTGATCGTATCCTGACAAAAACATCTTTAATTGATCACCATAGACTGTAAGACTATGACATTCCTTAACCCCTTAACGACCGCCGATACGCCTTTTAACGGCGGTCATTAAGGGTACTTAAACCACAGCGCCGTTAATTAACGGCGCTGTGGAAAAAGTGAATAGCGCCCCCCAGAGGCGCATTTTCTCCGGGGTCTCGGCTACCGGGGTAGCCGAGACCCCAGAGAACATGAATCGGGTCGGTTTTTACCGACACCGATGTTGCGATCGCCGTTATTAACCCTATAACGGCGACCGCAACAAAAAAAAAAAAAAAAGTTGTGCCATTTAATTTCTCTGTCCTCTGATGTCATCGGACATCAGAGGACAGAGAAAAAGGGTCCCCAGGACCCCCATGTGGCCCCCAATAAGGTCCATGTGGCCCCCGGACCCTCCGGTGTCCCCCGGTGCCGGCGCCGTTAAGACAATGGCGGGCGCATGCCCAGTGCGCCCGCCGCTATGTGCCGCTGTGCTGGTGGGGGATGTGCAAATATTCTCTGGGGTCTCGGCTACCAGGGGTAGCCGAGACCCCAGAGAACATGTTCCGGGTCGGTATTCACCGATCCCGGTGTTGCGATCGCGGCTATGCAAGCATAGCCGCGATCGCAAAAAAAAAAAAAAAAAAAAAAAATGATTTCTCTCCCCTCTGATGTGATCGCACATCAGAGGGGAGAAGATGAAGGTCCCCCGGTCCCCCGATCGCCCCCCCGTATACTTACCGGTGTCCTCCGTCCTCCCGCAGGCCCCAGGATCCCGGCTTCTTCTCCCTGCAAAACAAAAATGGCGGGCGCATGCGCAGTGCGCCCGCCGATCTGCTTTGGCGGCAGATTCAAATTTTTTTTCATTCATTCTCATAAAAGTACATTTTGATCACTGTGATAAACTATCACAGTGATCAAAATAAAAAAAACAGTACATAACCCCCCCATTTATCACCCCCTTAGTTAGGGACATATAATAAAAAGTAGAAATTATATTTATTTTCATTTTTCTGTTAGGGTTAGGGTTATAATTAGGGTTAGGGTTATAATTAGGGTTAAGGTTATAATTAGGGTTAGGGTTAGCATTAGGCTGGTTTCACACATCCGGTGTGCGCCTAACGGCGCCCCCGGCATTTAGCCGCAGCGCCGCATCAGAAAATCTGATGCGCCGCATGCGTTTTTTTGCATTGACTTGCATTAGCGCCGGATGGCGCCGCATGTCAATGCGTTGCATCCAGTTTTGTCCGGATACGGCGCAAATGTACATTGCGGCGGCCGGACAAAACGCTGCATGTAACGTTTTTTGTTTTTGCCGGATGGTTTCTGATGTCTCCGGGCATCAGAAACCATCCGGCAAAAAACCGCATGCGGCCGCCGGCGGCGCATCAGGTTTTCTGATGCGGCGCTGCGGCAAAATGCCGGGGGCGCCGACAGGCGCCCGCTGGAAGTGTGAAAGCAGCCTTAGGGTAAGGGTTATAATTAGCGTTAGGGTTAGGCTGGGTTCATACTGCGTTATGGCAGTCCGTTAGACGGACTGCGTTACACCGCGGTATAACGCGGTGTAACGCAGTCCGTTAATGCTGCCATTCACCCCCATTTGAGGGCGCATCGCGACGCATGCCGTAAAGCGGCATGCGTTTGCGACGTGCCATCATTCAGTGACGGAGCCTCGGACGCGGGCTGCAGCGTTTGGGCTCCGTCACCGCTAGCGCAGAGGAATCATCTGCTGATTCCTCTGCGCTAGCGGGTATAGCATAATGCGATCGCGTTATGCTATACCATTACCAGCCCGTCAACGCTATGTGTTGAACGGGCTGGTAAAACGCAAAATGAACCTAGCCTTAGGGTTAGGGTTATAATTAGGGTTAGAATTAGGGTTAGGGTTACAATTAGGGTTAGGGTTATAATTGAGGTTATAATTAAGGTTAGGGTTACAATTAGGGTTGGAATTAGGGTTGGGATTAGGGTTGGGATTAGGGTTGGGATTAGAGGTGTGTTGGGATTAGGGTTGGAGCTAGAATTGAGGGATTTCCACTATTTAGGCACATCAGGGGGTCTCCAAACACGATGTGGCGTTCAAAAAGTCAAATGGCGCTCCCTCCCTTCCGAGCCCTGCCGTGCGCCCAAACAGTGGTTTACCCCAACATATGGGGTATCAGCGTACTCAGGACAAATTGCACACCAATTTTGGGGTTCTAATTTCTCCGATTACCCTTGGGAAAATAAAAAATAGCTGGCTAAAAAAATCATTTTTGAGAAAAAAAATGATTTTTCATTTTCACGTCTCTGCGTTTATAAATTTCTGCGAAGCACTAGGGGGTTCAAAGTGCTCACCACACATCTAGATAAGCTCCTTAAGGGGTCTAGTTTCCAAAATGGGGTCACTTGTGGGGGGTTTCCACTGTTTAGGCTCATCTGGGGCACTGCAAACGGAACATGACCCCCACCAACGTCTGCATTCCAAAACGTTATTACTTCCTTTCCAAGCCCTGCTGTGCGCCAAAACAGTTCCCCCCCCACATATTTGGTATCAGCGTACTCAGGACAAATTGGACAACAACTTTTGGGGTCCAATTTCCTTGTGAAAAATCAAAAATTTGGGACTAAAAAATCATTTTTGTGGAAAATTGATTTTTTTTTTTTCACACCCAGGCATTATAAACTTTTGTGAAACACTTGGAGGTTCAAAGTGCTCACCACAGATCTAGATAAGTTCCTTATGGGGTCTAGTTTCCAAAATGGGGTCACTTGTGGGGGTTTTCCACTGTTTAGGCTCATCTGGGGCACTGCAAACGGAACATGACCCCCACCAACGTCTGCATTCCAAAACGTTATTACTTCCTTTCCAAGCCCTGCTGTGCGCCAAAACAGTTTCCCCCCCCCACATATTTGGTACCAGCGTACTCAGGACAAATTGGACAACAACTTTTGGGGTCCAATTTCCTTGTGAAAAATCAAAAATTTGGGACTAAAAAATCATTTTTGTGGAAAATTGTTTTTTTTTTTTTTCACACCCAGGCATATAAACTTTTGTGAAACACTTGGGGGTTCAAAGTGCTCACAGCGGATCTAGATAAGTTCCATAGGTGGTCTAGTTTCCAAAATGGTGTTACTTGTGGGGGTTTCCACTGTTTAGGCGCATCAGGGGCTCTCCAAACGCGACATGGTGTCCAATCTCAATTCCAGCCAATTTTGGTTTGAAAAAGTCAAACGGTGCTGCTTCCATTCCAAGCCCTGCCGTGCGCCCAAACAGTGGTCCCCCCCATATATGGGGTATCAGCATACTCAGGACAAATTGTACAACAACTTTTGTTGTCCAATTTCTCCTGTTACCCTTGTGAAAATAAAAAATTGGGACTAAACGATCAGGTTTGTGGAAAAAATATGATTTTTTATTTTCACGCCCGGGCGTTATAAACTTCTGTGAAGCACTTGGGGCTTCAAAGTGCTCACCACACATCTAGATAAGTTCCTTAGGGGGTCTAGTTTCCAAAATGGGGTCACTTGTGGGGGGTTTCCACTGTTTAGACACATCAGGGCCTCTACAAATGCGACATGGCGTCCAGCCAATTCCGCGTTGAAAAAGTCAAACGGAGCTCCTTCCCTTGCGACCTCTGCCGTGCGCCCAAAAAGTGGTTTACCCCAACATATGGGGTATCGGCATGCTCAGGACAAATTGCACAAAAACTTTTGGGGTCTTGTTACCCTTGGGAAAATAAAAATTGGGGTGAAAAGATCATTTTTGTGGAAAAAATATGATTTTTTATTTTCACGGCTCTACGTTATAAACTTGTGTGAATCACTTGGAGGTTCAAAGTGCTCACCACACATCTAGATAAGTTCCTTAGGGGGTCTAGTTTCCAAAATGGGGTCACTTGTGGGGGTTTCCACTGTTTTAGGCACATCAGGGGCTCTCTAAACGCGACATGGCATCCAGCCAATTCTGCGTTGAAAAAGTCAAACAGCGCTCCTTCCCTTGCGACCTCTGCCGTGCGCCCAAAAAGTGGTTTACCCCCACATATGGGGTATCAGCATGCTCAGGACAAATTGCACAAAAACTTTTGCGGTCTTATTACCCTTGGGAAATTAAAAATTGGGGTGAAAAGATCATTTTTGTGGAAAAAAATTTTTTTTTTTTTCACGGCTCTAGGTTATAAACTTGTGTGAAGCACTTGGAGGTTCAAAGTTCTCACCACACATCTAGATAAGTTCCTTAAGGGGTCTTGTATCCAAAATGGGGTCACTTGTGGGGTGTTTCCACTGTTTAGGCACATCAGGGGCTATCTAAACGCGACATGGCATTCAGCCAATTCTGCGTTGAAAAAGTCAAACGGCGCTCCTTCCCTTGCGACCTCTGCCACGCGCCCAAAAAGTGGTTTACCCCCACATATGGGGTATCGAAGTATTCAGAAGAAATTGCACAACAAATTTTGTAGTTCATTTTTTCTTTTAACACTTGTGAAAATAAAAAAACTTGGTTCCGAAGTAAAGCTTTTGCAAAAAAAGTTAAATGTCAATTTTTTCCTTCCACATTGCTTCAGCTCCTGTGAAGCACTTGAAGGGTTAATAAACTTCTTGAATGTGGTTTTGAGCACCTTGAGGGGTGCAGTTTTTAGAATGGTGTCACTTTTGGGTATTTTCTATCATATAGACCCCTCAAAGTGACTTCAAATGTGATGTGGTCCCTAAAAAAAAATGGTGTTGTAAAAATGAGAAATCGCTGGTCAACTTTTAACCCTTATAACTTCGTAACAAAAAAAAATTTTGGTCCCAAAATTGTGCTGATGTAAAGCAGACATGTGGGAAATGTTATTTATTAAGAAATTTGTGTGACATATCTCTCTGATTTAAGGGCATAAAAATTTAAAGTTTGAAAATTGTTAAATTTTCAAAATTTTCGCCATATTTCCGTTTTTTTCATAAATAAACACAAGTCATATCAAAGAAATTTTACCACTAACGTGAAGTACAATATGTCACGAAAAAACAATCTCAGAATCAGCGGGATTCGTTAAAGCGTTCCAGAGTTATAACCTCATAAAGTGACAGTGGTCAGAATTGTAAAAATTGGCCCGGTCATTAAGCTGCAAAATGGCTCTGTCCTTAAGGGGTTAATATTCAATACCCCATCACCCCTGTTTTCTACACACTCCCAAAAATCAACAAAAAACTACATTATCCACCCGCATACCCTAGAGGGATAATTCTCCGTGTTCTACAGTATCACCCAAATGTTTAACATGTTGCCTAATTCCTATGTATATATATTCTTCACCCTATGTATTTATTGTATATATTGTATATATTATACATTGTCATTGACTGTAAATTTTTCTATCGCTTCCAGCGACTATTTGATAAAGGCCACTGCGTTGCCCAAAACGTCAGTCAGTAGTCTCATAGCTATTTTCTTTTTTCACATCAAGTGTGCAATAAAAATTTCAAATTTAACCATGACATATGCAGTTAAACTTGTGCAGTGATTCTCTATAGACTGTACATCTTCAGTGTGTCTTTGTAACTCAACTACGTGTTTTCTCCGCACATGTTTACACATATTTGTGGTATTGAGGTTACTGACACTTTACCTCTTTTTACTTTTTGATTACACAGCTTGCATTTGACATAGCAAATATCATCTGCAAGTGTGTGAAAAAAGGACCACGCAGTGCAAGTCCTGGGAGCGTCCGTTTAGACTTTTGGAAGAGAAATCCGAACAGGTGCCAAAATGGAGGCTACAGGCAACAGAGTATGCAGCCTAACTCTCCCTCCTGTTTGTACCTACCGTTGGGGCAATCGCTTCCTCAGAGCTGCTACCACCACCTTCCTGTTCCTCACGCCATGTTGGGTCTTGGACCTCATCATCTCCACTAACCTCTTCCAACACCTGCTGCTGTTGGGTGGTCTGGCCACCACCATGCTCAACAGAAACTGGCACCTGAGTCTCATCATCATCAGATGCGTTCTGCGGTGTGCTGACCATTGGCACTGTCTCACCCGCCTCTTCAGATTCAGAGAGACACAGCTGTTGCGCATCACTGCATACTCCCTCATCTTCACATTCCAGAATGCTGCTTGGCTGTGCCCCTGTTTGCAAACCAACAGATTCTGAGAACAGAAGCAGAGACTCAGCTGGCTCCTGTACAGAACTCTCTGACTGACTGGGCAATTTGGCAGGCGGTGAAGAGACAGATGGTTGATCAACAGTGCTGTGTTCCGAGAGGAGGTGGAAGCAATTGAAGTCGATGCATTGGACCCTGGGCTCCAACACCGCCAGTTGTTGCCTGTAAGTGCTGTTAGCACAGTCAACACTTGCTCCTGTGTTACTGGGGTTGAGTAATGGCAGCTGTTCCCCTGCTGTGTGTACGACAAAAAGTCATGCTGCCTCCACCCTGTCCTCCTCTCATCCCTGGGCTCCAACACCGCCAGTTGTTGCTCGGAAGTAATTGGCACGGGTACTGACTCATGCCCACCCTGGTTACAGCACCACAGCTGTTTCCTGGCAGTGTCAACGTAAATTAGCCTCAAATAAGTTGTCCTGTCATGTTGCATTCCGGTTATCCGACTCTATGGTGCCTTCAGTTTAGGTGATTCCTATGTGTGCTGTGGGATATGTAAATAAAGGCTCTTTCCGTTGTGAAAATAGGACAAGCACCCACTGTAGGACTGTGTGATTTGGTAACTGCAGACGGCTTGCGGCCTGTCAACTTACATTTTCATGGGTGCCTTATGGTACCCGTCCGAGTTCCAGTACCGTCAGCTGGTTCTCCACAGTGCCTTTGGCCTAGGTGCCTCCATCTCGGTATCCGAGTTCCTGCAATGTCTGCTTGTCCTTGGTAGTGCTTTGGAGCACAGGTACCTCCTGCTTAGTAACCGTGTCCCAGTAACGTCAGCTGGTCCTCGGTTGTGCCATTGGCTCTTTTCCTTCTGCTGCCCCTCCGGGTTCCAGCACAGTCAGCTGGTCCTCGTTACTTGCATTGGCTCTTGTACCTTCTGCTACCCATCCGGGTTCCAGTACCGTCAACTGGTTCTCCGCAGTGCCTTTGGCCTAGGTGCCTCCATCTCGGTATCCGAGTTCCAGCAACGTCTGCTGGTCCTTGGTAGTGCTTTGGAGCACAGGTACCTCCTGCTTAGTAACCGTGTCCCAGTAACATCAGCTGGTACAAGGTTGTGCTACAAATACAAGATACAGAACAAGAGACACAAGAACAATAAGCAGAAGATCTAAAGGCAGAAGAACATGAAGTATAAGACCAAAATGAAGAGCAAAATATATGCTCTAAATTCTAAGCAGAAGAAGACTAAGCAGTGTATGGGGGTGAGTCCGTTCCTCCTCGTGGTGCCCCTGGTAAATGCCTGATGCTGCAGGCTAAACTGAACACGGACAAATACTGTTGTAATTTAAATCTTTTGTGGCAGCAAGAACGGAAGGATGAAAAATTCATACTTTTACAGATTACAAGTACAGGAATCTCTGTCACAAATAAGAATATGATGAAGAAGATGAAGAGGAAGAAGATGAAGGACTATAATATGAAGAAGAATAATAGTTTAAAAAGAACAATATGAGTAATGTTAACAAAAACATGAAAAGCAAGAAGTTTTAGAAGAAGATAAAGAAGGTGAAAATGAAGAATAATTTGATGACAAAGATGATGCTGCTGAAGATTATGAAGGAGAAAGTGTGGCAAAAGTTAAAAAGGTGAAGAGCATGGAAGTTGTGAAATATACATATTTGCCAAAATAGAAAAAAGGTTAACAACATTGTCAATTTCTTCGTCAATCCGAACGTATTTCCTAAAAAAAAAAAATTAATGCTATTCCATTGGATTGGGTTAAACATGTATGCCTTAATGTCTCCTCAACCTCCCCCAATACATTCTACATTACTCTTTGTTGTTTTCCTTCATGTACAATTAACCTACAAGGCAAGAATGGGGTTTTTTTAATTTCGATATTTTGTTCCCATAGACTTACATTGGACTTCCGGTATCGGTATCGGGTATCGCCAATATTTTTTGGGTATCGGCGATACCATTCCGATTCCGATACTTTTGGATATCGGAAAGTATCGCTCAACTCTACTCATAACACCTCTATATACAGTAGATAACACAGGATACACCATTCACAATAGGTGATGTCACAGCTCACCTCCTCCTCCTGTACAATGACTGATAACACCTCTATATACAGTAGATAACACAGGATCCATCATCCACAATAGGTGATGTCACAGCTCACCTCCTCCTCCTGTACAATGACTGATATCACGACAGAAAGAGCTGATAACACAGGATCCACCATTATCAATAGGTGATGTCACAGCTCACCTCCTCCTCCTGTAGAATGACTGATAACACCTCTATAAACAGCAGATAACACAGGATCCACCATTCACAATAGGTGATATCACAGCTCACCTCCTCCTCCTGTACAATGACTGATAACACCTCTATATACAGTAGATAACACAGGATCCATCATCCACAATAGGTGATGTCACAGCTCACCTCCTCCTCCTGTACAATGACTGATATCACAACAGAAAGAGCTGATAACACAGGGTCCACCATTATCAATAGGTGATGTCACAGCTCACCTCCTCCTCCTGTAGAATGACTGATAACAACTCTATATACAGCAGATAACACAGGATCCACCATTCACAATAGGTGATATCACAGCTCACCTCCTCCTCCTGTACAATGACTGATAACACCTCTATATACAGTAGATAACACAGGATCCATCATCCACAATAGGTGATGTCACAGCTCACCTTCTCCTCCTGTACAATGACTGATAACTCCTCTATATACAGCAGATAACACAGGATCCATCATCCACAATAGGTGATGTCACAGCTCACCTCCTCCTCCTGCACAATAGCTGATAACTCCTTTATATACAGCTGATAACACAGGATCCACCATTCACAATAGGTGATGTCACAGCTCACCTCCTCCTCCACCTGTACAATGACTGATAACACCTCTATATACAGCTGATAACACAGGATCCACCATTAACAATAGGTGATGTCACAGCCCACCTCCTCCTCCTGTAGAATGACTGATAACACCTCTATATACAGTGGATAACACAGGATCCACCATTCACAATAGGTGATGTCACAGCTCACCTCCTCCTCCTGTACAATGACTGATAACACCTCTATATACAGTAGATAACACAGGATCCACCATTCACAATAGGTGATGTCACAGCTCACCTCCTCCTCCTGTACAATGACTGATAACACCTCTATATACAGTAGATAACACAGGATCCACCATTCACAATAGGTGATGTCACAGCTCACTGTTGTGAATGTGTTAGAAATAAATTCTGAGCAGAAGCTCCCTCTGGTGGTTACAAACAGTACTGAACCATTCAATGAAGATTGTGAAGATTGGCAATCAGGAGTTACAGACTGGTCTTATATAAGGGAGGTTCCCTCCCATCATGTTTGCCGGTGATCAATTGTTCTTGTCTCAACTGTGGTTCCTGGTTCACTTGGAAGCTTGCTGAGTCTTGCCTGCATCTTCTGCTATCAGATAAGATATTTTCTGCTTTTATTTTTGTGCTTGCTGTTTGCATTGTTCTCTGCACTTCTGTTTAGGTCAGCCAGGTCCCCTCCGATGGCTTGTGCTCCTCTCAGTTTATCTGAGCCACTGTTATTTGTTCATTTGCCTTTTCCAGTTTTTTCAGTGGCTGCGGCTTAGTTTTGTGACACCAGAGAACTAATTTAGGTGGTAGAGGTCGTGTGATCTCAGGTGTTTTTGCAATTAGTAGAGTTGGTATTTTTTTAGGGTTTTTTGGATTGCAGTAAGTATCCTTCCTATCCTTTTCTGTCTAGGCAGATTGGGCCCCAACGTTTGCTCATACTATTTTCTGTCTGTGTCTGTATTTCCTCTTGTCTAACTGCCAATACATGTTTGGGGGCTTCCTATGTTCTTTGGGGATCTGCTCCGGGGCAGATAGCTTTCCTCTTTCTATCTTTAGGTGTAGTTAACCTCTCAGGCTGTGACGAGGCGTCTAGGACCAACTTAGGAATGCTCCACGGCTGCTTTTAGTTGTGGTGGTTAGTCAGGGTACTGCAATCCAGTAGATTCCAACCTTTCAGGTGTATTGCCATTTTTGCCTGCTCTCCTCAGCTACCAAATCATAACAGCTCACCTCCTCCTCCTGTATAATGACTGATAACACCTCTATATACAGCTGATGACACAGGATCCACCATTCACAATAGGTGATGTCACAGCTCACCTCCTCCTCCTGTACAATGACTGTTAACACCTCTATATACAGCTGATAATACAGGATCCATCATTCACAATAGGTGATGTCACAGCTCACCTCCCCCTCCTCCTGTAAAATGATAACACCTCTATATACAGTGGATAACAAAAGATCCACCCTTCACAATAGCTGGTGTCACAGCTCACCTCCTCCTCCTGTACAATCACTGATAACACCTCTATATACAGTTGATAACATAGGATCCACCATTCACAATAGGTGATGTCAAAGCTCACCTCCTCCTCCTCCTGTCCATCAGTGACACCACCCTTTGACACTCTCCATCAGTGACACCTCCTTCTGACACTCCCCATCAGTGACACCACCCTCTGACTCTCCTCATCAGTGACACCTCCTTCTGGCACTCCCCATCAGTGACTCCATCTTCTGGCACTCCCCATCAGTGACACCTCCCTCTGGCTCTATCAGTGACACCTCCCTCTGGCTCTTCCCATCAGTGATACCACCCTTTGACTCTCCCCATCAGTGACACCTCCTTCTGACACTCCCCGTCAGTGACACCTCCTTCTGACACTCCACATCAGTGACACCACCCTTTGGTTCTCACCATCAGTGACACCTCCTTCTGGTACTTCCCATCAGTGATACCACCCTCTGACTCTCCTCATCAGTGACACCTCCTTCTGGCACTCCCCATCAGTGACTCCATCTTCTGGCACTCCCCAACAGTGACACCTCCCTCTGGCTCTCTCCATCAGTGACACCTCCCTCTGGCTCTCCCCATCAATGATACCACCCTTTGACTCTCCCCATTAGTGACACCTCCTTCTGGCACTCCCCATCAGTGACACCTCCCTCTGGCTCTCCACATCAGTGACACCTCCTTCTGGCACTCCTCATCAGTGACTCCACCTTCTGGCACTCCCCATCAGTGACACCTCCATCTGGCACTCCCCATCAGTGACACCACCGTCTGGCACTCCCCATCAGTGACATGTCCCTCTAGCTCTCCCCATCAGTGATACCTCCGTCTGGCAGTCCCTATCAGTGACACCACCCTCTGACTCTCCTCATCAGTGACACCTCCCTCTGGCTCTTCCCATCAGTGATACCACCCTTTGACTCTCCCCATCAGTGACACCTCCTTCTGACACTCCCCATCAGTGACACCTCCTTCTGACACTCCCCATCAGTGACTCCTCCTTCTGACACTCCCCATCAGTGACACCACCCTCTGACTCTCCTCATCAGTGACACCTCCTTCTGGCACTCCCCATCAGTGACTCCATCTTCTGGCACTCCCCATCAGTGACACCTCCCTCTGGCTCTCTCCATCAGTGACACCTCCCTCTGGCTCTTCCCATCAGTGATACCACCCTTTGACTCTCCCCATCAGTGACACCTCCTTCTGACACTCTCCATCAGTGACACCTCCCTCTGGCTCTCCACATCAGTGACACCTCCCTCTGGCTCTCCCCATCAGTGACACCTCCTTCTGGCACTCCCCATCAGTGACACCACCGTCTGGCACTCCCCATCAGTGACATGTCCCTCTAGCTCTCCCCATCAGTGATACCTCCGTCTGGCAGTCCCTATCAGTGACACCACCCTCTGACTCTCCTCATCAGTGACACCTCCCTCTGGCTCTTCCCATCAGTGATACCACCCTTTGACTCTCCCCATCAGTGACACCTCCTTCTGACACTCCCCATCAGTGACACCTCCTTCTGACACTCCCCATCAGTGACTCCTCCTTCTGACACTCCCCATCAGTGACACCACCCTCTGACTCTCCTCATCAGTGACACCTCCTTCTGGCACTCCCCATCAGTGACTCCATCTTCTGGCACTCCCCATCAGTGACACCTCCCTCTGGCTCTCTCCATCAGTGACACCTCCCTCTGGCTCTTCCCATCAGTGATACCACCCTTTGACTCTCCCCATCAGTGACACCTCCTTCTGACACTCTCCATCAGTGACACCTCCTTCTGACACTCCCCATCAGTGACACCACCCTTTGGCACTCACCATCAGTGACACCTCCTTCTGGTACTTCCCATCAGTGATACCACCCTCTGACTCTCCTCATCAGTGACACCTCCTTCTGGCACTCCCCATCAGTGACACCTCCCTCTGGCTCTCTCCATCAGTGACACCTCCCTCTGGCTCTACCCATCACCACCCTTTGACTCTCCCCATTAGTGACACCTCCTTCTGGCACTCCCCATCAGTGACACCTCGGTCTGGCACTCCCCATCAGTGACACCTCCCTCTGGCTCTCCACATCAGTGACACCTCCTTCTGGCACTCCTCATCAGTGACTCCACCTTCTGGCACTCCCCATCAGTGACACCTCCATCTGGCACTCCCCATCAGTGACACCTCCCTCTGGCTCTCCACATCAGTGACACCTCCCTCTGGCTCTCCCCATCAGTGACACCTCCTTCTGGCACTCCCCATCAGTGACACCTCCGTCTGGCACTCCCCATCAGTGACACGTCCCTCTAGCTCTCCCCATCAGTGACACCTCCGTCTGGCAGTCCCTATCAGTGACGCCACCTTCTGGCACTCCCCATCAGTGATATCTCCGTCTGGCCCTCCCCATCAGTGACACGATCCTTCTGCACTCCCCATCAGTGACACCTCCCTCTGGCTCTCCACATCAGTGACACCTCCCTCTGGCTCTCCCCATCAGTGACACCTCCTTCTGACACTCCCCATCAGTGACACCTCCGTCTGAAACTCCCCATCAGTGACATCTCCTTTTGGCACTCCCCATCAGTGACACGTCCCTCTGGCTCTCCCATCAGTGACACCTCCTTCTGGCACTCTCCATCAGTGACACGTCCCTCTGGCTCTCCCATCAGTGACACCTCCTTCTGGCACTCCCCATCCGTGACACCTCCTCTGGCATTCCCCATCCGTGACACCTCTCTCTGGCACTCCCCTTCAGTGACACCTCCCTCTGGCTCCTCCATCAGTGACACCTCCCTCTGGCTCTACCCATCACCACCCTTTGACTCTCCCCATTAGTGACACCTCCTTCTGGCACTCCCCATCAGTGACACCTCGGTCTGGCACTCCCCATCAGTGACACCTCCCTCTGGCTCTCCACATCAGTGACACCTCCTTCTGGCACTCCTCATCAGTGACTCCACCTTCTGGCACTCCCCATCAGTGACACCTCCATCTGGCACTCCCCATCAGTGACACCTCCCTCTGGCTCTCCACATCAGTGACACCTCCCTCTGGCTCTCCCCATCAGTGACACCTCCTTCTGGCACTCCCCATCAGTGACACCTCCGTCTGGCACTCCCCATCAGTGACACGTCCCTCTAGCTCTCCCCATCAGTGACACCTCCGTCTGGCAGTCCCTATCAGTGACGCCACCTTCTGGCACTCCCCATCAGTGATATCTCCGTCTGGCCCTCCCCATCAGTGACACATCCTTCTGGCACTCCCCATCAGTGACACCTCCCTCTGGCTCTCCACATCAGTGACACCTCCCTCTGGCTCTCCCCATCAGTGACACCTCCTTCTGACACTCCCCATCAGTGACACCTCCGTCTGAAACTCCCCATCAGTGACATCTCCTTTTGGCACTCCCCATCAGTGACACGTCCCTCTGGCTCTCCCATCAGTGACACCTCCTTCTGGCACTCTCCATCAGTGACACGTCCCTCTGGCTCTCCCATCAGTGACACCTCCTTCTGGCACTCCCCATCCGTGACACCTCCCTCTGGCATTCCCCATCCGTGACACCTCTCTCTGGCACTCCCCTTCAGTGACACCTCCCTCTGGCTCTCCCCATCAGTGACACCTCCTTCTGCCACTCCCCATCAGTGACACCTCCATCTAAAACTCCCCATCAGTGACATCTCCTTCTGGCACTCCCCATCAGTAACATCTCCTTCTGGCACTCCCAATCAGTGACATGTCCCTCTGGCTCTCCCCATCAGTGACACCTCCTTCTGGCACTCCCCATCAGTGACACCTTCTTCTGGCACTCCCCATCTGTGACACCTCCCTCTGGCATTCCCCATCCGTGACACCTCCCTCTGGCACTCCCAATCAGTGACACCTCGCTCTGGCACTCCCAATCAGTGACATCTCCTTCTGGCTCTCCCCATCAGTGACACCTCCCTCTGACTCTCCCCATCAGTGACACCTCCTTCTGGCTCTCCCCATCAGTGACATCTCCCTTGGAACTCCTGTTGGTTTTGCCACCTCCCTCCCATACACCCTGCCAATGACACCTCCCTCTGGCACTCAGTGTCAGTGATGCCTCCCCATGAGTGGCACCTCTCCTGCACTTCCCGTCACTGACGCCTCCCTTTGGCACTCCTGTCAGTAATGCCTCCTCCAACACTCCTTGTCAGTGATGCAAAAGGACCGGATGTGAACGTTGACATCAGAGTGGCAGCTGGGGATAAGAATGGTTGCAGGAGCCGCTGCGGACCCCAGGCAGCAGACCCACCACAGATAAGTGTTATTAAACCCCTTCCCCTACAAAACGAGCCTTGCCCTGAAAATGATTGCGATGGCCACCATCTTTTCTGCCATTTTGTAGGCCCCATTATAGTCGCCTACACAGTGAGTATTCCCCCAATGATTTCACCCAACAATAATGAGCAGTATAATGAGGGGCACATATTACCTTCCTCGTTATACTGATGTATCTGCTCATTGTCCTTGGGTCGTGCTTTTGACTTTTTGTAACTTTTTGCAGTGGTCACAAATACTCAACCCCATTCAGTTGCAAAGTGGAGCGGCGGAAAAAACCCTTCTTTGACTTTGTGACCCATGATGCATCCTATGTTTCAGCTGTCTAGCTGCAGCCTAAGTCCACTAAAGTCTTCTGTGTGCACCAATTATATTAAGTCCATGTATTCCATCAGTTTTCTCAGAGTCTGGAGAAGGAACCACTGGAGCCTTGGACGATGTCATTCCAAACATCTCCAGCAGGGGCGAACTGAGAGAGCAAAAGGAAATATCACCCAGGTATCCTCAGATTCCAAGCATATTATCCACTGTCTCCAACCTGCTGGTCTCCAGCTGTCGAGAAACTACGGCCCCCAACCTGCATCTGTCAGGGTCAGACAGGAGTTGGCGTTTCTCAATCATTGGAAGGCCACAGCTTGGAGAGCACAGATACAGGGTGATGGAGAAGCTTTACATTGATGACTATTCCAGTTCTCACACACTTTCTTCTGATTTATAGGACGACGTTGAAAGTTTTCCTGAAGACAAAAGAAAGAAAAACTTCCTTCAGGTTCGTGACTTCAGGTCTCTGGTCTTAGTAAGAATAAGTCTATGAAATAAAACTTACTCATGGATCTGGTGGTCATCACCACTTGGCCAAGAGGAAATCTCAGCGTGAGGATGTCAACAGTGGTTATTCCCATTTATTGACCTAAAGCAGAGATCCTAAAAATGATCTCCAATTGGTGAAGTCCATAAATTCCCATACACCCCTTGTCTCCATTGTTCCTGACGCTCCGCTATTCCTATTCTCTGGATAGATCATGCTGTCCATGCTGGTCAGCAGATCATACACTATCAGCAGTATGTTCTATGCGAAAACAAGGAGTAAAAACCATCCTATCGTACAGTTGGTGACAGAGGGGCATCAGCAGCTGTAAGTACAACAATGTCTGGGGAAGAGAACCCTAAATCTGGCCCCTTCACCCCATAGTGTATGGATGTATTACTGTACACAGTGCAGCTGCAGAACACCAATCATTGTGAGACCTGGTACAGGTAGAAGCATCACGACTAGTAGGTCCATGGAGATTGTTTTCTGGTCTAGTAGCCTCATGTCTGGTCTATTACGAGGTCACAGACTTACTTCCGTCTTTTCAATCCCTTCTTTCCACAGAAGTTCGGCTACTGGCTGACGATCTCGGCAATCCTAGTGATTATGGTGATTATTTCAGGTCTGGCAGCAGCGAAGGTGGCAAACAGAGGAAATAACGAACTTGTGACATCACCGCCTGCTACTTCCAGTACCTATCCGGAGAACAGCACCGGAACTGTAGGGATCAGCAGGACAGAATCCTCCTCATCTCTTCATACAACCCATAATACTACAACACAGGGAATTTCTTCTACTGGTTCAAAATCGTCAACATTAATTCCAGAAGTTTCCAGCCAATATTCGGAGTATAGCACCACCACTGATGGGATCAACCAGACTGAAGCTTCCACAGTCCTTCATACAACCATAATATCACAACACAGGGAAATTCCTCACATAGTGTGAACTCAACAACATTACTTCCAGAAGTTTCCAGCCAATATTCGGAGTATAGCACTACCACTGAAGGGATCAACCAGACAGAAGAATCCACAGTCCTTCATACAACACATAATATCACAACACAGGGAAATTCCTCACATAGTGTGAACTCAACAACATTACTTCCAGAAGTTTCCAGCCAATATTCGGAGTATAGCACCACCACTGAAGGGATCAACCAGACAGAAGCTTCCACAGTCCTTCATACAACTCATAATATCACAACACAGGGAAATTCCTTCACATAGTGTGAACTCAACATTACTTCCAGAAGTTTCCAGCCAATATTCGGAGTATAGCACCACCACTGAAGGGATCAACCAGACAGAAGCTTCCACAGTCCTTCATACAACTCATAATATCACAACACAGGGAAATTCCTCACATAGTGTGAACTCAACATTACTTCCAGAAGTTTCCAGCCAATATTCGGAGTATAGCACCACCACTGAAGGGATCAGCCAGACAGAAGCTTCCACAGTCCTTCATACAACTCATAATATCACAACACAGGGAAATTCCTCACATAGTGTGAACTCAACATTACTTCCAGAAGTTTCCAGCCAATATTCAGAGTATAGCACCAGCACTGAAGGGATCAACCAGACAGAAGCTTCCACAGTCCTTCAAACAACCCATAATACCACGTCAGATGGAAATCCTACAACTAGTCCTTATAAATCAGCATTACTTCCAGACGTTTCTAGCCATTACCCAGAGTACAATATCACAACTGTAGGGATCAAGCCAGAAGCCTCCACGGTCCTTCATGCAACCTATAATACTACAACACAGGGAAATTCTTCACATAGTGTGAACTCATCAACATTAATTCCAGAAGTTTCCAGCCAATACTTGGAGTATAGCACCACCACTGAAGGATCAACCAGACAGAAGCCTCCACAGTCCTTCATACAACTCATAACAACAAATCACATGGAAATTCCTCTAGTCCGAAGTCGTCAACATAATTCCAGGTGGGTTCAGCCAATATCCAAAGTACAACACCATTACTGTAGGGATCCACTGGACAGAAGCTTCCACAACCCATAATATGGTATCCCACAAAGTTGCCATTTCTATGGCATACCGGATATATTGTGTTTTCATATAAATGCTGTGAATTTCTAGCCGCAGATTCAACCGTAGTGGTCACATAGAAAGGGAATGTCGGTATATAAACTGGAATATCCTGAGGCGAAGGACCGACCCTCAAAAGAACAATGCCTAGGTCCAGATGATCCTGACTGGGGCCTGAAATATGTCGGCCATCATTCCAATCACAATAGATGGTATCCCTTTCCAGGCACTACTAGACACTGGATCGCAAGTCACCACAATTCAGCTACCACAATGATGATGTAATCGTCTATTCCAAAACCTACGAGGAACATCTCCAGCATCTTGCTGACGTCTTTGAAGCTCTAGCCAAGCATGGCCTGAAAGTCAAACCGTCCAAGTGCCATCTTCTAAAATCCAAGGTCCAATATCTAGGGCATGTAGTTAGTGCAGAAGGAGTTATTCCAGATCCTGAGAACATTGCTGTGGTGAAAGACCGGCCTATCCCAACTACCATTAAAGAAGTTCGCGGTTTACTAGCTACTACAGAAGATTCATCAAAAATTTCACTCGGATCGATGCCTCCTTACAAGACCTACTAAAAGGACAACCGTGCCGGTAGAGATACAAAAGCCCCACTTTTCAATGAACTCCAGAGCTAGAACAATCCTTCCAAGAACGTAAGATGAAGTTAGCTGAAGCCCCAATCCTTGCCTACCCAGACTACAATATCCCCTTCCACCTGTATACAGATGCCAGCTATCTGGGATTAGGTGTAGTACTAGCTCAGGTCCAAGATGGCAAAGAAAAAGTTATAGCATATGCCAGCAGATCCCTCAGGCCAGCCGAGAAAAATGATCAGAACTACAGTTTAATTTGGAACTCCTTGCATTAGTGTGGGCCGTCACTGAAAAACGTAAGTATTACTTGGCTGCAACCCCCTTCATCGCTTTCACCGACAATAACCCATTGTCCCAGATACAGACTGATGAACTTGGAGCCCTTGAGCAGAGATGGGCTTTTCGTTGGCTAACTACCAATTTATCCTGAAATACCGAGCAGGCCGATCAAATGCAATGCTGATGCCCTGTCCAGGTTGCCCGAAACAGAAACACCCCATTATGGCGAAGACGAGTGAGTGGGAAGAAGTAGAAATGCCTACCTTCTATTCCTATGTTGCCAAACATTGTGCGGAGAGTCAAAAGGAACACAGTTTCCAAACTTAGCCTCAAATCCATGGTGAGTCACGATTGGGCTGAAATCCAGAAGGAGAGCAAAACTTACAGTATCCTACGGAAGTTGCTAAATCTAGACCCTCAAACTTGCCTGTGGGCCACAAACAATCTGATCCAGAATTCTGTCGATTATTGGCGACAAAAAAAAGTCTGCAGTTCCACAAAGAAGTGCTTGTTCGACGCAACGTGAACCCCCACACTCACGAGAGAGTGTTTCAAGTAGCCATGCCCAGGCTAGATACCTATCCTATAGGCTTATCACAACCAATCAGGACACTTTGGCTGCCAAAAGACTGATATGACCATCCGAGAACGCTTCTATTGGATAGGAATGCGCCATAACATTGAGAAATGGTGCAGAGAATGTGTTTCCTGTACTCTAAGTAGCTGAGAAAGTATGGAACAAAGAGTCCTGCTGCATCCCATTGAAACTCACCATCCTCTGGAGCTCGTTGCCCTTGACCATGTGAAATTGCAACCCAGTCGTACTGGATACCTCTATGCTCTGAACATTATCGATCACTACACTAAATTCATTGTGACTGTGCCAGTCAGAGATCAGACTGCCCGGACCACTGCCACAGTATTTTGGAAACATTTTGTAAGGCCTTATGGATACCCCGAGCAGATCTTGACAGATCAAGGTCCCACATTTGAGTCAGAGTTATTCCAAGAACTGTGTGCACTTTATGGCTGCAAGAAACTTCACACAACTGCGTCCCATCCCCAATGCAATGGACTATGTGAAGGGATGAATAAAACTTAGATTGACATCTTAAAAAATGTTCCAGCCAAAGAAAGACAATAATGGTCTGAGTTGCTCCAAGAGTTAACTTACCTGTATAACACCACCCACTGCTCTACTGGTTACACTCGGTTTGGACGTCCAGGGAAACTGCCTGCAGACTTTCAGCTAAACATTCAAGTGGATGATCACTCTAATTCCCTAACACAGTCAGATTGGGTGGTAGACCACCAAAGACGTCTCCAAGAAGCTAACGAAATTATGGAAGACCGGATGAAAGCTGTCTGCCAAGGGCAAGAGGATGATTTCAATGCGAGGGCCAAGGCGAAACCCTTGCAAGTAGGAGACAGAGATTGGGCTAAAAAGAACCACCGCTCACACAAACTGGATGACCAGTGGGGATCATACACTTATGTCATCACCAGTATCCCCTTCCCAAGGGTGGAAGTGTATAAAATTGTCAGATAGGACACTCAACAAGTAAAGGTGGTCCATCTTAGCCAGATCAAGATTTGCATACTCCTGGAAGTTCTGGTCCCCCCAGTTTCTAACTCTATTACACCAGAAGAGATTTCCAGAACCCTCACCACACCGTTTGTTTGGCTTCATGCGCCCTGTCTTCAGATAATGCTGCCAGTGCCTCATTCTCCGTTAGAGGATTCTGACATAGTTCCTACATCCACCCAAGAAGAAAGGGAAGTGCCTGCTCTGCGGAGAACCGAATGAGCGACCAAGGGACACTTACCCGCTCGTTACCGGGACTAGCTGCTCACTATTTATCTAAATTAGAGACTTTGTATGTGTGGCTCCCATAGAGATGGATTTGCACTACGTAATAAGAGAGACTCCATGGGTTATGAGCCTTATTACTGTTTATTAGCCCTCCCAAAAACAACTGTGTGCCCCGACTGCACCTGGGGATGAAGCCAAGAAGCTAATACGGGTTAGCTGTTATCCCGTTCCCACTTAGTGGGGGTTGTTCCTGCAAGGACCTACTTCAGGACAAAAAAAAGGACTCTTATTACATTTACATGTTGTTTTACCTTTGCACTCAGATGTTGCATAGGTTTAGGTTCACAGGTATTCAGAAAACCAAGAATATTTTAAGCAACCGTATGAATTGAATATGTACATCTGTATGCCGTTTCATTTTGTTTTACAGATGCGGATGCGTCGGGGACGACACACTTCAAGAGGGGAGCCACGTGGTGTCCCACAAAACGGCAATTTTTATGTGGACTGTGCATTTTAAATACATTGTGAGACCTTCTGACAGGCAGCACAAAAAGGGTTAATCCTCTCCTCCCCGGCTTGATCAGGTGACCCAGCTCTGTATTAATATGCAGAAGGTTCTGGAAAAACACCTCAGGGCAGTCAGCCAATGACTGCACCTCTAGTCACATAGAAGGGGAGGAGCCAAGTCCTGGGAGAGAGTTTTAAATTTGAAGTGGCAGTTGGTGGTCGGACATCTTGAGAAGAGGAAGCCATTTTGTAGGTGAGGGAATTGCCTACCTTCTCCCTCCCAGCTTTGCTTAAAAAGGGAAATGGCACGATAAGGAGAGTTAATAGTCTTCATATGAGGAAGACTACCATTGCACCTCTAGGAGGAAGAATTACCTCAGGGCAGAAACAGAGCACCGTGCTGAAGAAGAAATATTCAGACTTAATAAAACCAGAGGTTACTAAGATCTGCCTGTCTGCAGGTACTCAGCAATCATCAACCAAGAGTGTAATCCTGTACCTCAGTTTACTGCTGTTTGTAAATAATAATTTGCCCCATTACCTTCAGTGAAAAGACTTCTGTTTCAATTTCTTATGGCTGCTTCATGACTGGGGCTCAAATGTACCAACTACTACCACCATCATCATCTTCTGCCTAGAGGTAGTTACTGTGAAAACATTGTATTGTGGAGTGTCCTGTGTGTGTGTAATTTGAGAAGGAAAGACTCTTCTCCTGACAGAAAGCTTGGCCACCGTAAGATACATCATACCTAGTCAGGAGTACAACCCTCAGCCATACACCATATAAGAACATCACAATAATACCACAACTAGTCCTTATATGTCAGCATTACTTCTGGAAATTTCCAGCAAATATACAACACCTCCACTGTAGGGATCAACCAGACAGAATTTACACTACACCAAGACAGTATACAACACCTACTACAACAAAACAACACTCCACCACTGTTCTCTACACTTCAGGTCCAGAAATCTCCACAATCTGCTCTCATTACCAGGAATTACTACTGAGGGATCAGATCCTAATGACTTCGATAATCATTCCTAGCGAGACTAGCACATTACTTCTGGATGATGCATCTCTAATGCCAACCATGGAAGAAAATGCCACAGCTGGTCTTTTAGTAACCAGACGTGTAGAAGATTCTACCACCCTGCATCTGTCAGCATTACTTCTGGCCACTCCCCTGAGTACAAAGCCGGCCCCACAGGGATCAACCAGAAAGAAGCTTCTACTTCTGGACACTTCCCTGAGTACAAAGCGGCCCTGTAGGGATCAACCAGATGGAAGCTTTTACTTCTGCCCACTGCTCTGAGGGTAAAGCCGGCCCGCAGGGATCAACCAGTTTCAAGCTTCTACTTCTGCACCGCAGCACACTACTCATACCACCACCACTGATTCTGCGGCTGCTCCATGAGATGCACCCAGACGATAACTAGTGACGGCTCTACACTCAATAACCAGTGACGGCTTTGCGCTCGATAACCAGTGATGGCTCTACGCTCCACAACCAGTGACGGTTCTGCGCTCAATAACCAGTGACGCTCTGCGCTCGATAACCAGTGACGGTTCTGCGCTCAATAACCAGTGACGGTTCTGCGCTCCACAACCAGTGATGGCTCTGCGCTCGATAACAGTGACGGCTCTATGCTCGATAACCATGATGTCTTGTCGTCCTCTGCCTCACATAACCCAGTGACGGCTCTGCGCTCAATAACCAGTGACGGCTCTACGCTCGATAACCAGTGACTTGTCTCTGCTCGATAACCAGTGACGGTTCTACGCTCCACAACCAGTGACGGTTCTGCGCTCGATAACCAGTGACGGCTCTGCGCTCAATAACCAGTGACGGTTCTCTGCTCGATAACCAGTGACGGCTCTACGCTCGATAACCAGTGACGGCTTCTATCATGATGCTCGATAAGCAGTGACTTGTCTCTGCTCGATAACCAGTGATGGCTCTACGCTCCACAACCAGTGACGGTTCTGCGCTCAATAACCAGTGATGGCTCTATGCTCGATAACCAGTGACGGCTCTACACTCAAATACACCCAGTGACTTGTTTCTCGTCAGCTCACGCTCACAACCAGTGACGGTTCTGCGCATCCCGTAGCTCATATAACCAGTGACGGCTCTACACATCAATATAAACCCGTGACGGTTCTGCGATCTCGACTATAACCAGTGACGGTTCTGCGCTCCAATATAACATCAGTGACGGTTTTGCGCTCAATAACCAGTGACGGCTCTACGCTCTATAAATAGTGACAGCTCTGCGCTCCACAACCAGTGACGGCTCTGCACTCGATAACCAGTGACGGCTCTGCGCTCAATAACCAGTAACAGCTCTGCGCTTGATAACCAGTGACGGTTCTGCGCTCAATAACCAGTGACGGTTCTGCGCTCAATAACCAGTAACGGTTCTGCGTTCAATAACCAGTGACGGCTCTGCGCATGCAAAAGAAAGAGGTAAATGTAAGAGTCTCCCGAGGCGCGTCATCTGCAGGAAGGTTGTGGGAGACTGTACAGGAATCAGCAGCAAAGTTGGCACCAGCCACCTGGCCAGTGTATTACAGAGGAGGAAGCAGAAGACCTTGTGGAATGGACGAGCCACTGATGACCTCCATCACAGCAGGATGATGTGACCTCTGCGTTCTGTCCCTTCCTCCACCACTGCTGTAACTGCTCGACTTAGTAGCGGCTTTTCTATTTCGTCATCTCTGTCTTCACTGACTCCTCGTGAGGGTCCTTCCATGCAGATAAACTGTTGATCGGTGCTGGTACAAACAGGGATCCGGTTTCTACAGTTCAAACAACGAAGCGGTTTATTAAGATTCCATAAATCAGTTAGGATAACAAAAAAAAACAGCCTTTCCTGGCACAAAGAGAGAAAGTAAATTGCCCATACAGTAGTGCTGGTTCGTCTGCTCGGGTCAGTGTCCAGCTCTTTTGTCCTCAGCAAAGACAGACAGTACTGGAGGTCTGCACACCTCCAGACACAGACACTGAATGAGGCAGGTGAACCTGGACCTGGACCGGAGGTAAGTGAGTAGCCGATCCCACCCAGCTCTATCAGCTGCTCGTAAAACCAATGAATCTGAGTCCTTTGAAAAACCCTCTTAGCACTATATGCACTGGAGCCTGCTTCACCAGGTCCTATGTCACTGAGGATTGGCACCTCGGGGACACACACCTCCCATCCACACACTGTCCGATTGCCACCTCACAATATACAGTAACACACACAGTATATCACTGGTGCAGACACTGACACACTCCATATATGTTATGAAAAAATATTTTTATTTAGACAAGTTCTAAACGGAATCTGTAATTTAATAAGAATTAATATTGCATTTTTCTGAAGAAAGTCTGAAAAGTTGTCAGGAATCTGTGGTTTGTTGTCAGGCACCAGACCATCAAGAGTGATCCAATTCCCAGCGCGATCCGCACCAAGAAAATAATCTGCAAGAGAAGAAACGTCCCGGATGAGACTGGATTGTGCACAGGAGGGGCCACAATGTGATCCGCCCCTGAAGAGCTTAATAATGACGGGATATGGAGGCAAATATGAGGGGGGTTACCAGAAACTTCAAAGAAACTTCCCAAACCTCCTATATACTGTACATACACTGTATATAGGAACAATGATCAGTTATCGGTTATATTCAATAAGTTCATTTCAAGCACATTTCAGTTTATTGATCCATGATGTATATGACATTTTATTTTCTATAATGGAATAAAGTTGGATTACTCAAACTGAGACCAGACAGTCTGGATATATAATACCGCACAGTGCTCACGTAGTGCCATACAGTGCTAGATAAATAATACCACTGTGCCCAGATAGTGCCATACAGTGCTAGATAAATAATACCACTGTGCCCAGATAGTGCCATATAGTGCTAGATAAATAATACCACTGTGCCCAGATAGAGCCATACAGTGCCTAGATAAATAATACCATAGTGCCCAGATAGAGCCATACAGTGCCTAGATAAATAATACCACAGTGCCCAGGTAGTGCCATACAGTGCCTAGACAAATAATACCACTGTGCCCAGATAGGACCATACAGTGCCTAGATAAATAATACCATAGTGCCCAGATAGCGACCTTACAGTGCCTAGATAAATAATTCCATAGTGCCCAGATAGTGCCATACAGTGCTAGATAAATAATATCCACCCTGTCTGGCCTATGCTTTTACTGGTGGGTTCAGTCTCTCTGTCCTTGTTCACATTTGTCACTTGACAAGTGGAAAGGTTTTTAATACAAGAGTTAGGACTGTCCCACAAAGGGCTGCCTTGACGTGGCGGGATGGCTTGTACATTCTTTTGATCAAAATTATGTTTACCAAATACCCTTATGTGAGGAAGGAACAACCACCATCTTGGATAGGGCCTATACCAGCCTCCATTTTTCTGTTCACAGAGCGACAGGCTGCTAACTGCACCTGGCCCCAGGGCCTGTGGGCATATTCAATACGACAGGGTTTTGTGTCCACTGTGAATAAAAAGGTCTTTTAGTATGCTAAGTAATTCAGGCCCAATGTTGAATAGCAAGGTCTGTTAGTATGATAATGAGATAAGGCCAAAACAAGACCTCAAAGCTTTAGCCTGAGCCATGGTAGTCTGGGGGCTTCAATTAGATTATACCTGCCAGCTAGACACAGAAAACACATCTATTGTGTCTCCCAGCCATGATGGCTCCGTTCTAGGATTATGAATTATGAGCACATCTTTCTAGGTACAAACTCATAAAAAATATCTGCGTGATCCTGCGGACCTCGGGCATCTGATGGTGCAACTCCCGAGTCGGTGATTGCTCGGGGGTCTGAGATATAGAGATTGGCTCTCCACAGAGACCCAATCGGGCCAGGTTTGATCTCCATGCGACAGGCAAAACATACTGCATCCGCTGGTACCTCTCGTGTCCTGATCCGATCGTCCTGGAGAAAGTTAACCCCTTTATTAGTTATTGGGAATAAATTCTGCAGGGGGCTAAGGTGGAGATTATCATCCCACCCTCAGACACCGAGGGGAGGGACCTAGCAGGTTTAATAACTGTGAGCTATGGGCAGACTGGATCCATTCTCACAGCAGCAAGACAATGAAAAACTAAGGACCAAAGGGACAGATCTGCCAAGGGAGCAGCAGTACACGTTTTGGGGACTGTTCAGCAACTAAGACTTTCACCTGTGGATCGCAGAGTTCCCTGCCTCCACATGCCCCTACAACCTGGTAATATTGACCTCTAGCTAATACCTCTAAGCCTTGTACCATTATTGTTGTATTTTACTCTGACTGCAAATCCATTGTAATTCCGTTGTATAGCTTACTGTATATTTCTGTAATTATCTAGTGCGCCCTTAAGGCAATTAAACCATAAAATTAATCTTGGGCTGATGCTTTTACTCTGATCACGAATCTTAGAATACCCAGTGGGTAACAGGACATCCTCCCCGGCGGCCATTTGCTCTAGGTGCAGTTTCCTTACTGACCTGAGAGACAAAGGGGGCGCCGGAGAGCTGTGCTTGTGGAGTTACGACACATTGGTGACGTGGAAGGACGGGGGTTGTCCTTCACACCTTATTATTATTACTACCTTCATGCATTTTTTGCAATATATTTTTTATTTTATTTTAGGATATTTGTTTCTTGTTTTCTCTGTGTAATGGTCATGTGTTAATATGCATTTACATTTTGCACACACATCAACTTACTTTTTCAGCTCAGACCTAGTTTTTCATTTAGTGCCTAGATAAATAATACCACTGTGCCCAGATAGGGCCATACAGTGTCTAGATAAATAATACCACTGTGCCACATAGTGCCATACAGTGTCTAGATAAATAATACCACTGTGCCCAGATAGTGCCATACAGACATCTTTTAAGCCCGCGGCTGGTGACCAGGTTGTAGCTGGACATGATTATTTGTTCTCACCTTTTGCCTTTTTTTCCCCCAGGCTGAAAAAGAGCAAGAAATAGACAGTGAGTCAGTAACCGCAGCATCACATATCACACGAACGCGCCATGGACTCGTCAGATCGGCCCCAAACTCCGGCACAATCCACTGGATGCAACAAACGTCTGACATGAAGGAAAACGATCTCAGGACCAGGAGCCGAGGGACTCTCATAGGAGATGTAACCGTCCTCATACAGGTATGTTCATCTTGTCACCTGAAGGGCAGGTGAGATCTGATCGACTGCAGCGGTTGTGGAATAAAATACAAAATAACATTTTCCAGCACACAGAACACGGTTGAATGGCGCTGTGGTGGCCATGTCTCACCACCCATCTATTCAGGTGACCCCATTTTCAAGATTGCTGTAGGTCCCAGTGGTCAAACCCCCAATAATCAGCCATAGATAGGAGAAATTTCTATAGATGGAAATAATATGTTATTTGGATCTGTGTAATTCCTTCCTTGTCCTGTGGGGGTGTTGCAGGGAAAAAGCGCAGTGACTGCTGGGCTTCCCCACAGATTACAGAATATTGCTGATCATCAGGTGATGAACTTTTCATTGAGGGACCTTCCTAACCATTAGAGACTGTCACCATACAAATGATTCTCTTGGTCCTTCATGACCAGGGATATTGTCCTGAGGTTCATCCTTACCTCGCTCCTCGATCATCTTCTCTATTTGCCTCAGTTTTGCCATCATCTTCAGAGCTGGGTGCTTATTGGTCATTGTCATTTTCTCCTCCAGAGTGAAGCAGAAGACCTCAGTCACCAATCGTTGCAGACTGGGCTGATTCAGAAGGATTCTGTCTTTGTGGCCATTGTTGTCATCATCTTCCAGGTCATCGACCACCACAATTACATTTTCTTGTCCTGAAAACAATTTATCACAACCATTTAATGTAGTGGCCAAATAATAGCGCTATACAGGGCCCACATGATGCAGCCATGAAGAATTTAATGCTAACCTTATAAAGATACCATACATGTTGATATTTAGAGCCGAAAATTGAATGACCTTGAACCTTCAAATGGAAATGTGGAGGCCACCTCCTTGTAGAAGTTTATCACTCCTTCTACCACAGTTCATCTCCATAGTTTGGACACAGTATGAACGCACCTAATACTATTAAGAAGTACAGAATGCATTAGCGCCTCGGTGGCTCTCCCAGAACTTACCCTTTGTTGATGACAATTGGCTCAACTCTTCATCGTAGAGGGAATCGGTTACGTCTGTGAGGTTGATTCTCCCTCTCTTCTTTGTGTGATACAAGATGGCAAATGTGCATCTCCGGGCGCCCTCCGTGAACCTCGCCCCACCGTTGTTAGACACTTGGACAGACTCAACTGTTTGCACACAGCGGTGGGAAGAAAGGTGACTGGCCAACCACTGGTACGAGCTGTTATCATCCCGAGAAAAGATCCCGACATTTACTCTACTCAGAAGAAAGTTCATGACTGTAAGAAGAAGAAATAATGAGATAGGTGATTGCCCTCACCGGGAAATCATACACAAGAAGAACGATGCCAGTGTGGAGGCTGACGTGGTGAAGATGTAGAAGACATGGCTTCCACGATAGATGATGGGGGCGCTGTACAAATATATGGAAGCCACAAATCTCTTCCTAACATGTAAATTGCAGTAGTTTAATAATTTCCTAATCTCTACCATGACCCCAACAATAGCACATTACGGCCTCCACCACACCAACGGCACATCACTACTTGTGCCTTGTCCAACCTTCACTGTGTTCGTTCAGAAAATCTCCATCCATATATTAATCATAAATCCGTTTCTCCACTATGTCCTCACCTCCACCAGGTCCCCACCTCCATCATGTTCATTTCAAAGGTACATCTCCACCTTCATCATTTGAACACTAATGACACTTGTCCACCTCCACCATGTCCTCGCTTACACCATGTCTCCATCTCCATCATATTCACACCAACACCACACCTCAACCTCTACCATATTCTCACCAAGGGAACTCTCCACTTTCACCATGTTATCACCTCCACCATGTGTACACCAACGCCACATCCTCACCTCGACCACAACTCCACATCACCTTTCCCAATGAGAAATCATGAAGTTATGACACTGTGATCAACCATGATCAAATCATGTGAGACATAAACATGCATTCACATGACACTCTTTATGACTCGCACATGTCCATGAAATCGGTTATGGTTCACATGGATCCATGACGACCTGTAGTACTCACCATGCACCATGACACATGCATGGTTTGGTCTGGCACATGTGCAGCCATGAAAACGCTGGTTATGGTCTCGCACATTGCAGCCATGACACGCTGTTATGCGCCATGCAGCCATGAAGCGGTTGTGGTCTGGCACATGTGCAGCCATGTACAACGCTGGTTAGTGGTCTCGGCACATGTGCAGCCATGACAAGCGCTGGTTAGTGGTCGTGCACATGTGCAGCCATGATACAACGCTGGTTAGTGGTCTCGGCACATGTGCAGCCATGACAAGCGCTGGTTTAGTGGTCTCGGCACATGTGCAGCCATGATAAACGCTGGTTAGTGTCTCGGCACATGTGCAGCCATGACGAGCGCTGGTTAGTGGTCTCGGCACATGTGCAGCCATGATACACGCTGGTTAGTGGTCTGCGGCACATGTGTGCAGCCACTGACAGCGCTGGTTAGTGGTCTCGGCACATGTGCAGCCATGACAAGCGCTGGTTAGTGGTCTCGGCACATGTGCAGCCACGACAGCAGCTGCTTAGTGGTCTCGGCACATGTGCAGCCATGACGAGCGCTGGTTAGTGGTCTCGGCACATGTGCAGCCATGACGAGCGCTGGTTAGTGGTCTCGGCACATGTGCAGCCATGACGAGCGCTGGTTAGTGGTCTCGGCACATGTGCAGCCAGACGAGCGCTGGTTAGTGGTCTCGGCACATGTGCAGCCACGACGAGCGCTGGTTAGTGGTCTCGGCACATGTGCAGCCATCGACGAGCGCTGGTTAGTGGTCTCGGCACATGTGCAGCCATGACGAGCGCTGGTTAGTGGTCTCGGCACATGTACAGCCACGACGAGCGCTGGTTAGTGGTCTCGGCACATGTGCAGCCATCGACGAGCGCTGGTTAGTGGTCTCGGCACATGTGCAGCCACGACGAGCGCTGTTAGTGGTCTCGCACATGTGCAGCCATGACGAGCGCTGGTTAGTGGTCTCGGCACATGTGCAGCCAGACGAGCGCTGGTTAGTGGTTCGCACATGTGCAGCCACTGACGAGCGCTGGTTAGTGGTCTGGCACATGTGCAGCCATGACGAGCGCTGGTTAGTGGTCTCCATGTGCAGCAGCGACTGTATTCGCATGTCAGCCATGACGAGCGCTGGTTAGTGGTCTTGCACATGTCAGCCAGACAGCGCTGGTTAGTGTCTGCACATGTGCACACGACGAGCGCTGGTTAGTGGTTGCTGCACATGTGCAGCCATGACGAGCGCTGGTTAGTGGTCTTGGCACATGTGCAGCCATGACGAGCGCTGGTTAGTGGTCTCGGCACATGTGCAGCCATGACGAGCGCTGGTTAGTGGTCTCGGCACATGTGCAGCCATGATAAACGATGGTTAGTGGTCTCGGCACATGTGCAGCCATGACGAGCGCTGGTTTGTGGTCTCGGCACATGTGCAGCCATGACAAGCACTGGTTCGTGGTCTCGGCACATCTGCAGCCATGATGAGCGCTGGTTTGTGTTCTCGGCACATGTGCAGCCATGACGAGGGCTGGTTAGTGGTCTCGGCACATGTTCAGCCATGACGAGGGCTGGTTAGTGGTCTCGGCACATGTTCAGCCATGACGAGCGCTGGTTAGTGGTCTCGGCACATGTTGCAGCCATGATGAGCGCTGGTTGTGGTCTCGGCACATGTGCAGCCATGACGAGCGCTGGTTAGTGGTCTCGGCACATGTTCAGCCATGACGAGGGCTGGTTAGTGGTCTCGGCACATGTTCAGCCATGACGAGGCTGGTTAGTGGTCTCGGCACATGTTCAGCCATGACGAGGCTGGTTAGTGGTCTCGGCACATGTTCAGCCATGACGAGGGCTGGTTAGTGGTCTCGGCACATGTGCAGCCATGATGAGCGCTGGTTTGTGGTCTCGGCACATGTGCAGCCATGACGAGCGCTGGTTAGTGGTCTCGGCACATGTTCAGCCATGACGAGCGCTGGTTAGTGGTCTCGCACATGTCAGCCATGACGAGGGCTGGTTAGTGGTCTCGGCACATGTGCAGCCATGATGAGCGCTGGTTGTGGTCTCGGCACATGTGCAGCCATGACGAGCGCTGGTTAGTGGTCTCGGACATGTGCAGCCATGACGAGCGCTGGTTTGTGGTCTCGGCACATGTGCAGCCATGACGAGCGCTGGTTAGTGGTCTCGGCACATGTGCAGCCATGACGAGCGCTGGTTAGTGGTCTCGGCACATGTGCAGCCATGATAAACGATGGTTAGTGGTCTCGGCACATGTGCAGCCATGACGAGCGCTGGTTTGTGGTCTCGGCACATGTGCAGCCAAGACAAGCACTGGTTCGTGGTCTCGGCACATCTGCAGCATGATGAGCGCTGGTTTGTGTTCTCGGCACATGTCAGCTTTGTGCAGTCCCATGACGAGGGCTGGTTAGTGGTCTCGGCACATGTTCAGCCATGACGAGGGCTGGTTAGTGGTCTCGGCACATGTTCAGCCATGACGAGGGCTGGTTAGTGGTCTCGGCACATGTTCAGCCATGACGAGGGCTGGTTAGTGGTCTCGGCACATGTTCAGCCATGACGAGGGCTGGTTAGTGGTCTCGGCACATGTTCAGCCATGACGAGGCTGGTTTGTGGTCTCGGCACATGTGCAGCCATGACGAGCGCTGGTTTGTGGTCTCGGCACATGTGCAGCCATGACGAGCGCTGGTTTATGGTCTCGGCACATGTGCAGCCATGACGAGCGCTGGTTAGTGGTTGCAGCACATGTGCAGCCATGACGAGCGCTGGTTTGTGGTCTCGGCACATGTGCAGCCATGACGAGCGCTGGTTTGTGGTCTCGGCACATGTGCAGCCATGACGAGCGCTGGTTAGTGGTCTCGGCACATGTGCAGCCATGACGAGCGCTGTTTGTGGTCGCGGCACATGTGCAGCCGCTACCAGTGTTGCAGTCACTTGACCCCGGCCCGTTCGCCCTCTCTGCCATTGTTCTCATATTCCCCATTGCCTCGGCTTGTGTTACAGACTGCGGGAAGGGGGAAAGCATTGACATATAATTCTGCATGGACAAAGCCCCTTCTCTTACCAATTACACGTCTATGGTCCCGATTCATCATGTAAATTTTTAAAAGTGATTTTCCTTTTTTTTTCTTGTGTTTTTTCAATGCGCCAAATCAATAAAAATGGCGCACGTGCTTCATAAGTTTTAAGCAAAATTGCTCCTTTTCTTTTGTCACTGACCCGTCTAAAACGTGAAAAATCCACATTGACGTAAATATAAGGAAGCGAAATAAAGCACAAAAGGCAATAATATAATTAATAAGTAATAAAGGAGCAAATCGTGCGATGAATTTATCATAAGTAAAAAGTCACTAAAGGATTCAGGACAAAAAACAGCGATGAGCCTGAGTCTGCGCTCTCACCTGATCCGCGCCGGAATCATGGAGCCGCGGCCACCAGAGCCCAGCTGTCCGGCTAGGCCGCACCTCAAGGTGACAGGAGGCCTGGAGCCTGTGTGCAAGGAATGGAGGGCGAAGAGCAAATGCAGGAAGAGCAGTTGTAGTGCAGCCTCCTGCTCTGAACAGAAAGTGAAACTTCCCCGGGAGAGAAAAGATCTGTCCTGTCATTTATAGTGTGTACACCCCATTGTATCAGGGCACCACAGATCCCAGCAGATCTGTGTTGCATACACAGGGCAGATATTATACACACAGGCAGATATTATACACACAGGGCGGATATTATACACACAGGGCAGATATTATACACACAGGGCAGATATTATACACACAGGGCAGATATTATACACACAGGGCGGATATTATACACACAGGGCGGATATTATACACACAGGGCAGATATTATACACACAGGACGGATATTATACACACAGAGCGGATATTATACACACAGGGCAGATATTATACACACAGGGCGGATATTATACACACAGGGCAGATATTATACACACAGGGCAGATATTATACACACAGGGCAGATATTATACACACAGGGCAGATATTATACACACAGGGCGGATATTATACACACAGGGCGGATATTATACACACAGGGCAGATATTATACACACAGAGCAGATATTATACACACAGGGCAGATATTATACACACAGGGCGGATATTATACACACAGGGCGATATTATACACACAGGGCAGATATTATACACACAGGGCGGATATTATACACACAGGGCGGATATTATACACACAGGGCAGATATTATACACACAGGACGGATATTATACACACAGGGCGATATTATACACACAGGGCGGATATTATACACACAGGCAGATATTATACACACAGGGCGGATATTATACACACAGGGCGGATATTATACACACAGGGCGGATATTATACACACAGGGCGGATATTATACACACAGGGCAGATATTATACACACAGGCAGATATTATACACACAGGGCAGATATTATACACACAGGGCGGATATTATACACACAGGGCGGATATTATACACACAGGGCAGATATTATACACACAGGCGGATATTATACACACAGGGCGGATATTATACACACAGGGCAGATATTATACACACAGGACGGATATTATACACACAGGGCGGATATTATACACACAGGGCGGATATTATACACACAGGGCGGATATTATACACACAGGGCGGATATTATACACACAGGGCAGATATTATACACACAGGACGGATATTGTACACACAGAGCGGATATTATACACACAGGGCGGATATTATACACACAGGACGGATATTGTACACACAGGGCAGATATTATACACACAGGGCAGATATTATACACACAGGGCAGATATTATACACACAGGGCGGATATTATACACACAGGGCGGATATTATACACACAGGGCAGATATTATACACACAGGACGGATATTGTACACACAGGGTGGATATTATACACACAGAGCAGATATTATACACACACGGTGGATATTATACACACAGGGCAGATATATACACACAGGGCGGATATTATACACACAGGGCGGATATTATACACACAGAGCAGATATTATACACACAGGGCAGATATTATACACACAGGGCAGATATTATACACACAGGGCGGATATTATACACACAGAGCAGATATTATACACACAGGGCGGATATTATACACACAGGGGGGATATTATACACACAGGCGGATATTATACACACAGGGCGGATATTATACACACAGAGCAGATATTATACACACAGGGCAGATATTATACACACAGGGCGGATATTATACACACAGGTGGATATTATACACACAGAGCAGATATTATACACACAGGGCAGATATTATACACACAGGGCGGATATTATACACACAGGGCAGATATTATACACACAGGGCAGATATTATACACACAGGGCGGATATTATACACACAGGGCAGATATTATACACACAGGTGGATATTATACACACAGAGCAGATATTATACACACAGGGCAGATATTATACACACAGGGCGGATATTATACACACAGGGAAGATAATTAACACACAGAGCAGATATTATACACACAGGGCAGATATTATACACACAGGGCGGATATTAACACACAGGCAGATATTATACACACAGGCAGATATTATACACACAGGCAGATATACACACAGGGCGATATTATACACACAGGGCGGATAATATACACACAGGACGGATATTGTACGCACAGGGCGGATATTATACACACAGGGCGGATATTATACACACAGGGCAGATATATACACACAGGGCGGATATTATACACACAGGTGGATATTATACACACAGGGCGGATATTATACACACAGGGCAGATATACACACAGGCGGATATTATCACACAGGGCGATATTATACACACAGGGCGGATATTATACACAACAGGGCAGATTATTATACACACAGGGCGGATATTATACACACAGGGCAGATATTATACACACAGGCGGATATTATACACACAGGGCGGATATTATACACACAGGGTGGGAATATTATACACACAAGGCGATATTATACACACAGGGCGGATATTATACACACAGGCAGATATTATACACACAGGGCGGATATTATACACACAGGGAAGATATTATACACACAAGGCGGATATTATACACACAGGGCAGATATTATACACACAGGGCGGATATTATACACACAGGGCAGATATTATACACACAGGGCGGATATTATACACACAGGGCGGATATTATACACACAGGGTGGATATTACACACACAAGGCGGATATTATACACACAGGGTGGATATTATACACACAGGGCGGATATTATACACACAGAGCAGATATTATACACACAGGGCAGATATTATACACACAGGGCGGATATTATACACACAGAGCAGATATTATACACACACGGTGGATATTATACACACAGAGCAGATATTATACACACAGGGCGGATATTATACACACAGGGCGGATATTATACACACAGGGCAGATATTATACACACAGGGCGGATATTATACACACAGAGCGAGATATTATACACACACGGTGGATATTATACACACAGAGCAGATATTATACACACAGGGCGGATATTATACACACAGGGCGGATATTATACGCACAGGGCAGATAGATGTGTGGCCCAGCTTCGCAAGGCACACCTGTCTCTGGAAATGCACAGGAAGTAACTGTAAAGCTTGATATCATTCACGCACACTTCTCAGCACTGCCACTAGAGGCATATCAGATATTTAGTAGTGTGACGTAGCAATAGTGAGTCATTCCAGTCAGAGCTCATCTGAGCTAGACAGAGGAATTCAAGTTCCTGTCTTTGGACAGAGAAGATCAGATTAGTTTGGAGGAGAGAGAGAAGACTGAACCCACACAGACCTTGTGTAGCTCATCTGATAAGAAGTGGAGGCTATACGGGTGAAGTGAATCATCTAGCCTAGTCAGAGCTACATCTTAACCTGCTACTCAGAACAAGCTCCCTGGTTCTAAGAAGGGAAGGTGACTCTCAAGCTACAGCGTAAATACAGTCTGACGAAGCGTCCTGTGAGCTGCTTGGACAGAGTTCTGTGAAGGAAAAGAAAGGAATTACAGCAGTTATACCAACGAGTCAACTGAGAACAGTCAGTGACACTGAAGAAAGCTGACCTTTATACCATGCTACAACGTGCTTATGTTTAAGGGCGAGAGCAGGCGAAGGGCGGTGGAGAAGCAAGAGTGACTAAAGGGACAAATCACCCTCACTCAGTTAACGGACACCGGGTCCGAAGCGTTGCTAGTGCTTCACGCCTAGTATAAGAAAACCGAGGCCTTTTGGACTACAAGTAGCAGAAGGTAGCCCTAAGCGCTGATACGTAACCGGGGTCAGGAAGACAACAGTCTAGCAGGGCCTGGACCAAGACTAGTTCTATTCAACAGGAAGACTCCACCACAATGTTGGCGGGCGCAGTTGCTATTAAAAGAGTTGCACTTGACTTTATGCAGTTGTACTCACACACATAAAGAGGATAAAGGAGGCTCTAACCTGCTCAACAGTTTTTCCTGAATGTGCATTCTCCAACCTGACAGCTTCCGGGAATACCTGCAACACCTACAAGTAAAGGTATGGAAAGAGACTGCATTGTGTGTGACTGAATTTTATCTGCACCCATCATCACCACCATAGACTTGAGGGACCAGTCCCACCTGTGGGACAACACCAGCTGCCATAACATCCCTCAGAGATCTACCTCAGCGCTGGTCAATCAGATCAGAAACCACAGGTGGCGTCACGAACCTACATAACTACAATCCCCTGTAAATATTCCCCATTGCATGACCGCCAGGGCCACGGACCGAGCTCTGCTGCCAGGACAACTCCATAGATTCCATGGGCCCGTGTTGAGTACCCATAGCCGGTACCTCCAATGTGGTGCGCCTCATCTTCTGCGTCACGAACAGATCCGAAGCTGCAAATTGTGAGTCCTGTGTTGCTATTTGACTGTTTTGTGCAGAAAAGACTGTTGCTGTTTTGTCTTTTTGGCGCCATTTACTGCTATATCGCGCCTGAGCGCTGGTAAAGAAGTGGGCGTGCATTTGTGGGTGTACCTGAAAGAACGCGCTGTTTCCTGGACACGCCCCCAACGCTGACGCGGCGGCAGTCCTGTGAGAGCGGCAGTAAACGCTCTGACATCCGAGCGCCACAACTCCGGTCCCGTCTTCACCCTGTGTCGCGGAGCTGCAGCCTTGGAAAAGGTAGGCTCCGATTAAAGAAGCGGGCGTCAACATGTCACAGCAACCGGCAGACAGCGCGGCCCCAGCCGTTGGCCCCAATGACTTACCACTTGGCGCTGTAGTGCAGGATGGGGGTGTAGGCCCCTCACCTGGTCCTGTGGTCCCGCTCATGCCCCTAACGCTCCCATACATGCCAGGAGCGAAGTGGCTCCCCCAGTACAGCGGCGAGCCAGACACTCTGTCAGGGTTCAAACGGAAAATATGTAGTATCCTGGACATGTACCCAATGACCGAGAAGCAAAAAGCTGCTGTGGTAATAGGGCAGTTAGCTGGTGCGGCTGAGAGAGAAGTAGAGACTTGGACCACTGCAGACCAGGAGTCGTGCCTGCGATTCTCTTAAAGCTACAGACTATCTTTGAGGACCGCACAGAAACAGATCTCCGGATGGCATTTTACCAATGCTCTCAGAGACCAGGTGACAGTATTAGGGACTACGCCTGCCGATTACAAGGGGCCCTGCGAGCTCTCAAACAGGTTAACCCTATAAGTGCCATTGATGAAAGCAAAATGTTGAAGGAACAATTTGTACGGGGACTGAGGTCTCCAGCGGAAGGCAGGACTGTGAACTGGTGGTCCTTGGATCATCCTGACGTTACCTTTGATGCCTTAAAGGATAGGGCTATAAAAGGACTGCGACCCCTGGAAAAGCCTGAGGTGGCAACTCAGTATCACCCGGGTGAAGCCACTCTAAAGTCGGCAGTACCCACCTTTTCCCCGCAGGTGGCAGAAGCCAAAACGCAGGTGGCGCCCCCTAGTGAATTGGACTGTCTGCGCTCAGAAGTGCGCCAGCTGACTAAAAACCTGGCCACTGTAATGAGTGCCCTGCAACTGCGGAAAGAGGAAGGAGGAAAGATCCTGCTAGCCGACTGCCCAGAGGATGTCCCTTGGATGAACCGGAGGAAATGGAGGACGTCGCCTCACCGGAGGAGGACAACGCCACCCCCAGGAGCGACCCCTGATCAGCACCATCCTCACCGAGAGATCATCTGCTACCGTTGCAACAGAAAAGGTCATCTGGCCCAGCAGTGTCCTTTAAACGAGCAGATCCTGGGTCCGAGGGCCAACACCCAGGAGTAGATTCATCAGGCCCCTTAGACTGGAACCGCAGGTTTGTGGGAGGAAGACCCTACCTGTCCATCATCCTGGACGGGATCGCAATCCCTGCACTGCTGGACACTGGATCTCAGGTGACCATCATACCTGACGTCCTTTATAATAAGTTTTGGTCCATGGACAGTCTCCAGCCCCCGAGCCCTGACTTTGCGGTGTACGCCTCTAATGGTCTCCCTGTTGAAATACTCGGAGCCAAAAACGTGGACGTAAAGGTGGGCAGAGTGGAGCTGGAGGATCAGGGACTCTTAGTAGTAAAGACTGTAAATGAGGAAAATGGCTTAAATGTGGTTTTAGGTACTAACATAATTAGTAACTGTCTGGGAGAAGTTGTGTTTTTGCTCCAACAGCTCGCTGAAGTTGCCAAGCCAAAGCAAAAGGGAGTGATCCAGAGGGAGATCCGGGTCCTGATGTGCCAGCAGCAAGCGAAGCTTACAGATGGTGAAATCGGTAATGTACGGGTAACGGACCCGAACCCCATTGTGATACCCCCAATGAGTGAAATGTTAATATGGTGTAGAGCGGCCATAGGTCTGAGAGGACAGAACTACCAAGCAGTAGTAGAGCCCCATTGTCAGAGCACAGACCTACACTCATGACTGCTAGAGGGGTAGTGGAAGTAATAAATGGGAGGTACCAGTACGACTTCTCAACTGGGGGGACGATGAAGTAAATTTACCACGTTATGCCACTGTTGCTAAATTACATACCGTAGATAACAATTCTATTCTCACAACCGAGTCCTTAGTCTCCCGCCAACCAGCGGAGGATAATGACCCGGTAACCCAGGTGGCGGATTGGTGTCAGCAGCTCCATGTCGGGACAGACACCACTTCCGCCCACCAGAAACAGGGAGTACTACGGGTGGTACAGGAGTACGCACAGGTATTGTCATGGGTGTATCGCCACAAGGATCGTCGCGATTGCACACTCTGACTTCTCACAGCTGAGTTGCTGTTTCTTTGTGTTTGGTAATGAGGGAGTTAATTTTACCTAGCTCTTTGCTAAGGCTAGGTCCAGCTCGCCCGGCTGCTTTTGATTATGTTCTAATTAGATTCCTTCATATACCTGCCAGTCTGCTTGTTAGATGCCGGTGAAAGCCTTTATGTAGTCTAGCAGACTGGATCGGTTCTGAGAATACTTAAGCTAAGAGCTCCTTAATTGTTTTTACTCTTATAGCTTATAGTTTATCTCTGAGACCTTAGGTGTTCCTACTGTGTGTGAGTGTTGTATGTAAGACTTTATTTACTTTATTTCTTATCTTTCTTGTATGTCTTTCTGTTCATTAACCGTTACCTGTTCATTCCCTTTGGTGGTAATCAGGGTCCTTCTTAGGACTAGATTACAGTTGGCAGGGATTGATAGGAGACAGGGTTTACGCTGGTGGCCTGGACCTCTGTACCTTTAACAGTACCTCCAGGTAGAGGGATTAGTTAGGACCCCAGTTTAGGGTCAGCATAGACCCCGGTCACCCTCTAGCCGGAGACAGCGTATAACGGTTTCCGTATTGACCCACTGGACTTTCTGTCAGGTAATTCTATGTTATCATATATCTATGCGCATGTTATATTGTATGTTGCCCTTTTGATATAGATTACTGTCATCACATATATATATATATCTGCTATACAGCGTGACAGGTATTTAGCAAACACCCACTTGACTTTGGGACAATTAAGGGAGTACAGCATCATATCCCTACAGGCAGTCATCCTCCCATCAAAGAGCGGTACAGGCCTATACCTCCAGCACACTATCAGAAAGCTAAGGAAATGTTGCGTGACATGAAGGAAGCCGGGTGATAAGGGATAGTTGTAGTCCCTGGGCAGCACCTCTAGTTCTAGTTAAGAAAAAGGATGGTAGCATGAGAATGTGTGTAGATTACAGACAAGTAAATCGCATAACACATAAAGATGCATACCCTTTACCACGCATAGAGGAATCCTTAGCTGCTTTGAAAACGGCTAACTACTTTTCCACCCTTGACCTCACTAGTGGGTACTGGCAAGTAGCTGTGGCTGAGGAAGATCGGGAGAAGACGGCTTTCACCACCCCAATGGGACTCTGTGAGTTTGACAGAATGCCGTTTGGACTCAGCAGTGCCCCGGGAACATTCCAGAGAGTGATGGAGAGCTGCCTGGGACATCTCAACTTTGAAACCGTGTTGCTGTACCTGGACGACGTAATTGTGTACTCCAAGACGTATGAGGATCATCTGAAGCACCTGGCAGAGGTATTCGAGTCACTGTCCAAGTATGGGATGAAATTGAAGCCCTCAAAGTGCCATCTGCTCAAACGAAAGGTACAGTACTTGGGTCATATTGTCAGCTCCGAAGGAGTAGCGCCGGACCCCGAGAAGGTCACGGCCATCCAGAAATGGCCGGAGCCGAAGAATCTCAAGGAGGTGCGCCAGTTCCTGGGACTGACAGGTTACTACAGGAGGTTTGTAAAAGACTACACCAAGAAAGCAGCGCCTCTGCAGGACCTCCTGGTAGGACAACCCCTCAAGAGCAGAAATCCTCCATTCCATTGGGGTAAAGAACAAGCTGAGGCATTCAAAGAGATGAAAGAGATCCTGACAGGCGATGAAATCTTAGCCTACCCTGATTACAGCCAACCGTTCCTGCTGTATACTGATGCCAGTAACGAAGGATTGGGAGCGGTCCTCAGTCAGAAGCAGAATGGCCAAGAAAAAGTCATCGCATATGCAAGCAGGAAGCTCCGGCCAACTGAGAGGAACCCAGAAAACTATAGCAGCTTCAAGTTGGAGTTCCTGGCGCTGGTCTGGGCCATTACAGAAAGATTCAAGCATTACCTTGCCTCCAGCAAGTTCACTGCATACACAGACAATAACCCCTTGACGCATCTTGAAACAGCCAAGCTGGGAGCCATGGAGCAACGTTGGATGGCTCGGCTGTCAAACTATCAATTTACCATCAAGTACAGGGCGGGCCGTAAAAATGCCAACGCTGACGCCTTGTCCAGAATGCTGCATGAATCCGACACGGAGGAAGAATCTGATGACCTGGAAGAGATTGAGCTACCTGCGTTCCACAGAAATGGGATGATCCATGAGCAACGAGCCTACAGAAAGCGGTGTGGTAAGACGTTAAACCCTTTACCTCATCACAGCTGGAAGGAGACTCAGGACAGCGATCCAGTGGTCAGCCGTATAAAGGAGCTGATAAGACAGGAAGGTTCCTCCTTGGAGAAAGATGCACCTATACCAGCAAAGCTCCTGTGGAACGAGAGAAGCCGGTTGTTCATCTACCGTGAGAAGTTGTGCAGGAGATACGTCGACCCAAGGACCCATGAGATGGTTTGGCAGATAGTGGTCCCCAGAGCAGACATCCAAATGGTGTTAGAAGCCTACCACGATCAAGCGGGACACTTTGGCTGGAAAAAGCTGGAGACCCTGTTGAAGTGTCGGTTCTACTGGGTAGGGATGCGCAGCTCCATCGAGAAGTGGTGCCGGAACTGTGGACCCTGTGGCCTCAGACGAAAAGACTACTGTAGTCAGAAGGCACCCCTGCAGCCTATCCAGACGACTTGTCCCTTGGAGATCGTGGCATTGGACCATGTCAAGTTGTCACCAAGCAGGTCGGGATACTCATATGCCCTGACCATGGTGGATCACTATTCCAAATTTCTGGTGGTCGCCCCTGTCAAAGATCTGACAGCAGAGACAGCAGCAAAGACCTTTCAAGCAAGTTTCTGCAGACCACACGGATATCCAGAGCAGGTACTGACTGATCGAGGTCCAGCCTTTGAAGCTGAACTGTTTAAGGAATTCTGTCACTTGTATGGGTGTAAGAAGATCAGAACAACACCGTACCACCCTCAAACCAATGGCCTTTGTGAAAAGATGAATCACATTGTCATTGATTTACTGAAATCTGTACCACTGGAAGAAAGAAATCGGTGGCCAGACTTGTTACCTGACCTGGTCGACCTGTACAACCACATACCAGTAAGTTCCACCAACTGCACTCCAGCCTACCTTATGAGAGCAAGACCAGGAAAGCTGCCAATGGATTTGGAACTTGGCATGGTAGAACCAGAGGCTGATGACACTGCTGAAGATTGGGACACGAATCGACAGGAACAGTACAGGAGAGTACAAGCCTGCGTGGAAGATAGTCTCAATAAAGTAAGGGAAAAGCAAGAGAAGAATTACAAAAAAAGTGCGCCAGCTAAGCCTTTATGCCTGGAGAAATTGTGCTAAAAAGAAAAAGAAGAATGCACAAATTGGATGATCAGTGGGAACAGGAGCCATATGTCGTGCAAAATTCCAAATTTGATAACAGAAAAACCTGTACCATTAGTAAGGATGGAGGAAAAACGACTGCAACTGTGTCTAGAGATCATCTAAAGTTGTGTCCGGGCCCATTAAAGCTTCGTGAGGAAGAACCTGTTGTCAATCAGGAAGAGAGTGATGAAGCGGTCATACATATGGATTTGGGGGATTTACCTGCAGATTGGCCCAGAGTGGGAGAAGCTGTAATCATTCCTGTGCTGCAGTTTTATCAACCGCAAGAAGAATCTCTACATCCAGTCATACCAATTGTGCCAGTAGAGTCAGTTCCAGAAGGACCTGTTCCGACAGAACCTCAACCAGTGGAACCCCAAGAAGCGGAACCACAAGAGGCAGCACCACAAGAAGTGGAATCCCCTGGTGAAACCGAATCGCATCGCCCAGCCACCAGTATACTTGCCAGATCCATAGAAAGGTTGAGACAGTATTACCGTTTGCCAGCACGCAGAACAGATAGGCCAGAGACTACTATACCTGACACCACTCCACGTAGGTCAGTACGTACAACGAAAGGAAGGTTACCTATTCGTTATCAAGAGTAGTCCTAGCAAACTAGTCTAGTATGACCCAGACAGGGGTTTACTGCAACTGAACATGTACAAAGTTTGAAGAAGTTTTATGAAAAATTGCACTTTATAGAAATGTTGAATAATGTTTATTACTATGCTTATTTAAAGTAGAATACCCGGCTGGGTAAAGAAGAGTTAAAGTATAATGTGATTTTACTTGAAAAGTGTTTTATCATGCAAAGGACTGCGTGGCTGTGGACTTTGCCAGCCCAAAACCTTTCATTGTAAATAGTTCGCACTTCGGTGCCCCATTTTGGTTTTACATAAAACCTAAACTACCTCTGAAGAAAAACCCGTATGGTGTGGCCTAGAGTGAGGTCAGCAGCAATGAAGTCCTGCAGCCCACCCAGGACCCACGTGGGAGGTTTTTGGTGTGGGTCCTCCACAAGAATCTTGTCTTATACTATGTATTTATTGAAAAGTATTTTGATAATTTTCTACTGATCTATGTACAAAATGTAACGTTCAAGAGTCCTTACCTCCCGCAAGGGATGAGTTATTATGTTGATGTTATATGCAAAACAAAAATGTTTTTTCTTTTCTATTTCAGCCCGGGAGTGCTGAGTTTAACTAGGGGGGGATGTGTGGCCCAGCTTCGCAAGGCACACCTGTCTCCTGGAAAATGCACAGGAAGGTAACTGTAAAGCTTGATATTCATTCACGCACACTTCTCAGCATTGCCACTAGAGGCATATCAGACTATTTAGTAGTGTGACGTAGCAATAGTGAGTCATTCCAGTCAGAGCTCAGTCTGAGCTAGACAGAGGAGATTCAAGTTCCTGTCTTTGGACAGAGAAGATCAGATTAGTCTTGGAGGGAGAGGAGAGAAGACTGAACCCACACAGAGCTTGTGTAGCTCATCTGATAAGAAAGTGGAGGCTAGTACGGGTGAAGTGAATCATCCTAGCCTAGTCAGAGCTACATCTTAACCTGCTACTCAGAACAAGCTGCCTGTGTTCCTAAGAAAGTGGAAGGTGACTCTCAGAGCTACAGCGTAAATACAGTCTGACGAAGCGTCCTGTGAGCTGCTCTGGACAGAGTTCTGTGAAGGAAAGAAGGAAAAGAATTACAGCAGTTATACCAACGAGTCAACTGAGAAAAGGTCAGTGAGCACTGAAGGAAAGCTGACCTTTATACCATTGCTACACGTGCTTATGTTAAGGGCGAGAGCAGGGCGAAGGGCGAGTGGAGAAGCAAGAGTGACTAAAGGGACAAATCACCCTCACTCAGTTAACCGGACACCGGGGTCCGAAGCGTTGCTAGTGCTTCACTCTTAGTAATAAGAAAACCGGAGGCCTTTCTGGACTACAAGTCGCAGAAGGTAGCCCTAAGCGCTGATACGTAACCGGGGTCAGGAAGAACAACAGTCTAGCAGGGCCCTGCACCAAAGACTAGTTCTATTCAACAGAAGACTCCACCACAATGTTGGCCGGGCGTAGTTGCTATTAAAAGAGTTGCACTTGACTTTATGCAAGTTGTACTCACACACATTAAAAGGATAAAGGAGGCCTCTAACCTGCTCAACAGTTTCCTGAATGTGCATTCTCCAACCTGACCAGCTTCCCGGGACATACCTGCAACACCTACAAGTAAAGGTATGGAAAGAGACTGCATTGTGTGTGACTGAATTCTTATTTGCACCCATCATCACCACCATAGACTTTGAGGGACCAGTCCCACCTGTGGGGGACTTAACACCTAGCTGCCATAACATCCCCTCAGAGATCTACCCTGCAGCGCTGGTCAATCAGATCAGAAACCACAGGTGGCGTCACGAACTACTATAACTACAATCCCCTGTAAATATTCCCCCATTGCATGACCGCCAGGGCCACGGACCGAGCTCTGCTGCCAGTGACAACTCCCATAGACTTCCATGGGCTCGGTGCCGAGTACCCCATAGCCCTGGTACCACCAATGTGGTGCGCGTCATATACACACAGGGCAGATATACGCACAGGGCAGATATACACACAGGGCAGATATTATACACACAGGGCAGATATTATACACACAGAGCAGATATTATACACACAGGGCGGATATTATACACACAGGGCGGATATTATACACACAGAGCAGATATTATACACACACGGTTGATATTATACACACAGAGCAGATATTATACACACAGGGCGGATATTATACACACAGGGAGGATATTATACACACAGGGCAGATATTATACACACAGGGCGGATATTATACACACACGGTTGATATTATACACACAGAGCAGATATTATACACACAGGGCGGATATTATACACACAGAGCAGATATTATACACACACGGTTGATATTATACACACAGAGCAGATATTATACACACAGAGCAGATATTATACACACACGGTTGATATTATACACACAGAGCGGATATTATACACACAGGGCGGATATTATACACACAGGACGGATATTGTACACACAGAGCAGATATTATACACACAGGGCGGATATTATACACACAGGCGGATTATATTATACACACAGGGCAGATATTATACACACAGGCGGATATTATACACACAGGGCAGATATTATACACACAGCGGATATTATACACACAGAGCAGATATTATACACACAGAGCGATATTATAACACACGGGAGATATTATACACACAGGCAGATATTATACACACAGGGATATATACACACAGGGGGATATTATACACACAGGGCAGATATTATACACCAGGGGGATATTTACACACAGACGGATATTTACACACAGGGCGGATATTATACACACAGGCGGATATTGTACACACAGGGCGGATATTTACACACAGGGGATATTATACACACAGGGCGGATATTATACACACAGGGGTATATACACACAGGGCGATATTATACACACAGGGCGATATTATACACACAGGCGGATATTATACACACAGGGCAGATATTTACACACAGGACGGATATTATACACACAGGGCAGATATTATACACACAGGGCGGATATTATACACACAGGGCGATATTATACACACAGGGCGGATATTATACACACAGGCGGATATTTACACACAGGGCGGATATTATAACACACAGGGTGGATATTATACACACAGGGCGGATATTATACACACAGGGCGGATATTACAATTTTACACACAGGGCGATATTATACACACAGGGCGGATATTATACACACAGGCGGATATTACACACAGGGCGGATATTATACACACAGGGCAGATATTATACACACAGGCGGATATTACTACACACAGGACGGATATTATACACACAGGGCGGATATTATACACACAGGGCGATATTATACACACAGGGGGATATTTACACACAGGGAATCAGGCGATATTATACACACAGGGATATTATACACACAGGGCGGATATTATACACACAGGCGGATATTATACACACAGGGCAGATATTATACACACAGGGCGGATATTATACACACAGGCGGATATTATACACACAGAGGGGATATTATACACACAGGCAGATATACACGGGAGGATATATACACACAGAGGGATATTATACACACAGGGCGGATATTATACACACAGGCGGATATTATACACACAGGGCGATATTATACACACAGGGCGGATATTATACACCACGAGCAGGCATATTATACACACAGGCGATATTATACACACAGGGCGGATATTATACACACAGGAGGATATTATACACACAGGGCAGGATATATACACACAGGGCGGATATTATACACACAGGGCAGATATTATACACACAGGGCGATATTTACACACAGAGCGATATTATACACACAGGGGAATACACACAGGGATATTATACACACAGGGCAGATATTATACACACAGGCGGATATTATACACACAGCGGTATTATACACACAGGGCGGAATTATCACATAGATATTACACACAGGCGGATATTATACACACAGGGCGATATTATACACACAGGCGATTATACACACAGGGCAGATATTATACACACAGGCGGATATTATACACACAGGAATACAAAGATATTATACACACAGGGCAGATATTATACACACAGGCGGATATTTACACACAGGGCAGATATTGATACACACAGGTGGATATTACACAAACACAGGGCAGTATATATACAACACAGGGCAGGATATTATACACACAGGGCGGATATTATACACCAGGGGATATTTACACACAGGACGGATATTATACACACATGGGCGGATATTACTACACACAGGGCGGATATTACACACAGGGCGGATATTACTACACACAGGAGGATATGTACACACAGGCGGATATATCTACACAGCAGAGATATATACAAACAGGATGATATTATACACACAGGGGATATTATACACACAGGGCGGATATTATACACACAGGGGGATATTTACACACAGGCGGATATTTACACACAGGGCGGATATTATACACCAGGGTGGATATTATACCCAGGGCGGATATTATACACACAGGGCGGATATTATACACACAGGACGGATATTATACACACAGGCAGATATTATACACACAGGTGGATATTATACACACAGAGCGGATATTATACACACAGGCGGATATTTACACACAGGGCGATATTGTACACACAGAGCGGATATTATACACACAGGACGGATATTTACACACAGGGCAGATATTATACACACAGGCAGATATTACACACAGGACGGATATTGTACACACAGGCGGATATTGATACACACAGGGCGGATATTATACACACAGGATGGATATTGTACACACAGGACGGATATTATACACACAGGGCGGATATTTACACACAGGACGATATTATACACACAGGGCAGATATTATACACACAGGCGGATATTATACACACAGAGCAGATATTATACACACAGGACGGATATTATACACACAGGGCAGATATTATCACACAGGACGGATATTGTACACACAGGGCAGATATTGTACACACAGGATGGATATTACACAACAGAGGTTATATTACATACACAGGGAGATATTATACACACAGGGAGATATTATACACCAGGTGGAGATATTGTACACACAGGACGGATATTGTACACACAGGCGGATATTTACACACAGGACGGATATTATACACACAGGGCGGATATTATACACACAGGCGATATTGATACACACAGGGCGGATATTCTACACACAGGACGGATATTGTACACACAGGGCAGATATTATACACACAGGGCGGATATTATACACACAGGGCGGATATTATACACACAGGGCGGATATTCTACACACAGGACGGATATTGTACACACAGGGCGGATATTATACACACAGGGCAGATATTATACACACAGGGCGGATATTCTACACACAGGACGGATATTGTACACACAGGGCAGATATTATACACACAGGGCGGATATTATACACACAGGGCGGATATTCTACACACAGGACGGATATTGTACACACAGGGCAGATATTATACACAATTGCTTACTCTAAGGCTACTTTCACACATCAGGCTTTTTGAATCAGGCGGCATCCGTCCTATGCCTGAAAGGACGGATCCGGCGCTGATTTAAAAAAACTGATGAAACTGATCAGGTTTTTTGCCTGATCCGTCCTGACCTTTTGAACCCGGAAATATAACATTTTCCATGTTGAAAATACAGGAGAGAGAGAGAGAGAGAGAGAGACCTTGGACTCCGGATCAGTTTTCTGACGGGTTTGTCAAAAATCTGGTCCGGCTCCATAGGTTTGCATTGTTTCCGGCCGCCTGAAGTGCCGATTCAGGCACTGTCAGGTGCCTCCGGAAAAAAAAAAAAAAATTACAAAAACCGTCTTGTCCGGCCGCCGGAATGTACAATTCCGACGGATCCGGCCAAAAACGGATGCAACGCAGTGACATCAGGCGCGATCCGGCGCTAATGTAAGTCAATGCTAAAAAAACGCATCCGGTACCGGATCCGTTTATTTAGAAACACGCCGGATCGCGCCTGATTCAAAAAGCCTGATGTGTGAAAGTAGCCTAAGGCTGGCTTCACACATCCGGCGGGCGCCTTGCGGCGCCCCCGGCATTTTCCCGCAGCGCCGCATCTGAAAATCTGATGCGCCGCATGCGGCTTTTTTCGCATTGACATGCATTAGCGCCGGATGGCGCCGCATGTCAATGCGTTGCATGCGGTTTTGTCCGGATGCGGCGCAAATGTACATTGCGGCGTCCGGAAAAAACGCTGCATGTAACGTTTTTTTTTTTGCCGGATGGTTGCTTATCTCTCCAAGCATCAGAGACCATCCGGCAAAAAACCGCATTTTGGGCGCCGGAAGTGTGAAAGCTTTTCACATGCGGCGCTGCGGTAAAATGCCGGGGGCGCCGCCAGGCGCCCGCCGGATGTGTGAAAGAGGCCTAACAGGGAGCTTATAGTTGTCTTCGGTGGGTTTGATGCTCGTGACCCTGATGATCACCTTGTCTTCCTCTGTAGGTGGTGAGTTGTTGTTCTTGGTTGAAGAATCGAATGCTGTTATCTCAAGGTTGTAGTCTTGAGGATAAAGCGGACTTGAATTATCAGATGGTTGTCGCTGACACTTAAGCCCCCGTCTCACACAGCAATCTCACTAGTTTTGTGACGCAGCAGCGAGCTCACCAGCGATATCGCTGTGTGTGACATTCAGCGACGATCAGCCCCCCTGCCGGGTATCGCTGATCGTCGCTGAATGTCCTGGACATTTTTTTGATCGCTAGTCTCCCGCTGACAGGCACGCATCGCTGCGTGTGACAGGCGGGAGACCAGCGATCCGCTGGTAACCAAGGTACACAGCGGGTTTCCAGGCACCGCGCAGCGCCTGGAAACCCAATGTGTACCTTGGTTACCAGCTCCCTGCACAAGCGGGCTGGTATCCAACGTACACTGCGGGTAACTAGGCGACGTTACCCGCAGTGTCGCTGTCCTGATTGCTGCCTGTTTGGCAGCTCACCAGCGATCATGTAGCGATACACCAGCGATCCTGACAAGTGCATATCGTTGTCGGGATCGCTGGTGTGTCGCTATGTGTGACGGAGCCCTTAGTGCCATTTGACTTCTCCTTCATCCAGTAGTGACGTGGGTATGACAGGGGGGATAAGTCGTTGTCATCTGCCGTGATAATGGTTTTGTAAGAGGAGATGTCACTTGGATTCTTTGTCTGGTTACTACAGACATTGCTAATGATGACCCAGCCTAGATCGAGGCGCTGGGCGTACGGTTCATTGAGCAGTCCGTGGATTTGTTGATGCATCTTGTGCAGTCGTATAATATCTCTACTGAGGAGAATTAGGATGTCTGCCTTGTCGTCCAGGAGTGGCATCTCTTTGGCTATCATTCTGAGATGAGAATGCTGAAGAGCGACTTCTGGTGTTGGGATTTCTTCCCTGTTGAATGGTATTTGGTTACACACTTGACAAGCATGGGTAGTGGTATCTCCATGGCGTCCTTCTCAAGAGAAGTTATTATGAGGCCACTGGCCCTTCTTCCAGAGGTTTTTATAATGCCGCTGCAGGTGCCCAAGGTGTAGGGAGAGACGTCTCCTTTTAAGTAAAACAAGTCGAAGAGTTCTGACCTGGCTACTGATTTGTTGCTCTGGTCGACCAGGCTAACATACACCTTGACTGCCTTCTCTGGATGGCCCTTGGGATACACCTGTGTCGACCCGCCACCACAATTGTGGGTTACCAGGGCAATGGGGTACTCAGAGCCGAGCCCATGGAAGTCTATGGGGGTTTTGTCACAGGTAGCTGTGGCTCGGTCTGTGGCCCGGGCGGTCTGGCGTATGTTGTTGTTGGGAATATTTACAGGGAATAACTATATACAGTTCGTGACGCCACCTGTAGTATTCTGGTAATTAGTACCAGCGCTGCTGTAGATCTCTGAGGGGATGGTGAGGCAGCTAGATGACGGGTCCCCTACAGGGGGACTCTTCCCTCAGGTCGGTAGTTAGGTAGGGATTGTGCAGGCATGCAGTAATAACTCAGTCTCACACAGTCAAAGTCTTTCCATACCTTTACTTGCAGAATGGTAAAGCAGGTCCCAGGGAGGCTGATGGGGTTGATGGAGGATGAGCTTTGAGGCAAACGGTTAAGCAAGTTAGGGGCCTCCTTTAACTCCAATGAAGCTGAGTACGACCAGCCTGAAGCGTAGTCCTCTCTATGATTCCAGCTTATCTTTAGCTGTTCTGCCCGATCAGTGTTGTGGTTGGAGCCTTTTTGTGAGAAAGGTGATTTCCTATATTGTCGTGCACTGACTCACGGTCCTCACTTCCTCTGACCCCAGTTACGTACTGACTGTATGGGCTTATCCGCCGCGACCTAGGGTCCGGTAGATTTCTGGCTATCTTATCACCTTGCTTGAAACAAAGATGATTCTTCGGTCCCCAGTAACCGGTAGATTCGTGCAGGTATTCTTCACCTATAGCACTTCCTTGCTTTCTTCCACTTTTGCCCTTCGACTTGCTCAGTTCTCAGGAGATATTTCAGCCTGTCTCCAGTGGGGCACAGCTTTGACTAGGCTCGGGTACGTTAAAGTACCTATACTAGACTCCACAATTTTAAGCTGAAGATAGAGCAGAGTCCCTAAGACGTCTTGTCTCTCCTGAGTCTGGACACACTCTCCTCTGTCCAAGGACAGGAAAACACAGACTTCTCACTCTGAAGTCCGGACACAGACTAACTAAATCTCTCTCTTCCACACCCCTACTGGGCGTGTTTTAAGGTACATGATGACATGAAGAACACTTAACCTTTACCTCTCCACTCATCCTCCTGGTATTGTGTACCAGGGCTACACATTCCCCCATGGTAAACGACAGCACTCCCGGGCTGTGAAATACAAAAGACAGAAAAATTTTGTTTATGCAACAACATTTGGAACAATAACATCTTCCCATCCGGGAGGTAAGAATACTTTAAACGTTACAAAACTTTATAGAAATAGTATAAAATAGCATTTTCAATAAATAAATTTACAAGATACTTGTGAAGGACCCGCACCAAACCTTCAACGTGGGTCCTGGGTGGGCTGCAGGACATCCAAGTGCAGACCTCACTCAGTGCCACACCACACGGGTTTTTGGTTCAGAGGTGAGTCAAGGTTTCATGTGAAACCATTAAGAAGGCACTTTAGTGCAACTATTTACAGGATACAGTTTTTGGGCTGGCTCAGTCCTCAGCCTCTGAGTCCATTGTAAACGAAGCTTAATAGGGAAAAAACACATTTATATATATAGACTTTTCACAATATATTTACATCAGTTCGTCATAACTATTGTTGATATCTAATGGGTAATTTCCCTTTGGTGATTCTCTCTGACCTACGTGGTGTAGTTTCAGGTAAATCAATTTGCGATCTGTCTGCACTATGAAACGGTAAACCATAGAACTGCCTTAATCTTTCTATGGATCTGGCAAGCGTACTGATGGCTGGGCGGTGTGAGTCAGCTTCACCAGGGGATCCCATAGTATGGGGCGCTGCTTCAGATGATCCATCTTGAGGTTCTACAGGTTGAGGTGTTGCTGGAAGGGGTAACTCCTGAGCGGGTTCAACTGGCACTACAGGCACAACTGGAGGTAAAACGTCCTCTTGTGGCTTATAAAACTGCAACACTGGAATTATCACAGCATCTCCCAGTCGGGGCCAATCCGCAGGAAAATCTCCCAGATCTGTGTGTATAACCTCTTCCTTTTTCTCTCTTTGATTGAAGACAGGGTTCTTGTCGCAACGTTTCAAGGGTTCCGGACATAGTTTCAAATGATCTCTGGACACAGTGGTTATTGTTTTTCCTCCGTCTTTACTGACGACACAAACTTTTCCGTTGTCGTACTTAGAATCTTGTATGACGTAGGGTTCTTGCTCCCACTGATTATCCAGTTTGTGCATCTTTCTTTTTCTTTTTAATACTACCTCTCCAGGCATCAGAGGCTTGGCAGGAGCATTTCGGTTGTAAACATTTTCCTGTTTCTCCGTGCCTTATTTAGACTTTCCTCCACACAGATTTGTACTCTTCTGTATTGCTCTTGCCGATTGACGTCCCAGTTCTCAACAGCGTCGTCTGCCTCCGGTTCTACCACTCCAAGTTCTAGATCCATTGGTAGTTTTCCGGGCCTTGCTCTCATAAGATAGGCTGGAGTGCAGTTAGTTGAGCTTACAGGTATATGGTTGTACAAATCAACCAAATCAGGTAGTAAATCCGGCCATCGATTCCTGTCTTCCAACGGTATGGATCTCAACAAGTCAAGGACAATATGGTTCATCTTTTCACAAAGACCGTTGGTTTGAGGGTGATATGGTGTCGTTCTTATTTTCTTGCACCCGTACATATGACAGAATTCCTTGAATAAATCGGCTTCAAAAGCAGGTCCCTGATCGGTTAAGACTTGCTCGGGATACCCATGCGGTCTGCAGAAGCTTGCTTGAAAGGTCTTCGCGGCCGTCACTGCGGTCTGGTCTTTCACTGGAACGACTACCAGAAATCTGGAGTAATGGTCCACCATGGTCAAGGCGTATGAATATCCAGATCTACTCGGCGACAGTTTGACGTGGTCCAAGGCCACAATCTCCAGGGGACGAGTCGTCCGGATAGGTTGCAGGGGGGCCTTTTGACTACCGTAGTCCTTTCTTCTGAGACCACAGGGTCCACAGTTCCGACACCACCTCTCGACAGAGCTGCGCATCCCTACCCAGTAGAACCGGCATCTCAACAGGGTCTCCAGCTTCCTCCAGCCAAAGTGTCCTGCTTGATCGTGGTACGCTTCCAACACCATTGGGACGTCTGTCTTTGGGACCACTATTTGCCAGACCATTTCATGGGTTCTGGGGTTGACGTATCTTCTGCACAACTTCTCACGGTACAGGAACAACCTGCTTCTCTCGTTCCACAGGAGCTTGGCGGGCATAGGTGCATCCTTTCCAAAGAGGAGCCTTCTTGCTTTAACAACTCCTTGATGTGGCTGACCACTGGATCACTGTCCTGAGTCTCTTTCCAGCTGTGATGGGGTAAAGGATTTAATGTGGCACCATTTTGCTTTCTGTGGACTTGATGCTCGTGGACTACCCCATTTCGATGGAACGCGGGTAGCTCAATTTCTTCCAGGTCGTCCGATTCTTCTTCCGTGTCAGAGTCATGCGGCATTCGGGACAACGCATCAGCATTAGCATTCTTTCGACCTGCCCGGTACTTGATAGTAAACTGGTAATTGGACAACCGAGCCATCCATCGCTGCTCCATGGCGCCCAGCTTGGCGGTTTCCAGGTGCGTTAACGGGTTGTTGTCTGTGTACGCAGTGAACTTATTGGAGGCCAGATAGTGCTTAAATCTTTCAGTAATGGCCCAGACCAGCGCCAGAAACTCTAGCTTGAAACTGCTATAATTTTCCGGATTCCTTTCAGTTGGCCTGAGTTTTCTGCTAGCATATGCGATGACTTTTTCTTGTCCATTCTGCTTCTGACTGAGAACGGCTCCCAACCCTTCATTACTGGCGTCGGTGTACAACAGGAACGGTTGGCTGTAATCAGGATAGGTTAAGATCTCATCACCTGTCAGGATCTCTTTCATCTTTTGGAATGCTTCAGCCTGTTCTTTACCCCAATTAAAGGGAGGGTTTCTGCTCTTTAAAGATTGTCCTACCAGGAGGTCCTGTAAAGGAGCTGCCTTCTTCGTGTAATCTTTCACGAATCTCCTGTAGTAACCCGTTAGTCCCAGGAACTGTCGCACTTCCTTAAGGTTCTTCGGCTCCGGCCACTTCTGGATGGCAGTGACTTTCTCTGGGTCCGGCGCTACTCCTTCCGAACTGACGATGTGCCCCAAGTATTGTACCTTCTGCTTGAGTAGATGGCATTTTGAGGGTTTCAACTTCATCCCGTACCTGGACAGGGACTCAAACACTTCTGCCAGGTGCTTCAGATGGTCCTCATAGGTCTTGGAATACACGATAACGTCGTCTAGGTATAGCAGCACGGTTTCAAAATTGAGATGTCCCAGACAGTTTTCCATCACTCTCTGAAATGTTCCTGGGGCACTACTGAGCCCAAACGGCATTCTGTCGAACTCACAGAGCCCCATTGGGGTGGTGAAAGCCGTTTCTCACGATCCTCCTCAGCCACAGCCACTTGCCAGTAACCACTAGTCAGATCAAGGGTAGAAAAGTAGTTAGCCGTTTTCAGAGCAGCTAATGATTCCTCTATGCGTGGTAGCGGGTATGCATCCTTGTGTGTTATGCGGTTCACCTGCCTGTAATCCACACACATTCTCATACTACCATCTTTCTTTTTAACCAGAACTAGAGGGGCTGCCCAGGGACTACAACTATCCCTTATCACCCAGCTTTCTTCATATCATTCAACATTTCTTTAGCTTTCTGATAGTGAGCTGGAGGTATGGGCCTATACCGCTCTTTGATGGGAGGATGATTGCCTGTAGGGATATGATGTTGTACTCCCTTAATGATCCCAAAATCAAGTGGATTTTTGCTAAACACTTGGGCGTACTCTTGCACCACCCGTAATACCCCTTGCTTCTGGTGAGCGGGAGTGGTGTCCGTCCCAACATGGAGCTGCTGACACCATTCCGCCACCTGAGTTGCTGGGTCATTGTCCTCCTCTAGTTGACAGGGTCTAAGGACTCAGCCGGGAGAATGGAATTATTGTCGACAGCATGAAGTTTAGCAATGGTTGCATAACGGGGTAAATTTACCTCATCACTCCCCAATTGAGAAGCCGTACAGGTACTCTCCCACTCACCACTTCTACTACTCCTCTAGCAGTCATAAGTGTAGGTCTATGTTCTGAATGGTGGGGTTCTACTACAGCTTGGTAATTCTGTCCTCTCAGACCTATGGCTGCCCTGCACCAAATGATCATTTCACTCATTGGGGGTATCACAATAGGATTCGAGTCAGTGACCCGTACATTACCAATTTCGCCGTCGGTAAGCTTCGCTTGTTGCTGACACACCAGGGCCCGGATCTCTCTTTGGATGACTCCTCTCTGCCTTGGTCGGGCAATCTCAGCGAGCTGTTGGAGCAAGAACACTACTTCTTTCCAAACAATTACCAATAACATTAGTACCCAATATTATATTTAGACCATTCTCCTCATTTACAGTCTTCACTACCAGAAGTCCCTGGTCTTTCAACTCCTCTCTTCCCACCTTTACATCTACACATTTTGTTCCAAGTACTTCTACAGGAAGACCATTAGAAGCATATACGGTAAAGTCAAGGCTCGGGGGTTTAAGATCGTCCATTGACCAGTACTTGGTATATAGGGCATCAGGTATGAGGGTGACTTGAGACCCAGTGTCTAGCAATGCTGGAACAGCAATCCCATCTAAAATAATGGACAGGTAGGGTCGCCCGCCCACATACCTGCGGTTCCAGTCTAGGGCCTGGCGGGTATTCTCCTGGGTGTTGGCCCTTGGACCCAGGTTCTGCCCGTTTAAAGGACACTGTGGAGACAAATGACCTTTTCGGTTGCAGCGAAAACAGACGATCTCTCGACGAGAAGGGTGTTGATCAGAGGTTGCTCCTGGGGGTGGCGTTGTCCTCCTCCGGGGGGGCGACGTCTTCTTTCTTCTCCGGTGCATCCACGGGACGTCTTCTTGGGCAGTCCGCTAGCAAGATTTTTCCTTCCTCTTCTTTCCGCAGTTGCAGGGCACTCATAACAGCAGCCAGATTTTTAGTCAGCTGGCGCACCTCTGAACGCAGACAGTCCAATTCACTAGGAGATGTCACCTGCGCTTTGGCTTCAGCCACTAGCGGGGAACAGGGGGTTACTGCCGGTTCCGGAGTGACTTCACCCTGATGATGTTGGGTGGCCACCTCAGGTTTGCCCAGGGCCGCAGCCCTTTTATTGCCATGTCCTTTAGGGCATCAAAGGTAGCATCCGG
>JARQOD010000007.1:96433173-96494984 GCA_033576555.1 Oophaga sylvatica | reverse complement strand
TCTTTTATCGGTGCACTTGTCCATATTTCTCCCCAGTGGATGGCCCTTAAGTGTAAATTGCAGAGACCAGATTGTAATTGTCAAGAAGACCATTACAGAAAGATTAAGGTTAATCGAGAGGCGTTGTAGAGATGAGGGAGAAGAGAGACCGGATCTGTCAGCAAGAAATTTCGTTTTACACAATGGGGTGATGTTTTAAAGGGGAAGGAAAAAAAAAAACCCTGTACATAAAAAGAACATTGAATATTTTGTAGAGACAGCCGGGGAGAGGGACTGGACGAGCGTGGAGAACGACAGGAGTCTGGAGACTTTGATATTGGCTTAAAATGATCAAAGAAAGTGCAGGAAGGAAGTTGATCAATATCGTGCCGAAAGTTGGGGAAAATCCTGTTTTATGTCATTTTTAACTTTAAAATGAAATATCTTCAGCACTGAGATCAGTGATCGGCCTGCACGTCAGCACCAGGGAAGGAGTGAAAAATGTCAAAGAATTTGGGATATTCATATGGAGATCAGGTGAAGGCTGACATGGAGCAGAGCCAAGCATTGGTGTAGCATGTAGGAGGACCAGAGGAGGTTGAGCTGTGCGCCAAATTGTAAGGAGTGCAACATTTTGCTCTCAACACTGATGCCTTTTTAAGGTACAGTGAGAAAACACTAACATTATAATTTATTTTTACACTCCCTTTACAACCCCAGTTTTGTTAGGCTTAGGGCATAGTTAGGACTGGGTTTTGGGTTAAAACTAGGGTTAGGGCTAGGGTATGGTAAGGCCTAGAGTTTGGTTAGAACTAAGGTTTGGTAAGGCCTAGAGTTTGGTTAGGACTAGAGTTTGGATTATGGCTAGGTTTAGATTTAAGACTTTGATAAAGATCAGAGAGTTTTATTGTGATCAGATAGTAGAAGTGGAGAGTTAGTATAGGCATTTACCAAGCAGAGCCTAAAGAAGGCTAGAATAAGTAGGCACCATCATTGAAGGTGTATAAGTTGTAAAACATTTAGAGCAAAGCAAAAGCTCGAGGCTGAAAGACAGAGAAGAAGATCAGGTTCTCAATGAGGATGTTAAACAGTTATTGTTTTAGAAAATAGGGTAAAAGTGAGCCAGGCAGAAAGTATACTAAGTATACCAACTCTTCCTCCCGTCCCCTCCTCATTCATTGTTGCCACCATCGTAAAAATGATCGCACCCATCAGTATCATCATCATCAATATCATAACCACTTCCCTCATCATCACCATTTTCTCGTCCTGTGAGGTGATGTTCTTATCTCGGAACCTATGGAAGGTCTGATGAACTTCCATAGAGGTTGTGATCTCCACATCTCCAGGAGCAGGTTATTATTCTGGACCATTATAGGTGAGGCCTCCAGCTTGTTCCTCTGCAGTGGAGCATCTACCACCTGAGTGTCACAAATGAGGGATAAGGCTTACTTGGGTAACAGAAAAACAGAGGCAAAAGGATCAGTACTGTAGAATTAGTGGCGGAGAGAAGTTCTGAAGATTCGGTCCATTCTGCTCTGCAGATAACAACACAATGTATCAGGAAGATCTGTTCTGTATTTTCAGCATTAAGAAAGGAATTCGCGGAGAGGAAGAAGAAGACATAAAGAAGCTTCTCCAGACTGCCGGAAGTCTGACAGGTAAGAAACTTAGGCTGAAGTCTCCTGAATACTTATCGTCTGGATCATGGCTGCCATCTGGTGACCAAGAAATGTTAGGTTATAATTAGATAGATAGATAGATAGATAGATAGATAGATAGATAGATAGATAGATAGAAAATAGTAGACTGTAATCATTGTATAATAATTCCTCTGTTCCTCAGGGACATTTCCCATTGTCGTCCTGACATACAAGACTTATGGCAGACTGACACAAATTGAGAGCACGTTCCGGAACATGGGGGTTGAAAGGATTTTCGCGCTGGAGAATTACACCCTGGAGGATAACTGCAGATCAAGAGGAAGACATGAAGCCATGTTAAATCTTTTATTCGAAGTTATCAAACAAGTTAGGTTTTCTCTACAACATCCACGAGATCGAATTCAGGAGATGAAAGACAGAAAACAGTTCATCCAAAGGATCATAGGTGACATGGAAAGGTGGGACCGAGTCATCGTGGACAGGCAGAGTCAGACTGACATATCTAGGTGGGAAAAGGCCTACAAGGATAGGCAGGATCAAGTTGACATGGACAGATGTGAAAGGGCTGACTAGGTGCAACCATCATGACATGGACAGGCAGGACCGAGTCAACGTCAACCGGAAAGACCAGGCTGACATGAAACATCAGAACTGGGCTTACATGAATGGGTAGGGCCAGGCTGTCAAGGATGGATGGAACTATGTCGACATGGACAGGTGGCAGCAGAGTGACATGGACAGGCAGAATTGGGCTGACATGGACAGGCGGGAACGAGCTGACATGGATAGGTTGGGTTGGGTCCCCATGGACAGGCAAGACCAATCTGAAGTGACAAGGTGGGATCATTCTAAAATGGACAGGTGGGACCAAGTCAACATGGACAGGGATGACCAAGTTGATGTTGACAGGCGGGACAAGGCTGACATGCATAGAGAGGACCAGGTTGACATGGATAATTGCGACCAGGCCGATATGGACAGGGAGGAGGACAGGAGACATTATGAAGAAGAAATAAAAAATTTAACAGAGAAGTATGAGCTTCAGAGACAATGCGACCAACGATGATACGAGGCTGAAATGAGGGAATATCAGCGGATGATACAACAACTCAAGAAGAAATCTCGCTGTGTCCTCCAGTGAGGAGGCGGCAAGATGATGTCTTCATGAATGATACGTCCACCCATCTGTTGCGACCCCTATATAATCCTATGTATGCAGACTCCTTCCCCCAGACATATCAGCCAGTTTTTATTTCCCATGAGATCAAAAGGTTGGACATATTGATATCCATGGTGGACTGTTGGGCTCAAGGTCAATCCTCTCCACCTTTTATTTCAGAGGCTCGTTCTAGTGTCAATAAAAGGAAATTGACAACCACCGGGGCTACCATGATCTCTGCTTCAGGAGTTGTCGCTCACGTAGGTAAAGCGTATTGCTTGTCTTCCTGGCTGACAATCCCTACAGGTGCTGTAATAGTGGCCATATTGTTTTTTCTTCTAGATGAATCTGCTTTTACTTCTATGTAATAATGCAAATTATGAGCTATTATAAGGCTTATTGTTTTTACATACCAGGTTATGCGCTGCAGAAGACATTCTATAACAACCTCATCTCTGGAGCCAGACATCTGTACAGAAGGGAACGCGGATTATTTTAGTTTTCACAAAGGATGGACATTGACTTCTGTGTGCAGAGTTTGTCTACATCGGGCACAGGTCCGTTTTTTTCCTCTGTCGGCATGTGTCTGGGTTCGTGGGGCTGAGTTGTCGAGCGTGGAACCACTGAAGGACCTTCCTTGGGGTCAAGGCTGGGTCTCAGTTCTCTGGATATAGCTGGGCAGCTGACAGATCTCCTCCGGGCACAATGCATCTTCTGCTACAATGTCATATAATAAACGCTGCAATCATGTTCCTCTCTCTTTTCATGTTGTAATAAATGGAGGGGAAGGAAGAGTTTAAAAATTCTATATATATGAAGAGAGTTATTATTTTTAGCTTCTTCTTCCCCTGCATTTACTGTATAACAATACATCCCATATTCTCTCGGGAGTTCTGCCGTGGCTTGGCCTCCACTTCCCTGATCTTCTGGTGCTGTGGCCCATGTGGTCATGTGGGGTGCTGAGCACATGACTGACAGGCAGCTGACATTGCATTGCAGGTCTCATACATTATAGATAAATTATTCATTTTTAATTCCTCAAAAGAACCCAGCAAAATGGTGGCTAAATCTGAGATTCTTGTGAATTTTGTAGCAAATCTGATTTCCAGTATAACACAATATTTACCTGAAGTTGTCTACAGAACACAACTCTCCCAAATAAAGTCTGTCTAGTGTTTGTTCTTTTGCCTTTTCTCTGTTCATATTAGAGTACATGTGTCATGCACAGTGTAGGAAAGACTAAGGCTACTTTCACACTTGCGTTTTTTTGCGCTGCGCATCTTGCGCTATCGGACGCATGCGCAATGTTCCCCTATCTTTAACATAGCGGGCGCAGGGTCTAGCGCTTGCACGCGTTCATGTGCGTTTGTCGTGCGCTGCGCATTTTCCCGGTGTGCGCCCATACGTGCTAGACGCTACATGTTGCATTTTTTTTTTCGGTCAACCGCTTTAAAAAAACGCGTGCGCACGTGTGCGCATGCTATGCGCAAAAAATAACATTGCAGTCTATGGGGCGCTGGCGTGCGCATGGCTTTGCGCTTGTCAGCGCTTTTGCACGCACGCGATTTTTCTGTAAATAATGGAGCCAGAGATGATGGAGACAGACAGAGATGATGGAGACAGAGATGATGGAGACAGAGATGATGGAGACAGAGATGATGGAGACAGACAGAGATGATGGAGACAGAGATGATGGAGACAGAGATGATGGAGACAGAGATGATGGAGACAGACAGAGATGATGGAGACAGATAGAGATGATGGAGACAGAGATGATGGAGACAGACAGAGATGATGGAGACAGACAGAGATGATGGAGACAGATAGAGATGATGGAGACAGAGATGATGGAGACAGACAGAGATGATGGAGACAGAGATGATGGAGACAGAGATGATGGAGACAGAGATGATGGAGACAGACAGAGATGATGGAGACAGAGATGATGGAGACAGAGATGATGGAGACAGAGATGATGGAGACAGACAGAGATGATGGAGACAGATAGAGATGATGGAGACAGAGATGATGGAGACAGACAGAGATGATGGAGACAGAGATGATGGAGACAGACAGAGATGATGGAGACAGAGATGATGGAGACAGACAGAGATGATGGAGACAGACAGAGATGATGGAGACAGAGATGATGGAGACAGACAGAGATGATGGAGACAGACAGATGATGGAGACAGACAGATGATGGAGACAGACAGAGATGATGGAGACAGACAGAGATGATGAGACAGAGATGATGGAGACAGAGATGATGGAGACAGAGATGATGGAGACAGACAGAGATGATGGAGACAGAGATGATGGAGACAGAGATGATGGAGACAGACAGAGATGATGGAGACAGACAGAGATGATGGAGACAGACAGAGATGATGGAGACAGAGATGATGGAGACAGACAGAGATGATGGAGACAGAGATGATGGAGACAGAGATGATGGAGACAGACAGAGATGATGGAGACAGAGATGATGGAGACAGAGATGATGGAGACAGACAGAGATGATGGAGACAGACAGAGATGATGGAGACAGAGATGATGGAGACAGACAGAGATGATGGAGACAGACAGATGATGGAGACAGACAGAGATGATGGAGACAGACAGAGATGATGGAGACAGAGATGATGGAGACAGACAGAGATGATGGAGACAGAGATGATGGAGACAGACAGAGATGATGGAGACAGAGATGATGGATACAGACAGAGATGATGGAGACAGACAGAGATGATGGAGACAGAGATGATGGAGACAGAGATGATGGAGACAGACAGAGATGATGGAGACAGACAGAGATGATGGAGACAGAGATGATGGAGACAGACAGAGATGATGGAGACAGACAGATGATGGAGACAGACAGATGATGGAGACAGACAGAGATGATGGAGACAGAGATGATGGAGACAGAGATGATGGAGACAGACAGAGATGATGGAGACAGAGATGATGGAGACAGACAGAGATGATGGAGACAGACAGAGATGATGGAGACAGAGATGATGGAGACAGACAGAGATGATAGAAATGTGACACATAGACAACGCATGCGCCAAAAAAAACGCAAACGCATGCAAAAACGCATGAAATCGCAGATAAACGCTGCATTTTTTTGTCGAAATGCGCATGCTGATGCTAATAAAAATCGCAGCGTTTACAAGCGTTTGCATGCGTTTTTTTAATGCGCTTCATGTGCGCTCGAAACGCAGTGCAAAAAAACGCAAGTGTGAAAGTAGCCTAAGTGCAACATGAAGGGATAAGGGGAAGGGAACCCAACACTAGGGAAGGGGAGAATGGAGACCCCTAGGTAGATCTAACGTCACCCTGTCTGCCCTAAGAATCCCTATATAGGTTCCGCACCTATCGCTGAGCAGGATACCTTACCCCTGCCTGACCCTTGCTATAAGCCCTGCATAGGGAAGTTCAGAATGTGCACTAGTCAATCCCCACTACCACTAAAGACAGATGAGACACAGAAACAAGGGGAACACTTAGGTTGAGTACACTCAGAAGGAAACATGGACATCCTCCAAACACCAGAGAGGAAGACAGCCAACTGCTAAAGCTCTAAGCCTCAACAGGGGAAATGGAAATATCACCCGCAACTTCCACCAGCAGGCTGGGTGTCTATAAACACCCCTGTCCAGGTATGTCAACTAGAGCCGGGGGAGGTTGCCACTGGGTACTAAAGTCAGAAGGACTAGAAAGGAGTCTGCAAAGCCAACAGCTGAGACCTTCAGCAGCTAGATGCAGTGTGACTGCAGCCTGACACACCCGTGACACCATGTTCCAGATGTTCTTGGTTGGTCTCCTCCCTCCATATGGAAAGCCTCTACCTTCTCATGAACCATTATTAGGTCCACCTGCCCTCCCGCCCCCTCTACCCAATAGACACAAATCTTCACATCGAGCAGAACCTTCCAATCCTTTGGCCGGTGTAATACATCTGTGGGATGGTTGAACTTGGTGTAGTTTTGTGATTGGCTTCTCCGACCTTCACCGGGTTTCTACTTTCATGATTCTATCTATACAGCGAAAAAGATTCTCCTGAATCTTCTCACCAAAATCTATTAATGTATATACAGCTCTGGCAAAAATTAAGAGGCCACTTTCAAATGTTCAGTTTTTCTGATTTTTCTCTCTTTATATTTTTGAGTAAACTGTAAATTGCTCTTTTATTCTAGAAACTTCTGATAACATGTCTCCGATTTTCCAAGCAATAAATTGTGTATTTTTTTCTGACAAAGAATAAAGGTCAAAATTTCAAATCCCAGAGCTTTCAGACCTGAAATAATGCAAAGAAAACAAGTTCATCATCATTTAGAGACAACAATTCTAATGTTTTACCTCAGGAAGAGTTCAGAAATCAATATTCTGTGGAATAACCATGATTGTTAATCACAGCTTTCATGCGTCTTGGCATGCTTTCCACCAGTCTGTCACACGGCTTTTGGGTGACCTTATGCCGCTCCCTTTACAGAAATGTAAGCAGTTCCTTTTTGTTTGATGACTCATGACTATCCATCTTCCTCTTGATTACATCCCAGAGGTTTTAAATGAGCTTCAGGTCTGGAGAATGGGCTGCCCATGACAGGGTTTTGATGCGGTGGTCTCTTAATTTTTGCCAGAGCTGTAGGTACAGTGGCTTGCAAAAGTATTCACCCCCTTGGCATTTTTTTGTGTTTTGCTACCTCACAACCTGGAATTTTACTGTTTTTTTTTAGAGTTTGCATCAGTTTATGCAGAGAACATGCCGACAACTGTGAACATTTGGTTTTCTTTTTATTGTGTAGCAAACAACTAGGACAAAATAACTAAAAAGTTTAGTATGCAAAGCTAGTTATCCCCCTAAAGTCGGTACTTTGTAGAGCCTCTTTTTGCAGTAATTACAGCTCCAAGTGGCTTTGGATAAGTCTCTATGAGATTTCCACATCTTGCTACTGAGTTTTTTGCTCATTCCTCAAGATAAAACTTAGTTACATAGTTTCATAGGTTGAAAAAAGACCCCGGTCCATCAAGTTCACCCTTTCTCCACCAATTGTACATTTTGTCACTAAATTATCTATAACCTCCCATGTTCTGTGTATCGAGGAAATCATCCAGCTCTTGTATAAAAGCTGTTATAGAGTCGGCCATTACTGCCTCTTTTGGTCGGTGTGGAGACACAGGATTCAGTGGGTGCTTTCATCAGCTGGCCCGGCTGTCTTTAGAAAGACTGCATAGACCAGGGCTCATACCACTGAACGCCCACTCTCTCCCCGTGGGCAGAACACTACTCAGACAACACAGGATGAGTGTAAAACTGTGACAATAATTTATTGAACCACAACACTCAATATTATATAGAACAGTCCCACCAAATACCCAAGATGGTGCAGAGTCTTACCCTTCTGCTGACTCGCTGAGATTAGAGCTGCTTCCAGTGTTGCATCCCCCCACCAGTGGCTCCCTGCTTTTGAGAGGAGGTAACAACAGGCTTAGGAAGCTAAACGAGAGCAATGAGATATGTGGCCAGGTGACCCGACCTGGACTCTTTAAGACGTCTCTGTGGTTTCAGTGATGGTCAATGAAGCAGTCCTGTTTTCTTACAGCTGGGGCCATGGTCCCCTAAGCTGAGATCCTGAAGAGTTCCCTGACCAGGAGAAAAAGTCTCGTTATATAGTTCACAACTGGCCTTCAACCAGCATCCAGAGGTCAGAGAGAGATGTGAATGAGGCCAACATGCGTTGTTCAATTATGAAAGCTATTTGCCTAGTTTTTCCTCCTGTGTTTGGGAATGCCACCAAACTGTCTGACATGGACAATGTATGTAGTCACATATCAGCACATATCATTGTTCAGTGGCCATGCATCACTGTTTTACAAAGATAACAGAAGATAAACTGTAGGAGATAATATTAGAGGTAAATATTCGTCCTACGAGAAGAATCAACACTTCAGACAACAGTTTATGATTCTGGGCCTACACAATGTACGTCTAACATAATTATGTTGGCACTCCACAGTCTGACTGCTCTAACTGTAAAGAAGCCTTTCCTATTTAGAGGACGGAATCGCCTTTCTTCCCCCATAATGAGCCCCCTGGTCCTCAGTATGGTCCTTGGAAGGAATAAGTCCTGTGCCGTCCTCTGTACTGACCACACATATATTTATACATACAGTACAGATCCTTGTGGTCTCTTTCAATGCTCCCAGTACAGATCCTTGCAGTCCCAACTGCTCCCAGTACAGATCCCTGTGGTCCCCACTGCTCCCAGTACAGATCCCTGCGGTCCCCATTGCTCCCAGTACAGATCCCTGCGGTCTCCACTGCTCCCAGTACAGATCCCTGTGGTAACCCACTGCTCCCAGTACAGATCCCTGCGGTCCCCACTGCTCCCAGTACAGATCCCTGCGGTCCCCACCGCTGACTATATCCCATTTAGAGAACGTACCATTTATGACGACCGTTTGTTTCCTGTCATTTAGCCAATTCCTTCCCCATCTGCATACAGTTTCCCCCAGTCCCGGCTTCTGGAGCTTCAGTATAAGGCTGTTATGTGGAACTGTATCAAATGCTTTTGCAAAGTCCAGATAAATCCCATCAGGTGCACGACCAACATCCAGATCTGCACTCACCTCCTCATAGAAGCCCAACATGTCAGACACAACTTATGGCACTGTCACACTAAGCGAGATCGCTAACGAGATCGCGAAAGTCAGCGATTTCATGACGCAGTAGCGATTCATTGAGCAGTAGCGATCTGCTGTGTCGCTGATCATGTCTGTAGCAGCGATGTGGCCCCTGCTGAGATGTCGCTGATCGCTCATGAATGTTCTGAGCCGTTTTTTGGTCGTTGGTGTCCCGCTGGTGAGCCTGAATCGCTGAGTGACACCCTTTATGAACGACTTCACCAGCGTCGCAGGTGGGACTAGGTTTTCCCCACGACCGCAGAGGTCGTTATACAGATCGCTGATGAGATGTATTTGGAATCTAACTAGCGATCACATAGCGATCTCACTAGTGATCTCGCCAGGTCGTGTCGTTATCGAGATCGCTGGTGCGATTGCTAACTGTGACAGTGCCTTTATCCTTCATGAATCCGTGCTGGTTGTCAGTTATTATATTATTCTCTGCAATATATTTCTGCAGATCATTTCTCATAATGCCCTCATATATGTTACACACCACTGATGTCAGGCTTACCGGACGGTAGTGTCCTGGATCCACCTTCTTACCTTACCTTAAATATCGGCACCACGTGAGCCTCCTCCAATCCTGTGGCACCATCCCCTGTTCTAAGAGAGTCTGAGAATATGAGATCCAGCGGTCTGTCAGTTACTGAGCTCAGCTCCCCCAGTATCCGTGGATGAATCCCATCTGGGCCGGGGGATTTGTCAATGTTTTATTTGCTCAGATCCCTGGAGCAGACAGTTCATTAGTGAACATGGATGAAAAGTGTCTGTTTAATATCTCAGCCTTTTCTTTGTCCTCTATAATTATCTTATTATTGTCTTAAGGGCCCAGAAATGTAACTTTTATTAGTTAAAGGTAAAATTACTCATAAATTAGGGTCAAAGAGATATAACAATGAAGTCTTATCCTAAATAGAAAATATTAACTAGGGGGAGGGGGATAGTGAGCTCTCTCTTGGAAGAAGTGGATAGTGAGCTCTCTCTAGGGGGAGGGGGATAGTGAGCTCTCTCTAGGGGGAGGGAGATAGTGAGCTCTCTCTAGGGGGAGGGGGATAGTGAGCTCTCTCTTGGGAGAAGGGGATAGTGAGCTCTCTCTAGGGGGAGGGGGATAGTGAACTCTCGCTAGGGGAGGGGATAGTGACTCTCTCTAGGGGAGGAGATAGTGAGCTCTCTCTAGGGGGGGGGATAGTGAGCTCTCTCTGGAGAGGGGATAGTGAGCTCTCTCTAGGGGGAGTGGGATAGTGAACTCTCGCTAGGGGAGGGGATAGTGAAGTCTCTCTAGGGAGAGGAGGATAGTGAGCTCTCTCAAGGGGGAGGGAGATAGTGAGCTCTCTCTAAGAGAGGGAGATAGTGAACGGTCTCTAGGGGAGGGGGATAGTGAGCTCTCTCTGAGGGGAGGGAGATAGTGAGCTCTCTCTGGGGGAGGGGGATAGTGAGCCTCTCTCTAGGGGGAGGGGAATAGTGAGCTCTCTCTAGGGGAGGGGGATAGTGAGCTCTCTCTTGGGGAGGGGGATAGTGAGCTCTTTCTAGGGGGAGGGGGATAGTGAGCTCTCTCTAGGGGGAGGGGGATAGTGAGCTCTCTCTAGGGGGAGGGGGATAGTGAACTCTCGCTAGGGGGAGGGGGATAGTGAACTCTCTCTAGGGAGAGGAGGATAGTGAGCTCTCTCAAGGGGAGGGAGATAGTGAGCTCTCTCTAGGGGGAGGGAGATAGTGAACGCTCTCTAGGGGGAGGGGGATAGTGAGCTCTCTCTGGGGGGAGGGAGATAGTGAGCTCTCTCTAGGGGGAGGGGGATAGTGAGCTCTCTCTAGGGGGAGGGGGATAGTGAGCTCTCTCTAGGGGGAGGGAGATAGTGAGCTCTCTCTAGGGGGAGGGAGATAGTGAATTCTCTCTAAGGGGAGGGGGATAGTGAACAATTAAGTTCATAGCAGAAATTATCCTAGGTAAAACTATTGGTGATTTAGGGAGACAACAATAGTAAAGCAAAATAAGGGAACCGACGCACATAATCTCAGGGTCACCAATAACTGAAAAGGGATTTTCTAATCATGTGAGATAGTCAGCGAGGAAGCTTAATATGTAGCACAGAATTAGTAATATATGGACATGATGTAGACCATCACAACATCATCAGATTGGATGAGTACATCCTCCATTATGTATTGTATTTTCTCTTGACCACTGCCATGAATTTCATGGGTTAATTATCTTATTACCTGTATTTGAACCTTTCTAACATGCTGTGATGGGTTTTCCTTTATTTACACCATGTCCATATATTACAAATTCTGTGCTGTATATTAAGCTTCCTCGCTGACTATCTCACATGATTAGAAAAGCCCTTTTCAATTATTGGTGACCCTGAGATTATGTAGGTCACTTCTCTTATTTTGCTTTACTATTGGTGCTGTCTTTACCAGGATACTTTCTGCTATGTACTTAATTGTTCTTTTTTTCTGATTTCTGGTAGGGAAAATATACCATACTGAGAGCCATCATCTACAGCTTTTAGCACAACCAGAAGATTCTATGTCCCACTGAATACTACTCCAGCTCCTTCAGGTTAGATGTTTCCTCTGGTGAACAGCAATCTTCAAATCTGACCACAGATTCTCAATTGGATTAAGGTCGGGGCTGTGACTCGGCTTCCCTTAAACCACTCAAGCAGTATGCTTTCAATGATTGTCTTGTTGGAAGGTGAACCTTCGTCCCAGTCTCAAATCACTGACAAACTGAAACAGGTTCTGCTCAAGATCCTGTTTTTTTCGCACCATCAATCTGTACCTCGACTCAAACCATTTTCCCTGACCCTGTTGCCAAAAAATATGCCCACAGGATCATGTTGCAACCACTATGTTTCAAGGTGGGGATGGTGTTCTTGGGGTGATGAGCTGTGTTGGTTTGGAACCAGACATACAGTTTACATTGGTGGACAAAAAGTTATTTTGGTCTCATTTGACCACAGCTTTGCCTCCATACATTTAGGGAGTCTCCCACATGTCTTTCAACAAACTCAAAACGACCCTTACAATTTGTGTAAGTGAAGGCTATTTCCTGACCCCTCTTCCATGAAGGTCACCTCTGTGGAGCTTACAGCTTATTGTGGTCATATGGACAGATACTCCAGTCTCAGATTGGGAACTCTGCAGTTCCTTCAGAGTTAACTTTAGTCTCTTTGTCTTTGCCTTTCTGATTAATGCCTGGGCTGTGAGTTTTGGGGGGCGCACTCTGTTGACAGGTTTGTTGTGGTACCATGTTCTTTCCATTTGACGACACTGGATTTGATGGCTCTCTGGGTGATCATCTGAGATTGGGAGATTTTTATAACCTACCCTGACTTGTAATTCTCAACAACTTTGTCTCTGAGTTGCTTAGAGATCTCCTTCGTCTTCATTATTATTGTTATTATTTTTTAGGGCCATAATTACATTTGATATTGTTAACAATATAACAATGTATCAATACTGGCGAGTCTGCCACTACCCGGTAATTATCCTAAGATGCTTTCAGATATTGTAAGTGCATTTTATATGATTGAAAGGGCTGTGAAGGTGAATGTGACGACTCCTCTGACACTTTGTGCTTATTTAGGGGTTGTAATGATAAGTCTGCACTGTTTGCATCCTGTGTCTGAGGGAGAGGGAAGTCCTTACCTCCCGAAATGCGTTACAAGGACTTTTATTATAATTTTGATTAATAAATACACATTAGACATATATTATTATACTCGAATGATCACTGGTGGAGCCGCGAGGAGGACTCACACCTTCTGTGTGGATCCCGAGGCAATCTGACTGGGTAAGTCCATGTGTATCTACTGCCCCTACAGAGGAGTAAGTCACCATTGAACCTTCCAGATTTTATGGTACTTAGTTTTATTCTGCCTCTGAGCGTAGGATATTTTCTCTTTCAGCTCTTCATATCTACCACACTTCTTCTCCTAGCCCCGTTAATCCTCACACACCTTGAAGTCTCTTCATCCAAACAATTTTGTGACTTGGAATATTCTTAAACTTTCCACCTTCCCCCTGACAACATGACACGATGAGATTGGTAAAATTAGTTCAGTCTGTTTATTGAAGAAGACGTTAAAGCAGAGAAGGTCTAGATCTCTGGAGACTGTAGTCCCAAAGGTGACCTTCATGTGAAGGGATCTAGAATATAAGAGTTTTGGTCTCCTGGATATTTCCAGCATCAATCTAGAAAATTTTTTTTCTCCTGCACCATCTTCCGATTAGAACCAATGTGCTACATACGATGAGCCCATAGAAGACGTTCTTCTGTTAGGAGAAAGATATAAGCAGTGAATTGGGAAATATATACTCATTGTCATAATCACATTAAATAAAACCATGAGATCTACACAACGTGCGACCTAGTAAATACTGATCTTTGGCTTCTATGAGATCTCCAATAACAAGTGCTCCATATGTGATGGACTTATCGAGAGCTTTAACGTTGACATGTCCCACCTAAAGCTGCTCAGCCACGAGTAAACGTTCGTGATGAAAAGCCATAAGATATATCCACCTCATCCTTTTCTTCTCTTCACAGATATCATGTTACATTTGGATGCCACTCAGTTCTGTATCTTTACTTGATAGAAAGCCAAATACTAATCAGCCTGGTATTCCGGGGGTCATACTTGATAAAGTCTTGTGTGTAGCACCACTTATCTCCGCAATCTTCTCTTACTCATTTACCACATTACATGGCTGGTCACAGTCCAGGGATAAGATGTACATTATCCTGTCTGAGGTCATAAGGAAGTTAGGTAAAATGATAAATATGGAAATTCAGGGGTTATGGATGGTTGGAGAGTCGGACTTCATCTACAGGGTCCATGGCTCAGATGTGAGAACATTTGTAGACATTTTTTATATTTTAGAGGAACTTTCCATTCTTAGCCTACACAGCTGGCATGGCAGTCTATATATAAGATACAATACTAAGAATCTAAACTGACATTCCCACTGGATTCAGCATTGATCGATGACATTGTGGGCTCATGTACCCCGCCATATACCTGCTACCTACCAATATTTGGTGCTGCTGCTGCTGGTTTTTCTTATGCACTGGAAAAGAAGACAGAAAAGAGTCAGGAACATCCCACAAATAAATTGCATCTCCCAGTAGGTGTCATCATCAATCATCCTAAAAAAAAGTTCTAGATGTGCAAAGAGCATAAAGTCTGGAGATGGTTTCAGAGCTCCACTGGATGACAGAGGACACGAGCATCTCCATTACCTCTCTGGAAGGTTTGGAGAAAGACTTGTTGCTTTTGTATAGGAATCGGGTACGGGTACTTCTCATTCTCGGTGAAGAGCACCAGTTCGGAGGCCCATCGGGAGATGCTGGGCTGGTTGGTAAGAATCCGCTGCTTCTCCTCTTCATCACTCTTGAGTAAGTCATCCACCACCACCATCACGTTGTCACGACCTTAGAAAAGAAGATATCCCACCTTTAGCTTTACAATCTAAGAAAGGAGCAATGCAATCTCCTACGAATCAGAGCTTAGGCTGGCACCGGAAAGGCTTGAATGCTTGATGCAGATTAATTAGTAACTTGGTGATTTATTGGTTTATTTTATCACTGATAATTTCTTAAGAAAAAAGACAGTAAACAAACACCACTAAACATAATGTAACAATGATCCCTGCTCTTTCAGAGTTGTAACTCTACTTTCCAAAAATCCTGATGTGAACCTGATGGATCTCTTGCCCATATGTTCAGAAGTGTCCAGTTGACATTGGATTTATCAAATTTGTCATGATACCACCTAACACGAGACTTGTATAATACTGGTGTCTAATTACATGGACAAGGAACTATTGGGCCACCATAAGCCCCAGGTACAACTACTTCACCTCTGGCCACTGAGGAGCTTCAGACCTTTATATGACTACGGAATAATGAGGACAGTAGCATCTCTATGTATTGGAGTAATAGAGACTTATAAATGTTGGCAAACATTTCTACGGCCAAAAATAGAGAAAAAAGGACTAAAGAGGTAGAGTTCAGTCTTCCCAAGCCATGAATTGTCTAGAGGACACTAGGTTGTCCTCATGGTCAACAGAGTATTGGAGGATCCCATCATAATCTGAGGGACAAGATTCTACTGTGTGTCCACCTTTGGAAAATTCATGGTTATGGAACAAAAGTAAAGCATGTAGCTGATACAACCGTATCCCTCACCCCAGAGTCTTCATCCACACTTTACCTAGTGTCTCTGAGAGTTCCTGGAGCTCCAGGTCATACAAGGAGTCGGTGACGTCTGTGAGGTTTAGTCTCCCTGACGCTTGGTGTGGTAGAGGATGGAGAAGGAATGTTTCTGCATCTCCGACCTCCATTCTGCTTGGTTGTTGTTGATTATAGGCAGGTGGGTGACTCTGCCCAGGAGGTCTTTGTAGGTTGGGGACCGCAGATGGTTGAGCATCCATAGAGCATTGCCTTCTGCTGCCCGGGAGGTCACTGCTACATCCAGCTTTTCTGATTTCATTCTGGCAACTGACAGAGTATAAGATGAGTAGTCCAGTTACTAATCTAGTGGACAACATCTGCAAGGAGTTTGTATGTTCTCCCCGTGTTTGCGTGGGTTTCCTCCGGGTTCTCTGGTTTCCTCCCACACTCCAAAAACATACTGATAGGGAATCTAGATTGTGAGCCCCATCGGGGACAGCGACGATAATGTGTGCAAACTGTAAAGAGCTGCGGAATATGATAGCGCTGTATAAAAAATAAAGATTATTATTATTAAATTATTAAATGGCAGGGTCTGCTTCTGCCATAATGACTCCCACTCTTGATAACTGCTCCTCACAATATTGGGCTCGGGTATTGTGTGGTCGACACTTTACCAGGAGGCTACTGTCTGCATTCAGACCCATGTTTCATGTGAAACCTGGCAGTTTTCAAGGAGTCTCAAATGTAAATGTGAACTGAGCCTAATATTAATATTATTAATACCACAAGTATGACTATTACTACTTACATTACAGAAGCTACTGCTGCCAATACTGCTAAAAGTAATGCTGCAGGTCCTCCTAGTACTACGACGAGTACCATACTCACAAATACTGTGACTGCTACGTACTAACAATTGTAGCACTGCCGTCATTTACTACTCCTAGAACCAAGATACTACTGCACACAATACTACTCTTCTTGGTACTACTAATAATACACAAAATGGGAAAAAACAAATAAAAACACTGCAAAAATGCCGTGTGTGAACATACTCCAATGCTAAAAATGCTCCTAATAACAACATCTATGACTACAACTACGAAAACCATTATCATGGCAACTACTACAACTATGACCACTACTACTACAGCGAGTGCTACTGCTAATACTTCTAATACTACAACTAATATTAAAGCCAATACCATGACAACTGCTAGCAATTATGACAAGTAATACAAGAGCTAGTAATACGTCAATTACAACTACTAATAGTACCGTGACATCTTCTGCTATCACAACTATTACTACTGTAAAGGTAAAGTAAAAATGGACATTTCTGTCTTTTCAGAGGAAAATGTCTCGTGTTACAGTAAAGACTAGTGCTGAGTATTCCGATACTGCAAATATCGGCTATCGATACTGAGTTACGATACTTTTTGCATATCGAATACTGGAATCGGAAGTTCCCATACATAATGCTATACATAGTCAATACTGTAGAATCACACTGACAGCTCACAAAACACTAGATATACACACATAATACATACAGTCAGGGCCAGAAATATTTGGACAGTGACACAATTTTCGCGAGTTGGGCTCTGCATGCCACCACATTGGATTTGAAATGAAACCTCTACAACAGAATTCAAGTGCAGATTGTAACGTTTAATTTGAAGGGTTGAACAAAAATATGTGTTAGAAAATGTAGGAATTGTACACATTTCTTTACAAACACTCCACATTTTAGGAGGTCAAAAGTAATTGGACAAATAAACATAACCCAAACAAAATATTTTTATTTTCAATATTTTGTGGCGAATCCTTTGGAGGCAATCACTGCCTTAAGTCTGGAACCCATGGACATCACCAAACGCTGGGTTTCCTCCTTCTTAATGCTTTGCCAGGCCTTTACAGCCGCAGCCTTCAGGTCTTGCTTGTTTGTGGGTCTTTCCCTCTTAAGTCTGGATTTCAGCAAGTGAAATGCATGCTCAATTGGGTTAAGATCTGGTGATTGACTTGGCCATTGAAGAATGTTCCACTTTTTTGCACTCATGAACTCCTGTGTAGCTTTGGCTGTATGCTTGGGGTCATTATCCATCTGTACTATGAAGCGCCGTCCAATCAAGTTTGCAGCATTTGGCTGAATCTGGGCTGAAAGTATATCCCGGTACACTTCAGAATTCATCCGGCTACTCTTGTCTGCTGTTATGTCATCAATAAACACAAGTGACCCAGTGCCATTGAAAGCCATGCATGCCATGCCATCACGTTGCCTCCACCATGTTTTACAGAGGATGTGGTGTGCCTTGGATCATGTGCCGTTCCCTTTCTTCTCCAAACTTTTGGCTTCCCATCATTCTGGTACAGGTTGATCTTTGTCTCATCTGTCCATAGAATACTTTTCCAGAACTGAGCTCGCTTCTGGAGGTGTTTTTCAGCAAATTTAACTCTGGCCTGTCTATTTTTGGAATTGATGAATGGTTTGCATCTAGATGTGAACCCTTTGTATTTACTTTCATGGAGTCTTCTCTTTACTGTTGACTTAGAGACAGATACACCTACTTCACTGAGAGTGTTCTGGACTTCAGTTGATGTTGTGAACGGGTTCTTCTTCACCAAAGAAAGTATTGCGGCATCATCCACCACTGTTGTCTTCCGTGGGCTCCCAGGTCTTTTTGATTGATGAGTTCACCAGTGCTTTCTTTCTTTCTCAGGATGTACCAAATTGTAGATTTTGCCACTTCTAATGTTGTAGCAATTTCTTGGATTGGTTTTTTTTCTGTTTTTTGCAGCTTAAGGATGGCTTGTTTCACCTGCATGGAGAGCTCCTGTGACCGCATGTTTCCTTCACAGCAAAACCTTCCAAATGCAAACACCACACCTCAAATCAACTCCAGCCCTTTCATATGCTTAATTGAGAATGACATAACAAAGGGATTGCCCACACCTGTCCATGAAATAGCCTTGGAGTCATTTGTCCAATTACTTTTGGTTCCTTTAAAAACAGGGTGGCACATGTTAAGGAGCTGAAACTCCTAAACCCTTCATCCAATGTTAATGTGGATACCCTCAAATGAAAGCTGAAAGTCTGACTTCAACTGCATCTGAATTGTTTTGTTTCAAATTCATTGTGGTAATGTCTAGAACCAAAATTAGATAAATGTTGTCTCTGTCCAAATATTTATGGACCTAACTGTATATATACAGTACAGACCAAAAGTTTGGACACACCTTCTCATTCAACGATTTTTCTGTATTTTCATGACTGTGAAAATTGTACATTCACACTGAAGGCATCAAAACTATGAATTATCACATGTGGAATTATACATTACACTTTACAAAAAAGTGTGAAACAACTGAAAATATGTCTTATATTCTAGGTTCTTCACCTTTTGCTTTGATTACTGCTTTGCACGCAGAAAAGGTGAACGGATGGACTCTACATGCCTGGTTCCCACCGTGAAGCATGGAGGAGGGGTGTGATGTGTGGGGGTGCTTTGCTGGTGACACTGTTGGGGATTTATTCAGAATTGAAGGCATACTGGACCAGCATGGCTACCACAGCATCTTGCAGCAGCATGCTATTCCATCCGGTTTACGTTTAGTTGGACCATCATTATTTTTCAACAGGACAATGACCCCAAACACCTCCAGGCTGTGTAAGGGCTATTTGACCAAGAAGGAGAGTGATGGGGTGCTACCCAGATGACCTGGCCTCCACAGTCACCAGACCTGAACCCAATCCAGATGGTTTGGGGTGAGCTGGACCGCTCACCGCTTCAATTCTGAATAAATCCCCAACAGTGTCACCAGCAAAGCCCCCCACACCATCACACCACCTCCTCCATGCTTCACGGTGGGAACCAGGCATGTAGAATCCATCCGTTCACCTTTTCTGCGTGCAAAGCAGTCATCAAAGCAAAAGGTGAAGAACCTAGAATATAAGACATATTTTCAGTTGTTTCACACTTTTTTGTAAAGTGTAATGTATAATTCCACATGTGATAATTCATAGTTTTGATGCCTTCAGTGTGATTCTACAATTATCATAGTCATGAAAATACAGAAAAATCTTTCAATGAGAAGGTGTGTCCAAACTTTTGGTCTGTACTGTGTATATATATATATATAATTATTAGTATATAATGTCATTGTATATATATATATATATATATATTTATAGTTCATACACTTCTACATAGTATAATAGCGCTAATTAAATTGCCGGCTTTTGTGAAATCACAGAAGCCGACATGAAATGATACATTGTTTAGACACAGTTAACCATTCATTTCATGTAGTTTGATATATGGTTTTCACTAACAATTACATGAGTGTATGTGTGCAAAATTTCATACATGTAAGGGTTAATTAAAGTGTAAATTTGTTGAAAAAAAATGCGTGGGCTCCCGCGGTATTTTCTCCACTGGACAGGGAAGCCAGCGAGTGGGGGCAGATAATAATAGCCTAGGGAGGGAACATTTTTTTTGTGCCCCCCCTGGCTACTAACATCTGCCCCAGCCACCCCAGAAAAGGCAAATCTATAATTAGATTCGCCCTTTCTGGCACTTAGCCCATCTATTCCCATTGCCCTGTAGCGGTGGCTAATGGGTTAATAATGGGTTAAAGCCACCTTGCTCTTGAAAGGTGACTTTAGAGGTACTGTCACCCTAAGCGAGATCGCAAACGAGATCACTTAAGCGTTAGCGATTTTATGACGCAGTAACGATCTCATTAGCGACTAGCTGTGTGTGACATGTAGCAGTGATGTGGCCTCTGCTGAGATGTCGTTGATCTCTTATGAACGTTCTGAGCCGTTTTTTGGTCGTTGGTGTCCCGCTGGTGAGCCTGAATCGCTGAGTGTGACACCCTTTATGAACAACTTTACCAGCGTCGCAGGTGGGACTAGGTTTTCCCAACGACCGCAGAGGTCGTTATACAGATCGCTGATCTCTGATGAGATCTTTGTGTTTGGAAGCTAACTAGCGACCACATAGTGATCACATAGCGATCACACCAACGATCTCGCCAGGTCGTGTCGTTGTCGTGATCGCTAAGTGTGACAGTGCCTTAAGCCAGGCTAATAATTGAGAGTTGTCAATTAGACAACTATCAATTATTAATCCTATTGTATGAAATAAAAATAAAACACACACACTTTAATTAAAAATCATTTTAATAATCACACAGTTTTTGACCATCTTTTATTTTACTGCCATTCCTTGCGAAGCCCTTGGTCTCCTGTAATAAAAATAAAATAATAAAGCAACATTATTCTTACCTATCCGGTGCTGTCAGGTCCCACGCTGTAATCTTTCACAAACGGTTAACTGGCTTACAGCTAGCAGCGCAGCTAATGCTGGCAGCTCAGCTGTAAGCCCCCCAATGAAGAAGTTCCTCTCCCGGCAGACAAGAGAGGAAATGATTAGTATGGGAAGCTTAATTGATTGCTTCCCAGGCTAATCACTTCAGGTCAGCCGGGGACTCCCTCTGACGTCACTGATGCTGTGCGGTGTCCCCGGCTAACCTGAACTGATTAGCCTGGGAAGCAATCAATGAAGCTTCCCACACTAATCACTTCCTCTCCTGTCAGCTGGGAGAAGAGATGATTCATTCGGGGTTTACTGCGAGGCTGGCAGCATTAGCTGCGGTCCCTGCAGTAAACGTTAACCCTTTGTGAAGGATTACATTGGGGGACCTGACTGAACACCGGATAGGTAAGAATAATGTTGGTTTATTATTTTATTTTTATTACAGGAGAACAAGGGCTTCGCAAGGAATGGCAGGAGAGGAAGTGATTAGCTGGGAAGCTTAATTGATTGCTTCCCAGGCTAATCAGTTCAGGTCAGCCGGGGACACCGCACAGCATCAGTGACGTCAGAGGGAGTCCCCGACTGACCTGAAGTGAACTGATTAGCCTGGGAAGCAATCAATTAAGCTTCCCAGCTAATCACTTCCTCTCCTGTCGGCTGGGAGAGGAACGTCTTCATACGGGTGCTTACAGCTGTGCTGCTTGCTGTAAGCCACTTAACCCTTTGTGAAGGATTGCAGCGTGGGACCTGACAGAGCACCAGATAGGTAAGAATAATGTTGCTTTATTATTTTATTTTTATTACGGGAGAACAAGGGCTTCGCAAGGAATGGCAGTAAAATAAAAGATGGTCAAAAACTGTGTCTTTATTTCATTAAAATGATTTTTAATTAAAGTGTGTGTGTGTTTTATTTTTATTTCATACAATAGGATTAATAATTGATAGTTGTCTAATTGACAGCTCTCAATTATTAACCTGGCTTAAAGTCACCTTTCAATAGCAAGGTGGCTTTAACCCATTATTAACCCGTTCGCCACAGCTACAGGGCAATGGGAATAGACGGGCTAAGTGCCAGAAAGGGCGCATCTAATTATAAATTTGCCTTTTCTGGGGTGTCTGGGGGCAGATGTTAGTAGCCGGGAGGGGCACAAAATAAATGCACCCTCCCTAGGCTTATATTATCCCCTGGCTTTGTCTGTCTGGTGGAGAAAATACCGCGGGAGCCCACGCATTTTTTTCAACGAATTTACACCTTTAATTAACCCCTACATGTATGAAATTTTGCACACATACACTCATGTAATTGTTAGTGAAAACCATATATCAAAATACATGAAATTACATGGTTAACTGTATGTAAACCATGTGTCATTTCATGTTGGGTCTGTAATTTCACAAAAGCCGGCAATTGAATTAGCGGCTATTACAGTATGTAGAAGTGTATGAACTATAAATATATATATATACAGTACAGACCAAAAGTTTGGACACACCTTCTCATTCAAAGATTTCTCTGTATTTTCATGACTATGAAAATTGTAGAATCACACTGAAGTCATCAAAACTATGAATTATCACATGTGGAATTATACATTACACTTTACAAAAAAGTGTGAAACAACTGAAAATATGTCTTATATTCTAGGTTCTTCACCTTTTGCTTTGATGACTGCTTTGCACGCAGAAAAGGTGAACGGATGGACTCTACATGCCTGGTTCCCACCGTGAAGCATGGAGGAGGTGGTGTGATGGTGTGGGGGTGCTGTGCTGGTGACACTGTTGGGGATTATTCAATATTGAAGGCATAGTGAACCAGCATGGCCACCACAGCATCTTGCATCGCATGCTATTCCATCCGGTTTGCGTTTAGTTGGACCATCATTTATTTTTCAACAGGACAATGACCCCAAACACCTCCAGACTGTGTAAGGGCTATTTGACCGAGAAGGAGAGTGATGGGGTGCTACGCCAGATGACCTGGCCTCCACAGTCACCTGACCTGAACCCAATCAAGATGGTTTGGGGTGAGCTGGACCGCTCACCGCTTCAATTCTGAATAAATCCCCAACAGTGTCACCAGCAAAGCACCCCCACACATCACACCACCTCCTCCATGCTTCACGGTGGGAACCAGGCATGTAGAGTCCATCCGTTCACCTTTTCTGCGTGCAAAGCAGTCATCAAAGCAAAAGGTGAAGAACCTAGAATATAAGACATATTTTCAGTGGTTTCACACTTTTTTGTAAAGTGTAATGTATAATTCCACATGTGATAATTCATAGTTTTGATGTCTTCAGTGTGATTCTACAATTTTCACAGTCATGAAAATACAGAAAAATCTTTGAATGAGAAGGTGTGTCCAAACTTTTGGTCTGTACTGTATATATGTGTATATATGTATATGTATGTATGTGTGTATATTTAGTGTTTACAAGGAAAGAAAGGGTTTATTTTAGTTCCGATATTTCTGTCCCGTTGACTTGCATCGGTTTCCGGTATCGGAGTCGGCGATATCTGATACTTTTTGGGTATCGGGCCGATCTCATCCGATCTGATATTTCTTGATATCGGAAAGTATCGCTGAACACCAGTAAAGACACAAAATGTGAGCGAAATAAAGGTATAGCGTCCATAAAATCCCTTCCGGAGACGGTGAGGACGGGGGAATTTGTGCAAAAGATTTGTGACTTTCTAGAAAAGTAAGAATTGATGAATCGACCGCAAACATCAGAAAAACAAAAAGCACGATCATTGTGGGGACACGAAAACACGAAAAAGCACAAAATGCAGGAAAAAGAATTTGGTGCAAATCGAAAACAGGAGAGAAAAAAAGTGCAAATGTGACAATGGATGAGAGCGGAAAAGTGATCTTCAGGACCGCCCGCCATTACCTGAGGCCTGGTGCTGGGGTCTCCTCACCCGAATAACAGGAACCTGCCAGAAAAAGGAAAAGTGAAAGTAGAAAACAGAGGAGAAGGAGGAGGAGGGGAGGAGGAGGAGGAGGAGGAGGAGGAGAGGAGGAGGAGGAGGAGGAGGAGGAGGAGGAGGAGGAGGAGGAGGAGGAGGAGGAGGAGGAGGAGGAGGCTGACTTACCGGAAAAGACCTAGAGACAGAGTGAGGAGAGAAAGAGGGAGACATAAAGGACAGCAACAAGAGAGAGACCTCAACCCCGACAGAGACAGACATGAGCTCCAGTCATGGAGGGAGGTGAGTCCTGGACCAGAGCAAGTGAGCAGCGCAGACATGTCACATATATACATGTATACAGTCACATAGATACAGTCACATGTATACAGTCACATAGATACATGTATACTGTCACATATATACGGTCACAAAGATACAGTCACATATATACATATATACGGTCACATACTGTATATACTGTCACATATATACGTCACAAAGATACAGTCACATATATACATGTATACGGTCACATGTATACAGTCACATAGATACAGTCATATATATACAGTCACATGTATACGGTCACATATATACTGTCACATATACTGTCACATAGATACAGTCATATATATACAGTCACATGTATACAGTCAATACTGTATATACAGTCACATAGATACGGTCACATGTGTACGGTCACATGTATATGGTCACATATATACAGTCACATGTATACAGTCACATAGATACGGTCACGTATGTACAGTCACATGTATACAGTCACATAGATACGGTCACATATACACCACAGACATATATATATACAGTCACATATAGAAATATAGTCACATATACAGTTCACAAAAAATGTGTGAAGTCATATTTGAATGTGACACCGACAACTGATGTGCCCCCGACACCAGCAGCTCATGTGCCCCCGACACCAGCAGCTCATGTGCCCCCCACACCAGCAGCTCATGTGCCCCCGACACCAGCAGCTCATGTGCCCCCGACACCAGCAGCTCATGTGCCCCCGACACCAGCAGCTCATGTGCCCCGACACCAGCAGCTCATGTGCCCCCGACACCAGCAGCTCATGTGCCCCCCGACACCAGCAGCTCATGTGCCCCGACACCAGCAGCTCATGTGCCCCCCGACAACAGCAGCTCATGTGCCCCTGACACCAGCAGCTCATGTGCCCCGACACCAGCAGCTCATGTGCCCCCACACCAGCAGCTCATGTGCCCCCCGACACCAGCAGCTCATTGCCCCCGACACCAGCAGCTCATGTGCCCCGACACCAGCAGCTCATGTGCCCCCCGACAACAGCAGCTCATGTGCCCCTGACACCAGCAGCTCATGTGCCCCCGACACCAGCAGCTCATGTGCCCCCCGACACCAGCAGCTTCTGTGCCCCCGACACCAGCAGCTCATGTGCCCCCCGACACCAGCAGCTCATGTGCCCCCGACACCAGCAGCTCATGTGCCCCGACACAGTAGCTCATGTGCCCCGACACCAGCAGCTCATGTGCCCCGACACCAGCAGCTCATATGCCCCCGACACCAGCAGCTCATGTGCCCCCGACAACAGCAGCTCATGTGCCCCTGACACCAGCAGCTCATGTGCCCCCGACACCAGCAGCTCATGTGCCCCCACCAGCAGCTCATGTGCCCCGACACCAGCAGCTCATGTGCCCCCGACACCAGCAGCTCATGTGCCCCGACACCAGCAGCTCATGTCCCCCGACAACAGCAGCTCATGTGCCCCTGACACCAGCAGCTCATATGGCCCCCGACACCAGAGCTCATGTGCCCCCGACACCAGCAGCTCATGTGCCCCCGACACCAGCAGCTCATGTGCCCCCCAACACCCGCAGCTCATGTGCCCCACACCGGCATGTCCGACACCAGCAGCTCATGTGCCCCCGACACCAGCAGCTCATGTGCCCCCGATCCCCGCAGCTCATATGCCCCCGACACCCGCAGCTCATGTGCCCCCGACACCAGCAGCTCATGTGCCCCCGACACCAGCAGCTCATGTGCCCCCGACACCAGCAGCTCATGTGCCCCCCGACACCAGCAGCTCATGTGCCCCCGACACCAGCAGCTCATGTGCCCCCGACACCAGCAGCTCATGTGCCCCCGACACCCAGTCAGCTCAATGTCATGGCCCCCGACACCAGCAGCTCATGTGCCCCCGACACCAGCAGCTCATGTGCCCCCCACACCAGCAGCTCATGTGCCCCCGACACCAGCAGCTCATGTGCCCCCGACACCAGCAGCTCATGTGCCCCCCCAGTCTGACCCCACCAGCACTCATGTGCCCCCCGACACCAGCAGCTCATGTGCCCCCAACACCAGCAGCTCATGTGCCCCCGACACCAGCAGCTCATGTGTCCCCCGACACCAGCAGCTCATGTGCCCCCCGACACCAGCAGCTCATGTGCCCCCGAACACCCAGCAGCTCATGTGTCCCCCGACACCAGCAGCTCATGTGCCCCCGACACCAGCAGCTCATGTGCCCCCCAGACACCAGCAGCTCATGTGCCCCCGACACCAGCAGCTCATGTGCCCCGACACCAGCAGCTCATGTGCCCCCGACACCAGCAGCTCATGTGCCCCCGACACCAGCAGCTCATGTGCCCCCGACACCAGCAGCTCATGTGCCCCCGACACCAGCAGCTCATGTGCCCCCGACACCAGCAGCTCATGTGCCCCCGACACCAGCAGCTCATGTGCCCCCACACCAGCAGCTCATGTGCCCCCGACACCAGCAGCTCATGTGTCCCCGACACCAGCAGCTCATGTGCCCCCCAACGCAGAGCTCATGTGCCCCCGACACTAGCAGCTCATGTTCCCCCCGACACCAGCAGCTCATGTGCCCCCAACGCCAGTAGCTCATGTGCCCCCCGACACTAGCAGCTCATGTGCCCCCGACACCAGCAGCTCATGTGCCCCCGACACCAGCAGCTCATGTGCCCCCCAACACCAGCAGCTCATGTGCCCCCGACACCAGCAGCTCATGTGCCCCCGACACCAGCAGCTCATGTGCCCCCCACATGCCCGACACCAGCAGCTCATGTGCCCCCAACATCAGCAGCTCATGTGCCCCCGACACCAGCAGCTCATGTGTCCCCCGACACCAGCAGCTCATGTGCCCCCGACACCAGCAGCTCATGTGCCCCGACACCAGCAGCTCATGTGCCCCCGACACCAGCAGCTCATGTGCCCCCGACACCAGCAGCTCATGTGCCCCCCAACACAGCAGCTCATGTGCCCCCGACACCAGCAGCTCATGTGCCCCCGACACAGCAGCTCATGTGTCCCCCGACACCAGCAGCTCATGTGCCCCGACACCAGCAGCTCATGTGCCCCCGACACCAGCAGCTCATGTGCCCCCGACACCAGCAGCTCATGTGCCCCCGACACCAGCAGCTCATGTGCCCCCGACACCAGCAGCTCATGTGCCCCCACACCAGCAGCTCATGTGCCCCCGACACCAGCAGCTCATGTGCCCCCGACACCAGCAGCTCATGTGCCCCCCAACACCAGCAGCTCATGTGCCCCCCGACACCAGCAGCTCATGTGTCCCCCGACACCAGCAGCTCATGTGCCCCGACACACCAGCAGGCTCATGTGCCCCCCGACACCAGCAGCTCATGTGCCCCCGACACCAGCAGCTCATGTGCCCCCGACACCAGCAGCTCATGTGCCCCCCGACACAGGTCTGCCCCGCGGGGGTTGGTTTTAGGAAGTGGCAATCTGGGCGACTGTCCCATGTTTCGCAGCCTCTTGAGAATGGCCACTTCAGGAGCTCGCTAACATCTCCCAGGATTGCTTAGTTCTGTAAGTGATGTTATTTGGGAATTGTTTGCCTTAGACTGGTTTCCACACTGCTGTTGAGGAGGGCTGCGGATGGCTGCCTACTTCCTCCTTTCTTCCTCCCTGAAGCTCCGCCTACGCTCCGCCTACTGCCCCATGCATCATGCGTTTCCGTGCGGTCGCTGCACACATGAAATCGCCGCATGCGGACACATCCGCATACAACGCATGTCCCTGTGTACCCAATGTTAAAGATAGGTGCGCAGGGAAACACAGGACGCATGCGGCAGTGGGTGGAACTTCAGGGAGGGAGAAATGAGAAGTGGGCAGCCGTCCGCAGCCGTCCTCAACAGCAGTGTGAAACCAGCCTTATTGAGGAATACAGGGGGTGTTATGCAGAGTTGTTAACGGAATCTGCTTATTATTTGTGCCCTCTATTTTATATGGACAGTATATGGCGATGTTACTTTGCCATTTCATAATTCAATTGGCAAACTTTCCAAAAAGGCAAACAGGAGGTGGAGGCTTTGCCTTATTTTCTAAAGAATGGCGCTCTATACCATTGACTAGTCATGAACCCAGATCATAATTGGGCTTGATCTTTTATCTGACCCCGCGTCCCACTCACCCTTGCCCCTGGTGATGGACCCGGTTGTGGGCTGGTCTCAGCCCTTCATGATTTTAGGAAATCTTAACTTATGCAACAGCTTCTCTCCTGACGATTGTAGAAATTACAGAAAGGCAGCTTAAAGTGCCAGCTCCTGTTTTGTTAGGTAGTAAATGGGAGAGGAAAGAAAAAGCAAGGTGGGAGATGAGGACCTCAAGGATTTTTAACATTTTCTACGACACTAAATATTATTTTGTTGCTCATCATCATATTGGTCAATTTTTGGGGCTCACCGTGAGTTTTTCTCTTGCAGTAACAGGATTGTCGTGGGGATCAGTTCCAGATCTTCAGAGCAAGACTTACAATGGTTAATGGATTTCATAAGAAGGACATTCTTGGATCACGTGTCCAATGTGAAGTATCTGCAAATCTCCAACAGCAATAGAATAGAATGGGAGAGAAACGTGAGGACATGCTCGTTCGTGATCCTGTATCACACAAAACGCCAGGGGCGGATCAATATTACAGATGTGGATGGAGCGTTATATGATGAGGAGCTTGAGATACTCTCCTTAACTCTAGGTAACAATGACGTCCACATCTTTATTAAATATGGGCCACATGTAGGTCGCTGACCGGGACTGATATGTAATAAAACTGTCAAGGCATCGTAGCCTGGGAAGGTCACGCAGAACCAGCCGCTGTGATCTTTGTGTCGAACATCTCTTCTGTCCACTATTGTCCAGACAGTTCCACGATTGGCCAATGACCAATGGCGGAGGCCGCAGGCTGCTCCCACTAGGCCAGTTAACGAGAAACTAACACTGAGCGTATGGTACACACACCTCCCATACGATCACTGCAAACACCACGATAACCCAAAACTACTCGCTACCACCACCGATCATTTTGAATACACATGCTGACTGGATGCCTGATTTCTGTTAGTGTATGACTTTGAGGTGCGGTTTACAGAACAAAAGGAACAGAACTATTACATTTTATATTTAATCCAAAAGGAGGCAGTGTTTACAAAACATATATAAAAGATTTTACAAAGGGGACAAAACAATACAGCATATACAGTTACAGAAAAAAAAGGGGTTAACAAAGAAAACTAAATAAGCCATACTCAACTTATCCGAAGGAGAGCGCTTCTCTTGGGGACGTTCAGTGAATGGGACTCTTACATACACGATGTGTATCTCTCAACATTGAACCCAGATTATAATTTGTCTTGAACTTTTATTAGCACCTGAGATCCTCCTTAGTGTCTAGTCTTGGTTTTCCATGGCCAACCACAGTCCTACATTTTCAGTATTGGTGACCTCTGTGCAGACTTGGTCTCCACTAAGCAGTAATGGTCTTCTTGTCCTGTCGCGTTTTTCCTGGTCAGTATTGGTCTTCACTGTTCACTATTAGTCACCACTTTCCAGTCTTGTTTTCCCTTACCCATATTGGTGCTATACACTGACTAGTTCTTGTTTCTCCTGTTTAGTTTGTGCCCCCCTTATCAAATCTTGATTTTCCCTGCTCATACTTTGTCTTAACTGTCCATAATTGGTCTTGTCTGCACAACTTTAGATTACCCCTCTAATTATTAGTCTATGCTTTCCAGTTTCAGTTTTCTCTAGCATGTTCAGGTCTACAGTCTATATTTTGGTCTCTTTTTTTAGTCTTGGCAGATTTAGTTTTGGTCTTGCCTGTCAAGTATTATTTTTCCCTGCTGAGTCTTAGTTTTCTCTGTTGATTCTTGGTTTTCACTTTCCAGTCTTGGTCTTCACATCATGTCTTGGTCTCACTGTGTAGAAGTGGTCTCCTCTGTGTGTCTTGAACTTTCCTGTTCAGTCTTGGTCTTCCCTGTCCACCATTAGTCTCCCACTCCAGTACTGGTGTCACCTGTCCCATCATGGTCTTCTCTGTCTTCTCTCGGTCTCCCCGTTCGTTCTTTCATTATTGGTCTCTTTTCCACTTTTGTGCTCTCCTGTACATTTTTGGTCTATGTGAGTGGATAAGGAAACATTGATCTTCATCCTGAGACTCTACAGGTGTGAATAAAGCATAACACCCCCTAAGAACGGGCTATAATGATTGCCAGTGATGTGAGAGGTGTTTGCATGTGACTTATCACAGATTCTTTGTCTTCATGGTGTCTTCTCTAATCCTCTCTTTTGTTTGAAATGCCCATTCTTCAGGCAGAAGTAATGTCCTGGTCGTGTTGGATGATTTGGATAGTTGCTCGGACACAGAGAAGCAGAGGATCCTGACCTCACAACCCAGCCTGGAGAGGCTTTCTTCTGAGTTCTTCCTTTTTCCTGAAGAAGGCAAATATGAAGAAGCCATGAAGAAGAAGGCAGATTTCATTAAGTTCCTTGCATAAAAGCAGGAGCCAGGGATCCACAACCCAACACCACAAAGACTAAAGGTAGTAAAAAGGCTATAAAATACCGATAATGTCATTTGTACTCATAACACTGCGCATCCGCACAGACCTTTGCCCCGGTTTTAATAAATTATTGGAAGTTTTCAGCCAGTAGTTGTGGGGTGATGGAGACCGAGGATGCACCTACCCCAGGTCCAGGAGAGGAGCAGAGATTCCCATTAGTCGGAGTTTGCCGTATGTCTATAATAAGTGTATCGATGGATTGAGAAGATTAGTCCTCCTGCAGACCTCTATGGTTGTCAGTGGTCACCCAGTGGTCGGCGCTCATAGCAAGGGAGTAAATCTGCTCTGTAGAGGCGATCTGATCATCACCTGTATGTAGCAGAGCCGATCGGGCTATGGCAGCTTTATAAAAAAAAATATAAAAGTTCAAATCACCCCATTTTCGCCCCATTCAAAATAAAACAATAAAAAAATCAAACATACATATATTTGATATCGTCGCGTTCAGAATCGCCTGATCTATCAATAAAAAAAAGGATTAAGCCGATCACTAAACGGCGCAGCCAGAAAAAAATCAAAACGCCAGAATTACGTTTTTTGGTAGCCGTGACATTGCATTAAAATGCAGTAACGGGCGATCAAAAGATCGTATCTGCATCAAAATCATATTATTAAAAACGTCAGCTCAGTGCACAAAACAGAAGTCCTCACCCAACCCCAAATCACGAAAAATGGAGACGCTGCGGATATCGGAAAATGGCGCTTTTTTTTTTTTTTTTTTTTTATTAAACTTTAGAATTTTTTTTTCACTACTTAGATAATAAAGACCCTAGACATGTTTGATGTCTATGAACTCGTAATGACCTGGAGGATCATAATGGCAGCTCAGTTTTAGCATTTAGTGAACCTAGCAAAAAAGCCAAACACAAAACAAGTGTGAGATTGCACTTTTTTTACACTTTCACCTCACTTGGAATTTATTTCCTGTTTTCTAGTACTTGACATGCTAAAACCAATGATGTCGATCAAAAGTACAACTTGTCCCGCAAAAAATAAGCCCTCACACACCATATTGATGGAAAAATAAAAAAGTGGGGAGCAAAAAACAAAAGCGAAAAACCGAACATACCTCTGGGGTTAAGGGGTTAATAATCATATAACATAGTTATAGGAGCGCTTTGTTAAACATTACATTGTCGTAGATGATCCGCTGAAAATGTTCCTCTTGCTGACTCTCCAGTTTGATTTTATTAAATATTTTTAGGTCTTTCTTAATTAATATGAGGAGTCCTGTGTGTTCATGGTGGAGCTTGGAATGTATGGACTCTTGGTTGTGTATATGTATATATATGTGGTGACATATGTGTGCATGTATGTGCTCTGTATACATGTGTGTATGTGCTGTGTATACATGTGTGTATGTGCTCTGTATACATGTGTGTATGTGCTCTGTATACATGTGTGTATGTGCTCTGCATACATGTGTGTATGTGCTCTGTATACATGTGTGTATGTGCTCTGTATACATGTGTGTATGTGCTCTGTATACATGTGTGTATGTGCTCTGTATACATGTGTGTATGTGCTCTGTGCATAGAGGTGTGTGTGCTATGTGTATATACATATATGTGTGTGTATGTGCTCTGTATACATGTGTGTATGTGCTCTGTATACATGTGTGTATGTGCTCTGTGCATAGAGGCGTGTGTGCTATGTGTATATACATATATGTGTGTGTATGTGCTCTGTATACATGTGTGTATGTGCTCTGTATACATGTGTGTATGTGCTCTGTATACATGTGTGTATGTGCTCTGTGCATAGAGGCGTGTGTGCTATGTGTATATACATATATGTGTGTGTATGTGCTCTGTATACATGTGTGTATGTGCTGTGTATACATGTGTGTATGTGCTCTGTATACATGTGTGTATGTGCTCTGTATACATGTGTGTATGTGCTCTGTATACATGTGTGTATGTGCTGTGTATACAATGTGTATGTGCTCTGTATACATGTGTGTATGTGCTCTGTATACATGTGTGTATGTGCTCTGTGCATACAGGCGTGTGTGCTATGTGTATATACATATGTGTGTATGTATGTGCTCTGTATACATGTGTGTATGTGCTCTGTATACATGTGTGTATGTGCTCTGTGCATAGAGGCGTGTGTGCTATGTGTATATACATATATGTGTGTGTATGTGCTCTGTATACATGTGTGTATGTGCTCTGTATACATGTGTGTATGTGCTCTGTATACATGTGTGTATGTGCTCTGTGCATACAGGCGTGTGTGCTATGTGTATATACATATATGTGTGTATGTGCTCTGTATACATGTGTGTATGTGCTCTGTATACATGTGTGTATGTGCTCTGTATACATGTGTGTATGTGCTCTGTATACATGTGTGTATGTGCTCTGTATACATGTGTGTATGTGCTCTGTATACATGTGTGTATGTGCTGTGTGCATAGAGGCGTGTGTGCTATGTGTATATACATATATGTGTATGTATGTGCTCTGTATACATGTGTGTATGTGCTCTGTATACATGTGTGTATGTGCTCTGTATACATGTGTGTATGTGCTCTGTGCATACAGGCGTGTGTGCTATGTGTATATACATATGTGTGTATGTATGTGCTCTGTATACATGTGTGTATGTGCTCTGTATACATGTGTGTATGTGCTCTGTATACATGTGTGTATGTGCTCTGTGCATAGAGGCGTGTGTGCTATGTGTATATACATATATGTGTGTGTATGTGCTCTGTATACATGTGTGTATGTGCTCTGTATACATGTGTGTATGTGCTCTGTATACATGTGTGTATGTGCTCTGTGCATACAGGCGTGTGTGCTATGTGTATATACATATATGTGTGTATGTGCTCTGTATACATGTGTGTATGTGCTCTGTATACATGTGTGTATGTGCTCTGTATACAAGTGTGTATGTGCTCTGTATACATGTGTGTATGTGCTCTGTATACATGTGTGTATGTGCTCTGTATACATGTGTGTATGTGCTGTGTATACAAGTGTGTATGTGCTCTGTATACATGTGTGTATGTGCTCTGTATACATGTGTGTATGTGCTCTGTGCATACAGGCGTGTGTGCTATGTGTATATACATATGTGTGTATGTATGTGCTCTGTATACATGTGTGTATGTGCTCTGTATACATGTGTGTATGTGCTCTGTATACATGTGTGTATGTGCTCTGTATACATGTGTGTATGTGCTCTGTATACATGTGTGTATGTGCTCTGTGCATACAGGCGTGTGTGCTATGTGTATATACATATGTGTGTCTGTATGTGCTCTGTATACATGTGTGTATGTGCTTTGTATACATGTGTGTATGTGCTCTGTATACATGTGTGTATGTGCTCTGTATACATGTGTGTATGTGCTGTGTATACATGTGTGTATGTGCTCTGTATACATGTGTGTATGTGCTCTGTATACAAGTGTGTATTGCTCTGTATACATGTGTGTATGTGCTCTGTATACATGTGTGTATGTGCTGTGTATACATGTGTGTATGTGCTCTGTATACATGTGTGTATGTGCTGTGTATACATGTGTGTATGTGCTCTGTATACATGTGTGTATGTGCTCTGTATACATGTGTGTATGTGCTCTGTGCATACAGGCGTGTGTGCTATGTGTATATACATATGTGTGTCTGTATGTGCTCTGTATACATGTGTGTATGTGCTCTGTATACATGTGTGTATGTGCTCTGTATACATGTGTGTATGTGCTTTGTATACATGTGTGTATGTGCTCTGTATACATGTGTGTATGTGCTCTGTGCATACAGGCGTGTGTGCTATGTGTATATACATATGTGTGCATGTATGTGCTCTGTATACATGTGTGTATGTGCTTTGTATACATGTGTGTATGTGCTCTGTGCATAGAGGTGTGTGTGCTATGTGTATATACATATATGTGTGTGTATGTGCTCTGTATACATGTGTGTATGTGCTCTGTATACAAGTGTGTATGTGCTCTGTATACATGTGTGTATGTGCTTTGTATACATGTGTGTATGTGCTCTGTATACATGTTGTATGTGCTCTGTATACATGTGTGTATGTGCTCTGTATACATGTGTGTATGTGCTCTGTATACATGTGTGTATGTGCTTTGTATACATGTGTGTATGTGCTCTGTGCATATATGCGTGTATGCTATGTGTATATACATATGTGTGTGTGTGGGTAACATCCATATTTATACATTCTGGCAGCGCAGACGAGTTCATAGGTGAAAACATCAGCAATCACCTAACGAACGAGGAAAATGCTGCCTAGTCATCGAGTGATTGGATTGTTTATGGTGGAGCAGAAATCCTTGTTCTCGCAGCACATCGCCCGTGTAACCTGTAGATGTGCTGCTGATAACGTGATACTGTATGTGGACAGATTGATCTACTAGTGATAGTTCTGTCCCCATCATTCATCCTCAGCCGATGTAAAGATGCCGGGAAACAAGCGCAGAGCGACATCATTATTGTCGATTGCCTTATAATGGCCTGAACTCAGCGCATGTAACTACAACTGAAATGCTTGAGTGGTGGTGCAGTATGGGAGCATTTAGGGCCCCACTTTAAACTATTGCCCAGGGCCCCACGTTGTTTAAAACAGGCCTTAAGGCCCAATGAAGCCACAGTGTCTGCATTACCGGGAGCTGCACCTGCAGTTGTCACCATCGCTGCAGTCCGGGGCACCATGAACACGGGTCCAGCTCCACCTCGTCTTCAGATGGGTGAAGACCCCAAACTCCTCTGATGTGCAGTGTTATAGTGAAACCGCCAACAGGCTGCAGCTCACACCACCACCGGTGGCCACGTTTAGACATAGACCATAGACGTCTCGTGACAGAGATTAACAAGAACATTCTTTTCTTTCCGAAGCTGCTCAGACCTCGGCACTAATCTCAAGACTTAGTGATAGAAGAGCAAAGGTAAGAAAGGACATGCTGCAGGCGGTTGGTAACTCTCCCTTTCTCCACAGATACATCCAGCTCCTACTTTCCTAGCATCTCTTCATGGCTCTCACGTGATGTAAGTCTGATAAACACTGAGCTTCTCTTCTGCTGTTTTGCCCAATGTCTAGGGTGGACTGTGCCGGGACCCAATGAGACCTGATCATGTCATGTCTTATGGCCAGTCACTGGTGAATTACAAGTCCATAAAGGGGGCTCTACACTTAGCTTTTAGGGGCAAATATGGCTCCTTCACTAGGGCCCTCAGTGGACACATTGATGCCTTTGTACAATTTTTCAGAGTTCCTCCTCATATCTGGCCAACTTTGCGTAGGGAGACATAAGCCCCACCAAACACTATAAATGGCTGACAGCTCGTTGATGCCTCCTCGGCCAAGTCTCCCATACTCAGGAGCCCTCGCTCCATTGAGTGCTCGCTGTTAGACATGTCTGATGGCAGCTTCTCTCTTAGAAAATAATTGGTAGTCTGAAATCAGCCATGCCAGATCCATAATTCCTCCAACACTAAGTGTCGGGAAGCCGCCGGCACACAGTAGACTGCCGACCAAACCTTCGGCTATTGGCGCATTCAGCCATCGTTAATCTAATGGGGCATTTTCAGACCCATGTCACCCCTCTACATTATAAGGGTAATCTCTTGGGGAGGGGTGGCTGCACCGATACCAAAACCTGGTGACGAATAAAAAGCAATTTCCAGGAAAGTGAAGTTCTAACATGTGGAGGACATGATGCTCATTATACAGGCCGCTCGTGCTGTCGGATTGAGCATTTCCCCAGGTTAGAAATGGCTGCGTCCCCCCATCTGATCGGTCACGTGGCGGCCGCTCACAAATCTTCTTCTACTTTCAGAAAATCAGCAAAACAATGACACATTACAGACAGAAAATACCTTCCATTGATATCGCACCACAATCAAGACTGAAAATCAGCATTTTCTCGAGGTCTGCGGAAAATAACTACAGCTGGCTGACGGAATGGCTGAAGACCACCTATATGACGAGACCAGTGGATGTCCATGCCGTCCACATCAGTAATGCTTCCTCACCCTTTTACACAGAGCTCTCACACTGCTCCTTCGCCATCTTGTATCACACAAAAAAACACGGACGAATCAACATCACGGATGTCACCGACAGCTTATACGACGAGGAGCTCCGGGACCTCTCCAGGACTCTAGGTGTGTAGGACATGACTACATCATCTCAGAAGCTCTAGAAAGTATGTAAGAAATTCTGTAGATTTGTGACTTCTTTCCTTTTCCTTTTTAGGTAAAGAAAATGTCGTTGTGGTGATCGATGACCTGCAGGACGCCGACTCATCTGAGAAGGACCGAATCCTGAGGAACCAGCCCAGCATTGGCCAACTGGCCCGAGGACTGTTCCTGTTCAATGAAAAAAAGAAAAACAGTGAAAACCTGGAAGAAATAAAGCAGATGCTGAGGAAGAAAACACCGAGCAATGAAGACGTGATCAGTGGTGAGTATCACGGAGCCAGGGATTCTCGTCGGTCACACTGCCATGTCTATGATAACTGGTGTCACGTGGGAAATGTTTCCACTGTTTACAGCGTTTATACGAGGCCTGTGTTCGGGGAGGCAGACTGGGCAACTGTCCAGGGCTCTTACACAAAGGGAGCCCTCTGCTGCCTATAAAAGGAGGACGTGGGCGGCTTCCTGTATGGAGTATTCATTCTACAGCCTCAATCTGCCGAGTCTGTGGTCCCCAGCGAGGAGAGGATCCGGTACCCAAACAGGAGAGGAGCCAGAGCAGAAGTACGCACTGCACTGCTGACCGCTGCCCCATAATGGAGCTGCAGACAACACCAGGCAGCGCAGACCTTCGACAGACGGAGCTGACATGTCCGCTTCTCCCCCACTTCTCCTGCTCATTGTCATCTGCAGCTCCATTGTGGTGGCCGAGGTCAGGAGTGCACTGCGCACCAGTGTTCTGCCTCTCCTCCTGTCTGTGCGCCGGACACACACTGAGTCCTGACTGCCGCTGTTCAGCATCAGCGCATAGCGTATGCGGTGCAGCAAGTGACACAGTCGTTATATAGCACGGCAGCGCCGGTCCGGCACAGAGCAGCGGCTGAGGTTCCACCTTACAGACGTGCGGCCCTAGCCAGCAGCACCGGACTGGTCACTGGGGAGCTTGATGCGCCTCATCAGCGTCACACAGTAAACCTACACACCAGGCATCGACCCTCACCCCAAGAAATGTGAGAGTACCAAAAATGAGAGAGAAAAGCACAAACACAAAGTGATGAAAAATCAACCTGAACGACGCCTCAGGTCCCCGCCTGAATCCAGCACAGGCCCTCTACGGTCTCCACTAGCACCACAGGTGATGATGTCACATGCACAGGAGCACGGGGGGCTGTGATTGGCTGCAGTAGTCAGGTGACGTGAGCCATGCTTCCTGTGACGCACTGTTCAGATCATGTGACCACTGCAGCCGATCACAGGACGCACTGGTCTTTGCGGTACACCTTGAGTCATCACTCCTGCTACCTGTAAGTCTACACATCCATAGACTCCCTTTTGAGCCTGTAAATCGCCCTGTGTGCAGCTCTTAGGCGTGAGGCCTTGTCTGATCAGAGGGGTCACAGGACCTGGACCCCACAGATGAACGGCAATACACAGGCTATACTCTATAAATGTTTTAGAAAGCGATAGTTACACTTTAACCCCTTATTGACTTTTTTGTGCCTTTGCACTTCTGCCTGTTTTCATTTTTCCATTGGCTGGCATATGGGGGCTGCTTGTCTTTGAGATGAATTGTGGGTGTAATGGGTGGCCATGCTGGTAATCGCCTTGATATCGGCTATACACTGTGACGCTGGAGCTGCTCCTCGGTGCCCCCTCACCCTTCGGGGAGGTTACGTCACAGATCTGGGGGCACGGCCAGCCCCACCAAGCTGCGTGGCCTGTGTGTTCCAGCTTTGCTTCGTGCGTTTGAACCCACTTTCCCCCTTCCACTATGGATCTATGCCTGCTCCATTCACACAGTGTACAGCACGTACTATGGTGATGAATGTCAGCTCTATAGACATGAAGGAGCGTTCAGGAGAATGGTTTATCTCCCTGGAGTTCCCCTGTAACAGCAGTGACTGGAGCCAGTTCTGATCGCTGCTGCTGGAGGCAGATGCCGGCTGTGTAACAGCTCGAGTCCACTCCACGCACCCCCACGTGGTTAATAAAAGACATATGCACATATTAAGAAGTATCGCACATTGGCTTGACTTCTTTTCCCTAAATGTCAGACATTCAGCTCGGTGTAAAGGATTAGTCTAACATGGAGGAAGTTTTGTCAAATGCAAAACCGTCGCTGGTGCGGTGTCCACGAGGTTCTGCCCAGTATTCAGTCACTGACTGCTGTAAGACGACTAGAAACTCGAGAAAGTGCTATATAGTAAATGCAACGTCAAACGTGAAACCTATAACCTAAAAACAAATGTTATTATTACGGTAAATCATTAAAATACTCACAAGGACAAATTTACCAAAAGGTTGCAACCAGCCAGTCCAACAATAGAAATATGATATCAAAGTGCCCTATTAGGCCCCATTGACCCCTAGTTCACCCTTCCTTGCAGCGGAGGTTGGCACCATATCTTGAACGCAATGTAGCGCCCCCCCCTCAACGTCGGCTCGCCCCTAGGTACACTCTAAAAATCATTGGCTTCACAGTGGGGCGCAAGGTATATGCTGTCAAGGCTCAAACCGATGTGCCGCGATAGTAAGCTATAAAGGATAGGGTGTACAGGGTTTAATAAACAGTGAACCAAACGAGGTGTGTCCAAGTAATGGTGGTCTATGGTACCAACCAAGAAAGTTACCACCGTAGGAGCCGATACAGTACACTCCAACCACAAAAAACAAAAATAGTCAACCAGATACTTTGGGTTTAACCCCGACATTTCAAGGGTGCTGATACTGTCTCCATCTTTTGACAATGAGTGAGCTGACTTGTTCAGTTACTACTGAATTAATCAATTTGTTTGAGAAGATCACTCTCCACACATGGTGATACATGTGATATTTTGTGGTGTGACTTGTGCATGTGATATTGAAAAAAAAACTGTGATTCTGTACATCTAACAGTTAGAACTAGACTTCATCACAGAAGCCATTAACATAAGACCCAAGTCAGCCTTTCCCAGGCCCAATTAGTTCCCTTCCTGACGTCACAGTCACAGAGGCAGATGATTGGATGTAGACTTAATCTTTGCTCACGATGGACAGAACTAACGATGATCTTGTTTATTCCTTTACATGTAGATTATCGACAGGACACTGCTGTCAGGAGACATAAAGACTCAACCATGTCTGGAAGGTCCCCAGATTCAGCTCAGTCCCAGGACAGCAGGGTACACAAGGAGCCCACACATTCATGGAGTCAGCCTACAGAAAGCAGAAGAAAGCCTGAGAACGTCACTGATTATGACACAACGAGGAAAGGAGCTGATGATTCGGGACCAGAAGCAAAAAGAGAAATCTAGACCCCATCAGGCCGACTCCTGGTAGTGCTCAGGTCTCTGCTGAGGTGGGACGTGCAATCAAAGAAGCAATCGCTCATTCTACCGCATCTTCTGAGACAATTAGTTTGGTAAATAAGAAATGGCTGGAGTATCAGCAACTCAAAGAAAAAGAGTCCAGAGACATGAGGGAGGAAAAAGAAAGAATCCAAAGAGAAAATGCAGAACTGAAAGGTAAGAATAACGACCTAGTCAAGAAGCTGAGAGAAAGTGAGGACATTCACAAACAGCTACTGGAATCATACGTCAAGACCGTGGAAGAGAAGGAACGCACCATAGAGAAGCTCCGCCAAGATCTGCGCAACAAGGATAGCATTATGTCCGAAAATCAAGAAATCTGCTGGAAGATGGAAGGCAAAATGAACGCGTTAAAGGAGAAACTCAGTGAAAAAGAAAAACTATTAATAGAGGAAATACGAAGCAGGAACCAGACAGAGCGCACCATGGAGAAGCTCCACCAAGATCTGCGCAACAAGGATAAAATCATAGAGGAAAATCGAGACACAATCCGGAAGATGCAAGAGAAAATCCAACAGCTACAAAATCATAATCATGGAACAGAAACTAATGCAAGGCAAGAACAAGCTGGACATGAATCCCAGCGATGCAACGTGAGGAGCCCAGTACCTGGACAAGAAGCGGATAAAACAGGTCCTAATCAGGACGTGAAGGAACATGAAAGGAAGGAAGAAGGGTCTTCATGGGACAGAACTCATTGGAACACTGCAATGTCTAATCCGGGGCAGAGACCTGCAGAGACACAAAGTCTGAGAGAAGCGGACGAGCAGATAGAGGAGCTGAGACGTAGAATACTGCAAAAGGACAAGGAAATCCAGAATCTGAAGACTCAGCTGCAGAATTGTAAAACATTAATAAACGATCTACTGGAGGCATCCGAGGGGGCGAAAAAGAAACCAAAGAGTTGATCAAAGTCTCCACCCTACAAGGTCTGCAGAACAGATGATCTAATCTTCTCTGCTATGCTGTCCTCAATGGAAACAGCCAGAACCAGGACGAGCGCCCCCGCCCTATCTCACCATGATTTAATCATGTATTCAGTATTTTTTTAAAAAGTGTCTCTGAGGAACGTGCACTGGGGCTTGGTCCTTATAAATGAACTCTTATAAGGCCGCTAAGGCTCCCTGCTGTAGTGACAGACGCTTCTACACTCAGGCCTGACTCCTGATATATGACCCCACGCAGCTGACTGTGCAGTGTCCCGGACCCTTGGATCATCTATCTGTAGGTCCATACCGAGGCGTTACCATTATTGATGAGCAAATCTGCTAAAATTCTACTTCCAGATCTGCTCGGATTTGGCTGGGAAATTCAATTCTGGACAATTTTACTGGATGAAAACGAATTTCTGGTGAAAGCCGTTTGTCATGTTCTGAGGTTTCCCCAGACCCCGGGGCATAATAAGCAGAAGGGTTAAAATACACAGATATTGTACTCACCTGTCCTAGGTCCTCACCTCTCCTGGTGCTGCAGCTCCCCACCTGCTCCTCCGCGGGCTCGCTTACTCCCACGGTCTTCTCTTATGTCTTCCCTGTTGGGTCCACCGGTGCTGACTAGTCCTCAAGCGATGGTGTGATCTTATGATGTCCATTCAGGACAAGTCAGTGCCGGCGGCGCAAAAATGTGAAGACCTGAGCGAAGAAGTGAGTCAGTGGAGGACTGGAGGCCGGGAGCAGCGTGCTGGACTTGTGAGAGGTGAGTATAAGGGTCTTTTTATTACTTTTCCCCTTCTCAGTCCTGCATTCCAGTGAATCGAATTATATATGTTTTGTGTTATGACAAATACAAAGTTTTAGTGAAATTCGTAGTGAATTCTAATTTCCTGAAATCGATTTGCCCCTCTTCAGTAACCGAGCAAGGTCCCTATTGTGTGTATTATGGGGGTTGTAATAATCATAAAAAATGTGATCATGTGGAATGAATGATGTAACGTTTCATTATGATGAGCCGCCTACCCACATGACTACAGCAGCCAATCACTGGCCTTTATGGTGTTGCTCCCGGGTGCGGAGCTGGAGCGCAGGGGGTTAATAGGGGAGAAAATATTTTTTCATTTTATCACACTCCTCCATATCTTTATGATGTCAGAAAGCCCCTTTATTGATATAGATGACAGTAATCCGGCCCCATAGAAGTTTCATCCACATCTCCCCCCAGAATGAGCGTCGGACTCGTCACAATCTCATCCAGTAATTCCTGCCATAATCTGTAGGTACAGGTGTAATCGCTCCGTGTGAGGACAGGGGTTCATCATCCACTCAGGCTCCAGTCCTGTAATGTCCTCAGAAAAGCTAGACATCATGCGCGATCCAGAGAAATTCTGGAACAAATGAGAAACAAAGTATTTGAGATCTGTCCATCTGGAAAAGGTGATAAAGCCGTTTTAAAGCTTTAACTCTCCAGCAAACCACAGTGAGGGTCATTATCCACAAGTGGTGAAGGCATGGAACAGTGGTGAACCTTCCCAGGAGTGGACGGCCGACCAAAATTACCCCAAGAGCGCAGCGATGACTCATCCAAGAGGTCACAAAAGACCCCACAACAACATCCAAAGAACTGTAGGCCTCACTCGCCTCAGTTCAGGTCAGTGTCCATGACTCCACCATAATAATAATAATAATCTTTATTTATATAGCGCCATCATATTCCGCAGCGCTTTACAGTTTAACAGTTTCAAAACACAAGTCATAAGTAACAACGTTAACAATACAATAATTAAAGCAGAATCAGCCGCCCCTGCTGGTGAGAGCTTACAATCTACAATGAGGAGGGGGAGATACAAAGTACAGTGTTTATATACAATGGTGCATTTACAATGATGGTCCAGCCATCGTGAGGGAGTGAGGGATGGATGGAGATAGTGAATGGGCTACACATACACACTTACACATAGAATGACTTTGATTAGTGAATGTGATAGGCCGCTCTGAACAAATGTGTTTTGAGGGAGCGCCTGAAACCATGCAAATTGTGGATAGTCCTAATTTCTTGGGGTAGAGCATTCCAGAGGATTGGCGCAGCGCGGGAGAAGTCTTGGAGTCAGGAGTGGGAGGTACGGATTAGTGTAGAGGTTAGTCGAAAGTCGTTTGCAGAGCGCAGCAGTCGGTTAGACTGATAGATAGAAATGAGGGAGGAGATGTAGGGGGGCTGCACTGTGGAGAGGACGGGTAGGTGATAGATAGAAATGAGGGAGGAGATGTAGGGGGGCTGCACTGTGGAGAGGACGGGTAGGTGATAGATAGAAATGAAGGAGGAGATGTAGGGGGGCTGCACTGTGGAGAGGACGGGCAGGGTGATAGATAGAAATGAGGGAGGAGATGTAGGGGTGCTGCACTGTGGAGAGGACGGGCAGGTGATAGAAATGAGGAGAGATGTAGGGGGGCTGCACTGTGGAGAGGACGGGCAGGTGATAGAGAGAGGAGATGTAGGGGGGCCGCACTGTGGAGAGGACGGGTAGGTGATAGAAAATGAGGGAGGAGATGTAGGGGGCTGCACTGTGGAGAGGACGGTAGGTGATAGATAAATGAGGGAGGAGATGTTAGGGGGGCTGCACTGTGGAGAGGACGGCAGGTGATAGATAGAAATGAGGGAGGAGATGTAGGAGGTGCTGCACTGTGGAGAGACGGGAGGTGATAGAGATGAGGAATGTAGGGGCTGCACTGTGGAGAGGACGGAGGTGATAGATAGAATGAGGAGGAGATGTAGGGTGGCTGCACTGTGGAGAGGACGGGTAGGTGATAGATAGAAATGAGGGAGGAGATGTAGGGGGGAGAGGACGGGTAGGTGATAGATAGAAATGAGGGAGGAGATGTAGGGGGGTGCTGCACTGTGGAGAGGACGGGTAGGTGATAGATAGAAATGAGGGAGGAGATGTAGGGGGGTGCTGCACTGTGGAGAGGACGGTGTAGGTGATAGATAGAAATGAGGGAGGAGATGTAGGGGTGCTGCACTGTGGAGAGGACGGGTAGGTGATAGATAGAAATGAGGGAGGAGAATGTAGGGGGGTGCTGCACTGTGGAGAGGAGGTAGGTGATAGATAGAAATGAGGGAGGAGATGTAGGGGGGTGCTGCACTGTGGAGAGGACGGGTAGGTGATAGATAGAAATGAGGAGGAGATGTAGGGGCACTGTGGAGAGGAGGGAGTGATAGATAAATGAGGAGGAGATGTAGGGGTGCTGCACTGTGGAGAGGAGGGAGGTGTAGATAGAAATGAGGGAGGAGATGTAGGGGGCTGCACTGTGGAGAGGAGGGAGTGATAGATAGAAATGAGGGAGGAGATGTAGGGGCTGCACTGTGGAAGGACGGGAGGTGATAGAAATAGGGAGGAGATGTAGGGGTGCTGCACTGTGGAGAGACGGGAGGTGAAGTAAAATGAGGGAGGAATGTAGGGGGTGCTGCACTGTGGAGAGGAGGGTAGGTGATAGATAGAAATGAGGGAGGAGATGTAGGGGGGCTGCACTGTGGAGAGGAGGAGGTGATAGATAGAAATGAGGGAGAGATGTAGGGGTGCTGCACTGTGGGAGGACGGGAGGTGATAGTAGAAATGAGGGAGGAATGTAGGGGGGCGCACTGTGGAGAGGACGGGAGGTGATAGATAGAAATGAGGAGGAGATGTAGGGGGCTGCACTGTGGAGAGGAGGGAGGTGATAGATAGAAATGAGGGAGGAGATGTAGGGGGCTGCACTGTGGAGAGGACGGGTAGGTGAAGATAGAAATGAGGGAGGAGATGTAGGGGCTGCACTGTGGAGAGGCGGAGGTGATAGATAGAATGAGGGAGGAGATGTAGGGGGGCTGCACTGTGGAGAGGAGGGTAGGTGATAATAGAAATGGGAGGAGATGTAGGGGGGGCTGCACTGTGGAGGGAGGGGGGAGATAGAATGAGGGGGAGATGTAGGGGGTGCTGCACTGGAGAGGACGGGAGGTGATATAGAAATGAGGAGGAGATGTAGGGGGGCTGCACTGTGGAGAGACGGAGGTGATAGATAGAAATGAGGGAGGAGATTAGGGGGCTGCACTGTGGAGAGGACGGTAGTGATAGAAAATGAGGAGGAGATGTAGGGGGCGCACTGTGGAGAGGAGGTAGGTGATAGAAATGAGGGAGGAGATGTAGGGGGGCTGCACTGTGGAGAGGACGGGAGGTGATAGATAGAAATGAGGGAGGAGATGTAGGGGGCTGCACTGTGGAGAGGAGGGAGGTGATAGATAGAAATGAGGGAGGAGATGTAGGGGGCTGCACTGTGGAGAGGAGGTAGGTGATAGATAGAATGAGGGAGGAGATGTAGGGTGGGGCAGAAATAGGGAGTAGGGGTGCTGAAGAGGAGGATAGAATGAGGAGGATAGGGTGCTGCACGGGAGGAGGAGTGATAATAGAGGAATGTAGGCTGCCGTGAAGACGGGTGAAAAAGAGAGAATAGGGGTCACTGTGGAGAGGAGGGTGATAGAAATGAGAGAGAGGGCCCTGTGGAGAGAGAGTGATAGAAATGAGAGGATTAGGGCGCAGTGAGAGGAGAGATAAATAGGGAGATGGGGCCACTTGAAACGGAGTGATAGAAAGGGATGGGGCTGCATGGAGAGATGATAAAATGAGGAGGGATGGGGTGCTGACGTGAGCGGAGTTAAAGAGGAGAATGTAGGGGCTGCTGTGAGAGAGTATAGATAAAAGGAGATGTAGGGCTGCACTGTGAAGAGGGAGTAAAAGAGAGATGTAGGGTGCACTGTGGAGAAGAGTAAATAAAGAGAGATTAGGGCTGCCTGGGGAGAGAGGTGATAGAATGAGGGGAGATGTAGGGGCGCATGTGAGAGAGGTGAAGAAGAGGGAAATAGGGGCGCACTGTGGAGGACGGGAGGAAGATAAAAGAGAATGTAGGGTGCATTGAGAGGGAGTGAAGATGAATGGAGAAGTAGGCGCACTTGAAGCGAGTGTAGAAATAGGAGATTAGGGTGCACGGAGGACGGAGGTGAAGATAAAATGAGGAGGAGATGTAGGGGCTGCACTGTGAGAGGATGAGGGAGTGTGGGGCGCATGGAAGGATATGATAGATAGAAATGAGGGAGAGATGTAGGGGGTGCTGCACTGTGGAGAGGACGGAGGTGATAGATGAATGAGGGAGGAGATGTAGGGGGGCTGCATGTGAGAGGAGGGTAGTGATGATAGAAATGAGGAGGAGATGAGGGGTGCTGCACTGTGGAGAGGACGGGTAGGTGGTAGAAATGAGGAGGAGTGTAGGGGGGCTGCACTGTGGAGAGGACGGAGGTGATAGATAGAAATGAGGGAGGAGATGTAGGGGGGCGCACTGTGGAGAGGACGGAGGGATAGATAGAAAGAGGAGGAGATGTAGGGGGGCTGCACTGTGAGAGACGGGAGGTGATAGATAGAAATGAGGGAGGAGATGTAGGGGGGCTGCACTGTGGAGAGGACGGGTAGGTGATAGATAGAAATGAGGGAGGAGATGTAGGGGGGCTGCACTGTGGAGAGGACGGAGGTGATAGATAGAGGGGGATGTAGGGGGGTGATGAGAGGAGGTGAGAGATGAGGGAGAGAGGGTGTAGTGAGAGGAGGTAGATGAGGAATAGGGGATGAAGGGGATGTAGGAGGGGGAGAGGGGAAGTGGGGCGGAGGTAAGTAGAATGAGGAGGGATGTAGGGGGTGCACTGTGGAGAGGCGGAGTGATAGAAATGAGGAGGAGATTAGGGGCGCACTGTGGAGAGGACGGGAGGTGATAGAAAGGGAGAGAGGGGCTCGGAGGGAGTGTGAGAGAAATGAGGGAGATAGGGGGGGCATGTGGAGAGAGATAGAATGAGGAGAGTGTAGGGTGAGGGAGGATGGAGGGTGGCGAGGAGGAGGGGTGAGAAGAGGGGAGAGGGGATGTGGGGGGGTGAAGATAGATAGAAGATGAGGGGGTGCTGTGAGGGAGGGAGGTATGATAGAGAATAGGTGGGGGACGGGAGGATAGTGATGAAGATGAGGGGCGCATGTGGAAGAGAGTAGAGAATAGGAGAGATGGGTGCATGTGGAGGGAGGTGAAAAGAGAGTAGGGCTCTGTGGAAGGAGAGATGATAGAAATGAGGGAGGAATGTAGGGCGATGTGGAAGACGGGATAGATAGAAGAGAGAATGTGGGGCGCATGGAAGGCGGGAGGAAAATAGGGAGGAGGTAGGGGGGTGCACGTGAAGGGTAGTAAAGGAGAGGGGCGCTGTGAGGGGAGGTGAAGATAGAAGAGGGAGGGTGGAGAGGACGGGTAGGTGATAGACAGAAATGAGGGAGGAGATGTAGGGGGTGCTGCACTGTGGAGAGGACGGGTAGGTGATAGATAGAAATGAGGGAGGAGATGTAGGGGGGCTGCACTGTGGAGAGGACGGGTAGGTGATAGATAGAAATGAGGGAGGAGATGTAGGGGGGTGCTGCACTGTGGAGAGGACGGGTAGGTGATAGATAGAAATGAGGGAGGAGATGTAGGGGTGCTGCACTGTGGAGAGGACGGGTAGGTGATAGATAGAAATGAGGGAGGAGATGTAGGGGGGTGCTGCACTGTGGAGAGGACGGGCAGGGTGATAGATAGAAATGAGGGAGGAGATGTAGGGGGGCTGCACTGTGGAGAGGACGGGTAGGTGATAGACAGAAATGAGGGAGGAGATGTAGGGGTGCTGCACCGTGGAGAGGACGGGCAGGTGATAGATAGAAATGAGGGAGGAGAAGTAGAGGGGTGCTGCACTGTGGAGAGGACGGGCAGGTGATAGAGATGAGGAGATGTAGGGGGCTGTGTGTGGCCCAGCTTCGCAAGGCACACATATCTTCTGGAAAATGCACAGGAAGGTTACTGTAAAGCTTGATATTCATTCACGCACACTTCTCAGCATTGCCACTAGAGGCATATCAGACTATTTAGGAGTGTGAGTAGCAATAGTGAGTGATTCAGTCAGTCTGTTTCCTGTCTTAGGACAGTGCAGTCAAGCCTTGGGTGGCTCAGGAGTGAGTCATCCCATCCATCTTGATTCCAATCAGATCAGTCTTGGAGGGAGAGGAGAGAAGACAGAACCCACACAGAGCTTGTGTAGCTCATCTGACAAGAAAGTGGAGGCTAGTACGGGTGAAGTGAATCATCCTAGCCTAGTCAGAGCTACCCCTTAACCTGCTACTCAGAACAAGCTGCCCGTGTTCCTAAGAAAGGAGGAAGGAAAGGAATTACAGCAGTTATATCAAAGAGCCAACTGAGAACAGGTCAGTGAGCACTGAAGGAAATCTGACCTTGGCACGCTTGCTACACGTGCTTATGTTAAGAGCGAGAGCAGGGCGAAGGGCGAGTGGAGAAGTAAGAGTGACAAAGGGACAAATCACCCTCACTCAGTTAACCGGACACCGGGGTCCGAAGCGTTGCTAGTGCTTCACGCCTAGTAATAAGAAAACCGGAGGCTTTCTGGACTACAAGTCGCAGGAGGTAGCCCTAAGCGCCGATACGTAAACGGAGTCAGGGAGAACGGGGACTTTGAGTCAAGTGCACGACAAAAGTAAGGACTTAGTTCTCTCAACATCTGATAATCAGAGACATAGAAGACTCCACCACAATATTGGCCGGGCTCAGTTGCTATTGAAAGAGTTGCACTTGACTTTATGCAAGTTGTACTCACACACATTAAAGGGATAAAGGAGGCCTCTAACCTGCTCAACAGTTCTCCTGAATGTGCATTCTCCAACCTAACCAGCTTCCCGGGACATACCTGCAACATCTACAAGTAAAGGTATGGAAAGAGATTGCATTGTGTGTGACTGAATTCTTATCTGCACCCTGCATCACCACCATAGACTTTGAGGACCAGTCCCACCTGTGGGGGACCTAACACCTAGCTGCCATAACATCCCCTCAGAGATCTACCCTGCAGCGCTGGTCAATCAGATCAGAAACCACAGGTGGCGTCACGAACTATAACTACAATCCCCTGTAAATATACCCCATTGCATGACCGCCAGGGCCACGGACCGAGCTCTGCTGCCAGTGACATTCCCCATAGACTACCATGGGCTCGGTTCCGAGTACCCCATAGCCCTGGTACCACCAATGTGGTGCGCGTCATCTTTTGGCGTCACGAACAGGATACGAAGCTTACTGGATGTGAGTCCTGTGTGCCTATTGAACTGTTTTGTGCAAAAAGACTGTGTAGCGTTTTTGTGAGTTTTGGCGCCATTTTCCGCCATTTTGCCGCCATATTCGCGCCCTAAGGCGCTGGTGAAGAAGGTGGGCGTGCATTCGTGGCGCGTGGCGCGAAAGTTATGGCCGCCCTCTCAAAATGCTATTATAATGTGAGATCCTACCCCACTGCAAGGGAGATCCGCCTCCTCTTAATCTTCTATGCAAAAAGGAGGAAGCGCAAATCCCGCCTCCACGGAGGAGACCAGATCGTTCCTGATGGAGAACACAGTCTGGCCTGGGGAGAGATGGCAGAAGGACAAGAGCAGCTGTGTGAGGGAGCGGTGGAGCGCAGGCCCTGTTCCCCAGTAAAGCTGTTGCTTGAACCGGAGCCATCCCTAGTCCGGGACCTTCAACAAACCCTGCTGGAGATAAAGGAGGAGAATGCGGCGCTTAAAAAGTTGATCCAGCGCCAGGCAGACATGGAGGAGACCGAGAGACGCTGGTGTGCCCAGACACAGCGGCTGCTGTGGGACGCAGTGCTCTCTCCTACAGGAACAACGCTGTTACCTGAACTCCCTGTGTCACCGCTGCAAAAGGCTGAAGGAGAACCGGAGGCCGGCCCCGAAAGAGCTGTACCTGACCCCACCGATGGAGCGGTGGAAGAGAAGGAGGCTGAGGAGGCCCTGCCCGTTACGGAGTGCCAGCCAGGCCAGGAGGCCACCGCGGAGCACCGTCCCCCGGTAGGGACACCGGAGGAGACCCAACTGTCAGCGATAGAAAACGACTGGGAGCAGCGACAGCAGCAGGTTAGTGCGTTCCCAACTGAGCCACTGCGCGCACCTGCGTCCTACTCGGAATCGCAAGTCCCAGCAGCGTCATCTTTGGCGTCCGCACCAGGCCGTGCACCCATAACGCAACCTGCGACTATTTCGGCATCGCCATCTGCGACCATTTCAGCATCGCAACCTGCGACCAGTTCTGAAGCGCAATCTGAATTGTACACTGCGGCACCTTCTGCAACGCAACCTGCGTTCTACGCCAGGGAGACACCCGTTAGGTCCCCAGATCAAACAAAGGATGTAGCTACGCAAACGTACATTGCAGGACATGATCTTCTTGTAATGGGTTCCCAAGGGCATCGTATACTTCTGGCCCCAGGGGTAGAAAAAGTAATGGTCGTAAGCAAGAAAGATGAAAAACAGTAGGACCCAGACAGGGGTTTACTGCACCTGAACATGTATAAAGTTGAAGAAGTTTTATTGAAAAAAAAATTTGCACTTTACTATTGATAAATGTTTACATAGTATGTTTGCTTATTTAAAGTAGAATACCCGGCTGGGTAAAGAGTTAAAGTGAAATGTGAAATAAGTGTTTTATCATGCAAAGGACTGCGTGGCTGTGGACTTTGCCAGCCCAAAAACTTTCATTGTAAATAGTTCGCACTTCGGTGCCCCATTTTGGTTTTACATAAAACCTAAAGTACCTCTGAAGAAAAACCTGTATGGTGTGGCCTAGAGTGAGGTCTGCAGTCAGAAGTCCTGCAGCCCACCCAGGACCCACGTGGGAGGTTTTTGGTGCGGGTCCTCCACAAGAATCTGTCTTATACTATGTATATTTATTGAAAAGTATTTTGATAGTTTTCTACTGATCTATGTACAAATTGTAACGTTCAAGAGTCGTACCTCCCGCAAGGGATGAGTTATTATGTTGATGTTAAATGCAAAACAAAAATGTTTTTTCTTTTCTATTTCAGCCGGGAGTGCTGAGTTTAACTAGGGGGGGATGTGTGGCCCAGCTTCGCAAGGCACACATATCTTCTGGAAAATGCACAGGAAGGTAACTGTAAAGCTTGATATTCATTCACGCACACTTCTCAGCATTGCCACTAGAGGCATATCAGACTATTTAGGAGTGTGACGTAGCAATAGTGAGTGATTCAGTCAGTCTGTTTCCTGTCTTAGGACAGTGCAGTCAAGCCTTGGGTGGCTCAGGAGTGAGTCATCCCATCCATCTTGATTCCAATCAGATCAGTCTTGGAGGGAGAGGAGAGAAGACGGAACCCACACAGAGCTTGTGTAGCTCATCTGACAGAAAGTGGAGGCTAGTACGGGTGAAGTGAATCATCCTAGCCTAGTCAGAGCTACCCCTTAACCTGCTACTCAGAACAAGCTGCCCGTGTTCCTAAGAAAGGAGGAAGGAAAGGAATTACAGCAGTTATATCAAAGAGCCAACTGAGAACAGGTCAGTGAGCACTGAAGGAAATCTGACCTTGGCACGCTTGCTACACGTGCTTATGTTAAGAGCGAGAGCAGGGCGAAGGGCGAGTGGAGAAGTAAGAGTGACAAAGGGACAAATCACCCTCACTCAGTTAACCGGACACCGGGGTCCGAAGCGTTGCTAGTGCTTCACGCCTAGTAATAAGAAAACCGGAGGCTTTCTGGACTACAAGTCGCAGGAGGTAGCCCTAAGCGCCGATACGTAAAGGAGTCAGGGAGAACGGGGACTATGAGTCAAGTGCACGACAAAAGTAAGGACTTAGTTCTCTCAACATCTGATAATCAGAGACATAGAAGGCTCCACCACAATATTGGCCGGGCTCAGTTGCTATTGAAAGAGTTGCACTTGACTTTATGCAAGTTGTACTCACACACATTAAAGGGATAAAGGAGGCCTCTAACCTGCTCAACAGTTCTCCTGAATGTGCATTCTCCAACCTAACCAGCTTCCCGGGACATACCTGCAACATCTACAAGTAAAGGTATGGAAAGAGATTGCATTGTGTGGACTGAATTCTTATCTGCACCCTGCATCACCACCATAGACTTTGAGGGACCAGTCCCACCTGTGGGGGACCTAACACCTAGCTGCCATAACATCCCCTCAGAGATCTACCCTGCAGCGCTGGTCAATTAGATCAGAAACCACAGGTGGCGTCACGAACTATAACTACAATCCCCTGTAAATATACCCCATTGCATGACCGCCAGAGCCACGGACCGAGCTCTGCTGCCAGTGACATTCCCATAGACTTCCATGGGCTCAGTTCCGAGTACCCCATAGCCTGGTACCACCAATGTGGTGCGCGTCAGCTGCACTGTGGAGAGGACGGGTAGGTGATAGATAGAAATGAGGGAGGAGATGTAGGGGGGCTGCACTGTGGAGAGGATGGGCAGATGATAGATAGAAATGAGGGAGGAGATGTAGGGGGGGCTGCACTGTGGAGAGGACGGGTAGGTGACAGATAGAAATGAGGGAGGAGATGTAGGGGGGTGCTGCACTGTGGAGAGGACGGGCAGGTGATAGAAATGAGGGAGGAGATGTAGGGGTGCTGCACTGTGGAGAGGACGGGTAGGTGATAGATAGAAATGAGGGAGGAGATGTAGGGGGGCCGCACTGTGGAGAGGACGGGCAGGGTGATAGACAGAAATGAGGGAGATGTAGGGGGGCTGCACTCTGGAGAGGACGGGCAGGTGATAGATAGAAATGAGGGAGGAGATGTAGCGGGGCTGCACTGTGGAGAGGACGGGCAGGTGATAGATAGAAATGAGGGAGGAGATGTAGGGGGGTGCTGCACTGTGGAGAGGACGGGTAGTTGATAGATAGAAATGAGGGAGGAGATGTAGGGGGGCGCACTGTGGAGAGGACGGGAGGGGATAGATAGAAATGAGGGAGATGTAGGGGGGCTGCACTGTGGAGAGGAGGGCAGGGTGATAGTAGAAATGAGGAGGAGATGTAGGGGGGTGCTGCACTGTGGAGAGGACGGGCAGGTGATAGTAGAAATGAGGGAGGAGATGTAGCGGGGTGCTGCACTGTGGAGAGGACGGGCAGGTGATAGATAGAAATGAGGGAGGAGATGTAGGGGGGTGCTGCACTGTGGAGAGGACGGGTAGGTGATAGATAGAAATGAGGGAGGAGATGTAGGGGGGGCGCACTGTGGAGAGGACGGGCAGGTGATAGAAGAAATGAGGGAGGAATGTAGGGGGGCTGCACTGTGGAGAGGACGGGCAGGGTGATAGTAGAAATGAGGGAGGAGATGTAGGGGGGTGCTGCACTGTGGAGAGGACGGGTAGGTGATAGATAGAAATGAGGGAGGAGATGTAGGGGGTGCTGCACTGTGGAGAGGACGGGCAGGTGATAGATAGAAATGAGGGAGGAGATGTAGGGGGGTGGCTGCACTGTGGAGAGGACGGGTAGGTGATAGATAGAAATGAGGGAGGAGATGTAGGGGGGTGCTGCACTGTGGAGAGGACGGGTAGGTGATAGTAGAAATGAGGGAGGAGATGTAGGGGGTGCTGCACTGTGGAGAGGATGGCAGGTGATAGTAGAAATGAGGGAGGAGATGTAGGGGGGTGCTGCACTGTGGAGAGGACGGGTAGGTGATAGATAGAAATGAGGGAGGAGATGTAGGGGTGCTGCACTGTGGAGAGCTGGTAGGGTGAAAGTATGAAATTGGACTAGGAATGTAGGGGGCTGCAGTGTAGGATGGGAAGAGGACGGAGGTGAAGATAGATTAGGGAGGATGAGTGGGGTGCTGCACTGTAGGAGAGCTGGAGTAGGGGATAGTAGAATGAGGGATGTAGGGGGGTGCTGCACTGTGGAGAGGATGGGCAGGTGATAGGTAGAAATGAGGGAGGAGATGTAGGGGGGTGCTGCACTGTGGAGAGGATGGGTAGGTGATAGATAGAAATGAGGGAGGAGATGTAGGGGGGCTGCACTGTGGAGAGCTTTGTGGTGAGAACCAGTACTTTGAATTGGATCCTATAATGAATGGGCAGCCAGTGTAAGGACTGGCGAAGAGCGACGCGTCCGAGTACCGATTAGCCGGATGGATGACCCTGGCTGCTGCATTAAGGATGGACTGGAGAGGGGATAGTCGAGTAATGGGGAGGCCAAGTAATAGAGCGTTGCAGTAGTCCAGGCGGGAGTGGATCAATGCTACAGTGAGGGTTTTTGTTGTTTCCATGGTGAGGAAAGGGCGGATTCTAGAGATGTTCTTTAGGTGTAAGCGGTAAGAGATTGTATATGGGAGGTGAAGGAGAGATTGGTGTCAAACATAACACCCAGACAGCGAGCCTGCTGCCGGGGTGTTATTATGGTGCCGCCCACGGAGAGGGAAATGTCAGATTTAGGGAGGTTAGTAGACGGCGGGAGCAGAAGAAGTTCAGTTTTGGAGAGGTTAAGTTTCAGATAGAGAGCGGACATGATGTTGGAGACTGCGGACAGACAGTCGGTGGTGTTCTGTAGTACAGCGGGGGTAAGGTCGGGGGATGACGTGTATAGTTGTGTGTCATCAGCATAAAGATGGTACTGAAAGCCAAATCTGCTGATGGTCTGTCCAATTGGGGCCGTGTATAGAGAGAAGAGAAAGGGGCCAAGGACTGAGCCCTGAGGTACCCCGACAGAGAGAGGAAGAGGAGATGACGTGGAGCCAGAGAACGAAACACTGAAGGAGCAGTCAGAAAGATAGGAGGAAACAGGAGAGAACAGTGTCCTTAATACCTAGTGACTGGAGCCTAGACAGTAGGAGACAGTGGTCAACATTGTCGAAAGCTGCAGAAAGGTCGAGAAGAATGAGCAGAGAGTGGTCACCGTTACGTTTTGCTGTAAGAAGGTCACTTTGATGAGTGCAGTTTTGATCGAATGTAGGGGTCGGAAGCCGGACTGTGAAGGGTCTAGGAGGAATGAGTGGAGAGGTAACGGGTGAGGCGGGAGTATACTAGGCGCTCCAAAAGTTTAGAGATGAAGGGGAGATTGGAGACCGGTCTGTAGTTGTTTGTGCAGGAAGGGTCGAGAGCGGGTTTCTTTAGTAGTGGAGTAATGATGGAGTGTTTGAAGGAGAATGGGAAAATGCCAGAGGAGAGTGAGAGATTAAAGATTGTAGTTAGGTGAGTTGTGACAACTGGAGAGAGAGACTGGAGGAGATGTGAGGGAACGGGGTCGGTAGTGCATGTAGTCGGACGAGAGGAAGAGAGGAGTCTGGAGACTTCTTCTGTGATGGGATCAAATGTGGAAAGTGAGCCAGGGAAATGCAGGGGGGATGGGAGTCACAGCATTTGGTGGTTGAGAGCAGATTTCCTGACGGATAGTATCTATTTTTTCTATAAAATGGGAGGCCAGGTCGTCAGCACAAATGTCTGTGATAGGGCTTGTGCTTTTGGCCTGAGGAGGGAGTGAAAAGTGTCAAAAAGTTTCTTGGGGTTGTTGGCTAGTGAGGAGATCAGTGTGGTGAAGTAGGTCTGTTTGGCGAGGTGAAGGGCAGCATTATAAGTTCTTAACATGGATTTAAAGTGGATGAAGTCTTCTGGTGTGCGGGTTTTTCTCCAAAGGCGTTCAGTACTCCTAGAGCATCGCTAAAGAAGTTGAGTTTGCAATGTGAGCCAGGGCTGTTTTACTGTGTGTTTGGAAGTTCTGAGGGTGAGCGGTGCTACTTGGTCAAGGGTGCTTCTAAGAGTGTCATTGTAGTGATGAACAGCCAGATCAGGACAAGAAAAAGAGGAGATTGGGGACAGCGATGAGTGTAGGGAGTCTGAAAGTGTCTGAGGGTTAATGGCTTGTAGATTTCTGAATATGTGGTAGGTAGGAGTGCGCTGGGGTGGTCGAGGATTTGTGAGCGTGAAGGAGAGAAGTTGTGGTCAGAGAGTGGAAGCGGTGAGTTATTTAGGTGGGAGATTGAACAGAGGCGGACAAAGACCAGGTCAAGGGTGTTACCATCCTTGTGTGTCTCAGAGGTTGAAAGCTGTGAGAGGCCTAGAGAAGCCAGGCTGAGAAGTGGTCAAGGAACCGGGTGGGCGAGCCTGGGGGCCGATATATGACCGCTACTCTGAGGGAGAGGGGACGGAAGAGCCTGATGGTGTGGACCTCAAAAGAAGGGATTGAGAGTGATGGAACTGGGGGGATGACCTGGAAGGTGCATTGTGGGCCAGAAGTATGCCGACTCACCACCATGTCTGTTTGTGGGTCTCAGGAAATGGGAGTGTCAGAATCCTGAATCCAGGTTTCAGTGAGGGCCAACAGATGAAGTAAGAAAGTAGTTGTGCAGGAAGGGAAGCTTGTTACATACAGACCGTGGATTCCAGAGGGCACAATTAAAAGGATATGAAGGAGTGCAGCTAATATAGTAAGGTTTCCATGTGATGTGGAGGGAGGGGTTGAGGTTGGTGGATGGTGGATCGGGGTTGGGAGAGATGTCCCCTGAAATAAGTAGCAGTAAAAAGAGAGAGAGCAAGTAGTTCTTGGATTTGTGACATGGTTATTGTGCAATATCTTTGGACAAGATGGACTGAGATTTTTCAGGAAGGTGAAAAGGGCATGGAAGCTGTACAATAGAGGAAAGAGAGAGGGGCTGATGTGGATGAGGGGTGATAGAGAGAGCATGGGAGCTGTACATGGAGGCAAGGAGAGAGGGGCTGATGTGGATGAAGGGTGATGGAGAGAGCATGGGAGCTGTACATGGAGGGAAAGAGGAGGGGCTGATGTGGATGAGGAGTGATAGAGAGAACATGGTATCTGAACATGGAGGGAAGGAGAGGGGCTGATGTGGATGAGGGGTGATGGAGAGCGCATGGGAGCTGTACATGGAGGGAAGGAGAGGAGCTGATGTGGATGAGGGGTGATGGAGAGAGCATGGGAGCTGTACATAGAGGGAAGGAGAGGGGCTGATATGGATGAGGGGTGGATGGAGAGAGCATGGAAGCTGTACATGGAGGCAAGGAGAAAGGGGCTGATGTGGATGAGGGGTGATGGAGAGAGCATGGGAGCTGTATATGGAGGCAAGGAGAGAGGGGCTAATGTGGATGAGGGGTGATGGACAGAGCATGGGAGCTGTACATGGAGGCAGGGAGAGAGGGGCTGATGTGGATGAGGGGTGATGGAGAGAACATGGGAGCTGTACATGGAGGGAAGGAGAGCGGCTGATGTGGATGAGGGGTGATGGAGAGAGCATGGGAGCTGTACATAGAGGGAAGGAGAGGGGCTGATGTGGATGAGGGGGTGATGGAGAGAGCATGGGAGCTGTTCATGGGGCAAGGAGAGAGGGGCTTATGTGGATGAGGGGTGATGTAGAGAGCATGGGAGCTGTACATGGAGGCAAGGAGAGAGGGACTGATGTGGATGAGGGGTGATGGAGAGAGCATGGGAGCTGTACATGGAGGCAAGGAGAGAGGGGCTGATGTGGATGAGGGGTGATGGAGAGAGCATGGGAGCTGTACATGGAGGCAATAAGAGAGGGGCTGATGTGGATGAGGGGTGATGGAGAGAGCATGAGAGCTGTACATGGAGGCAAGGAGAGAGGGGCTGATGTGGATGAGGGGTGATGGAGAGAGCATGGGAGCTGTACATGGAGGGAAGGAGAGAGGGGCTGATGTAGATGAGGGGTGATGGAGAGAGCATGGGAGCTGTACATGGAGGCAAGGTGTTATGTTTCGGTAGCTGAGGAGTTCAGGTAAAAAAGGCAATACACCAGAGCAGTTGGAATCTATGGGATTGCAGTACCCTGACTAACCACCACAACTAGAGGCAGCCGTGGAGCGTTCCTACGTTGGTCCTAGACGCCTCGTCACAGCCTGAGAAACTAACTACACCTAAAGATAGAAATAGGAAAGCTATCTGCCACGGAGCAGAACCCCAAAGATAATAGAAAGCCCCAAACATGTAATGGCGGTTAGACAAGAGGAAATACTGACACAGAAAGAAAATAGAATGAGCAAAAGCTGGGGCCCAAACTATCTAAATAGAAAAGGACAGGAAGGGTACTTACGGCAATCCAGAAAACCCTGAAAAACACCAACTCTACTAATTTCAAAATCACCTGAGATCACACGACCTCTACCACCTAAATTAGCTCTCTGGTGTAACAAAATCAAAACAGCAGCCACTGAAAAAACTGGAAAAAGCAAAAGAACAAAACTCAGTGGCTGAACTAAACTGAGAAGGCAGAAGCCCCCGGAGGGGACCCAGAAGGCCCCCAAAGAAGTGCAGGACAAAATGCAAAAATATAGAAACAACACAAAAGAAGAAAAATTCTTATCTGGTAGCAGGAGATGCAGACACGACACAGCAGGCTACAAGGGAAACTGGAATGAAGGATTCAGACCAGAACAATTGATCACCGGCAACCCTGATGGGAAAATGACTCCCTTATATAAGACCAGTCAGTAACACTGATTCCCAGTCCTCACAATCTTCACTAGTACCGCTTGTAACCACCAGAGGGAGCCTCTGCTCAGAACTCATCTCAAACCCATTCACAACAGTACCCCCCCTTGAGGAGGGGTCACCGAACCCTCATTTGAGCAACCAGGTCGGTCAGGATGAGTTCTATGATACGCACGGATAAGTTCTCCTAGCATGGATGTCCGAAGCAAACACCCAAGAATTGTCTTCCTGACCATAACCTCTCCATTTAACCAAATACTGGAGTCTTCGTCTAGAAAAACGAGAATCCAATATTTTCTCAACCACATACTCCAGATTGCCCTCAACCAAAACAGGGTCAGGAGGCACAGTAGCAGGAACCACTGGCTCAACAAACCTCTTCAACAAGGACTTGTGGAACACGTTATGGATCTTAAATGTCCCTGGAAGAAGCAAACGAAAAGAAACAGGATTAATAATCTCCATGATCTTATAAGGTCCAATGAACCTAGGCTTAAATTTAGGAGATGCTACTCTCATAGGAATATTCTTTGAGGACAACCAGACCAAGTCCCCCACTTTAAACCGAGGACCATCAGTCCTATGCCGGTTAGCAAACCGCTGGGCCTTCTCCTGAGAGAGGGACAACCTCTCCACTACCTGGTCCCAAATCTGTTGCATACGCTCAACAACAGAGTCAACACCTGGACAGACAGAAGCTTCCGTCTGTCCTGAAGAAAATCGAGGGTGAAAACCAGAATTACAGAAAAACGGAGACATCAAAGTGGCAGAGCTAGCCCTATTATTAAGAGCAAACTCAGCCAAAGGCAAAAAAGAGACCCAGTCATCCTGATCAGCAGACACAAAGCATCTTAGATAAGTCTCTAATGTCTGGTTTGTTCTATCAGTTTGACCATTGGTCTGAGGATGAAATGCCGAGGAGAAAGACAATTGAACACCCAGTTTAAACAAAAAGTCCTCCAAAATCTGGAAACAAACTGGACTCCTCTGTCAGACACAATGTTCTCAGGAATGCCGTGTAAACGAACCACGTGCTGAAGGAACAACGGCACCAATTCAGGAGGAGGAAGGCAACTTAGGTAATGGCACAAGATGTATCATTTTGGAAAACCTATCACAAATTACCCAGATGGTGGTCATTCTTTGAGAAACAGGAAGATCGGAAATGAAATCCATAGAGATATGGGTCCATGGTCTCTTGGGCACAGGCAATGGCATCAACAAACCACTAGAGCGAGAGCAAGGCTTGGAGCGAGAGCAAGTCCCGCAGGACTGCACAAATTCCCTGACATCGCGAGACAAGGTAGGCCACCAAAAGGACCGACTAACCAAGTCTCTGGTACCAAAAATTCCGGGATGCCCAGCCAATGCGGAACAATGAATCTCAGACATCACACTCTTTTTCCATTGGTCCGGGACAAACAATTTTCCAACAGGGCAGCGCTCGGGCCTATCCTCCTGACACCCCTCCAGAGCAAGTCTCAAATTGGGCGAGATGGCGGAAAAGAACTACACCCTCCTTCAAAATAACAGAAGGATCAGAAACTCAGGAGAGTCCGCAAGGAAACTCCTCGAGAGGGCATCCGCCTTAACATTCTTAGTGCCAGGAAAAAAGGAAACCACAAAATTAAAACGTGTGAAAAACAAGGCCCACTGGCCTGTCTAGGATTGAGTCGCTTGGCAGATTCCAGATAGACCAGATTCTTATGGTCCGTAAGGACCACCACCTGATTTTGGCTCCCTCCAGCCAATGTCTCCACTCTTCAAAAGCCCACTTCATGGCCAATAACTCCCGATTACCCACGTCATAATTACGTTCAGTAGGAGAAAATTTTCGAGAGAAAAAGGCACAAGGGTTACTTTTAGAGGTCTCTGGATCTTTTTGGGACAAAACGGCACCTGCCCCAATTTCAGAGGCATCAACCTCCACCTGAAATGGCAGAGAAACATCAGGCTGCCGTAGAACAGGAGCAGAAGTGAATCTCTGCTTAAGTTCCTGAAATGCAGAGACTGCCTCAGGAGGCCAATTCACCACATCAGAACCCTTTCTGGTCAAATCAGTTAATGGTTTAACAATAACCGAGAATTACCAATAAATTTACGATAAAAATTGGCAAAACCCAAAAATCTCTTGAAGAGCCTTTAATGAAGTAGGTTGGACCCAATCACAGATGGCCTGAACCTTGACCGGGTCCATTTCAATAACAGATGGGGACAAAATGAATCCCAGAATTTAGATCTTCTGTACGCCAAAAAGACACTTTGATCCCTTCACATACAGAGCATTATCCCTCAAAATCTGGAACACAGTCCGAACATGTTTCACATGAAGTCCCAGTCATTAGAAAAAATCAAGATATCATCCAAATAAACAATCAGAAATTTGTCCACAAAATCCCTGAAAATGTCATTCATGAAGGACTGGAAGACGGAAGGGGCATTAGTGAGCCCAAAGGGCATCACTAGGTACTCAAAATGCCCTTCAGGGGTATTGAATGCCGTCTTCCATTCACACAGTGCTTAATGCGAATAAGGTTATATGCCCCCCTGAGGTCAAGCTTGGTAAACCAAGTAGCGTTTTTCACCCTGGAAAACAGGTCAGAAATCAAGGGTAACGGGTATTGATATTTCACAGTAATATTGTTCAAGAGACGATAATCAATACACGGCCTTAATGAACCATCTTTTTTGGCCACAAAGAAAAAACCGGCACCTAAGGGTGAAGAGGATGGTCTGATATGACCCTTCTCCAATGATTCCTTGATATAAGACCGCATAGCGTCATGTTCAGGTACAGACAAGTTAAAAAGGCGACCTTTAGGGAATTTACTACCCGGCACTAATTCAATAGCGCAGTCATAGCTCCTATGGGGAGGCAAGGATGCAGATTTACTTCGCTAAACACATCAGAAAAATCAAACAAAAAGTCAGGAACATCCTGAGCTTGGGGGGAGGCAGAAAAAACAGGAGTGTTGGTATTAACACATTGGCAGCCCCAACTGGTTACAGACACAGATTTCCAATCCAAAACAGGATTATGAGACTGTAACCAAGGGAAACCCAGCACGATAATGTCATGCAGATTATATAGAACCAAAAATTTGCAGCACTCCTGGTGATCAGGTTCAACCCTCATTATCACCTGAGTAGAAAACTGGGTTTATTCTCAGCCAAAGGGGTAGAATCGATCCCCAGTAGGGGAATAGACTTCTGTAGGGGTATCAA
>JARQOD010000007.1:96416889-96433073 GCA_033576555.1 Oophaga sylvatica | reverse complement strand
AAGGTCAGAGCGGAGATTCTCCACATGAAGGTCAGAGCGGAGATTCTCCACATGAAGGGTCAGAGCAGGAGATTCTCACATGAGAGGTCAGAGCAGGAGATTCTCCACATGAGAGTCAGAGCGGGAGATTCTCCACATGAGAGGTCAGAGCAGGAGATTCTCCACATGAGAGGTCAGAGCGGGAGATTCTCCACATGAGAGGTCAGAGCAGGAGATTCTCACATGAGAGGTCAGAGCAGGAGATTCTCCACATGAGAGGTCAGAGCAGGAGATTCTCCACATGAGAGGTCAGAGGCGGGAGATTCTCCACATGAGAGGTCAGAGCAGGAGATTCTCCACATGAGAGGTCAGAGCGGAGATTCTCCACATGAGAGGTCAGAGCGGAGATTCTCCACATGAAGGGTCAGAGCGGAGATTCTCCACATGAGGGTCAGAGCGGAGATTCTCCACATGAGAGGTCAGAGCGGAGATTCTCACATGAGAGGTCAGAGCGGGAGATTCTCCACATGAGAGGTCAGAGCGGAGATTCTCCACATGAGAGGTCAGAGCGGGAGATTCTCCACATGAGGGTCAGAGAGGAGATTCTCCACATGAAGGGTCAGAGCGGAGATTCTCCACATGAGAGGTCAGAGCGGAGATTCTCCACATGAAGGTCAGAGCGGAGATTCTCCACATGAGAGGGTCAGAGGTGAGATTCTCCACATGAGGGTCAGAGCGGAGATTCTCCACATGAGAGGGTCAGAGCGGAGATTTCTCCACATGAGAGGTCAGAGCGGAGATTCTCCACATGAAGGGTCAGAGCGGAGATTCTCCACATGAGGGTCAGAGCGGAGATTTCCACATAGAAGGTAGAGCAGGAGATTCTCCACATGAGAGGTCAGAGCGGGAGATTTCCACATGAGAGGTCAGAGCAGGAGATTCTCCACATGAGAGGTCAGAGCAGGAGATTCTCCACAGTAGAGGTGTCTCAGAGATCAGGGGAGATTCTCCACATGAGAGGTCAGAGCGGAGATTCTCCACATGAGAGGTCAGAGCAGGAGATTCTTCACATGAGAGGTCAGAGCAGGAGATTCTCCACATGAGAGGTCAAGCAGGTGAGATTCTCCACATGAGAGGTCAGAGCGGAGATTCTCCACATGAGAGGTCAGAGCGGAGATTCTCCATGAAGGGTCAGAGCGGAGATTCTCACATGAGAGGTCAGAGCAGGAGATTCTCCACATGAGAGGTCAGAGCGTGAGATTCCCTCCACATGAGAGGTCAGAGCAGGAGATTCTCCACATGAGAGGTCAGAGCGGAGATTCCTCACATGAGAGGTCAGAGCGGAGATTCTCCACATGAGAGGTCAGAGCAGGAGATTCTCCACATGAGAGGTCAGAGCGGGAGATTCTCCACATGAGAGGTCAGAGCAGGAGATTCTCCACATGAGAGGTCAGAGCAGGAGATTCTCCACATGAGAGGTCAGAGCACGAGATTCTCCACATGAGAGGTCAGAGCGGAGAGATTCTCCACATGAGAGGTCAGAGCGGGAGATTCTCCACATGAGAGGTCAGAGCGGGAGATTCTCCACATGAGAGGTCAGAGCGGGAGATTCTCCACATGAGAGGTCATGAGCGGGGAGATTCCCTCATGAAGGGTCAGAGCAGGAGATTCTGCACATGAGAGGTCAGAGCGGGAGATTCTCCTCATGAGAGGTCAGAGCGGGAGATTCCCTTCATGAAGGGTCAGAGTAGGAGATTCTTCACATGAGAGGTCAGAGCGGGAGATTCCCCATGAGGGTCAGAGCAGGAGATTCTCCACATGAGAGGTCAGAGCGGAGATTCTCCACATGAGAGGTCAGAGCGGGAGATTCTCCACATGAGAGGTCAGAGCGGAGATTCTTCACATGAGAGGTCAGAGCGGGAGATTCTCCACAAAGAGGTCAAGCGGGAGATTCTCCACATGAGAGGTCAGAGCGGGAGATTCTTCACATGAAAGGTCAGAGCGGGAGATTCCCTCATGAGAGGTCAGAGCGGGAGATTCTCCACACGAGAGGTCAGAGCGGGAGATTCTCCACATGAAGGTCAGAGCGGGAGATTTTTCCACATGAGAGGTCAGAGCGGGAGATTCTCCACATAAAGGGTGAGAGCGGGAGATTACCTCCAAAAGAGGTCAGAGCGGGAGATTCTCAACATGAGGGATCAGAGCGCGAGATTCTCCACATGAAGGTCAGAGCAGGAGATTCTCCCATGAGGGTCAGAGCAGGAGATTCTTCCACATGAAAAGGTCAGAGCGGGAGATTCCCTCATGAGGGTCAGAGCGGGAGATTCCCTTCATGAGAGGTCAGAGCGGGAGATTCTCCACAAGAGGTCAAGCGGGAGATTCTCCACATGAGAGGTCAGAGCGGGAGATTCTCACATGAGAGGTCAGAGCGGGAGATTCTCCCATTAAAGGGTGTAGAGCGTGAGATTTCCTACATGAGAGGTCAGAGCGGGAGATTCCTCAATGAGGGATCAGAGCGCGAGATTCCCTTCATGAAGGGTCAGAGCGGGAGATTCTCCACATGAGAGGTCAGAGCGGGAGATTCTCCACATAGAGGGTAGAGCGCGAGATTCCTTACATGAAGGGTCAGAGGGGAGATTCTCAACATGAGAGGTCAGAGCGGGAGATTCTCCACATGAGGGTCAGAGCGGGAGATTCTCCACATGAGAGGTCAGAGCGGGAGATTCTCCACATGAGAGGTCAGAGTGGGAGATTCTCCACATGAAGGGTCAGAGCGGGAGATTCTTCACATGAAAGGTCAGGGGAGGAGATTGCCTTCATGAGGGGTCAGAGCGGGAGATTCCCTGATCTTTGACATTTGTCTCTCTTCAATCAGTAGTAACTATGCTACTATTCCATCTTACGGGGCAGTTTGAACCCCACAACCAAAACCAACCGTCCATTCCCCATACAAACCCAGTCCAGACAACCATGTCCTTGTAAAACTTGCCTCATTTCTATAGGAAAGGAGAACGTGATTGTGGTGGCCGACGACCTGGACAGCAGCTCTTCAGAGATGAGAATGAAGATTCTCCAGGGTCAGCCTCTCATTGAGCAAATGGCCACTGGTCTTTTCCTCATAAGCAGAGAAGATAAAAATTCACCAGAACTTTTAAAAGAAAAACTCCAGAAAATAACATCTTGCATCTCCAGAAAAGGTAGGTCCCTCTCCTCTATTCCAGCAGGAAGTCCCATCACAAGATCAGATGTTAATAACTGGGTGCATGTGTCTCCATGTCTCTGAAGCCATGAAAACCCCATCAGTGCCTGGTACTATCTGTGCTGCTTCTGCTATCTGATTCCTCTGAGGGAACCACCTGTGGTTCCATTTATCTGGTCTGATGGAGGAGGAAGAGATCAGTGACCTCCTATCAAGCAGTGGTAGTGGAGACATGTCTGGCTGTTATTAATTTGAGGACCAGATACTCCTCTGCAGTTGTGCTCAGGACATCTGGAGTCTAGTGGTTCTAGAAGACTGTCATGGTGGAGCTGTCTCCTGTGTCACCAGTCTCATTTATGTTTCTTATCTACAGCTTCAAAGAAAAGTGGGAAGAACCAGAGCGTCCCAGTAAGTAGTCGTCCCCGATGATGGCCTAGTATCATGCCCACACTCTTCTCACCTCTCACTCTTTGGAGCTGATGTCTATAGATAGAGCAGCTTTTTGGCTCCTCATCATTGACACTGGAGGGTGTTCTCTCTTTACCATTCCCCGATCTGACCAGCATGCTTTGCTCCCTCGCAGCTCCTGTACAGTTTGTACTTTCTGCAGATGTAGCATTGATGGGTTTTTGCAATGTGAAGCCCTGAGAATCATGTTGTAAATCCAATGTGATTTTGTGTTTGCCTTTAGACGGTGATGGACCTCGTGCAGCTCGCCGTCTATGTGCTGGGGCAGGTTGTCGCGGTGCGTAATAAGGAAACATACAGTATACCATAGAGGGGACTTCTAGTTACTTCATCAAGACCCAACATGTGCAATAAAAGTCCAAGGGTTTATATGGAAATATCCTGCAACAAACCCGTCCATCGAACTACAGCCCTGCCGGGACCTTCCGCAGCTCATCAGCGTTCAGTATTTGGAGGCGATGACCTGAGCGGCCATTATTACAGCGTTGAGGAATATGAAGCTGATTATATCTGACAGCAGATGTGGTTTGTGTCATTACAGGTGGTGATGTCAGTCATTCTGTTTTACTACAATACGGTCATCAACTGGGTCATGGTAAGTAATAGACGTCACGTGCTTTACTCTACTAGAGCATCCCGCTGATGTCATTACAGGAAGATAGGAACGAGGGACGCAGAATAAGTGTTCTATGTTTGTAAAATCTTACATCAAACCTCAATTTTTCAAGGACTTGTGCTCCATCTATCTCTGGAATTGGAGAATCCTTTCTAGAGCCCTGCCCGGACCTTTCACACACTATTGCCATTTATCAGATCCTCATTTTTCAGTACTACGGCCTCATCCAAGTCATTTACAACATGGCAACTCGGTGTGTCGCAGGCTTTATAACGAATCGCTAATATCAGTAACAGCCCCGTTACTGATATTGAAGGGGATGAAGATTTCTGCCTCCCTGACATGAGCCCCCCATTATTGACATGGTAGAGAAGATTTCTGTGTCCCTGAGATGAGTCCCCGTTACTAACACCAAAGGGTAGGAAGATTTCTGCTTCCCTGACACGAGCCCCCCATTACTGACATGAGAGGGGGCAGCTCTGTGCCTACGTCAGGACCTACCACACTTAATGTGGGGGCGGTGGTCAGATCTCCTGTGCCACCCTTGATGTGGGATTGGTGGTCAGATCTCCCGTGCCGCCCTTGATGTGGGGCGGTGGTCAGATCTCCCATGCCGCCCTTGATGTAGGGGGCGGTGGTCAGATCTCCCGTGCTGCCCTTGATGTGGGATTGGTGGTCAGATCTTCCGTGCTGCCCTTAATGTAGGGGGCAATGGTCAGATCTCCCGTGCCGCCCTTGATGTAGGGGGCGGTGGTCAGATCTCCTGTGCCGCCCTTGATGTAGGGGGCGGTGGTCAGATCTCCCGTGCCGCCCTTGATGTAGGGGGCGGTGGTCAGATCTCCTGTGCCGCCCTTGATGTAGGTGACTGTGGTCAGATCTCCCGTGCCGCCCTTGATTTGGGAGCGGTGGTCAGATCTCCCGTGCCGCCCTTGATTTGGGAGCGGTGGTCAGATCTCCCGTGCTGCCCTTGATGTGGGAGTGGTGGTGAGATCTCCCGTGCCGCCCTTGATGTGGGAGTGGTGGTCAGATCTCCCGTGCTGCCCTTGATGTGGGGGGCAGGTGGTCAGATCTCCTGTGCCGCCCTTGATGTGGGATTGGTGGTCAGATCTCCCGTGCCGCCTTGATGTGGGAGTGGTGGTCAGATCTACCGTGCTGCCCTTGATGTGGGAGCGGTGGTCAGATCTCCCGTGCCGCCCTTGATGTGGGAGTTGTGGTCAGATCTCCTGTGCTGCCCTTGATGTGGGGGGCGGTGGTCAGATCTACTGTGCCGCCCTTGATGTGGGAGCGGTGGTCAGATCTCCCGTGCCGCCCTTGATGTGGGATTGGTGGTCAGATCTCCCGTGCCGCCCTTGATGTGGGAGTGGTGGTCAGATCTCCCGTGCCGCCCTTGATGTGGGAGCGGTGGTCAGATCTCCCGTGCCGCCCTTGATGTGGGAGTGGTGGTCAGATCTCCCGTGCCGCCCTTGATGTGGGAGCGGTGGTCAGATCTCCCGTGCCGCCCTTGATGTGGGAGTGGTGGTCAGATCTCCCGTGCCGCCCTTGATGTGGGAGCGGTGGTCAGATCTCCCATGACACCCTTGATGTGGGAGCGGTGGTCAGATCTCCCATGACATCCTTGATATGGGAGCGGTGGTCAGATCTCCCGTGCCGCCCTTGATGTAGGGGGCGGTGATCAGATCTCCCGTGCCGCCCTTGATGTGGGAGCGGTGGTCAGATCTCCCGTGCCGCCCTTGATGTGGGAGTGGTGGTCAGATCTCCCATGACATCCTTGATGTGGGAGCAGTGGTCAGATCTCCCATGACACCCTTGATGTGGGAGCGGTGGTCAGATCTCCCATGACATCCTTGATATGGGAGCGGTGGTCAGATCTCCCGTGCCGCCCTTGATGTAGGGGGCGGTGGTCAGATCTCCTGTGCCGCCCTTGATGTAGGTGACTGTGGTCAGATCTCCCGTGCCGCCCTTGATTTGGGAGCGGTGGTCAGATCTCCCGTGCCGCCCTTGATTTGGGAGCGGTGGTCAGATCTCCCGTGCTGCCCTTGATGTGGGAGTGGTGGTGAGATCTCCCGTGCCGCCCTTGATGTAGGGGGCGGTGGTCAGATCTCCTGTGCCGCCCTTGATGTAGGTGACTGTGGTCAGATCTCCCGTGCCGCCCTTGATTTGGGAGCGGTGGTCAGATCTCCCGTGCCGCCCTTGATTTGGGAGCGGTGGTCAGATCTCCCGTGCTGCCCTTGATGTGGGAGTGGTGGTGAGATCTCCCGTGCCGCCCTTGATGTGGGAGTGGTGGTCAGATCTCCCGTGCTGCCCTTGATGTGGGGGGCGGTGGTCAGATCTACTGTGCCGCCCTTGATGTGGGAGCGGTGGTCAGATCTCCCGTGCCGCCCTTGATGTGGGATTGGTGGTCAGATCTCCCGTGCCGCCCTTGATGTGGGAGTGGTGGTCAGATCTCCCGTGCCGCCCTTGATGTGGGAGCGGTGGTCAGATCTCCCGTGCCGCCCTTGATGTGGGAGTGGTGGTCAGATCTCCCGTGCCGCCCTTGATGTGGGAGCGGTGGTCAGATCTCCCGTGCCGCCCTTGATGTGGAGTGGTGGTCAGATCTCCCGTGCCGCCCTTGATGTGGGAGCGGTGGTCAGATCTCCCGTGCCGCCCTTGATGTGGGAGCAGTGGTCAGATCTCCCATGACACCCTTGATGTGGGAGTGGTGGTCAGATCTCCCATGACATCCTTGATGTGGGAGCAGTGGTCAGATCTCCCATGACACCCTTGATGTGGGAGCGGTGGTCAGATCTCCCATGACATCCTTGATATGGGAGCGGTGGTCAGATCTCCCGTGCCGCTTCGGGGCAGTTTCATGTTTTTCTCTCTCATTTATATAATCCTTGATGTTCGGGATATTTTATATTTTTGGGGTTTTGGATTTTATGTGAATCCACAATGATTTTCTGTTTTCCTTAGATGCCGGTGAGAGTCATTTATCTCATCTATAAGGAGTCGATCCAGGGCGTCATGGTAAGAAGCTTCCTGGGATGATGGGGTGATACCATGTTCAGCATTGACCATCCGTCACATCTTATGCTTTACAGCCTGTTCTTATCAGTCATACTAGGGGGCGCCTTACTATCTTTGCTTGGACCTCCCGGGCCTTGTACGGTGGTCTCTCATTGCTCTCTATGGCAGGGGCCTCTTATTTGAGGAGCGGTATATTGCACCCTCGTCCCCTTGACTCCTGACCCCAGGATTTATAGAGTCACAATGTAACAGTTATTACATGGATTCTATGCCTTCCCTTAGATGGTGCGGAGATTCCTCCTGATCGTCCATGATGCAATAACCAGAGCCCCACGGTACGTGGTAACTTTTTCCAATCGCTGAATGATGGTGAGCGTTGTCCTTCTTGCAGTTTTCGGGGATGCTGCTCTCCCCGCACCAATCTCCGCTCCTCATCCATTATCACCTTTACTGGTGAAGATAAATGTCATAGGATGATGATGAGATATTAGACCAGCAGATGCTGCAGTATAACTCTCACCACTAGATGGCACTGTAATGCGCTCCTCTGGACCTGGATGACCAGAATGACTGTTCTGTGTGCTGCTCCTCTAGAGCGCACCGTGTGGTCGGAGGTGGTATTACACCCTAGAAATTAACATGGTCTCTTGGTTCATGTTGTCTGTTTCCTTCACTAGTTCTACATAAAAAGTAGCATTCCTGGTGATTCCTATATGCATCGTGCAGGTTAATATACAGTAGCTCGGGACCCCTATGTCCATATGACTAATATCATGTAGATTGTCTGTATCTGCAGGACCCCAAGTAACACATGAGAACGAGAACAAGACCCAGGACCCGGCCACCATCTCCAATCATTGACATCGGCTGCAGAACAACGAAACCTCACAACTTGTATCTTCTGTCATGTGTTACAATAAATATTCTGCCATAAACCAGAGCAGAGATGATTGTGGGGGCGTCTGACCAGAGCGGGGGTCCGGGACACGAAATATCAGGGTGAGCTACAACAGTATGCACAGAAGCCCAAGTGATAAGGGGGCCACTGCCGTCTCCAGGGCTCCGTAATCACAGCCTCCCTGCTCCACAGTATCACCTCCGCCGTCACGCCTCCGTCAGCAGTCACAGCCTCCCGCTCAGCAGTCACAGCTCCGTCAGCATCCAGCCCCCGCTCAGCAGTCACAGCCTCCCTCAGCTCACAGCTCCCTCAGCAGTCACAGCCTCCCGCTCAGCAGTCACAGCCTCCCTCCTCTGTAATTGCAGAAGAGAAGACTGAGAGGAGACTTAATAGCTGTCTACAAATATCTCAAGGGCTGTCACATTGTAGAAGGATCATCTTTATTCTCATTTCACAAGGAAAGACTAGAAGCAATGGGATGAAACTGAATGGGAGGAGACACAGATTAGATATTAGAAAAAACTTTTTGACAGTTAGGGTGATCAATGAGTGGAACAGGCTGCCACAGAGGTGGTGAGTTCTCCTTCAATGGAAGTCTTCACACAGAGGCTGGACAGACATCTGTCTGGGATGATTTAGAGAATCCTGCTTTGAGCCGGGGAATAGGACACAAGGCCAAGGAGGTCCCTTCCAACTCTACTATTCTATAATAATAATAATAATAATAATAATCTTTATTTATATAGCGCCATCATATTCCGCAGCGCTTTACAGTTTAACAGTTTCAGAACACAAGTCATAAGTAACAACGTTAACAATACAATAATTAAAGCAAAATAAGACGACCCTGCTCGTGAGAGCTTACAATCTGATTCTATGATTAATCACATCCTCCCTGCTCCACAGTCACAGCCTCCCTGTTCCGCAGTCACAGCCTCCCGCTCAGCAGTCACAGCCTCCCTGTTCCGCAGTCACAGCCTCCCGCTCAGCAGTCACAGCCTCCCTGCTCCACAGTCACAGCCTCCCTGTTCCGCAGTCACAGCCTCCGCTCAGCAGTCACAGCCTCCCTGTTCCGCAGTCACAGCCTCCCGCTCAGCAGTCACAGCCTCCCTGCTCCACAGTCACAGCCTCCCGCTCAGCAGTCACAGCCTCCCTGCTCCACAGTCACAGCCTCCCGCTCAGCAGTCACAGCCTCCCTGTTCCGCAGTCACAGCCTCCCTGTTCCGCAGTCACAGCCTCCCTGTTCCGCAGTCACAGCCTCCCTGTTCCGCAGTCACAGCCTCCCGCTCAGCAGTTACAGCCTCCCTGTTCCGCAGTCACAGCCTTCCTGCTCCACAGTCACAGCCTCCCCTCAGCAGTCACAGCCTCCCTTTTCCGCAGTCACAGCCTCCCTGCTCTACAGTATCAGCCTCCCTGTTCCGCAGTCACAGCTTCCCTGTTCCGCAGTCACAGCCTCCCGCTCAGCAGTCACAGCCTCCCTGTTCCGCAGTCACAGCCTCCCTGTTCCGCAGTCACAGCCTCCCGCTCAGCAGTCACAGCCTCCCGCTCAGCAGTCACAGCCTCCCTGCTCCACAGTCACAGCCTCCCTGTTCCACAGTCACAGTCTACCTGTTCCGCAGTCACAGCCTCCCGCTCAGCAGTCACAGCCTCCCGCTCCACAGTATCAGCCTCCCGCTCAGCAGTCACAGCCTCCCTGCTCCGCAGTCACAGCCTCCTGTTCCGCAGTCACAGCCTCCCTGTTCCGCAGTCACAGCCTCCCACTCAGCAGTCACAGCCTCCTGTTCCGCAGTCACAGCCTCCCTGTTCCGCAGTCACAGCCTCCCTGTTCCGCAGTATCAGCCTCCCGCTCAGCAGTCACAGCCTCCCTGCTCCACAGTCACAGCCCCCTGTTCCGCAGTCACAGCCTCCCTGTTCCGCAGTCACAGCTCCCACTCAGCAGTCACAGCCTCCCTGTTCCGCAGTCACAGCCTCCCTGTTCCGCAGTCACAGCCTCCCTGCTCCACAGTATCAGCCTCCCGCTTAGCAGTCACAGCCTCCCTGTTCCGCATCACAGCCTCCCTGTTCCGCAGTCACAGCCTCCCTGTTCCGCAGTCACAGCCTCCTGCTCAGCAGTCACAGCCTCCCTGTTCCGCAGTCACAGCCTCCCTGTTCCGCAGTCACAGCCTCCCGCTCAGCAGTCACAGCCTCCCTGTTCCGCAGTCACAGCCTCCCGCTTAGCAGTCACACGCTCCTGTTCCGCAGTCACAGCCTCCCTGTTCCGCAGTCACAGCCTCCCGTTCGCAGTCACAGCCTCCCGCTCAGCAGTCACACCAGCCTCCCTGTTCCACAGTCACAGCCTCCCGCTCAGCAGTCACAGCCTCCCTGTTGCGCAGTCACAGCCTCCCTGTTTCGCAGTCACAGCCTCCCTGTTTCGCAGTCACAGCCTCCCTGTTCCGCAGTCACAGCCTCCCGCTCAGCAGTCACAGCCTCCCGCTCAGCAGTCACAGCCTCCCTGCTCCACAGTCACAGCCTCCCTGTTCCGCAGTCACAGTCTACCTGTTCCGCAGTCCACAGCCTCCCGCTCAGCAGTCACAGCCTCCCTACTCCACAGTATCAGCCTCCCGCTCAGCAGTCACAGCCTCCCTGCTCCACAGTCACAGCCTCCCTGTTCCGCAGTCACAGCCTCCCGCTCAGCAGTCACAGCCTCCCTGTTCCGCAGTCACAGCCTCCCTGTTCCGCAGTCACAGCCTCCCTGTTCCGCAGTCACAGCCTCCCTGTTCCGCAGTCACAGCCTCCCGCTCAGCAGTCACAGCCTCCCTGTTCCGCAGTCACAGCCTCCCGCTTAGCAGTCACAGCCTCCCTGTTCCGCAGTCACAGCCTCCCTGTTCCGCAGTCACAGCCTCCCGCTCAGCAGTCACAGCCTCCCGCTCAGCAGTCACAGCCTCCCGCTCAGCAGTCACAGCCTCCCTGTTCCGCAGTCACAGCCTCCCTGTTCCACAGTCACAGCCTCCCGCTCAGCAGTCACAGCCTCCCTGTTGCGCAGTCACAGCCTCCCTGTTCCGCAGTCACAGCCTCCCTGTTCCGCAGTCACAGCCTCCCGCTCAGCAGTCACAGCCTCCGCTCAGCAGTCACAGCCTCCCTGTTCCGCAGTCACAGTCTACCTGTTCCGCAGTCACAGCCTCCCGCTCAGCAGTCACAGCCTCCCTGCTCCACAGTATCAGCCTCCCACTCAGCAGTCACAGCCTCCCTGCTCCACAGTCACAGCCTCCCTGTTCCGCAGTCACAGCCTCCCGCTCAGCAGTCACAGCCTCCCTGTTCCGCAGTCACAGCCTCCCTGTTCCGCAGTCACAGCCTCCCTGTTCCGCAGTCACAGCCTCCTGCTCAGCAGTCACAGCCTCCCTGTTCCACAGTCACAGCCTCCCTGTTTCGCAGTCACAGCCTCCCTGTTTCGCAGTCACAGCCTCCCTGTTCCGCAGTCACAGCCTCCCGCTCAGCAGTCACAGCCTCCCGCTCAGCAGTCACAGCCTCCCTGCTCCACAGTCACAGCCTCCCTGTTCCGCAGTCACAGTCTACCTGTTCCGCAGTCACAGCCTCCCGCTCAGCAGTCACAGCCTCCCTACTCCACAGTATCAGCCTCCCGCTCAGCAGTCACAGCCTCCCTGCTCCACAGTCACAGCCTCCCTGTTCCGCAGTCACAGCCTCCCGCTCAGCAGTCACAGCCTCCCTGTTCCGCAGTCACAGCCTCCCTGTTCCGCAGTCACAGCCTCCCTGTTCCGCAGTCACAGCCTCCCTGTTCCGCAGTCACAGCCTCCCGCTCAGCAGTCACAGCCTCCCTGTTCCGCAGTCACAGCCTCCCGCTTAGCAGTCACAGCCTCCCTGTTCCGCAGTCACAGCCTCCCTGTTCCGCAGTCACAGCCTCCCGCTCAGCAGTCACAGCCTCCCGCTCAGCAGTCACAGCCTCCCGCTCAGCAGTCACAGCCTCCCTGTTCCGCAGTCACAGCCTCCCTGTTCCACAGTCACAGCCTCCCGCTCAGCAGTCACAGCCTCCCTGTTGCGCAGTCACAGCCTCCCTGTTCCGCAGTCACAGCCTCCCTGTTCCGCAGTCACAGCCTCCCGCTCAGCAGTCACAGCCTCCCGCTCAGCAGTCACAGCCTCCCTGTTCCGCAGTCACAGTCTACCTGTTCCGCAGTCACAGCCTCCCGCTCAGCAGTCACAGCCTCCCTGCTCCACAGTATCAGCCTCCCACTCAGCAGTCACAGCCTCCCTGCTCCACAGTCACAGCCTCCCTGTTCCGCAGTCACAGCCTCCCGCTCAGCAGTCACAGCCTCCCTGTTCCGCAGTCACAGCCTCCCTGTTCCGCAGTCACAGCCTCCCTGTTCCGCAGTCACAGCCTCCTGCTCAGCAGTCACAGCCTCCCTGTTCCACAGTCACAGCCTCCCTGTTCCGCAGTCACAGCCTCCCTGTTCCGCAGTCACAGCCTCCCGCTCAGCAGTCACAGCCTCCCTGTTCCGCAGTCACAGCCTCCCGCTTAGCAGTCACAGCCTCCCTGTTCCGCAGTCACAGCCTCCCTGTTCCGCAGTCACAGCCTCCCGCTCAGCAGTCACAGCCTCCCGCTCAGCAGTCACAGCCTCCCTGTTCCGCAGTCACAGCCTCCCTGTTCCGCAGTCACAGCCTCCCTGTTCCACAGTCACAGCCTCCCGCTCAGCAGTCACAGCCTCTCTGTTCCGCAGTCACAGCCTCCCTGTTCCACAGTCACAGCCTCCCGCTCAGCAGTCACAGCCTCCCTGTTCCGCAGTCACAGCCTCCCGCTTAGCAGTCACAGCCTCCCTGTTCCGCAGTCACAGCCTCCCTGTTCCGCAGTCACAGCCTCCCGCTCAGCAGTCACAGCCTCCCGCTCAGCAGTCACAGCCTCCCTGTTCCGCAGTCACAGCCTCCCTGTTCCGCAGTCACAGCCTCCCTGTTCCGCAGTCACAGCCTCCCTGTTCCGCAGTCACAGCTTCCCTGTTCCACAGTCACAGCCTCCCGCTCAGCAGTCACAGCCTCCCTGTTGCGCAGTCACAGCCTCCCTGTTCCGCAGTCACAGCCTCCCTCATGTCCTGTAGACTCGGCAGTGGGGTTCTTTCATCATCCTGCAGGCGCAGCTATTGCTGAATATCTTAATGATTGATATTTTCCATTGAAGCCCCCAGAGAATCTTCTGTGGAGGGAGCCTCACCGCTCACCCTTTGGCCTCAGTGTAACTCTTCTGCAAGATGGTGCATGGAGAGACCGAAAGGAAGGGAAGCTGTGCTACTAGGGAAAGATGAAAGAGGGCACCACTGATACTTGCCCTGTGCAGCCCTGACCTCCCTAGCGTCCCTAGACGGGCTCTTTCACCCCATGCGGTGATCACGTTCCTGTGTTACTTGGAGAAGGACCCTGACTAGTGCGTTTGGCAGCAGGAACTCTAGTACTGCCCTAATGTAAAGACACAAAGGGAAACAGACAAGGATAGCAGAAACAGCAATCACTCAACGCGCTCCGAGACTACTGGAAGGGAAGGAAAAGATGAGGCAAACCAAACAGGAGGAGAGGTAATGGAAGGCACCAGACAAACATCCAAACCGACATCTCCAGAGACGACTTCTAGACAACTTCTCTTCCACAGCTCACGCCTCCAGCTCCAAACCAGGTCATAACAAGCTATCACTGGCCACTACTCAAGATAAGAGGTGAGTATTTCTACCAGAGGGGAGTGGAAAACTCAGAAAAGCTGAGATCACTCAGGATGGAGAGCTCTAGAAGACAAACAAAACTGTTTAACCCTTACAACCACCTAGCAAGGGAAGTATGCACGGCTAACTGGAAGACAAAGCAGATCCAAGAAGTGCAGGTGCACGTGTAGTCAAACGCTTTGACCTGTCTCTGTCATGGTATCCCAATGACACGCAGAGTCATGGATGAAAAATAGCAACATACAAGTCTATGGGTTCCTGAAAATCATGGCCAGCACACAGATGGATTGGAGTCCAGTGTGTGCCCTCTGTGATTAACATCGTAATATATGGGAGGAGCTGCAACCTTTGGGACCATACAGGTCAGGGGGCCACATCCAACTCCAGAACCGGTGGAGTTGGGCACTGCGAGGAGCTCTTCCACTGCAGTGGCCCCTCATACTGTTCCTGCACAGGGCCCGCTCCTGTCTCTGTTGCCTCAATCACTGCGTACGTGAATAAACCTGGATGTCTGAATGAGGCCTAATGCAGACCTGCTCTAGAAAATCAGAACTAGCAGGAGGATCCATGAAAGGATCATGTGCTCGGACAATCAGCGGCTTCTCGTCACAGAGAGCAATCAAATGAAGAGCGCAGCATCTTGTATGACAATTCTCAACCAAGTCGTGTTTAACAAATATTATTCCTTCCTCCATCCAACCAGTTTTCTTGATTCCAGGCAGCATGGTCATAAGAACCATTGGTCAAAAATCACAGGATCACTCACACCAACGGTTTCCTCAAGGAACTTATGCGCAACCTGACCTAACATTACCCAGAGCCCTGTTTCAGGGTGTTTGATCTTCATTAGTGCAAAGAAGGAAATTCAATTTTGTTGAATGAGAGGCTTTTGACATGGGATCTAAGGAGGAACATCTCTTCTTGTGGAGAGTACCAAGTCAGTGTAAGGAGACTTCTAGGCCATGGAATGATCTTCTGGGGAATTAAATATGCAAAAAGCCTCTTCAGAAGGAGGAAGGCTTGATCTCTGGTGCCAACTATTGGATGTAACAATCCTAAATGTCACACTGAGTCGTGTGCTTTAAAGAAGCACACGACTCAGGATCAAAGCCAAGAAGATTGTCCTACTTGCAGACTCATGTTTCGGGGTGTTTTCCCCACTTCAGTGCAAAGCATGAGGTCTGATTTGGATGTTTAGAAGAGAATGTTTCTCTTTGTGGAGAGTGACAAACTGGCCTCAATACACCACAAAAACCTGGAGTGTTCTCTCCAAAACATCAGCAAAAAGACTCAGTATGATCAGACAAGAAGTACAATCACACAGAGGGTTTCTTTTCCTGATTGATTTGGAGCCTTGTGATTGGTCCGTGCACTGTCTGGAGCAGATTCCATCAGGAGCGGCATCACACAACTGACAGAGACATTCTTTTTTTTCCACCAAGCATTGTTCAAAACCTGAAAAAACTCTGAAAAAAACCTGAATATATGAACAGAAAAATGGTTTTGCAATAGCAAGGAGTAGGCAGACTAGTTCAAATGTCTGAATGACGAATCAAACAACTCTGTGTGCACATGCTCTAATGCTATGTTCACATGCAGCAGTTTTCCTGCAGTTTTTTCTGCATTAACACCTGCTCTTTTTTGCTTTCCAAACACCCATTTTGCTGCATTTTTGTCCCATTTTTGGTGCCGATTACAATTATTAGAAAACCAAGGAAGAGTCGACCACCCAACGGTAGATCGAAAATGTTATATATCTTTATTTGTACAATAATTGAAAACATCAAATAAAAAGAGAAAGTTTATCCAGAGAATAACTGTGGCGTCCACGGTACATTCATGGATCACAAAGGTGACAATGAGAAACTCCACATTATCGGGCAGAGGCAGCGTAACTATCAGGCAGGAGCGCAGTCATCGTTTCTAGGAAGTTCTCGCGCCTCCCGGTCTGGAATAAATCTAGATTATCCAATAGTACGAAAATCCGCTAAGTTAGAATAGCACCACCTGGTGAGAGGAAAGGGAATTACACCCAAAGGGTTAGAAAAAGCATACGGTACAGTTAAATGGCAGTTAACCCTATAAAGGGTGGACTTATAAAGTGCAATATATATTGCAGAATTTTACAGTCCCATATAGGAGAAAGGGTTTCGTAAGCCGAGCATAGATCATTCGTTTTAGTCCCGGTGTCAATAGTTCCAATGTAGACTTGTAATTATAATCCTAGATATTCACGCTATCCAGTATGTTACACACAGCTTCAAGAGGAGAAGGAAATCATAACAGATGTAACAGAGTCAGTTTACCACTGATCCCTTTAACACG
>JARQOD010000007.1:96242852-96416789 GCA_033576555.1 Oophaga sylvatica | reverse complement strand
ACATGTTCCTACGTACCCCGCTGCTCCCCGGGTTTTTCTGCACATATTCCCCCTGCCCCCTCTTCCATACGTACCGCTGCTGCCCGTGCTTTCACTACTTGCCTGTCCTCGTTCCATACTGCCCCGGGGCCCCCGTGCTTCTGCACATATTCGTTCCCACAGTTTAACTGCATGCTCTCCCCCGTGTTCTGCACATTTCCTATCCTCATGTTCCAATTTCGTGCTGCCCGTGCTTTGCACATATTCTCCTGTCCACCTGTTCCATACTCTACCGCGCTGCCCGGTTTTCCACATATTCTGCCTATCCTCTGTTCCATACTCTACCGCTGTGCCCATGCTTCGCAATATTCTGCCTGCCAATCAGTTCCATAACTAACCGCTGCGCCCGTGCTTCGCCATATTGTCGACCCCCACCACAATTTGTGGAATTACCAGGGCAAGGTACTCAGAGCCGAGCCCAGGAAGTCGGGGTTTTCAAGGTTAGCGGTGGCTCGGTTTGCCCGGCGGTCTTGGTATGTTTTGGGGAATATTACAGGGATAGATATATTTCAGTTCGGAGCCACCTGAGCTCGGTAATTTGTAACCACGGCTGAAGATCTCTGAGGGGATGGTGAGGAGCTAGGACGGGTCCCCTACAGGTGGGCTCTTCCCTCGGTCGAGGTTTTTGGGGTTGTGCAGGCATGCAATTAAAAAATCAGTCTCACCCCGTCAGCGTCTTTCCATACCTTTTACTTGTAAGATGGTAAGGCAGGTCCCGGGAGGCTGATCCAATGGGGATGTGTTTTGGTTAGCAGCTGGACAATTAGGGGCCTCCTTTACTTTCACACGATGAGTACAACCAGATGAAGCGTAGTTCCCTCATAACTCCACTATTCCAAAGCGTACTGCCCGGTCAGTTTTGTGGTCGGGCCTTCCTGGTAAACAGGTTTTCTATGCTTGGCCAGCTCAAAGTTCCTATTCCACTACCCCAGTTACGTACCGACACTCCAAGGGGCTTTGTTAATAAGGCCAGTAAGCCTCTGTTTTTTACCCCATGCGTGAAGCTTTGGTGATGTTCGGTCTCCAGTACCGGTGACAATGTGCAGGACTTCTCCAATCCTATAGCACCAGAATTTCTACCACTGTGCCTTTTCGCCTTGTCCGCCTTTAGCATAAGCTTTTCCTCACTTCAAAGGTTATAAAAGTCAATCCTTTCTTACTTTTTCTTAGTTGTTGCCAGACTTCATAATCCTCTAGGCAGGAGCATTTTCCCTGAACCTTTCATGTCCTTGGGACAGGAGACTGAAGTACTCTGCAACTCATCCCCTCCTTACTGCACAACTGCACTTCCTACTCCTTCGGTCCAGGCTAACTGACTGACTCCTGATCATGTGACTAGATTTATATCCTGGGGCGTGCTAAGTGTGTTTTGGAATGAATGTTTCATTAGCATTAAACTGCTATCTCTCCACCTTTCCCGGGTATGCGTGTGCCCTTCACACCAGGGAAACAAATCCCCCATGGAAACACAGCACTCCCGGGCTGTGAAAAAACAAAGAGAAATTTTGTTTTATCAATTAAACATTAAATTAACTCGCCCCAAATCGGGAGGAAGGATTTCTTGAACGTTGCAAACAAAACATTAAATATAGAAAAATACAAAATTTAAATATCATGTTCTATAATAAACGGCAATATTTTGGAAGGCCCGCACCAAACCTTCAATGGGTCCGGGGTGGGCTGCAGGACATCTGGATGCAGACCTCACCAGGCCACACCACATGGTTTTATGTTCGAGGTGTTGTGGGGTTCTATGAAAACCAAGATAATGCCACAAGGGCAACTAATACAATAATTTTGGGCTTGCACAGTCCTCGCCCGAAGTCCATTTTTAAACACGATAAGAGAAAGACAAGATATAAATACATTTCTAATTCATTACTTTTTTTTCAACTTTGGTACCCACCCGGGGCATTCTACTCAATAAAAAAACATAGAAATTATCTTAGCAATAAAGTGCAAATTGGCAACATATCAAACTTTTTACAACTTACTATTAGACCCCTTCTGGTTTACCGTTTTTCTTTTAATGTTTAATTATTTAACTCATTTTCCCACCCGGGGGCTGAACAATGCGATGGCCCAATCCTGCTAACAATTCGTGACCTCTATTGGTCGGGTCGCCACAGTTCTGTGGAACCCTTTGGGCGCAACGGGTGCTTTCATTTAGGGCGCTGTCTGCGTTATGTTATACCTTGCTCCCGTGATGGGTAAATAGCGCTGTGCGCGTTCGTGTAAACGCGAATTGAGGATTTGGAAAATCGAGGTTGCGATGTAGTAGGAAACAAGTTAGTGAAGAGTATACAGGTTTGCCTCCATTTGCAAGGAGCCTCAGGGGGCGATGCTGGGGCAGGCCTGGTCTTTTTTTGGGGAATTGGGACGCTGCGGTAGTGGTGAGTTACCTGCGCGGGGACGGGGTCCACGGCATTTGTGAAATAAGGGCTACCAACCCTTCATACCCCTGTCGGTATAGGGAAATGTCCATTAACTAGGTCCCCCCCGGGATGGCTTGCGGTAGGTGGATTTACTCCGTCTGCTGCAAAGACCCTGGGTAGAGGCCCCCTTTTTTGAGAAGCCCCGCCCTTTCGGAGTGGAACTCTGTCCACACCCCGCCGCCCCCGGTTCCCTCGAGCCTTTTTCTCGACGGACACTTTCCTTGTCCCCCGGGTCAGCTCTGCTGCTGCCGTTGTCGGTTTCGCTGAGCTTCCCCTCTTCCTCCTGCGGCTTGTTGTTTCTTTCCTCACACGCTGCCACTATTCCCCGGGCGGTGTAGGGCGTCATCCAGGGGCCCATCTCGTCCCAGTCCACGCTGGTAAGACGGACAGACCCCTCCCCGGGGTCCCTACCGGGGGGTCGTCTCTGTGCGGCCTCCTGGGGGCGGGGTTCCGGAATGGCGGTATCCTCAACCCCTTCGCCTCCACCGCTTCACCGTGGGATCAGGTCGGTAACTTTCGGGGCGCCCTCCGGTTGTCCTTTGCCTTGGGCAGAGAAGTTTTGGTAACTCCAGAGTAGGGGGTCTGAGGGGAAGAAACCGCGTCCCACAGCCGCCGTGCTCCTGGGTACGCCGCGTCTCTCGATCTCTTAATCCAAATTATGCTGGACCATTTTTTCAGTCGTGCATTTCCTCTTTAATTTCCAGCAATGCTTGTCAGGTGCGGACCACGGATGGTTCCGGTGTGGGGCAGCTTGGCTGGGGAACGGGGCCCCTTCCTTTCCGCTTCCCGCTCTCTGCACACGTCCTGCTTCCATGAGTTCCAGAGCGTTCTCTCTTCTTCTTTTAAACGTCCCCCTTTCCGTGGGGCGGGGTTTGGTCTCCCCTCTTCGCAGGGAAGGTGAAGAGGAGGCGGACCTCCTTTGCTGTGGCGGAGCATATTGTAATGCACTTTGAAGGGCAGGCATTCTCTCCGGCCAAGGGGGGACACCCCACGAAGGCTCCCACCTTCTTTTCTCCAGCGCCTGGGGCCGCGAATTGGCGCAAAGATGGCGATTTTTGGGCCAAAGTGCAAAAACCCCTTTTTTCACAAAAAAACTTAGGCACAAGGGCCGCAATTTTTCATTTCGCTCCTGTTCGGACCCAAAGTTTTGTGTCGACCCGCCACCACAATTGTGGATTACCAGGGCAATGGGTGTACTCAGAGCCGAGCCCATGGAAGTCTATGGGGTTTGTCACAGGTAGCGGTGGCTCGGTCTGTGGCCCTGGCGGTCTGGCGTTGTTGGGGGAATATTTACAGGGGATAGATATATTTACAGTTCGTGACGCCACCTGTAGTCTCTGGTAATTTGTACCAGCGCTGCTGTAGATCTCTGAGGGGATGGTGAGGCAGCTAGATGTCGGTCCCCTACAGGTGGGACTCTTCCCTCAGGTCGATGGTTATGGTGGGGTTGTGCAGGCATGCAATTAAATAACTCAGTCTCACACCGTCAGCGTCTTTCCATACCTTTTACTTGTAAGATGGTAAGGCAGGTCCCAGGGAGGCGATCCAATGGAGGATGTGTTTTGAGTTAGCAGCTGGACAAGTTAGGGGCCTCCTTTACTTTCACAATCATGAGTCCAACCAGCATAAAGCTAGTTCCCTCTATAACTCCAGCTATTTCAAAGCTGTACTGCCCGGTCAGTTTTGTGTCGGAGCCTTCCTGTGATGAAACTAGGTTCTTCTATGCTTGGCCTAGCTCAAAGTTCCTATTCCACCTGACCCCAGTTACGTACCGACACTCCAAGGGCTGCTTGCTGTTACCTAAGGTCCAGTAAGCCTCTGGTTTTTCTACCACCATGCGTGAAGCTATGGTGATGCTTCGGTCTCCAGTGACCGGTGACAAGTGCAGGACTTCTCCAATCCTATAGCACTCAGAATTTCTACCACTGTGCCTTTCGCCTTGTCCGCGCTTGTAGCATAAGCATTCCTCACTTCAAAGGTTATAAAAGTCAATCCCTTTCTTAACTTCTTTCTTGAGCTTGTTGCCAGACTCTCAGTAATCCTCTAGGCAGGAGCACGTCTCTGAACTTTCACTGTCCTTGGGACAGGAGACTGAAGTATATCTGCAACTCACTCTCTCTCTTACTGCACAGACTGCACTTCCTGACTCCTTCGAGTCCAGGCTAGACTGACTGACTCTGATGCATGTGACTAGACTTTATATACCTGAGGGCGTGTCTAAGTGTGTTTTGGAATGAATGTTCATTGAGCATTAAACTGCTATCTCTCCACACATCCTCCAGGGTACTGCGTGTGCCTTCACACCAGGGCTACACACATACTCTGCCTGTCATCATGTTCCATACTCTACCGCTGCTGCCCGTGCTTCTGCACATATTCTGCCTGTCCATCATGTTCCATACTGTACCGCTGCTGCCCGTGCTTCTGCACATATTCTGCTGTCCATCATGTTCCATACTCTACCGCTGCTGCCCGTGCTTCTGCACATATTCTGCCTGTCTATCATGTTCCATCTGTACCGCTGCTGCCCGTGCTTCTGCACATATTCTGCCTGTCCATCATGTTCCATACTGTACCGCTGCTGTCCGTGCTTCTGCACATATTCTGCTATCCATCATGTTCCATACTCTACCGCTGCTGCCCGTGCTTTTCTGCCATATTCTGCCTGTCCATCATGTTCTATACTGTACCGCTGCTGCCCGTGCTTCTGCACATATTCTGCCTATCCATCATGTTCCATACTCTAACCGCTGCTGCCCGTGCTTCTGCACATATTCTGCCTATCCATCATGTTCTATACTGTACGCTGCTGCCCGTGCTTCTGCACATAATTCTGCCTGTCCATCATGTTCTATACTGTACCGCTGCTGACCGTGCTTCTGCACATATTCTGCCTGTCCATCATGTTCTATACTGTACTGCTGCTGCCGTGCTTCTGCACATATTCTGCCTATCCATCATGTTCTATACTGTACCGCTGCTGCCCGTGCTTCTGCACATATTCTGCCTATCCATCATGTTCCATACTCTACCGCTGCTGCCCGTGCTTCTGCACATATTCTGCCTATCCATCATGTTCTATACTGTACCGCTGCTGCCCGTGCTTCTGCACATATTCTGCCTGTCCATCATGTTCTATACTGTACCGCTGCTGACCGTGCTTCTGCACATATTCTGCCTGTCCATCATGTTCCATACTGTACCGCTGCTGCCCATGCTTCTGCACATATTCTGCCTGTCCATCATGTTCTATACTGTACCGCTGCTGCCCGTGCTTCTGCACATATTCTGCCTGTCCATCATGTCCCATACTGTACCGCTGCTGCCCGTGCTTCTGCACATATTCTGCCTGTCCATCATGTTCATACTGTACCCGCTGCTGACCGGCTGCTTCTGCAATATTCTGCCTGTCCATCATGTTCCATACTGTACCGCTGCTGCCCGTGCTTCTGCACATATTCTGCCTATCCATCATGTTCTATACTGTACCGCTGCTGCCCGTGCTTCTGCACATATTCTGCCTATCCTTCATGTTCTATACTGTACCGCTGCTGCCCGTGCTTCTGCACATATTCTGCCTATCCATCATGTTCTATACTGTACCACTGCTGCCCGTGCTTCTGCACATATTCTGCCTATCCATCATGTTCCATACTGTACCGCTGCTGCCCGTGCTTCTGCACATATTCTGCCTATCCATCATGTTCCATACTGTACCGCTGCTGCCCGTGCTTCTGCACATATTCTGCCTATCCATCATGTTCCATACTGTACCGCTGCTGCCCGTGCTTCTGCACATATTCTGCCTATCCATCATGTTCCATACTGTACCGCTGCTGCCCGTGCTTCTGCACATATTCTGCCTGTCCATCATGTTCCATACTGTACCGCTGCTGCCCATGCTTCTGCACCCTGCCTGTACTGTATATCCACTATGCTCATTATTCTACAGCAGGTATCACGGCCTCAGCAGAGCCATACATCTCTTGATGCAGATTTGTCGTGTTTGGCAGCTCTGCCATCATCTGTGCCTTGGTCTGGGCTTCTATTTGGGACAATGAGTTCCCTTATGAGCTGTTACATTTGCATATACACGAGTCCATATACGCCCAGGAATGCAGTAATGAGACGAGCGCCGGTGATGAGGAAATCTCAGACTACGGAGGTTTCGAGCCAAGTAAGACTCGCTGCGTCCCAGCAGACACCCGGCATCCAGTCCTTGTGACTCCACGTATCGAGAGCAGCGGATCTTCCTACCATCCTCGCTGGTAAGTGCAGCTCTGCTGATCTATATATCAGGTGGACACGGATTAGATATCTAAGATGGGAGATATTGGCAGAAGATCAACAGATCCCTCCATCTGCCCACAAATACCTACAGACATATCAATGCTGGACAGAAAGGCCATGTAAGAACTAAATTAATCTCTGGGCACTGCCTAACCCTACCTGTACTAATCATGTCCCAAAGACCACGCTTAACTCTACTAATCCTAACCCTGAACCTAGTCTTTACCCCCGTAACACTAAACCAAAACAAACCCTAACCATAGTAATCCATGAACCATAGTCCTAGTAATCCTAACCTCGAACCTAACCTTTACCCTACCAGTCCTGACTCCAATGCAAACCTTAACCCAAGTAATCCTAAGCCCTAGATTAATTATTACCCTACTAAGCCGAACTCCAATACGAACCCTAACAAAACTAATCCATAAACCATAGTCAAAGTAATCCTAGTCCTATTAATCCTATCCCTAAACGTAACCACGACAATGGTAATCCTGACCCTATACCAGAGATGAGAGAATCTGCAGAGAATCAAATTCAGCAAATCGCTCTAATTCGTCAGGAAATTTCGATTCTCATGGAATTTATATGATGAAAATGAAATGTTTCTTATTATTTTCTGTGATCTCTCCAAAGCATCAGTCACCACTCACCTCACTACTGACCACCCACAAAAGGAAAATCGCACATGAAACTAAGGGAAAACACTAGACACTGCTGCCTATTTCACCCACCGAAGACCACACAGAAAAGGGTTAGGCCTCCTCCCTCTCATCCACCCTCTCACCTCTCTTCCTCCCTTCCTTTTCCCTCATCCTCCCCTCTTCCTCTCGTCCTCCCTCTCATCTCCCTTTCTCTTCCCACTCATCTCCCTCCCTTCCTCTCGTCCTCCCTCTCATCCTCCCTTTCATCTTCCCACTCATCCTCCCCCCTCCTCTCGTCTCCTCTCATCCTCCCTTTCACTTCCCCTCATCCTCCCCTCTTCCTTCATCCTCCCTCTCGTCCTCCCTCTCACCTCCCTTCATCCTCCTCTCATCCTTCCTCTCCTTCCTCTCTCCTCCCTCTCATCCTCCTCTCATCCTCCCTTTCATCCTCCCTCTCATCCTCCCTCTCCTTCCTCTCATCCTTCCTCTCCTCCACCCTCTCGTCCTTCTCTCATCCTCCCTCTCATCCTTCCTCTCATCCTTCCTCTCCTCCTCCCTCTCCTTCTTCCTCTCATCCTCCCTCTCATCCTCCCTCTCATCCTTCCTCTCCTCCTCCCTCTCTTCCTCCCTCTCCTTCTTCCTCTCCTCCTTCCCTCCCTCTCTCCCTCTCCTTCCTCTCGTCCTCCCTCTCAATGCTCCCTTTCTTCCTCCCTCTCATCCTTCCTCTCCTCCACCCTCTCGTCCTCCCTCTCATACTTCGCCTTCTCCACCCTCTCGTCCTTCCTCTCATCCTCCATCTCGTCCTTCCTCTCCTCCTCCCTTCATCTCCCCTCTCCTTCCTCTCATCCTCCCTCTTGTCCTCCCTCTCATCCTCCCTCTCGTCCACCCTCTCATCCTCCCTCTCATCCTCTCTCTCCTCCTCCCTCTCATCCGCCCTCTCATCCGCCCTCTCATCCTCCCTCTCCTTCCTCTCCTCCTCCCTCTCCTTCTTCCTCTCATCCTCCTGTGTAGCCCTGGTACACAATACCAGGAGGATGAGTGGAGAGGTAACGGTTAAGGCTCTCCATGATATCACGTACACTTCGGACACACCCAGCAGGGGTGTGGGGGGAGTGCTGAGTAGTCTGAGTTCAGTTCAGTCAGTGACTCGAAGGAGTTAGGGAAGTGCAGTCTTTGTGCAGTTCAGAAAGTGGAGGCCAGTACAGGTGAGCCAGTTCACCTCAGCCTGGTCAGAGCTGTGCCCCACTAGAAGACGGACTGAGACATCTGTTGAGAGTCTGAGCAAATCGAAGGGCATAGTGGAAGAGAACAGAAAAGTGCCATAGGTATAGGATACCTGCACATTGTTACCGGTCACTGGAGACCGAAGCATCACCATAGCTTCATGCATGGTGGTAGGAAACCCAGAGGCTTACCGGACCTTAGGTAACGGAAAGCAGCCCCTGAAGAGTCAGTACGTAACTGGGGTCAGGGAGAGTGAGAACCTTGAGTCAGTGCACGACAGGAATTGGAACACAGCTCTCTCAGAAGAAGGCTCCAACCACAAAACTGACCGGGCAGACAGCTTTGGAATAGCTGGAGTTATAGAGGGAACTACGCTTTACGCTGGTTGGACTCATCATCATTGGAAAGTAAAGGAGGCCCCTAACTTGCTTAGCCGTTGCCTCAAAGCTCATCCTCCATCAACCCCATCAGCCTCCCTGGGACCTGCCTGAACAACTTGAAGTAAAGGTATGGAAAGACGCTGACGGTGTGAGACTGAGTTATTTAATTGCATGCCTGCACAACCCTGCCTTAGCCATCGACCTGAGGGAAGAGTCCCACCTGTAGGGGACCCGACATCTAGCTGCCTCACCATCCCCTCAGAGATCTACAGCAGCGCTGGTACAAATTACCAGAGACTACAGGTGGCGTCACGAACTGTATATAAATCTATCCCCTGTGAATATTCCCCCAACATACGCCAGACCGCTAGGGCCACAGACCGAGCACCGCTACCTGTGACAATCCCCATAGACTTCCATGGCTCGGCTCTGAGTACCCCATTGCCCTGGTAATCCACAATTGTGGTGGCGGGTCGAGACAACTTGGCGTCACGAACAGGATCCGAAACTTGCAGCATTGCGAGCCCTGTGTGCCTGTGGAGTGTTTTGGTGAAAAAGACTGTTGCTATTGTTTGGCGCCAAATACCGCCATATTTGCCGCCAGATTCGCGCCCTAAGGCGCTGGAGAAGAAGGTGGGCGTACCTGAAAGAGCGCGCAAAGTCTTGGACACGCCCCCGGCTCTGACTCAGCGGCAGGTCCTGCAACAGGAAGTGAACGCTCTGACATCAGAGCGCCTGCGACGAAGGTCCTGTTCCCACTGCGGTGCCTGTGAAATAGCAGCGTCTGAAACCGGGTAGGCTCCGTTTAACCAAGGGGGCGCTAAGATGTCACAACAACCGGCTGACAGTGCGGCCCCGGCCGGAGGCCCCAATCCCGCACCGCTTGGTATTGTAGCGCCAGATGGGGGCGCAGGCCCTGCACCCAGTCCGGTAGTCCCGATCATGCCACTAACTCTCCCATATATGCCTGGGGCGAAATGGCTTCCCCAGTACAGCGGTGAACCAGGCACATTAGCAGGCTTCAAGCGGAAGATATGCAGCATCCTAGAAATGTACTCCATGCCTGAGAGACAAAAAGCTGCTGTGCTAATAGGGCAGCTAACTGGCGCTGCTGAGAGGGAAGTGGAGACCTGGGATACCGTTGATCAGGAGTCGGTACCTGCGATCTTCCTTAAGCTACATGCCATATTTGAAGACCGCACAGAAACGGATCTCCGGATGGCCTTCTACCACTGTTCACAACAGCCAGGTGACAGCATCCGGGACTACGCTTGCCGACTACAAGGAGCCCTGAGAGCTCTTAAGCAGGTTAATAATTTAAATGCTATTGATGAGAATAAAATGCTGAAAGAACAATTTATCCAGGGATTGAGATCCCCAGAGGAACGCAGAACTGTAAACTGGTGGTCCTTAGATCATTCGGATGCTACCTTTGATGCCCTAAAAGACATGGCAATAAAAGGGCTGCGGCCCCTGGGCAAACTTGAGGTGGCAACCCAACATCATCAGGCTGAAGTCACTCTGGAACGGCAGTAACCCCCTTTTCCCCGTTAGTGGCCGAAGCCAAAGCGCAGGTGACCCCTCCTAGTGAATTGGATTGTCTGCGCTCAGAGGTGCGCCAGCTGACTAAAAATCTGGCTGCTGTGATGAGTGCCCTGCAACTGCGGAAAGAGGAAGAAGGGAAGATCTTGTTAGCTGACTGCCAGAAGACGTCCCGTGGATGCACCGGAGAAGAAAAGAAGACGCCGCCCCCCCGGAGGAGGACAACGCCACCCCCAGGAGCGACCTCTGATCAACACCCTCCTCGTCGAGAGATCATCTGTTACCGATGCAACCGGAAAGGTCATCTGTCTCCACAGTGTCCTTTAAACGGGCAGAACCTGGGTCCGAGGGCCAACACCCAGGAGAATACCCATCAGGCCCCCTAGACTGGAACCGCAGGTATGTGGGTGGGCGACCCTACCTGTCTATCATCTTAGATGGTATTGCAGTTCCGGCATTGTTAGACACTGGGTCCCAGGTGACCCTAATTCCTGATGCCCTCTATACTAAGTACTGGTCAATGGACAGTCTTAAACCCCGAGCTCTGACTTTACCGTGTATGCTTCTAATGGTCTTCCTGTAGAAGTACTCGGGACAAAATGTGTAGATGTAAAGGTGGGCAGAGAGGAGTTGAAAGACCAGGGGCTTCTGGTAGTAAAGACTGTAAATGAGGAGAACGGTTCGAATATAATTTTGGGTACTAACATTATCGGTAATTGTTTGGGAGAAGTTGTGTTCTTGCTCCAACAGCTCGCTGAGATTGCCCGACCAAGGCAGAGAGGAGTAATCCAAAGAGAGATCCGGGCCCTGGTGTGTCAGCAGCAAGCGAAGCTTACAGACGGCGAAATTGGTAATGTACGGGTCACCGACTCGAATCCTATTGTGATACCCCCAATGAGTGAAATGATAATCTGGTGCAGGGCAGCCATAGGTCTGAGAGGACAGAATTACCAAGCTGTAGTAGAACCCCACCATTCAGAACATAGACCTACACTTATGACTGCTAGAGGAGTAGTAGAGGTGGTGAATGGAAGAGTACCGGTACGGCTTCTCAATTGGGGAGATGATGAGGTAAATTTACCCCGTTATGCAACCATTGCTAAACTACATGCTGTTGATAATAATTCTATTCTCCCGGCTGAGTCCTTAGACTCCTGTCAAATAGCGGAGGACAATGACTCAGCAACTCAGGTGGCGGAATGGTGTCAGCAACTCCATGTTGGGACGGACACCACTCCCGCTCACCAGAAGCAAGGGGTATTACGGGTGGTGCAAGAGTACGCCCAAGTGTTTAGCAAGAATCCACTTGATTTTGGGATAATTAAGGGAGTACAACATCATATCCCTACAGGCAGTCATCCTCCCATCAAAGAGCGGTAAGGCCCATACCTCCAGCTCATTATCAGAAGGCTAAAGAAATGTTGAATGATATGAAGAAAGCCGGGGTGATAAGGGATAGTTGTAGCCCCTGGGCAGCCCCTCTAGTTCTGGTTAAAAAGAAAGATGGTAGTATGAGAATGTGTGTGGATTACAGGCAGGTGAACCGCATAACAGACAAGGATGCATACCCGTTACCACGTATAGAGGAATCATTAGCTGCTCTGAAAACGGCTAACTACTTTTCTACCCTTGATCTGACTAGTGGTTACTGGCAAGTGGCTGTGGCTGAGGAGGATCGTGAGAAAACGGCTTTCACCACCCCAATGGGGCTCTGTGAGTTCGACAGAATGCCGTTTGGGCTCAGCAGTGCCCCAGGAACATTTCAGAGAGTGATGGAAAATTGCTTGGGACATCTCAATTTTGAAACCGTGCTGCTATACCTAGACGACGTTATCGTGTATTCCAAGACATATGAGGACCATCTGAAACACCTGGCAGAAGTGTTTGAGTCCCTGTCCAGGTACGGGATGAATATTAAAACCCTCAAAATGCCATCTACTCAAACAGAAGGTACAATACTTGGGGCACATCGTCAGTTCGGAAGGAGTAGCGCCGGACCCAGAGAAAGTCACTGCCATCCAGAAGTGGCCGGAGCCGAAGAACCTTAAGAAAGTGCGACAGTTCCTGGGACTAACGGGTTACTACAGAAGGTTCGTGAAAGATTACACGAAGAAGGCAGCTCCTTTACAGGACCTCCTGGTAGGACAATCCTTAAAGAGCAGAAACCCTCCCTTTAATTGGGGTAAAGAACAGGCTGAAGCATTCCAAAAGATGAAAGAGATCCTTACAGGTGATGAGATCTTAACCTATCCTGATTACAGCCAACGTTCCTGTTGTACACCGACGCCAGTAATGAAGGGTGGGAGCAGTTCTCAGTCAGAAGCAGAATGGCCAAGAAAAAGTCATCGCATATGCCAGCAGAAAACTCAGGCCAACTGAGAGGAATCCGGAAAATTATAGCAGCTTCAAGCTGGAGTTTCTGGCGCTGGTCTGGGCCATTACTGAAAGATTTAAGCATTATCTGGCCTCCAATCGGTTCACTGCGTTTACAGATAACAACCCGTTAACGCACCTGGAAACTGCCAAGCTGGGTGCCATGGAGCAGCGATGGATGGCTCGGTTGTCCAATTACCAGTTTACTATCAAGTACCGGGCAGGTCGAAAGAATGCTAATGCTGACGCATTGTCCCGAATGCCGCATGACTCTGATACGGAAGAAGAATCGGACGACCTGGAAGAAATTGAGCTACCTGCGTTCCATCGAAATGGGGTAGTCCACGAGCATCGAGTCAACAGAAAGCAGTATGGTGCAACATTAAATCCTTTACCCCATCACAGCTGGAAAGAGACTCAGGACAGTGATCCAGTGGTCAGCCGCATCAAGGAGTTGTTAAGACAGGAAGGCTCCTCTTTGGAAAAGGATGCACCTATGTCAGCCAAGCTCCTGTGGAACGAGAAAAGCAGGTTGTTCCTATACCGTGAGAAGTTGTGCAGGAGATACGTCAATCCCAGAACCCATGAGATGGTCTGGCAAATAGTGGTCCCCAAGGCAGACGTCCCAATGGTGTTGGAAGCATACCACGATCAAGCAGGACACTTTGGCTGGAGAAAGCTGGAGACCCTGTTGAGATGCCGGTTCTACTGGGTAGGGATGCGCAGCTCCATCGAGAGGTGGTGTCGGAACTGTGGACCCTGTGGTCTCAGAAGAAAGGACTACGGTAGTCAGAAGGCACCCCTGCAACCTATCCGGACGACTCGCCCCCTGGAGATTGTGGCCCTGGACCACGTCAAATTGTCGCCAAGTAGATCTGGATACTCATACGCCTTGACCATGGTGGACCATTACTCCAGATTTCTGGTGGTTGTTCCAGTTAAGGACCAGACCGCAGTGACGGCAGCGAAAACCTTTCAAGCAAGTTTCTGCAGACCGCATGGGTATCCGGAGCAAGTATTAACCGATCAAGGACCTGCTTTCGAAGCTGATTTATTCAAGGAATTCTGTCACATGTACGGGTGCAAGAAAATTAGAACAACGCCATACCACCCTCAAACCAACGGTCTTTGTGAAAAAATGAACCATATTGTCCTTGACTTGTTGAGATCCATACCGTTGGAAGACAGAAATCGATGGCCGGACTTACTACCTGATTTGGTTGACTTGTATAACCATATACCTGTAAGTTCTACTAACTGCACTCCAGCCTATCTTATGAGAGCAAGGCCAGGAAGACTACCAATGGATTTAGAACTTGGAGTGGTAGAACCGGAGGCAGACGACGCCGTTGAAAACTGGGACATAAATCGGCAAGAGCAGTACAGAAGAGTGCAAATCTGTGTGGAGGAAAGTCTCAACAAGGCACGGGAGAAACAGGAAGATATTTACAACAGAAATGCTCCTGCCAAGCCTTTGATGCCTGGAGAAGTGGTATTAAAAAGAAAAAGGAAGATGCACAAATTGGATAACCAGTGGGAGCAAGAACCCTACGTCGTACAAGATTCTAAATATGACAACAGAAAAGTTTGTATCATTAGTAAGGACGGAGGAAGAACAATAACCACTGTGTCCAGAGACCATTTGAAATTGTGTCCAGAACCCTTAAAGCGTTGTGAAAAGAACCCTGTCATCAATCAAGAAGAAAGGAAGGAAGAGGTCATACACACGGATCTGGGAGATTTTCCTGCGGATTGGCCCAGACTGGGAGATGCTGTAATAATTCCAGTATTGCAGTTTTATCAGCCACCAGAGGAAGTTCTACCTCCAGTTATGCCCGTGGTACCAGTTGAGCCAGTTCAGGAGTTACCCATTCCAGCAACACCTCAACCTACGGAATCTCAAGAAGGATCATCAGAAGCAGCGCCCCATACTATGGGATCCCCTGGTGAAGCTGACTCACACCGCCCAGCCATCAGTACGCTTGCCAGATCCATAGAAAGATTGAGGCAGTTCTATAGTTTGCCGTTACGCAGTGCAGACAGATCGCAACTTAATATACCTGAAGCTACTCCACGTAGATCAGAGCGAATCACAAAAGGGAAGATACCCATTCGATACCAGCAGTAATTATAACAAATTAATGTGAATATTGTAAAAAGTATATATATAAATGTGTCTTTTTCTTATGGTGTCTTATAATGGACTCAGAGGCTGAGGACTGAGCCAGCCCAAAAACTGTATCTTGTAAATAGTTGCACTAAGGTGCCTTTTAATGGTTTCACACGAAGCCTTGACTTACCTCTGAACATAAAACCCGTGTGGTGAGGCACTGAGTGAGGTCTGCATTCGGATGTCCTGCAGCCCACCCAGGACCCACGTTGAAGGTTTGGTGCGGGTCCTTCACAAGAATATTGTCGTTTATTTATGAACATGTTTATTTAATATTTCGTATTTTTCTATATTCAATGTGTTGTTAGCAACGTTCAAGACATCCTTACCTCCCGGATGGGACGAATTAATGTTTAATGTTGATGTTTAATGCATAAACAAAAATGTCTCTTGTATTTCACAGCCCGGGAGTGCTGTCGTTTACCATGGGGGAATGTGTAGCCCTGGTACACAATACCAGGAGGATGAGTGGAGAGGTAACGGTTAAGGGCTCTCCATGATATCACGTACACTTCGGACACACCCAGCAGGGGTGTGGAGGGGAGTGCTGAGTAGTCTGAGTTCAGTTCAGTCAGTGACTCGAAGGAGTTAGGAAGTGCAGTCTTTGTGCAGTTCAGAAAGTGGAGGCTAGTACAGGTGAGCCAGTTCACCTCAGCCTGGTCAGAGCTGTGCCCCACTAGAAGACGGACTGAGACATCTGTTGAGAGTCTGAGCAAATCGAAGGGCATAGTGGAAGAGAACAGAAAAGTGCCATAGGTATAGGATACCTGCACATTGTTACCGGTCACTGGGGACCGAAGGATCACTATAGCTGCACGCATAATGGTAAGAAAACCAGAGGCTTATCGGACCTTAGGTCGCGGAAAGCAGCCCCTGAAGAGTCAGTACGTAACTGGGGTCAGGGAGAGTGAGAACCTTGAGTCAGTGCACGACAGGAATTGGAACTCAGCTCTCTCAGAAGAAGGCTCCAACCACAAAACTGACCGGGCAGCACAGCTTTGGAATAGCTGGAGTTATAGAGGGAACTACGCTTTACGCTGGTTGGACTCATCATCATTGGAAAGTAAAGGAGGCCCCTAACTTGCTTAGCCGTTGCCTCAAAGCTCATCCTCCATCAACCCCATCAGCCTCCCTGGGACCTGCCTGAACAACTTGAAGTAAAGGTATGGAAAGACGCTGACGGTGTGAGACTGAGTTATTTAATTGCATGCCTGCACAACCCTGCCTTAGCCATCGACCTGAGGGAAGAGTCCCACCTGTAGGGGACCCGACATCTAGCTGCCTCACCATCCCCTCAGAGATCTACAGCAGCGCTGGTACAAATTACCAGAGACTACAGGTGGCGTCACGAACTGTATATAAATCTATCCCCTGTGAATATTCCCCCAACATACGCCAGACCGCCAGGGCCACAGACCGAGCCACAGCTACCTGTGACAAACCCCATAGACTTCCATGGGCTCGGCTCTGAGTACCCCATTGCCCTGGTAATCCACAATTGTGGTGGCGGGTCGGTACACTCCCACTCATCCTCCCTCTCCTTCCTCTCATCCTCCCTCTCATCCTTCCTCTCATCCTTCCTCTCATCCTCCCTCTCATTCTTCCTCTCATCCTCCCTCTCATCCTCCCTCTCGTCCTCCCTCTCCTTCCTCTCTCCTCCCTCTCATGCTCCCTTTCTTCCTCCCTCTCATCCTTCCTCTTCTCCACCCTCCTCATCCTCCCTCTCCTCCTCCCTCTCATCCTCCCTCTCATCCCCCTTCTCCTCCCTCTCCTTCCTCTCCTCCTCCCTCTCCTCTCTTCCTCTCATCCTCCCACTCATCCTCCCCTCTCCTTCCTCCATCCTCCCTCTCATCCTCCCTCTCATCCTCCCTCTCATCCTTTCCCTCTCCTCCTCCCTCTCATTCTTCCTCTCATCCTCCCTCTCATCCTGCCCTCTCGTCCTCCCTCATCCTTCCTCTCGTCCTCCTCTCATCCTCCCTTTCTTCCTCCCTCTCATCCTTCCTCTCCTCCACCCTCTCGTCCTCCCTCTCATCCTTCCCTTCTCCACCCTCTCGTCCTTCCTCTCATCCTCCCTCTCGCCCTTCCTCTCTCTCCTCCCTCTCATCCTCCTCTCCTTCCTCTCATCCCCTCTCGTCCTCCCTCATCCCTCTCTCCCCTCTATCTCCCTCTCCTTCTCTCCTTCCTTCCTCCTCTCATCTCCCTTCCTCCCTCTCTCTCATCCCCCCTCTCATCCTCCCTCTCATCTTCCCCTCCTCTTCCTCTCTCTCCTCCGCCTTGCTCCTCTCCTTCCTCTCCTCCCTCTCCTCCTTTTTCCTCCTCCCTTCTCTCACCTCTCCTCCCCTCTCGTCCTCCCTCTCCTCCACCCCACACCCATTAAGCAGTCAGGTGGAATCAATTGATCTAGCTGAAATTTTGGGAATTTTTCTAGGGCTTGAAGAAAATGTAGATCATGTTTTACTTTGAGGGAGAGGTTTATGGCCAGTTTCCATTGTGAGATGGTTGGCACTCTTGATGACACCATGTGTCTACCACACATTTTTGGGCCATAAATACAACGTCAGTCAGGAATAGTTTTATCTACAGTCCTTTTCTATCGTTCAGGTCCACAAATAGTGGACACATTTTAGGGTCATCTGTAATGGGGATTCCCATGCGATTGTGTAGGATCTGAATCACTTGGGCCCAGTATCCCCTATACGCAGTGTAACACATACGGTGAAGAACATATCGTGCGGCACACAAATTGAATATTTAATTGCAAAAATAAATTTTTATTAAAAGGACATCCAGTCCAGAAAAATTTTTTGTATGTAAGGTAGTACAGCCAATATAAATTAGTCACCCAACGTTTCGACCCTTCCCGGGTCTTAGTCATGGGTACTATAAAGAGAGAAAACAAGTATCAGATAAATGGATACACATACAACACATATAATATATACAGTATATACAATATATAGGGTTAAATCGGAACACTATATAATAATGGTAGAAAATATATCATAGTAGAATATGCAACAATAAGGTTATATGTATAATTCATATGGACTAAGGATCCAAATTTACAAAGTTGAAAGTATACGACAAATAGATAGCCATTAAGGCCTCTTTCACACATCCGTTGTGCGCCTGACGGCGCCCTCCGGCATTTTTTTGTCCAACAGCATCCGGCGAAATGTAATGCCGGATGCGGGTTTTTTGCATTGACTTGCAGTAGCGCCGGATGGCGCCGCATGTCAGTGTGTTGTATGCGGTTTTGTCCGGATCCGGCGGAAATGTACATTCCGGCGGCCGGACAAAACGCAGCATGTAACGTTTTTTTTTTTTTTGCCGGTGTCGTCTGATATCTCCGGGCATCAGAAACCATCCGGCAAAAAACCGCAAGCGGCGCATCCGGTTTTCTGATGCGGCGCTGCGGCTAAATGCCGGGGGCGCCGTCAGGCGCACAACGGATGTGTGAAAGAGGCCTAATAAGATCAGTAAAACTGAAGACTAGTAACAGTCAATGAGGTCTCCTAATGCAAGTATATAGATATGTCAGTAACATATTAAGCAGATACAGCAATAGGTGCTACAAGAGGCTATTTACCTTATAACTAGTAGTGCCAGAGACAAGGTATTTCTTTTAAACAAAGGAGAAGAATCCTCTCTAGGGCATCTCTCAGTGCTAGGGATAGAAGAACCATATATAGCAATTAGTTGTGCAATGGTATTTGAAAAAAAGGGGGGAAAAATCCCAAAGTACCTGATAAATGAATAAACAAAGTTTCTTGGCTGCTTTCTGGACTCCCAGATCTAGCGAAATATAGTGAAATACCATGTATCATTATATTCTGTAGTTCCATACTATGTCCCAGGGGTATACGGGGAGAAGCATTCTTCACCTGGAAATTTGGTAGTAATTTGGCATCAGTCAGACTTGTGGTCCAATTCACCAGCACCCCCTATTTAGACCTGAGTGCACACCATCCTAGCATCTATTATGTATTGGGTCCACGCAGTCTGCCAGTGAAAGGGCATGTAAATGGGATGTAAGCCCAAGTCCAAGGGGATCCAGTAGCACTTAGGACAAGGGGCAATTCCACAGGACAAGGTTGGGAACCCAGGAACAAGGTCTGAAGGACATGTTGCAATTGTAGCTACTGGTTTGATGGTTTTAGCTCTTCTTTTAGCATTTAGACGGGTTTAAGGGAATGGGCCACAAAGATCTGACCAAGGTAAATCAATCTTCCCCTGTCCCACATGCAGTAGGTCCCCATTCCAGAATTGACAGTTCAGTGAGGGTTTTGTTATGCCATAGTGGGTGTGGCTGGGACCAAAGACAAATCTAAATCCCTATTCCTACTAATCCTAACCCAAAACCTTACAGCAATCCCAAAACAAACAATGCAAATGGCTAACCATGAGCAAATCTGATGAAATTCTGAAATGACACTCATCTCGCAGCCCACGGTCCGAATGCCGCAGATGCCCACCCTAATGTCCAAACTCTGCTGGCTACTCCAGTGTCTTCTTTTCCATTGTGCTGATGGACATCCTCTTCCAGATCTTCAGTCTTTGCCGTCATTTTCATTGTTGACTAAGCATCGGGCAACACAGTGACGTTGTGACCTGAGACCTCACGACGTGTGAGCTGGGTCTAGTCAGAAGTGGAAGCGAAGCCAAAGACTTCATGGAATCACCCAAGAGGTCGTCCATCAGCACACCTCGAGAGAAGAAGCAGCAGGGATGGCCGGGAGGGAAGCTGCAGTGATGGGAGAGGCGAGCACCCAGGCGAGTACAAGTTTCTAAACTCTTCTGCAGCCAGCCGGCCTCCATTTTGCTGAAATTAACCATAAAAATAAAAAAATTCAGAATTGGGTAAATCCGTTTTTTTATAATATCTGGGGAGAATTTGAGTCCCCTTGAATTGATTCGCTCATCTCTATGAATGACCAAACTCCAGCCCAATCCTTGGAGGCAACGCACGAAATAAATGAGTCTGTATATATAAAAGCCTACTACTGGGCAACGGGTTATATCTGACTATGCCAAAAATAATAAACGCTATCCCATAATGTCTGTACACCATGTGGATGAAATCAAGAGGTCATCTAGAGCACAACTTCTGGGCTGCAGACCTCCGGGTGTCCATCAGGATCTTCCATAAAGATGATGTCTGTGTCCCTTCCTGATATACGGACAATAAGACATCACCTGAGGAATACTGCAAAAGTCCTGACAATGTGACCTGTAGGCAGAAGCCAAGAAGGTTCCTCAGACTGAACATAAATTTCATGAAGTTCTTCAGTTACTCTACGCAATGTGCACATGGTCAGGACTCCCTTGTATGTCCAGCTGGAGTGTTCTCTAGCTTCTCATTTGCTTCTCTCAATAGAATAATGTAAGGAGGAAATCTTGACCATGACCACAAGCATGCAAACCACACAAATTACCACTCGAGATGGAACTAACAGGGAATCCTGACAGTGTGCACATTACACACCTTCACAATTCAGCAAACTGTGGTCATACTGACTGCAAAAATTTATGTTGAGCCCAGGAAACCACTATAATGGCTTCTTTAATGGCCCCATGGAGAGGCCCGAATAGCAGGTGACCCACTTCTAATGAGGGTTAGGGTTAAGGTTGCCTTTTCTTTAAATTGTTTTGTGCTTTAAACTTACTAATTATTATTTTGGTTTTTCAGCGGAATGGACATTCCCAGACTCCGGTAGCTGTAGAGAAAAATGTCCCTCAACTCATCAGTCAACAACACGAACCCACCAGACCAAGCCTCCAACCCAGATCTGTCCTTGGTCACCATCCCAATCACCATCTGCCTGGTGACGGTTCTCGTCTGCCTGGTGGGTTTGGTCGGTAATGGCCTCACAATATATCTCTTGTGTTTCCGCATCAAGCTGAACCAGTCCACAGTCTACATCTTGAATTTGGCCTTTGTGGATTTCATCTATCTGTTCTGCTGCTGCATGGTCTCCTTGTACTTTCTGTGCTTGTATAATGGAGTTCCCACCACGTCGGACAATGACAGGACATTTTCCATGTTAGGCGAGTTCCTCCACAGTTTTGGGTTTAATTCCAGCTTGTTCTTTCTGGCCACTCTTTGCCTTGAACGATGTCTCTTAGTTTGCTTTCCCATATGGTACAAGTGTCGTCGCCCAAAGCACTTGTCGGTCATATTGTGTGGGATCATATGGATCCTGTCAGTCCTGATAACTGTTCTGGAGAGGTTCCTCATCCCAGAGCACAGATCCACCGTCTACACCGTGATATCAGTCATATTTCTAATCGTGACTCTGGCCCTGATTGGATCCAGTGTTATCCTTCTCGTAGAAATCCAGAAGACCTCCATTCGATGCCGACCCATGAAATTGTACATAGTGGTTGTCACTGCGGTCATCACCTTCCTCATTTCTCTGGTTCCAGCCACCATGGTGAGACTCTTGGCCCTTTTTGGCTTCATCCCTACAGGGAGGATACGGATACTCAGCTACATTATGATTTCACTGTGTTCTGCCATCAATTCCACTGTCAATCCCTACATCTACATCATTGTGGGGCGGTGGAAGACGAGCATCTCCACCACACAAGCTCTCCAGTCCGTCTTTAAAGACGAGGATGGAAGGTCATCAGAAGGACTCGACTCGGCAGAGACGCAACGAAGTGACATTGAGCAAAAACCAAGCACCTTCAGGATGAATGACAAGGAGAAGCCTGAAGACTCCTGAGAGTCACTTTATTTCATCATCACTTTACCTCCAGCTCCACAAACACGACGATCCATTATTCCACCATTACTATTGGCCGACAGATTGTTTACACCTGGCAATAAAACACTAAGATAAAATGTAACAAAGACTCAAAAGTCACCGCGATGTAACTGTGATACCAAAGCTTTCTTTCTAGAATATCAGAGAACATTCATCCAATAGGGAGCGCAGCTCTGGAGTATAATACAGGATGTAACTCAGGATCAGTAATGTAATGTATGTACACAGTGACTGCACCAGCAGAATAGTGAGTGCAGCTCTGGAGTATAATACAGGATGTAACTCAGGATCAGTAATGTAATGTATGTACACAGTGACTGCACCAGCAGAATAGTGAGTGCAGCTCTGGAGTATAATACAGGATGTAACTCAGGATCAGTAATGTATGTACACAGTGACTGCACCAGCAGAATAGTGAGTGCAGCTCTGGAGTATAATACAGGATGTAACTCAGGATCAGTAATGTAATGTATGTACACAGTGACTGCACCAGCAGAATAGTGAGTGCAGCTCTGGAGTATAATACAGGATGTAACTCAGGATCATAATGTAATGTATGTACCCAGTGACTGCACCAGCAGAATAGTGAGTGCAGCTCTGGGTATAATACAGGATGTAACTCAGGATCAGTAATGTAATGTATGTACCCAGTGACTGCACCAGCAGAATAGTGAGTGCAGCTCTGGAGTATAATACAGGATGTAACTCAGGATCAGTAATGTATGTACACAGTGACTGCACCAGCAGAATAGTGAGTGCAGCTCTGGAGTATAATACAGGATGTAACTCAGGATCAGTAATGTAATGTATGTACACAGTGACTGCACCAGCAGAATAGTGAGTGCAGCTCTGGAGTATAATACAGGATGTAACTCAGGATCAGTAATGTAATGTATGTACACAGTGACTGCACCAGCAGAATAGTGAGTGCAGCTCTGGAGTATAATACAGGATGTAACTCAGGATCAGTAATGTAATGTATGTACACAGTGACTGCTCCAGCAGAATAGTGAGTGCAGCTCTGGAGTATAATACAGGAGGTAACTCAGGATTAGTAATGTATGTACACAGTGATTGCACCAGCAGAATAGTGAGTGCAGCTCTGGAGTATAATACAGGATGTAACTCAGGATCAGTAATGTAATGTATGTACACAGTGACTGCACCAGCAGAATAGTGAGTGCAGCTCTGGAGTATAATACAGGATGTAACTCAGGATCAGTAATGTAATGTATGTACACAGTGACTGCACCAGCAGAATAGTGAGTGCAGCTCTGGAGTATAATACAGGATGTAACTTAGGATCAGTAATGTAATGTATGTACACAGTGACTGCACCAGCAGAATAGTGAGTGCAGCTCTGGAGTATAATACAGGAGGTAACTCAGGATCAGTAATGTAATGTATGTACACAGTGACTGCACCAGCAGAATAGTGAGTGCAGCTCTGGAGTATAATACAGGATGTAACTCAGGATCAGTAATGTAATGTATGTACACAGTGACTGCACCAGCAGAATAGTGAGTGCAGCTCTGGAGTATAATACAGGATGTAACTCAGGATCAGTAATGTAATGTATGTACACAGTGACTGCACCAGCAGAATAGTGAGTGCAGCTCTGGAGTATAATACAGGATGTAACTCAGGATCAGTAATGTAATGTATGTATACAGTGACTGCACCAGCAGAATAGTGAGTGCAGCTCTGGAGTATAATACAGGATGTAACTCAGGATCAGTAATGTAATGTAATGTACACAGTGACTGCACCAGCAGAATAGTGAGTGCAGCTCTGGAGTATAATACAGGATGTAACTCAGGATCAGTAATGTAATGTATGTACACAGTGACTGCACCAGCAGAATAGTGAGTGCAGCTCTGGAGTATAATACAGGATGTAACTCAGGATCAGTAATGTAATGTATGTACACAGTGACTGCACCAGCAGAATAGTGAGTGCAGCTCTGGAGTATAATACAGGATGTAACTCAGGATCAGTAATGTATGTATGTACACAGTGACTGTACCAGCAGAATAGTGAGTGCAGCTCTGGAATATAATACAGGATGTAACTCACGATCAGTAATGTAATGTATGTACACAGTGACTGCACCAGCAGAATAGTGAGTGCAGCTCTGGAGTATAATACAGGATGTAACTCACGATCAGTAATGTAATGTATGTACACAGTGACTGCACCAGCAGAATAGTGAGTGCAGCTCTGGAGTATAATACAGGATGTAACTCAGGATCAGTAATGTAATGTATGTACACAGTGACTGCACCAGCAGAATAGTGAGTGCAGCTCTGGAGTATAATACAGGATGTAACTCAGGATCAGTAATGTAATGTATGTACACAGTGACTGCACCAGCAGAATAGTGAGTGCAGCTCTGGAGTATAATACAGGATGTAACTCAGGATCAGTAATGTAATGTATGTATACAGTGACTGCACCAGCAGAATAGTGAGTGCAGCTCTGGAGTATAATACAGGATGTAACTCAGGATCAGTAATGTAATGTATGTACACAGTGACTGCACCAGCAGAATAGTGAGTGCAGCTCTGGGGTATAATACAGGAGGTAACTCAGGATAAGTAATGTAATGTATGTACACAGTGACTGCACCAGCAGAATAGTGAGTGCAGCTCTGGGGTATAATACAGGATGTAACTCAGGATCAGTAATGTAATGTATGTACACAGTGACTGCACCAGCAGAATAGTGAGTGCAGCTCTGGAGTATAATACAGGGTGTAACTCAGGATCAGTAATGTAATGTATGTACACAGTGACTCCACCAGCAGAATAGTGAGTGCAGCTCTGGGGTATAGTACAGGATGTAACTCAGGATCAGTAATGTATGTACACAGTGACTGCACCAGCAGAATAGTGAGTGCAGCTCTGGAGTGTAATACAGGATGTAACTCAGGATCAGTAATGTATGTACACAGTGACTGCACCAGCAGAATAGTGAGTGCAGCTCTGGAGTACAATACAGGATGTAGCTCAGGATCAGTAATGTAATGTATGTACACAGTGACTGCACCAGCAGAATAGTGAGTGCAGCTCTGGGGTATAATACAGGATGTAACTCAGGATCAGTAATGTACGTACACAGTGACTCCACCAGCAGAATAGTGAGTGCAGCTCTGGAGTATAATACATGAGGTAACTCAGGATCAGTAATGTATGTACACAGTGACTGCACCAGCAGAATAGTGAGTGCAGCTCTGGGGTATAGTACAGGATGTAACTCAGGATCAGTAATGTAATGTATGTACACAGTGACTGCACCAGCAGAATAGTGAGTGCAGCTCTGGAGTATAATACAGGATGTAACTCAGGATCAGTAATGTAATGTATGTACACAGTGACTGCACCAGCAGAATAGTGAGTGCAGCTCTGGAGTATAATACAGGATGTAACTCAGGATCAGTAATGTAATGTATGTACACAGTGACTGCACCAGCAGAATAGTGAGTGCAGCTCTGGAGTATAATACAGGATGTAACTCAGGATCAGTAATGTAATGTATGTATACAGTGACTGCACCAGCAGAATAGTGAGTGCAGCTCTGGAGTATAATACAGGATGTAACTCAGGATCAGTAATGTAATGTATGTACACAGTGACTGCACCAGCAGAATAGTGAGTGCAGCTCTGGGGTATAATACAGGAGGTAACTCAGGATAAGTAATGTAATGTATGTACACAGTGACTGCACCAGCAGAATAGTGAGTGCAGCTCTGGGGTATAATACAGGATGTAACTCAGGATCAGTAATGTAATGTATGTACACAGTGACTGCACCAGCAGAATAGTGAGTGCAGCTCTGGAGTATAATACAGGGTGTAACTCAGGATCAGTAATGTAATGTATGTACACAGTGACTCCACCAGCAGAATAGTGAGTGCAGCTCTGGGGTATAGTACAGGATGTAACTCAGGATCAGTAATGTATGTACACAGTGACTGCACCAGCAGAATAGTGAGTGCAGCTCTGGAGTGTAATACAGGATGTAACTCAGGATCAGTAATGTATGTACACAGTGACTGCACCAGCAGAATAGTGAGTGCAGCTCTGGGTATAATACAGGATGTAACTCAGGATCAGTAATGTAATGTATGTACACAGTGACTGCACCAGCAGAATAGTGAGTGCAGCTCTGGAGTATAATACAGGAGGTAACTCAGGATCAGTAATGTAATGTATGTACACAGTGACTGCACCAGCAGAATAGTGAGTGCAGCTCTGGGGTATAATACAGGATGTAACTCAGGATCAGTAATGTACGTACACAGTGACTCCACCAGCAGAATAGTGAGTGCAGCTCTGGAGTATAATACATGAGGTAACTCAGGATCAGTAATGTATGTACACAGTGACTGCACCAGCAGAATAGTGAGTGCAGCTCTGGGGTATAGTACAGGATGTAACTCAGGATCAGTAATGTAATGTATGTACACAGTGACTGCACCAGCAGAATAGTGAGTGCAGCTCTGGAGTATAATACAGGAGGTAACTCAGGATCAGTAATGTATGTACACAGTGACTGCACCAGCAGAATAGTGAGTGCAGCTCTGGGGTATAATACAGGATGTAACTCAGGATCAGTAATGTAATGTATGTACACAGTGACTGCACCAGCAGAATAGTGAGTGCAGCTCTGGAGTATAATACAGGAGGTAACTCAGGATCAGTAATGTATGTACACAGTGACTGCACCAGCAGAATAGTGAGTGCAGCTCTGGGTATAATACAGGATGTAACTCAGGATCAGTAATGTAATGTATGTACACAGTGACTGCACCAGCAGAATAGTGAGTGCAGCTCTGGAGTATAATACAGGATGTAACTCAGGATCAGTAATGTAATGTATGTACACAGTGACTGCACCAGCAGAATAGTGAGTGCAGCTCTGGAGTATAATACAGGATGTGACTCAGGATCAGTAATGTAATGTATGTACACAGTGACTGCACCAGCAGAATAGTGAGTGCAGCTCTGGAGTATAATACAGGATGTAACTCCGGATCAGTAATGTAATGTATGTACACAGTGACTGCACCAGCAGAATAGTGAGTGCAGCTCTGGGGTATAATACAGGATGTAACTCAGGATCAGTAATGTAATGTATGTACACAGTGACTGCACCAGCAGAATAGTGAGTACAGCTCTGGAGTATAATACAGGATGTAACTCAGGATCAGTAATGTAATGTATGTACACAGTGACTGCACCAGCAGAATAGTGAGTGCAGCTCTGGAGTATAATACAGGATGTAACTCAGGATCAGTAATGTAATGTATGTACACAGTGACTGCACCAGCAGAATAGTGAGTGCAGCTCTGGAGTATAATACAGGATGTAACTCAGGATCAGTAATGTAATGTACACAGTGACTGCACCAGCAGAATAGTGAGTGCCGCTGTGGAGTATAATACAGGATGTAACTCAGGATCAGTAATGTATGTACACAGTGACTGCACCAGCAGAATAGTGAGGGCAGCTCTGGGGTATAACACAGGGTGTTACTCGGGATCAGTACAGGATTAGTAATGTAATACTGAGGCTTGGTTGTATCCTGAGGGAGAAGTCTGATAATTCTTCTTTGCTTCAGCCCTTCCGTGTCCTGGATGGTTTTTGGTGGACCCCTCCAGCAGCGCTTTGGATGCTGCACATGTCCGCTCCGTCCAAGGCGCTGCCGGCTTTTGAACGCTGGTGATTCTGCATGTGATCATTGAACCGTGCGGAATCACCGCATTGAATACGTATTACGGGTGATATTACTGCGCGTCTCCGCACGATAAATAGATATGCTGCGGTCTGGCTCACGCTCCACATGTGCTTCCGTGCAGGGAGGCCGGAGGCGGCGGTGCACGCATAGTGGAGATGGGATTTCATGAAATCCGCTGTGCTGTAACTTCTGGACGCTGCGGGTTGGGTGTTGCAGATGTCTGCAGCGTCCATCCCACAGCGGTTACTGACCCTACGTTTTCCTCTCCTGGTTGTGTGAGCCGGGGTCCTGCAGCGGGGGTCTACCAGAGCGCTGACATTGTGGTGGGCTCCACATCTCGCTGTTGCTGTCGGTGAAGAGCGTCTTGAGCTTTCCTGCTCCTGTTGGTTTATGGCACAGATGTGAATACGGCCGACATTACGGGCACAGTTCTCCTCCCGCGCTCCTCCCGTCACCTCGTGTTCATAGCCGATCTCTGGCAGTTATAATTAGATCATTATTATAATCACCACTTCTTACAATGTAAAGTGGATGAACCTGACGGTCTCCTTGTGTCGGGAAATCTGCTGATGACATGTGTGCAAAGAAAGGAAAGAAATATCCTCCGACACCTCCCGACTCCGCCAAAGGGAGCAACTGATGAGTAATGTCACTGATATTAGCACTATGGGGCCATAGTCTGCACACTGTCATGTATGGTGCGTCCTCCGGGCAGGGTCCTCCAGGCCAGGGTCCTCAGGGCAGGGTTCTCGCTGGCAGGGTCCTCGCGGGCAGGGTCCTTGCAGGCAGGGTCCTCGCAGGCAGGGTCCTCAGGGCAGGGTCCTCACTGGCAGAGTCCTCGCAGGCAGGGTCCTCGCGGGCAGGGTCCCCACGGGCAGGGTCCTCACATGCAGGGTCCTCGCAGGCACGGTCCTCGCGGGCAGGGTCCTCCGTGCAGGATCCTCGCGGGCAGGGTCCTCCGGGCAGGGTTCTCGCAGGCAGTGTCCCCACGGGCAGGGTCCTCGCATGCAGGGTCCTCCAGGCAGGGTCCTCGCGGGCAGGGTCCTCGCAGGCAGGGTCCTCCGGGCAGGGTCCTCGCGGGCAGGGTTGTTGTGAATGTGCTAGAAATTAATTCTGAGCAGAAGCTCCCTCTGGTGGTTACAAACAGTACTGAACTATCCAATGAAGATTGTGAAGATTGGCGATCAGGTGTTACTGACTGGTCTTATATAAGGGAGGTTCCCTCCCATCAGGGTTGCCGGTGATCAATTGTTCTGGTCTCATCTTTGATTCCTGTTCACTTTGTAGCTTGCTGTTTCGTGCCTGCATCTTCTGGTAACAGATAAGATATTTTCTTCTTTTAGTTTTTGTGCTTGCTTTCTGCATTTTGTCCTGCACTTCTGTGGGGGTCTGCCGTGTCCCCTCCGGGGGGCTTGTGCTCCTCTCAGTTTAGTTCAGCCACTGTTATTTGTTCATTTGCCTTTTCCAGTTTTTTCAGTGGCTGCTGTTTAGTTTTGTTACACCAGAGAACTAATTTAGGTGGTAGAGGTCGTGTGATCTCAGGTGTTTTTGTAATTAGTAGTGTTGGTACTTTTCAGGGTTTTTTGGGATTGCAGTAAGTGTCCTTCCTATCCTTTTCTATTTAGGAAGTTTGGGCCCCAACGTTTGCTCATACTATTTTCTGTCTGTGTCTGTATTTCCTCTTGACTATCCGCCATTACATGTTTGGGGGCTTTCTATGTTCTTTGGGGATCTGCTCTGGGGCAGATAGTTTTCCTCTTTCTGTCTTTAGGTGTAGTTAGCTTCTCAGGCTGTGACGAGGCGTCTAGGACCAACGTAGGTACGCTCCACGCCTGCCTTTAGTTGTGGTGGTTAGTCAGGGCACTGCAATCCCATAGATTCCAACCTCTCTGGTGTATTTCCTTTTTTGCCTGCTCTCCTCAGCTACCAAATCATAACACAGGGTCTTCGCAGGCAGGGTCCTCCGGGTAGGGTCCTCGCGGGCAGGGTCCTTGCGTGCAGGGTCCTCGCAGGCAGGGTCCTCTGGGCAGGGTCATGCAGGCAGGGTCCTCCGGGCAGGGTCCTCGCGGGCAGGGTCCACCGGGCAGTGTCCTCGCAGACACGGTCCTCGCGGGCACGGTCTTCTGGGCAGGGTCCTCCGGGCAGGGTCCCCACGGGCAAGGTCCTCGCAGGAAGGGTCCCCGTGGGCAGGGTCCTCCGGGCAGGGTCCTCGCGGGCACGGTCCTCTGGGCAGGGTCCTCACGGGCAAGGTCCTCGCAGAAGGGTCCCCGTGGGCAGGGTCCTCCGGGCAGGGTCCTCGCGGGCACGGTCCTCTGGGCAGGGTCCTCACGGGCACGGTCCTCTGGGCAGGGTCCTCACGGCAGGGTCCTCGCGGGCAGGGTCCCGCAGGCAGGGTCCTCCGGGCAGGGTCCTCGTGTGCAGGGTCCTCTCAGGCAGGGTCCTCTGGGCAGGGTCCTCGCTCTTCCTCAACCTCCTGACTTGTGTTGTCCATGATTACTAAAGCCTCTGATTTCTACAGTTTTTAATTCCAACAGCTCTTATATGACCTCCATGTAATGCTGCACTGATTCGACTTCATCCCTAATAAAAGGACACAATTAGACTAAATTGTGAGAAGAGTTGTCATATTCTTGTACAACAGACGTATTGAAGGCCGTCTGTGAGGTCCACATTTATCATTCAGATGCGGCATTAATTAGAGGTGCATAAGGCTTTGATAAGGAGGAGAACCTCCACCTTGTGCTACTCATGTGTATAGTACGTGATGGGACGGTGCCAATAGATGGAGTCACCTATATAAACATCTATTTATATATTCTACAAGCCGAGGATTGTTCTGTCCCATTATTTAATAGACAGAATATACATAAAGTAACCACCCATGTACCAGGCAGGAGCTGAGATACAGGAATAACCAAGGATCTGGAGAAAAACAGGATCACAAAACCACAGGCTGCTCACCGGTTCCTGGTATGGCACTATAGTCCCCTCCCTAGGAGATGTCATCATTAGTGTTGAGCGATACGATAATGCAAATATCGGCTATCGGCCGATATTAGCTGTATCGGCCTTTCGATAATTAGTTTCGATATTTTCGTCTTATCGAATACCGGAATCGGATTTGTCACTGTCACTGTGAGTGTCCGTCGGTCGGGTCTGTCAGGAGTCAGCGGCACTTACCTGGCAGAAGATCTCCGGCGGTCACGTCCTGGACTGCTTGATGGCCGCCATTATCTTCTCCCTGGCGGTCACATGCAGTTTTTCGCGATAACTGCAGTGACTGCTGGGTAATCCCGGCCGTAAAGCAGTCAGTCCGATGACGTCACCGCCGGGGAAGCAGGTAATCAGCTGTGCTGCGCCGGGATGACAGGCTCTGCCTGTCATTCTGATGTAGCAGAGCTGGATCGTCGTGGGACACTCGTTACTATGGACTGCGTCGGTCAGGTGGTATACTTTTTTTTTTTTTTTTTCATTTTTTTTACAGGAGATCGATGGCGTCGCAGGATGAGACAGTAATAAAAGAAATGAAAACTGTGTTGTTTTTTTTTTATTATTAAATTAAAAAACTTTTTTAGGAACATTCACCCGTCCGGGTACATAAACAAGTTAACTATTTACATATAGGGACCCTGTCCGGGTTATTTAGACTTCTTTGGCTGGCCTCTTCCAGGTACCACCTGGTACTCTTCTTGAGATTGCCAAACATCCGAGGCACCAAGGACCACCAGGACCTGATGACGTCGTGTGGCCTGTACAGTGACGTCGTGACCCGCTATCTGGGTCTGTGTGGCCACCTCTTTCATCTCCCTCCGGGTCTGGAGCCCTATGTTCCGGACTGTATGAACCCCAGGGGGCCTAACAGGCGCCGGGTACGGGCCACGTAACTGGATCATGTCCATGGGTGGGTCTGCTGAGGAGACCACTGAGGGAGGCTGGGGAGATTTACGGCGTGGGGTGGGCACTTTTGCAGAGGCCTGGATGTGGGAGGCTGAAGGCTTCGAGGGTCTCACAGGTTCCTCACACTCTGGGGAGTAGGGGTCGCACCTGGTAACATTTAGGGCGTACCACCCATTGTAACCCCAGTGTCGGGTGTAAGTCACCAAGTCTCCTGGCAACAGGTCCCTCCCCGGGTGTCCTTCTGGGAGGTGAGCCTCCACGTCCCGCCGGGTCACAAAGACTTCTAAATAAAGTCCAGGCTCCTGGATGAAGCCCCAACCACCTTTCAATTTAAAGTTCCGTACTGCACCCTTACGCCGCAGCTCCCTCAGGGTTCCTTTATCCTTTCTCATCCGGTCCTTATCTGCCCGGTCCTTCTCCAGGTGACGTTGGCGAAGTTTTAGGTTTTCTCGCTGCTCCCTTTGTCGCTCTGCTTCCCGCTCCCAACGTCTCCACTCTTCCTCCTGACGCCGGTTGTAATTCTCCTCCACCAGCTGCTCCATGTCTCCACCATCAAACTGCAGCTTACAGTGTCCGGTTTGCGGCAGCTCTCCTGTCGCCCCCCAGTCCTGGCGGCGCTCCCCTGCGGAGGAAGCAGACGGCTCTAAATCAGATGACAGTCGGGGCTCCGGTACAGGCAGGTAGTGCTCTGGTGCCTGCGCGGCCTCCTCCATGAGGACGGGTGTCGCTTGTTCTGTCTCAGCGACGGGGGCAGACAGCGGGATCTGGGGTGCTGCTGACGGTGCTGCGGTTTTTGCAGGAACGGGTGCCTCCACTGCGACGTCAACCGGATCACATTGCAAGGACTCCTCTACTAGAACGGGTGCCTCCACTGCGACAACGTCAACCGGATCACATTGCAAGGACTCCTCTACTAGAACGGGTGCCTCCACTGCGACAACGTCAACCGGATCACATTGCAAGGACTCCTCTACTAGAACGGGTGCCTCACCTTCCGGTACAGACACTTCAGGTAAGAGGGATTGGCGCCGCTCCAAGTTTATTTTTAGGGCACGCCAGCTGGCTTCCATCCTGGCGACCTCCTCCCGGTGCCGGGCCAGGCCTCTTAGGGTATCCCCCGCTTCTTGCAGCGTAGGAGGGTTTACAGGCCGGGTGCCCAACGGTGATTCTGTGGCGATCGGGTCGCTTCCGTGGGGGGAGAGCTCTGACTGCTCCATCCCTTCACACTTCTGCTCGTCGTGTCCATTAGCCATCTCTGCCAAGTCACATGTGTCATTAGCATCTGGAGAGGGCCCCTCATTTGTAGGGAGGCGGGACCTTCGTGTTAGTTTCCGCACACTGAGGAGGATGAGGAGGCAGAACTGAAGAGCTGTGGGGCACGATCTTACATTGCAGTACCATTTAGAGTGGGCGGCCATCGTTTTCACGCCACTGAGTGAGTGACACCCACGAAGAGCACGCCCTTCTTCTTCACCAGTGCCTCGTCGTGACGCAGATATGGCGGAAAAATGGCAAATACATTCTCTGATGATTTAGCAATTCTCAAGCACAAAACCAGTGCAATTCAGGCACACAGGACTCGCTTATAGCGAGCTACAGAATCCTGTTTGTGACGCCCAAGTTGAGTCGCACAGAGCCAGAGGTTTTCGGGGTACTCGGCACCGAGCCCGTCGACTTCTATGGGGTATGTCACGTCTTTACCCGGCAATTGAATTAGAGTCGATTTTACTATGTAGAAGTGTATAAACTATAAATATATGTATATATATGTCACAATGACATGTATATATATATATATATGTATTCTATGTGTGTATATATAGTGTTTACAAGGAAATAAAGGTTCGATATTTTGTTCCCATAGACTTACATGGGACTTCCGCTATCGAAATCGGATATCGACGATATTTAGTGCTATCGGTGATACAATTTCGATACGATATTTTTAGATATCGAGCAATATCGCTCAACACTAGTCATCATAGATCCATACTAGGACCTCTCCACACCTCTGCTATCTCCTCACTAAGAGATGTCATCATAGAACATTACTACGACCTCTGCATGGCTCTACTACCTCCTCACTAAGAGATGTCATCATAGATCCTTACTAGGACCTCTAAATTGCTTTATTGTCTCCTCACCAGGAGATGTCATCATAGATCATTACTAGGATCTCTACATGGCTCTACTCTCTCCTCACTAGGACACGTCATTGTAGATCCTTACTAGGATCTCTACACAGCTCTGCCATCTCCTCACTAGGAAATGCCATCATAGAAAATTACTACTGTCATGATCCAGTCCAGGTTTTGAGTCCTGTCTGCCCTTTTCCCTGGCTGATCATGTCAAGGGTTAACTTTGCCTGGCCTCATTTTGGATTCAGGTCTGCCATTTCTTCCTGCTGCGTCCTGCAGGCCATGTCTGTTATATTTTCTGCCTAAGGCTGGAGTATCTGACTCTTGTGTTACCCTGATTTGTCCTCCTGCTGTTTCTGACTTTGCCCATGTCTGTTTTGTTACCCACTCCCTGTTTTGACTCAGTGTTTCCCTTTCATGTTTAGAACTCTTTGGTATTTGACTTGGCTTGGAACTTGACCTGCTGTTTGTCTCTTGTTTATGGCATATCTGCTCCTGACCGGTACTGACCTATTTGGCTTGCATCTGACTCTGTGTTTTGTTTATTCCTTTGGTACTGCGCTATAGTCTAGGATTTGACCCGGCTTGTTTGACTATTCAGCTGCTACCTGCTGGCAGCCTCGCTGCTGCACTGCAGGTCTGCTCTTGCTGTGTGCAGTCCTCCCTCCACTCTATTGCCATCTAGTGGAGCTTGCATCTACCTGCATAGCAGCAGCATTATAACTACAACCTCTACATGGCTCTACTTTCTACTTTTATCATTGAACTTTACTAGGACCTCTACACTGCTCTATTGTCTACTCACTAGGAAATGTCATCACAGATCATTACCAGGACCTCTACATGGCTCTACCATCTCTTCATTGGAGATGTCATCATAGATCATTATTAAGAGCTTCACATGGGTCTACCATCTCCTCACTATGAGATGTCATCATAGAACATTACTAGGACCTCTCCATTGCTCTACTCTCTCCTCACTAGGGGATGTCATCATACATTATTATTAGGACGTCTTCATGGCTCTTCTGTCTCATTACTAGGAGATCTCATCACAGATCATTACTAGGACCTGTACATGGCTCTACCACCTCTTCATTGGAGATGTCATCATAGATCATTATTAAGATCTTCACATGGGTCTACCATCTCCTCACTATGAGATGTCATCACAGATCATTACTAGGACCTCTACATGGCTCTACCATCTCTTCATTGGAGATATCATCATAGATCATTATTAAGATCTTCACATGGGTCTACCATCTCCTCACTATAAGATGTCATCATAGATCATTACTAGGACCTGTAAATGGCTCTACCATCTCTTCATTGGAGATGTCATCATAGATCATTATTAAGATTTTTACATGGGTCTACCATTTCCTCATTATGAGATGTCATCATAAATCATTACTAGGACCTCTCCAATGCTCTACTCTCTCCTCACTAGTGGATGTCATCATACATTATTATTAGGACCTCTTCATGGCTCTTCCGTCTCATTACTAGGAGATGTCACCATAGATCATTACTGGGATCTATAATCTACATAATCATATCTGGTAGTGAATCGAGGATCCTAGGTTCTGATCTAATAGTTTTATTTGACATACTGTACAATTATTAAACGACCCTATGATATGTATAATCTGAATCATCAGTGATGGCGGCCAAGAAATGTCTTTGCACCAGTCAGAAACCATCAGAAATTTGAATGTTCTGAAGAAGACCACAAGTGTCCAACAAGAAGAGTAATTATATCGGCTCCTGATGGCTTCTACTTTGTGTAATGTGCACATCGGGTGACCTGACGAGTGGCCGCCTTTACATGCGCCATTTATTATCTTTCAATATTTGAGGTGGGACGGGGGTCCGTGTGGCTCAGATCAATAGTCCAGACTCTAGTCTATTATATGAGGATGATGTGGAATCCGGCAGATATTCATCTTCTCTCACATTATCTGGATATTCCTGACTTATGATTAGATTATGATTCAGTCCATGTCACAACAATGAACCAAAAATACAGCCGATAATAGAAGGATAAAGAGGCGCTGCGGTGCCCCGGGATGCAGGAGAAGTCGCTCCGGTAATTTACTGTCACAATAATCTTCACTAATTGATTTAATTATTCTACGAACAGCCGGACTGGGACTCGTTATAAGAGAAAACAATGTCTAACATGAGAGCTGTCACGCTGCAACCACAGAATGAACGTCTCAGAAGACGCAAAACCGAGGAAAACAACAGACTCCACCGAGAATCCACCCTCAGGAGATCAACGCTCCATAACAACCTCATGAACATCAATCAGAACCTAAAAGAGGTTTATATGTTGTAAATGTCCACATCAAAGTCAGGAAATATTACTGTACAACATGATGATAATAGGGAGAGAGTAACAACGAGTATACACCATACTACATCAACACAGTGACGTCAATAATCAACTAGGAAATATGTAATATAGTAATACTGCCCCTATGTACAAGAATATAACTACTATAATACTGCTCCTATGTACAAGAATATAACCACTATAATACTGCACCTATGTACAAGAATATAACTACTATAATACTGCTCCTATGTACAAGAATATAACTACTATAATACTGCTCCTATGTACAAGAATATAACTACTATAATACTGCCCCTATGTACAAGAATATAATACTATAATACTGCTCCTATGTACAAGAATATAACTACTATAATACTGCCCTATGTACAAGAATATAACTACTATAATACTGCCCTATGTACAAGAATATAACTACTATAATACTGCTCCTATGTACAAGAATATAACTACTATAATACTGCCCCTATGTACAAGAATATAACTACTATAATACTGCCCCTATGTACAAGAATATAACTACTATAATACTGCCTCTATGTACATGAATATAACTACTATAATACTGCCCCTATGTACAAGACTATAACTACTATAATACTGCCCTATGTACAAGAATATAACTACTATAATACTGCTCCTATGTACAAGAATATAACTACTATAATACTGCTCCTATGTACAAGAATATAACTACTATAATACTGCCCCTATGTACAAGAATATAACTACTATAATACTGCCCCTATGTACAAGAATATAACTACTATAATACTGCCCCTATGTACAAGAATATAACTACTATAATACTGCCCCTATGTACAAGAATATAACTACTATAATACTGCCCTATGTACAAGAATATAACTACTATAATACTGCCCTTATGTACAAGAATATAACTACTATAATACTGCCCCTATATACAAGAATATAACTACTATAATACTGCCTCTATGTACAAGAATATAACTACTATAATACTGCCCTATGTACAAGAATATAACTACTATAATACTGCTCCTATGTAAAGAATATAACTACTATATATTATTATTATATTATACATTTTATAGCGCCATTTATTCCATGGCACTTTACATGTGTAAAGGGGCAAATATAGACAAGTACAGTAAACGTGAGCAATACAAGGCACACACAAGTACAAAGGAGAGAGGACACTGTCCGCAAGGGCGCACAATCTACTATAATACTGCTCCTATGTACAACAATATAACTACTATAATACTGCCCCTATGTACAAGACTATAACTACTATAATACTGCCCTATGTACAAGAATATAACTACTATAATACTGCCCCTATGTACAAGAATATAACTACTATAATACTGCTCCTATGTACAAGAATATAACTACTATAATACTGCCCCTATGTACAAGAATATAACTACTATAATATTGCCTCTATGTACAAGAATATAACTACTATAATACTGCTCCCTATGTACAAGAATATAACTACTATAATACTGCCCCTATGTACAAGAATATAACTACTATAATACTGCTCTATGTACAAGAATATAACTACTATAATACTGCCCCTATGTACAAGAATATAACTACTATAATACTGCTCCTATGTACAAGAATATAACTACTATAATACTGCTTCTATGTACAAGAATATAACTACTATAATACTGCCCCTATGTACAAGAATATAACTACTATAATACTGCCCCCTATGTACAAGAATATAACTACTATAATACTGCTCATATGTACAAGAATATAACTACTATAATACTGCCCCTATGTACAAGAATATAACTACTATAATACTGCTTCTATGTACAAGAATATAACTACTATAATACTGCCCCTATGTACAAGAATATAACTACTATAATACTGCTTCTATGTACAAGAATATAACTACTATAATACTGCCCCTATGTACAAGAATATAACTACTATAATACTGCCCCTATGTACAAGAATATAACTACTATAATACTGCTCCTATGTATAAGAATATAACCACTATAATACTGCACCTATGTACAAGAATATAACTACTATAATACTGCTCCTATGTACAAGAATATAACTACTATAATACTGCCCCTATGTACAAGAATATAACTACTATAATACTGCTCCTGTTATGATCTGCTACAAGCACTAAGGAAAGGTGGGAATTCTGTCCCTACAATAGGACTGAGCTGGATCCCTACGATGTAACGGGGAACCTGATCCTGCGACCAGACCCGCTAAAGTCCTCAGCTAGTCTGAACGAAGACCTATAGTTGCGAGGAAGGAATCCCTACAAGATCTAGGGACTGGATGAAAAGGTGGACACCTCCTAACAGAAAGTGTAGCAGGGAAAATAAAACAGAAAACAAATACTAAGAGATCCTCAGATCAAGCAAAACTGACAGAGTAAGGCACCTAAGCACCCGGCTAGCTTAAGAGTAGATAATACAATGAAGTCCAGCAAAGCCAGAAGGGCGGAGCCAGACTAATAGGGAAAAAAGGTCATGTGACCAGCAAAGTGAAACAAAACCTAACAAGAGGGTTCTAACAGTACCCTCCCTTCTAAGAGGATCCTCCGGATCCCCTAGGACTTAGGCTTATCCGGAAACCTCTTGTGAAACGCTCTGACAAGTCTAGACGCAGAAACATCATCCGCCCTCACCCATGAGTTATCCTCGGGTCCATAACCCTTCCAAGCGACGAGGTACTGCAAACTCCCTCTATACCGTCTAGAATTTAGGATGCGGGAAATCTCATATTGCCCGTCCTCCACCACCAGGGAACAGTGGCCGAGACGTCTCCATCTGAGACCTCAGCTTTTTTCAAGAGAGAAACATGAAACACCGGATTAATCTTCCAGGAGGTGGGAAGCTCCAACTTAACAGCAGATTGGTTAATAACCTGAAGCACCTTAAAGGGCCCTACAAACTTGGGACCCAATTTCTTAGACGGAATCCTCAAGCGCAGATTCTTAGAGGACAACCAAACCATGTCACCAATAGCAAACAAAACCTCTTGTCGTTTTCTATCAAAATACACTTTGGATCTCTTGTTAGCCTCCTGAAGATTACCACGCACATCAGTCCAAACTCTCTCCAAAACACCAGAAAAATTCTCCTCTTCAGGTACAGCCGATCCCAACTTGGAAAATGACCCAAACGACGGATGTCTCCCAGTACAACAAAAAAAAGGCGAACAACCAGCAGAAGCGGATGTATGATTGTTAAGAGCAAACTCAGCAAGTGGCAGAAACTCAGACCACCCCTCTTGATTATCAGTCACAAAACAACGCAAGAACTGCTCAACATCCTGGTTTTTCCTTTCTGTCTGGCCATTAGACTCCGGATGATATCCGGATGAAAACGACAAATGAACTCCAACCTGTCACAAAAGGCGCGCCAAAAACTGAGGTCCCCTATCGGAAACAATGTCAGTAGGAACACCATGTAGTCTGACAATTTCCTTGACAAAGGCCTTAGCGAGAGTCTTAGCGCAGGGCAGTTTGATGAAAGGAACCAAGTGACACATCTTGCTAAAACGGTCCACGACCACCCAGATGACAGTGAAACCCTCAGAGGGGGGAAGGTCAGTAATAAAGTCCATAGCCAAATGTGTCCAAGGTGCACTAGGGACCTCCAGAGGGCAAAGCAACCCCGCAGCAGGAGTATAAGAAGACTTAGATCTAGCACACACAGTGCATTGACGTACCCACTTAATGACTTCCTTCTGCCATCCTGGCCACCAAAAACTGCGACCCACAAGTCTCTTGGTCTCAGAGATTCCAGGATGACCTGCCAACCGAGAGTCATGACATTCATCAAACAAATCTCTCCTCAGGGTACCAGGCACAAACAACATCCCATGCGGCGTGTTACATGGGGCATTCTCCTGTGCTTTAAGAATCTCATCTTCCAACACGGAGTCCAAAACAGCAATAACAACCCCCTCTTGCAAGATGTTTTCCTCCTCCTCCTCAGTACCCACCATAGGAGAAAAGCTGCGAGACAAAGCATCAGCTTTCACATTTTTAGTACCTGGGATGTAAGTAACGGTAAAATTAAACCGTGAGAAAAACAGTGCCCACCTAGCCTGACGGGCATTCAAGCGTTTGGCAGCATCAAGGTAGATCAGATTTTTATGATCGGTGAAGACTTGAACGTGAAATTCCGCTCCCTCCAAAAAATGACGCCAGTGTTCAAATGCGAGTTTAATTGCCAACAATTCCCGATTACCGATATCATAATTTAGTTCAGACTCAGAAAATTTCTTTGAAAAAAAAGCACAGGGATGTACTCCATCCGTCTTTGCCTGAGACAACACCGCGCCGACCCCCACAGAAGAAGCATCAACCTCAACCAAAAATGGTTTAGTCACATCAGGCTGCGTAAGGATGGGAGCAGAGCTGAACCTCTCCTTTAGCAACACAAAAGCCTCAATGGCCTCAGTAGTCCACTGAACCGCATCAGCACCTTTCCTGGTGAGATCGGTCAGAGGTTTGGCAATCACAGAACATTTTTTAATGAATTTTCTATAATAATTGGCGAACCCCAAAAACCTCTGTATTGATTTCACACCAATAGGTCTAGGCCAATCCTGCACAGCTTGCACTTTCACCGGGTCCATCTCAAATCCTTCACTGGAGACAATGTAGCCCAAAAAACTAAGTCTCTGTACAGCGAACTCACATTTTTCTAGTTTGGCAAAAAGTGAATTATCACTCAGTAACTGTAATACTTCACGCACACTCCTCCAATGAGACTCCAATCCGGTGAATAAATCAAAATGTCATCCAAATACACAACCACACTTCTGCCGATCAAAGGTCTAAGGATGTCATTAATAAGATTCTGAAAAAATGCCGGAGCACTGGAAAGCCCAAAAGGCATGACCAGATTCTCAAAATGACCCAGTGGAGTGTTAAACGCAGTCTTCCATTCATCCCCCTCCTTCATGCGCAACAAATTGTATGCCCCTCGAAGATCAATTTTAGAGAATCACTTGGCCCCCACTAACTGATTAAACAAATCAGGAATCAATGGCAGTGGGTAAGGATTGCGTACAGTAATCTTATTAATCTCACGAAAGTCTAGACAAGGCCGTAAACCGCCGTCCTTTTTTTTAACAAAAAAAAATCCAACCGCCACAGGAGACTTTGAAGGCCTAATGTGACCGGCGACCAAGCTTGTCTGTATGTATTCCTCCAAAGCCTTTCTCTCAGGAATAGTGAATTAAATAAACGACTTTTAGGAAGAGTCGCTCCAGGGACAAATTCAATCGCACAATCATAATCTCTATGAGGAGGCAATACCTGCGATTCTTTATCAGAAAAAACTTTCCTTAGAGATTTTTTTTTTTTTTTTTTTCTTTGGCCTGGACTTACTGTTATGATCTGCTACAAGCACTAAAGAAAGGTGGGAATTCTGTCCCTACAATAGGACTGAGCTGGATCCCTACGATGTAACGGGGAACCTGATCCTGCGACCAGACCCGCTAAAGTCCTCAGCTAGTCTGAACGAAGACCTATAGTTGCGAGGAAGGAATCCCTACAAGATCTAGGGACTGGGTGAAAAGATGGACACCTCCTAACAGAAAGTGTAGCAGGGAAAATAAAACAGAAAATAAATACTAAGAGATACTAAGATCTAGCAAAACTGACAGAGTAAGGCACCAAAGCACCCGGCTAGCTTAAGAGTAGATAATACAATGAAGTCCAGCAAAGCCAGAAGGGCGGAGCCAGACTAATAGGGAAAAAAGGTCATGTGACCAGCAAACTGAAACAAAACCTAACAAGAGGGTTCTAACAGCTCCTATGTACAAGAATATAACTACTATAATACTGCTCCCTATGTATAAGAATATAACTACTATAATACTGCTCCTATGTACAAGAATATAACTACTATAATACTGCTCCTATGTACAAGAATATAACTACTATAATACTGCCCCTATGTACAAGAATATAACTACTATAATACTGCCCCTATGTACAAGAATATAACTACTATAATACTGCTCCCTATGTATAAGAATATAACTACTATAATACTGCCCCTATGTACAAGAATATAACTACTATAATACTGCCCCTATGTACAAGAATATAACTACTATAATACTGCTCCTATGTACAAGAATATAACTACTATAATACTGCTTCTATGTACAAGAATATAACCACTATAATACTGCCCCTATGTACAAGAATATAACTACTATAATACTGCCCTATGTACAAGAATATAACTACTATAATACTGCCCCTATGTACAAGAATATAACTACTATAATACTGCTCCTATGTACAATATAACTACTATAATACTGCCACTATGTACAAGAATATAACTACTATAATACTGCTTCTATGTACAAGAATATAACCACTATAATACTGCCCCTATGTACAAGAATATAACTACTATAATACTGCCCCTATGTCAAGGTAAAATATAATTTTCTACTTTTATATTTTATATATATTTTATATGCTATTTTTATATCTTTATATTCATATGTTTATATGTTTTCTTATACTTCTATATGCTTATGTACTTACCACTATTTAAAACACAAAGTTTTCCTTGAATAAGTAGTATTCAGATTGAAATTTATTCTAAGAAGATGACGTCAGTACCAGCTAGTGTCTGTCTCCGAGAAATGCACTGGTGTCTGTCTCCACCTTGTGTCCTACCACTGTACTACACTAACTATCTAATAACTCGAACTGAGAAACCACGTGATATACAAGAGAACCAGAATTGATTCTTAGGAAACGAAACTTAAGGATGACACGATGAAAGGAGGACTTAGAAGAAGATCTAAGGACCAATTAGAGATGGCCAGATGCTGGACATGTACATATATGGACATCTATAGCTTACCTCCTCTCCCCCATCCATCCCTTACTCCACCCTGATATCCTGTGCATGTAATTCTATGTATGTGAAAATAAAGCTCAGAACTTGCTGAGATGGTCGCCTGTTAGCGCCATTTTAAGAGCATGCTCTAAGATTGAACCAGCCTGATTGTCTGACTCTTTCTTATAACTGGTACCACATGCTCATAATCTGATTTGGAGTGACTGAAGGACGAGTGATTTGTCGCTACGACCCCGGCAATTGGCGCATCCAACGTGGGGCAGTGGATTGCCGCCCGTCCGGACCCGTCCTGAGGACTTTGCGGTGGTGCCCGCGGTGACTGAGTGCGAGGACTGCAGCCTCCATTGAACACGGTAAGTTGGGATCATATACTTTATATGCGTCCCACTTGCCTGTGTGTCAGTCATTGCCGGTTTTGCTGTATTGTCTTTTTTTGGGTCTGGGTGGGTGACTGGTTGAGTGGTGAGACCAAAGGCGATCCCACGCCACGCTCCGAACCAGCAAGTGAGACCGAGTGACGTCGCATGTTTGCGTGTACTCGCGTCAGCATCACTTTCCTCCTCCTTCGGTCACTGTACCTTTATGTAGATAGCTACCTTCCTGTGACTGTTAGAATAAAGTTGGGACAAATTTTAGATTCTTGAAGTGTTGAGTGGGGTAGAAGACGCACATGATAGTCTAGTTAGTGACAGATTGATTAGGATTCTCTGTCTTATCAGTGACGAATTGAGCCAGGGCTCTTCGTCTGAGAAGTGACAAATTGAGCAGGGGCTCTTTGTCTAACACGGGGAGCCTCATTAGGAGAAGCCCCGGTGTCAGTACATGGAGCGGATACTCTGTGCTGTGTAGGGTGTCAGGGCGAACTGTGCTGTAAAGTCACCATCCACAGTTAGGAGAGGGACAGATTGAGTAGGGCTCTTTGTCTTGTCAGTATATAGAGCGGGGACTCTGTATTGACGGGTGGTGACCTGCAAGTGACGCCGGTGGTCTGAGTCGCGACAGATCATTGCACTCTGTTAAAATCATGATGCGTATGTTTAGATCTGAGAGACCTCATAAGTTAGAGGGTGGTGCTGTGGTAGTCAGTGAGCTTGTTCAGTCACGGGAAGGCAGGAAGGCTGTTAAAAATGTGAGGAGTTTGTATAAGATGATGGGTTTGCCTATTACGGGCAGACTTCAGCCTTCAGTGTGGAAGGATTATGTAGGACAGAAGAAGGGAAAGTTATGTGATGAGGGACTCCTGTATCAGGCTCAGGCACATCTCAGAGTAGCAAATGATTTGAAAGTTGAGGACTGGAAGGAAGTAGATGATGTAGGAGGTTCAGAAGATGCTGAGCCTTTGTTCGGATATGTAAAATGCTCTGCATGTGATCTTGTTGATGTAACTAAAATGGCTGCCGTACCACTCATGCATGTCACGGTTTCAAGCCCCCAGCCACCACCCTATAATGGCACCGATCTAAGAACAAAGGGAGGTTGGACTTGTAGTGCATGTGGTGAACAGAATCCACCCTGGGCGGAGACCTGCCGTGTCTGTGGGGCAGGTCGTCCCTGGTGTAATGCCCAGCCCAATGCCCCTCCCATTCCCAACAGTGGGACGCCCCCAGACAACGCCCTTTCCACTACCCCCAGCAGCCATCTTGCTACACCCAGCGGCCATCTTGGGACACCCGGAACCACCCAGTCAGGCCAATATCCCCTCCTGACGCCTTCCGGCACCTACTGCCAATCACCCGGACAACCGGAGAAGGTTTTAATCCCCGTTGCTGAGGCCCCTGTCCCAGGGCTCGGTCCTTTAGCCCCTGCTTCTGTTCCTAATCTGGAAGCTACTGCACTACCTCTGTTCCCAGTGGGTGCCCCTCCCAGGAGAGGAGAAATTAGGCACCAGGAGCTATCTGAAACCAATGATAAAGTAGTACAATTTGTGATTGCTTTGTCTAAAGAGTTAACTAACACCCACTCTACAGTGTCTGCTTCTCTCCCAGAATTTACAGGTGACACGGTGCATGACTTCTCGCCTGGTGACCTTGTGTACGTGAAAAAGTTTGTGAGAAGAGACTGTCTCCAGCCCAGATTTGAGGGTCCCTACACTGTGGTCCTGACCACCCTTACTGCCCTGAAGCTCGAGGGCAAGAGCACCTGGATTCACGCCTCCCACTGCAAGAAGGACAAGATTAGTCAGCAGTCATGAAGTTTCTGATATACATATCCTTTTGGGCTGTATCCTGATCTCCAGTAGTGCCAGCATGCCCACCTTTGGGGTTAACTTCTGGGTTAATACTACAACCCCTGTGGTTATCTTTAAGTTCGATTTCTGTCAAATATTCAACTGTGATAGAAATGATTTCAAGGATCAGCGCACCAGATTTGGGGGGAAAGGGACATTTTATCTCTGTGTCACCCGCCCAAGGAATAAAAACTGTTATGATTGGTCAGATGTGGAAGAAGAAGGAAAATTGGCAGATGAAGCTAGATACCATAGATTGATAGATGAGACATACAAGTGTTATATTTGTAGGAACGGACCTGAGAATGCAGAAGTCAGTGACAGCAAGCAGAGATATACGGGAGGGGGAAGTGCTGGTAGCAGCGAGATGGTATTTTGCTTTAGACCAAGGTCACTCTACAGATAAGCAAACTGCAGGCTGAAGGAGAGCACACACACAAACCGCGCAGCGGCACGACTTACCCCTCCCATCAGGCATTCAGCGTAGAGACGCAGAGCCAGACTGCAGCAGTTTTCAGATTTTTAATCACCTTTGTTGAATATGTTTTTGGAATAAGACACAGTATGTAAGAATCGAAGGGCTAGGCATGTGAATAGAAGGTCAGAGTACGTGAGAAGCAAATAGACAGGCAGCCTTTACGCTGCATAATGATTTGAAAGGCAACGGGGAAGTTTGTTAATAGATTACCATCTGCTATAAAAGAGCAGTGGTGTATCGTGTAGAAGGTGTGATACCGCATGATTTCTGGGCTTCAGATAAAACAGATGTGGGCAGATTAAGGGTGCAGCCAGTCATGGTCAAATTAAAGCCAGGTGCAATTCTGCCCCAACAAAGACAGTATCCTCTTAGTTCAGCTCAAGAGACGGCTATTGCTCAGCAGATACAGAAACTGGTAGCAAGGGATGTTTTAGTTAAAACCTAGCCCCCACCTTCGGCATCTCTGCAGCTAAGGTTCCTTATCAGTAGCCTTGACAGTAAAAATTCCAACTTCAGCTTCCCCCTTTGGCTACCGGATTTAACCCTCTATGTATTGGCTGGTACAATATGTATATATACACTTTGTTCCAGATATCTCGGGATGCTGCTTGGTTTACAGTTATTGATTTTGCCAATGTTATTTTTATAACATGTTGATGACTTACTGATTTGTGCCCCCTCCAGGAAACAGTGTCGTATTGCAACAATATTACTCATGTTGTTTCTGTACCAAGCTGGTTGTAAAGCGTCAAAGGATGGACTGCAGTTTTGTAAATCTTCAGTTATCTTTTTGGGACATTGCATTACACCGGGGGGAACGACATCTGACCAGCGCTCGTAAAGGAGCTGTACAGAATTTTCCTATTCCTGTTAATGTTGCCGCTCTTAGGACATTTCTTGGACTGGTTTCCTACTGCAGACAGTGGATACATGCTGTATCAATCCTCATGCAGCCTCTCTATGACTGTATCACCATTGTGCCTTTTAAACTAACTCCTGAAGGTATAGACTGTTTTTATTCTCTCAAAAACAGGATTGTGGCAGCTCCAGCGCTAGGAACCCCCAACTATGAACCACCATTGACCCTGTATCTCCATGTACAGCAGGGACACGCGGCAGGAGTATTGACTCAGTTACATGGTGACAATCAAAGGCCTGTAGCCTATTTCAGTGGAAGACTAGATGCAGTGGCTAGAGTGCCCCGTCCTGTGTACGGGCAGTACATGCTGTAGGACTATTGCTCCACAAATCGTCAGACATCGTTCTTGATCATCTACTGTCAGCACCTACACCTCATGATGTATACACCATACTGAACCAGGTGCAACCGGCACACCTTTCAGCTGCACATCACCTTCGATTGCAATGTGCACTTTTAATGTCTCCAAATGTTTCTTTGCAGAGATGTACCACACTTAATCCTGCCACATTGTTGCCTCTCTCGGATCTAGGGGGGAGGTCAGGTACGGTATTGTACAAAGAAGATCCAAGAGAGGAGATTTCTTATGATTGTGGTTCAGCTTATGGCACAGGAAACAGCAGGCCTACCCACAGTGTTTGAAACTGAAAGACTTAATGTTGATTTTGAATCTTTTGTAGATGGATCTCGCCACCAAGATGACTCAGGTACCTTCCACACCAGGTATGCCATCGTCTCCCTGAATGCAGTGATCAAAGCAGAACCAATGCTCCCACATCAGTCGGCCCAGGAGGCTGAACTTAAGGCTCTGACCGAGGCCTGTAAGATAGCTGAAGGTAGAATTGTTAACATCTACACAGATTCTAGATACGCATTCGGTATAGCTCATGATTTTGGTCCAATTTGGAAGTCTAGAGGATTCCTGACGGCAGCAGGACATTCCATTAAAAATGCTGACGCAGTCCAGCAGTTAATTGATACATTACAATTACCAAAAGAGGTAGCTGTCATAAAAGTTAAAGCACATACCAGACGGACTGATCAGGTGAGTAAAGGAAACGCAATGGCCGATGCAGCAGCAAAAACAGCAGCCAGTAGACCACTCCAAGGGGTAACGATGCACCAGGTAAGCGCTCCCAAAAATCCCTTTGTGTCGGAGGATGCCTTAGCCCAGATGCAGGCTCAGGTGCGCCAGGAGGAAGTAGAAAAGTGGAAAAAAGAAGGTGCATGTCTGAATGCAGCAAATGGGGTATGGGGAAGAGGGATGCGTCGATGCCTTCCAAGGGCGTTGTACCCTGCGGTCGCCCAGATGTTACATGGGCCAACCCACCAGTCCAAAACTGCTGTAATGAGCGTCATGCAGAAGCATTGGGTGGCACCAGGTTTTTCCAGCTGTATAGAAGGTTTGATCCAGGATGCATGTTATGTGCTACACATAATCAGGGAAGGGTAGTCAAGACACCACCCAAACACGCCCCTCGGCCCTTCTATCCTTTCCAGAGACTGCAGATTGATTATATTCAGCTGCCAAAATCAGGGTCATGGGAGTATGTGTTGGTCTGTATTGATTTATTCTCAGGTTGGCCGGAGGCTTTCCCGATTGCCAAGGCTACGGCTGCGGCAACCGCAAAGAAGCTGCTTGCGGAGGTGGTGTGCAGGTATGGAGTACCAGAGGTGATCGAAAGTGACAGAGGTGCACATTTCACAGGTGAAATAATAAATGAAGTCTTGACAGCGCTGGGAATTCAACTAGCTTTCCACACCCCATATTATCCACAAAGCAGTGGAAAAGTAGAAGGACTAAATGGGACATTGAAGTTAAAAATCCAAAAGGCCATGTCCAAAACAGGGAAATCTTGGCCTGAATGTTTACCATTAGCCCTATACTCAGTAAGGTACACTCCAAATAGAAAAACTGGACTTTCTCCGTATGAAGTACTATTTGGCAAAGTGCCTAGCTTAGGATGTTTCTTTCCCCAAGTACTGGAAATGAGTAACCATGTATTAAGCTCATATGTAAGGGATTTGCATAAAAGACTCAAGAAAGTACATGATAATGTTTTCAGTTCTCTTCCAGATCCGAACCAGGATCCTGGGAGTCACAGCCTGCAGCCCAGAGACTGGGTAGTCATTAAAAGACACGTGAGAAAGAGTCTGGATCCGAGAATATAGCTCCACTGATATCCAGAAAGAGAAGGAGTCTGGGTCAGCTGCACACCGGTTATGCTGAGGATCCCAAAGTTTACATAGACTCTATAGGGGTTCCTAGGGGGGTCCCAGACGAATACAAAGCTCAGAATCAGATCCTGGCGGGTTTCCGTTCTCTTATCCCAACTGTACAGATCAATTACAATGTAGATTGGATAAATTATATATACTACACCGAGCAAAGATTTATCAATTTTAGTCAAGATGCTTTCCAGGGTATAGTTGAGGAACTGGGCCCCAACACAAGAATGACTCTTCAAAATAGACTGGCCATTGACATGATTCTAGCTGAAAAGGTGAAGTCTGTGGGATGATAGGGGAAGAATGTTGTACTTATATTCCTCAGAATTCTGGAGTCAACGGTAAAACTATAGTGGCCCTTACAAAGATTAAAAATCTAGCTCAGGAAATAAAGGCCAATGCAGGAGTAGATACCTCTTTCTTCTCAGGATGGCTTGGAGGACTCAAAGGATTTCTTCAACAAGCCTGCTTAGTGGTTGTGGGGCTTTTGGTGCTAGGATTGATAATTCTATGTTGTGTGATACCCTTGTACAGGAAAGCTGTGACCAATGCAACCGCCTCCTCAGGTACTTTCCTTCATCAGGAAGTTGTGTCCCTGCTATATGATGACACTGATAAGGGTGATATGGAGAAATATACCCCGCAGGATAAACCTGATAAAACCCCTATGACAAAATACAGATGGAAATGAGAGATTTAGTTTAGGGATAGTGGGGGAACTCCATGTGCAGGTTCGGTAGGGACTTGGTTGTTTGGGGGCGGTCCATAAGGGGCCAGCTTCTAAAATGACCAAGCGAAGAAATCCACTACCCCTGTCCCCACACATGGACAGTCTCAAAGGCCACATATATTAAGGGAAAACTTAGTGTTTAGGGGGGATAGTCAAGGTAAAATATAATTTTCTACTTTTATATTTTATATATATTTTATATGCTATTTTTATATCTTTATATTCATATGTTTATATGTTTTCTTATACTTCTATATGCTTATGTACTTACCACTATTTAAAACACAAAGTTTTCCTTGAATGAGTAGTATTCAGATTGAAATTTATTCTAAGAAATGACGTCAGTACCAGCTAGTGTCTGTCTCCGAGAAATGCACTGGTGTCTGTCTCCACCTTGTGTCCTACCACTGTACTACACTAACTATCTAATAACTCAAACTGAGAAACCACGTGATATACAAGAGAACCAGAATCGATTCTTAGGAAACGAAACTTAAGGATGACACGATGAAAGGAGGACTTAGAAGAAGATCTAAGGACCAATTAGAGATGGCCAGATGCTGGACATGTACATATATGGACATCTATAGCTTACCTCCTCTCCCCCATCCATCCCTTACTCCACCCTGATATCCTGTATATGTAATTCTATGTATGTGAAAATAAAGCTCAGAACTTGCTGAGATGGTCGCCTGTTAGCACCATTTTAAGAGCATGCTCTAAGATTGAACCAGCCTGATTGTCTGACTCTTTCTTATAACTGGTACCACATGCTCATAATCTAATTTGGAGTGACTGAAGGACGAGTGATTTGTCGCTACGACCCCGGCACCTATATACAAGAATATAACTACTATAATACTGCCCCTATGTACAAGAATATAACTACTATAATACTGCCCCTATGTACAAGAATATAACTACTATAATACTGCTCCCTATGTATAAGAATATAACTACTATAATACTGCCCCTATGTACAAGAATATAACTACTATAATACTGCTTCTATGTACAAGAATATAACCACTATAATACTGCCCCTATGTACAAGAATATAACTACTATAATACTGCCCCTATGTACAAAAAATAACTACTATAATACTGTCCCTATGTACAATATAACTACTATAATACTGCTCCCTATGTACAAGAATATAACTACTATAATACTGCCCCTATGTACAAGAATATAACTACTATAATACTGCCCCTATATACAAGAATATAACTACTATAATACTGCCCCTATGTACAAGAATATAACTACTATAATACTGCCCCTATGTACAAGAATATAACTACTATAATACTGTCCCTATGTACAATATAACTACTATAATACTGCTCCCTATGTACAAGAATATAACTACTATAATACTGCCCCTATGTACAAGAATATAACTACTATAATACTGCCCCATGTACAAGAATATAACTACTATAATACTGCTCCTATGTACAAGAATATAACTACTATAATACTGCCCCTATATACAAGAATATAACTACTATAATACTGCCCCTATGTACAAGAATATAACTACTATAATACTGCCCCTATGTACAAGAATATAACTACTATAATACTGCTCCCTATGTATAAGAATATAACTACTATAATACTGCCCCTATGTACAAGAATATAACTACTATAATACTGCTTCTATGTACAAGAATATAACCACTATAATACTGCCCCTATGTACAAGAATATAACTACTATAATACTGCCCCTATGTACAAAAAAATAACTACTATAATACTGTCCCTATGTACAATATAACTACTATAATACTGCTCCCTATGTACAAGAATATAACTACTATAATACTGCCCCTATGTACAAGAATATAACTACTATAATACTGCCCCTATATACAAGAATATAACTACTATAATACTGCCCCTATGTACAAGAATATAACTACTATAATACTGCCCCTATGTACAAGAATATAACTACTATAATACTGTCCCTATGTACAATATAACTACTATAATACTGCTCCCTATGTACAAGAATATAACTACTATAATACTGCCCCTATGTACAAGAATATAACTACTATAATACTGCCCCATGTACAAGAATATAACTACTATAATACTGCTCCTATGTACAAGAATATAACTACTATAATACTGCCCCTATATACAAGAATATAACTACTATAATACTGCCCCTATGTACAAGAATATAACTACTATAATACTGCCCCTATGTACAAGAATATAACTACTATAATACTGCTCCCTATGTATAAGAATATAACTACTATAATACTGCCCCTATGTACAAGAATATAACTACTATAATACTGCTTCTTTGTACAAGAATATAACCACTATAATACTGCCCCTATGTACAAGAATATAACTACTATAATACTGCTCCTATATACAAGAATATAACCACTATAATACTGCCCCTATGTACAAGAATATAACTACTATAATACTGCTCCCTATATGCAAGAATATAACTACTATAATACTGCTCCCTATGTTCAAGAATATAACTACTATAATACTGCCCCTATGTACAAGAATATAACTACTATAATACTGCTTCTATGTACAAGAATATAACTACTATAATACTGCCCCCTATGGACAAGAATATAACTACTATAATACAGCTCCTATGTACAAGAATATAACTACTATAATACTGCCCCTATGTACAAGAATATAACTACTATAATACTGCTTCTATGTACAAGAATATAACCACTATAATACTGCCCCTATGTACAAGAATATAACTACTATAATACTGCTCCTATGTACAAGAATATAACTACTATAATACTGTCCCTATGTACAATATAACTACTATAATACTGCCCCTATGTACAAGAATATAACTACTATAATACTGCCCCTATGTACAAGAATATAACTACTATAATACTGCTCCTATGTACAAGAATATAACTACTATAATACTGCTCCTATGTACAAGAATATAACTACTATAATACTGTCCCTATGTACAAGAATATAACTACTATAATACTGCCCCTATGTACAAGACTATAACTACTATAATACTGCTCCTATGTACAAGAATATAACTACTATAATACTGCCCCTATGTACAAGAATATAACTACTATAATACTGCCCCATGTACAAGAATATAACTACTATAATACTGCTCCCCATGTACAAGAATACAACTACCATATATTACTGCCCCTATGTACAAGAATATAACTACTATAATACTGCTCCTATGTACAAGAATATAACTACTATAATACTGCTCCTATGTACAAGAATATAACTACTATAATACTGCTCCTATGTACAAGAATATAACTACTATAATACTGCCCCTATGTACAAGAATATAACTACTATAATACTGCTCCTATATACAAGAATATAACTACTATAATACTGCCCCTATGTACAAGAATATAACTACTATAATACTGCTCCTATATACAAGAATATAACTACTATAATACTGCTCCTATGTACAAGAATATAACCACTATAATACTGCCCCTATGTACAAGAATATAACTACTATAATACTGCTCCTATGTACAAGAATATAAATACTATAATACTGCTCCTATGTACAAGAAAATAACTACTATAATACTGTCCCTATGTACAATATAACTACTATAATACTGCTCCTATGTATAAGAATATAACTACTATAATACTGCCCCCATGTGCAGGAATATAACTGCTATAATACTGCCCCTATGTACAGGAATATATCTACTATAATACTGCCCCCATGTACAATATAACTACTATAATACTGCCCCTATGTACAGGAAAATAACTACTATAATACTGTCCCTATGTACAATATAACTACTATAATACTGCCCCTATGTACAAGAAAATAACTACTATAATACTGTCCCTATGTACAATATAACTACTATAATACTGCTCCTATGTATAAGAATATAACTACTATAATACTGCCCCTATGTACAAGAATATAACTACTATAATACTGCCCCCTATGTACAAGAATATAATTACTATAATACTGCTCCTATGTACAAGAATATAACTACTATAATACTGCTCCTATATACAAGAATATAACTACTATAATACTGCTCCTATGTACAAGAATATAACTACTATAATACTGCCCCTATGTACAAGAATATAACTACTATAATACTGCTCCTATGTATAAGAATATAACTACTATAATACTGCCCCTATGTGCAGGAATATAACTGCTATAATACTGCCCCTATGTACAGGAATATAACTACTGTAATGTTGCTTTTTCTATAGATGATAATACAGATGGTTTTGGTTGCCGTTCTTTCCATGCACTGAGGTTGCGGTATAATATCTGTTTCCTTTTCCCTGCGGCTATGAGACATGTCTTGCGTCTTCCTGGTGATGTAATGGATCTTGGCTTTGAGAAGAAGAAACATTTACTTATGTAAAATATAAGGGAAGACTTTGCACAGAGTTCTCATTGTCTGTATCTTTTCTGCTTCTGTGTGTGAGGCAGTGAGGGGGATCATACTCGAGGGTCCATATGTGTCTCCCAGGATGTGAACGGAGTCCTATTAAAACCGCTGGAGCGCCTTGGGTTCACAGCAGGACGCCTGTGAGTCACAAAGCAAAATAAAAGAAAGTGTGGATTGGGTCCAGTAGTGGCCCAGTCAGATTCTTAGGAAAACCCATTAAGGGCTTTTATTTTTGGAGTGAACTGTAGGATGGTAGTGGGGCGTTTCACTCTCCAGCCGGTTTTGGAAGTGGCTCTATGGCCACGATTCCATTTAAATCTGTCAGTTTTTGCCTTGGGTGTGACAGTTTGGAGTTTGCACGCTGCAGAGCAGGAGGCTCTGTACACCCAGGTCTGTGTGGAGCTAACACAGAGCCAGGGACTTCCAGGCGGCTGACACACCTAAAGGACACGGTGGTGCCATTGTCCACGGCAAAGGGGTTTTGAGTTGTGGAGTGTGTTTACGGAAACCCGATCCGGAGGACAGCACTCCTATGTGTGAGTTTTTGGACTATAAAAGACATTTGCTTTGAACTTTTCTGTGGTCCCTGCCTGTCTCACTGTACCAACCCCGCTGCACTACATGTGACATAACAGTATCCTGCTGTGGACGGCTCCTGGTTACGCTGCGGCCCCGCCGGCCATAGTGAGCCCCTCATCTGTGGCCCAGAGGTCACTAGTCCCCGACATTATCTCACCTCTCAGGTTCAGTGTCCTTGTGATACTGCATTTTTCTATATATAATATTAATCTCAGGACTCTTGATGTGACTCTAATATGAATCATACATTTTGACCTTTTACATAAGGGGATTGTCTACACTTGTACACTGTAACAAACCCTCAGTTGTCAGCTTTATCAAGTAAGGAGGGGATTTCAGGGGCAAAGCGCATCAGACTGTGTCTCTACATGAGTAATTTCTATGTCAGGCAGATGATTGTAGGAGCGGAGATCCCCTCGCCTGTCTGATATAGCACATTCTGGGGAGTAGGTGCAGCACTGGAGGAGTCTCGCTGAATGCAGTGGATTGAAGCTTCCTTTCGTGTGTTTATGTGGACTGTACATGGAACATTTCTCCTTAATGTTACCTACAATGGATTTTCCGTAGCGTACATTGGTGATGTGCAGTCTGGACCATATGATGTGACCCTTGGTGATTTCATCATTGCCTTTGTCATGAAGGTCCAGGCTGCAGATCTTGTGTACAGTGTCCTTCAGGGACATAATGACAAGATGCAGGACTCCATAATGAAGCTTAGACCACCAAGACCAGCTGTGGAGAACTGAGGCTAGTACATAGGAGGTGCCCCCTCCTAAGTATCTCATTGTATAAATGATTTCTGTATTTGTTAATAATAATAATAATTAGGGAAAGCTCCGGAGATTTGGGTCCTCAGAGGATTTCCATGCTTCATGCTGAGGCTGTTGAGTAATGAGGTCCATGGGGCTTCTCTGCAGGTTATTAAGGCTCCTGGATTTCTACACAAGGTTTACACTGTTCATGTGTCACCTCCAGCTGTAGATTCTGCTTATCTGATTGTCAGCTATGGTGTCTTTGATCTCCAGTGATCTACAAGACAGATGGACATAAGAGGAAAATGTAGAGACAGTGAGTCCTGTAAGTAGAACATCATCACTTCAATTGTTCCTGGCTTCTATGTCTACCTGACGATGACAGCGGACCTGCCCCAAGACCTCCTGCAATCATCTACTCTCTTGTCCTGTAATGGTAAATAATGATTCTACGTTCTACAGTAGCAATGGGAAATCATGGCCGACCAGTTGGCTAATGGTTATGACTTGGCGATGAACTTGTATAAAGACAGGGGGCTCCCATTATTATTATTATTATTATAGATTTTTATAGCGCCATTTATTCCATGGCGCTTTACATGTGAAGAGGGGCAAATATAGACAAGTACAGTAAACATGAGCAATACAAGGACACACAAGCACAGAAGGAGAGAGGACCCTGCCCGCGAGAGCTCACAGTCTACAGGGATGGGTGAGGATACACTAGGAGAGAGAAGAGCTGATCGTGCGGTGGTTCAGTAGACTGATGATCACTGCAGGTTGTAGGCTTGTCGGAAGAGGTGTATATTCATACATTGGTAGAAACCTCAGCAGTTTAGCATGACTAGGTCAGGGCAAGTGTTGGGTCTGTACCAACTGGTAGGTTTTCAAAGAGTGTGATATCGATGTAGAACGGTCCCTCGTGTATGAAGGCCATGCCAGTACCATCTGACCAGACTACTGCTTCTATTTCCTTAGAGCAGGAGAGAATCTGATTACTTTATCAGTTACACTGAATATTGCATACGGGCTAAGCACCTGATAGAAAGTTCTAGAAAAGGCCATTGCCTACTCTTGGGCTGTGTGTCTGCTCTAACTGGAAATGACCTCTCGTATATAGATGTCTAATGGTCCCATAAAGATTATCTAAGAGTCCATGAAAGGCGTTGATATCGTCAGAATTAGCCTCCTTCTAACACATATAGGGGCCACCAGCCTCTCCACTGACAGATGGAGGAGAAAAGAATTGAGTATTTGGAATTTTAACACCTGACCTTTCGTTCTCTAGGAAAAGAGCATCCAACAGAACATTCTGTATCTGTAGATCCATGTGGTCTCCACTGCTCCCAGTATAAATCCATGTGGTCTCCACTGCTCCCAGTATAGATCCATGTGGTCTCCACTGCTCCCAGTATAGATCCATGTGGTCTCCACTGCTCCTAGTATAGATCCTTGTGGTCTCCACTGCTCCCAGTATAGATCCATGTGGTCTCCACTGCTCCCAGTATAGATCCTTGTGTTCTCCACTACTCCCAGTATAGATCCTTGTGGTCTCCACTACTCCCAGTATAGATCCTTGTGGTCTCCACTGCTCCCAGTATAGATCCATGTGGTCTCCACTGCTCCAAGTATAGATCCTTGTGGTCTCCACTACTCCCAGTATAGATCATTGTGGTCTCCACTACTCCCAGTATAGATCCTTGTGGTCTCCACTGCTCCCAGTATAGATCCATGTGGTCTCCACTGCTCCCAGTATAGATCCTTGTGGTCTCCACTACTCCCAGCATAGATCCTTGTGGTCTCCACTGCTCCCAGTATAGATCCATGTGGTCTCCACTGCTCCCAGTATAGATCCATGTGGTCTCCACTGCTCCCAGTATAGATCCTTGTAGTCTTCACTGCACTCAGTGCAGATCCTTGTGGTCTCCACTACTCCCCGTATAGATCCATGTGGTCTCCACTGCTCCCAGTATAGATCCTTGTGGTCTCCACTACTCCCAGTATAGATCCATGTGGTCTCCACTGCTCCCAGTATAGATCCTTGTGGTCTCCACTACTCCCAGTATAGATCCATGTGGTCTCCACTGCTCCCAGTCTAGATCCTTGTGGTCTCCACTGCTCCCAGTATAGATCCTTGTGGTCTCCACTGCTCCCAGTATAGATCCTTGTGGTCTCCACTGCTCCCAGTATAGATCCTTGTCATCTCCACTACTCCCAGTATAGATCCATGTGGTCTCCACTGCTCCCAGTATAGATCCATGTGGTCTCCACTGCTCCCAGTACAGATCCTTGTGGTCTCCACTGCTCCCAGTATAGATCCTTGTCATCTCCACTACTCCCAGTATAGATCCATGTGGTCTCCACTGCTCCCAGTATAGATCCTTGTCATCTCCACTACTCCCAGTATAGATCCTTGTGGTCTCCACTGCTCCCAGTACAGATCCTTGTGGTCTCCACTGCTCCCAGTATAGATCCTTGTGGTCTCCACTGCACCCAGTATAGATCTTTGTGGTCTCCACTGCTCCCAGTATAGATCATTGTGGTCCGTCCATTATCTGCTCCACGTAGTATAGATCCATTGTTCTCCACTGCTCCCAGTATAGATCCTTGTTCTCCACTACTCCCAGTATAGATCCTTGTGGTCTCCACTGCTCCCAGTACAGATCCTTGTGGTCTCCACTGCACCCAGTATAGATCTTGTGGTCTCCACTGCTCCCAGTATAGATCCTTGTGGTCTCCACTGCTCCCAGTATAGATCCTTGTGGTCTCCACTGCTCCCAGTATAGATCCTTGTGGTCTCCACTGCTCCCAGTATAGATCCTTGTGGTCTCCACTGCTCCCAGTACATATCATGTTTGACAGGCTGCCTAACAGCTGAGGGACATGCAGCTGACGGGGTTGGAACATATTCTTTGAGCGCACCAAAGACACTTGTCTGGCATAGATAACGCCTTATCCGAGCACATTCACTCATCAGTTTGTCAGTTACTGAGTTCAATTCTCTCAATACACGTGGATGAACATCTGAATAACTGATCTTAATTCCCTCAGTACCCGTGGGCAGGGGGCTTTATCAATTTTTTTTACACAGATCCACTTATTCTTTTGTTAAGTTGGGTGGTGAACTTTGATTATCGCTGTCCTGAATGATGACATGACAGGTCTTTGGTGAACACAGATGAAAAGTTCCTGTTTAAGAAATGCTAGTGTATTAACACGTACAGTACGACAGACAGGTCTAACAGAAAGCAACAAACATACAAAGCACTCATCAATGGTAGAGAGGTACTGTATATAGGGAGGGATAGGATTGTACCAACCAAATGGGAATACGACAATGAGGAAGGCATACACCCAAAAACAGCACGCAACAATCTCCAGCAGCAACAACGATCTCTAACTCAGCGCAGCGTCTCCAAGGAGCAAGGAAGCAAAGCTTTCACTGGCAAGGAAGGGAAGGTCTGACCGGATTTTATAGGGAGAGTAAATGACCACGTAAGGAACAGCTGTGAGATGGAGCTGCAAGCTTCTAACCAGCACAGAAAGGGTTGGTAACCTCTCCAGCACCAAAAGAAACTAACTCTGTTTAATATGAAACACAAACACATTGGCTTAACCCCTTAACGACCGCCGATACGCCTTTTAACGGCGTTAGTTAATGGTACTTAAACCACTTAATTAACGGCGCTGTGGAGAAAGTATATAGCGCCCCCAGAGTCGGATTTTCTCCGGGGTCTCGGCTACCCCCAGAGAACATGATTCGGGTCGCTTTTTACTGACCCCGCTTTTGTGATCGCCGTTATTAACCCTATAACGGCGATCGCAAAAAAAAAAGCTTCGATTCTCCATTCAATTTCTCTCTCCTGTGATGTGATCGCATATCAGAGGGGAGAGAAATGGGGTCCCCGGGACCCCCGATCTGTCCCCCATGCCTCCCGGTGTCCCCCCCCATGGCTCGTGGAGCTCCCTGAGCTCCCAGCGTCTTGTCCCGGCAAAGAAAATGGCGGGCGCCTGCGCAATGCGTAGTGCGCCCGCCCAGTCGGATTTTCTCCGGGGTCTCGGCTACCAGGGGGTAGCCGAGACCCCAGAGAACATAATTAGGGTCCCCCGCAGTCCCCCCACTTTTGCGATCACCGTTATTAACCATAGACCGATCACAAAAGAAAAAAAAAAAGCCGCGATCCTGCATGTAATTTCTCTCCCCTCTGATGTGCGATCACAGAGAGAGAAATAGTGTCCTTGGGACCCCCGATCCCTCCCGGTATCTCCCGGTATCCCCTCTGTCCTCCCGCAGCTCCCAGCCTCCCAGCGTCTTCATCCTGTAAAAGAAAATGCGCCCGCTGAATCTGCCGGCCGGCAGATTCATTCATTCAGTGAAAGTACATTTTGATCACTGTGATAAACTATCACAGTGATCAAAATAAAAAACCCCCCCTATATCACCCCCTTGGTTAGGGACATATAATAAAATAAAGAAATTGTAATTATTTTCATTTTTCCATTAGGGTTAGGGCTACAATGAAGGTTGGAATTAGGGTTATAGTTAGGGTTAGGGTTGGGATTAGGGTTAGGGGTGTATTGGGGTTAGGGTTGGAGCTAGAGTTGAGGGATTTCCACTATTTAGGCACATCAGGGGGTCTCCAAACACGACGTGGCGTTCAAAAAGTCAAATGGCGCTCCCTCCCTTCCGAGCCCTGCCGTGCGCCCAAACAGTGGTTTACCCCAACATATGGGATATCAGCGTACTCAGAAAAAATTGCACAACAACTTTTGGGGTCCAATTTCTCCTGTTACCCTTGGGAAAATAAAAAAATAGCGGGCTAAAGAATTATTTTTGAGGAAAAAAATGATTTTTTATTTTCACAGCTCTACGTTATAAACTTCTGTGAAGCACTTGGAGGTTCAAAGTGCTCACCACACACCTAGATAAGTTCCTTAAGGGGTCTAGTTTCCAAAATGGGGTCACTTGTTGGGGGTTTCCACTGTTTAGGCACATCAGGGGCTCTCTAAACGCGACATGGCGTCCAGCCAATTCTACGTTGAAAAACTCAAACGGCGCTCCTTCCCTTGCGACCTCTGCCATGCGCCCAAAAAGTGGTTTACCCCCACATATGGGGTATCGGCGTATTCAGGAGAAATTGCACAACAAATTTTGTGATTTATTTTTTCTTTTAACAGTTGTAAAATAAAAAAAATTGGTTCTGAATTAAAGTTTTTGCAAAAAAAGTTAAATGTTAATTTTTTTCTTCCACATTGCTTCAGTTCCTGTGAAGCACGTAAAGGGTTAATAAACTTCTTGAATATGGTTTTGAGCACCTTGAGGGGTGCAGTTTTTAGAATGGTGTCACTTTTGGATATTTTCTATCATATAAACCCCTCAAAGTGACTTCAAATGTGAGGTGGTCCCTAAAATAAAAATAGTGTTGTAAAAATGAGAAATCGCTGGTCAACTTTTAACCCTTATAACGTCCTAACAAAAAAAAAAATGCTGTTTCCAAAATTGTGCTGATGTAAAGTAGACATGTGGGAAATGTTATTTATTAAAGAAATTTGTGTGACATATTTCTCTGTTTTAAGGGCATAAAAATTTAAAGTTTGAAAATTGCTAAATTTTCTAAATTTTCTCCATATTTCCATTTTTTTCATAAATAAACACAAGTCATAATGAAGAAATTTTACCACTAACGTGAAGTACAATATGTCACGAAAAAACAATCTCAGAATCAGCGGGATTCGTTAAAGCGTTCCAGAGTTATAACCTCATAAAGTGACAGTGGTCAGAATTGTGAAAATTGGCCCGGTCATTAAGCTGCAAATTGGCTCTGTCACTAAGGGGTTAAATAGAAGATCTGCGATTCACAATACGTTGTTTTCTTCTAACCCCAGATTTCCCAGGAGGACGGGAACATCTTGTGACAATAACATGTAGGTTAAATGTTTTCAGTATTTTTATGACTCCTGGAAAATCCCTTTAAATGTTCCCTATTTAGAATTAGTATCCCCATCGTGACAATAGTGTCTTTCTCATGTGATTGATTTGTGATGATTGTTCTTGCAGCTTCCAGATCCAAATTGTCTGAGATGAAATCAACAAATTTTACCAGCGTGTCAGAATTTGTGTTTGTTGGGTTATCGGATCTGCCCGGTGTCCAGCTGCCCTTGTTCTTGCTGTTCCTCTTCATCTATCTGATATCTCTGGCTGGGAATCTCCTGATTGTCCTCTTGATCTTCATTGATGGAAGCCTTCACACTCCCATGTATATGTTCCTGAGTAACCTGGCTGGGTTGGATGTCTTCTACTCCTCTGTCACGTCCCCCAGATTGCTGTCTGATTTCTTCTCTGACTCTAAAGCCATTGCTGTCCGTTACTGCATCACTCAGTTCTTCTTCTTCTTCTCCTTCATTTGCATTGAGCTCTATTTGTTGGCGGTGATGTCCTATGACAGGTACATAGCAATCTGCCACCCGCTCCATTACATCCCCATAATGAATCTAAGATCTGTGCTCAGATGGTCTCTGCCGCCTGGATCGTCGGCTTCCTCACATCATTAATACACACGTTGTGTATCAATCTGCTGGACTTCTGTGGACCCAATGTCATTAACAGCTTCTTCTGTGATCTCCCCCAGTTATTTCTGCTTTCTTGTACTGATACTTTTATCAACATCTTGGTGATGTTCCTGGTGGGTATAATAATGGGATCTGGTGCCTTCAGCATAACCTTAGTCCCATATATCCGGATAGTTTGCACAATAATGGGAATTCGCTCACACCATGGAAAGTGAAGGCCTTTTCCACATGCACATCCCATCTCACTGTGGTCTTCATCTTCTATGGAACGCTTATTTCCACCTATCTTCGGCCAAGTCCGACCTCCAGCTCCACGGGAGACCGCTTGGTGTCTGTCATGTACACGGTGGTGACTCCATTAATTAATCCACTGATTTACAGTCTTAGGAACAAGGACCTGAAGGCTGCACTCAGGAAGTCTCTCCATAGAATTGGCGTATTGTAAAGGGTGGTCAACGGACTTCATGAACTGGCCTTTCTTTATGAGGAAATTGAGGCAACGAGAATGTAAAAGATTTCATTGTCAACAGTCGATATTTGCCGTGCACCACAATGTCCACCTCCAGAAAAAAACACGGAGAATATTATTCATAAAAGGCTAAAATGAAAAGGACGAGGGATTGTGAAAGAAGCCTTTTAATTTAGCAGTTTGGTTCCTATGTAGATAGATATAGAAATCCACATACAATGGAGACGGGTCACTCACAGATAATTCTACAGCATTTTGTCCTGTCATCCATTTCATATTCAGCACCATTTTGATTGTTAAACTAGTTTAAAGAATACTTTTTTACCAAATACTGTTTCCGCCATCTCTACTATGTCATTCTGGGGCTTATTAGAGGGACTTTCCTCTCAGGACCGAGCTCCGGACTCGCTGTTTCAGGTTCTGCTGCCCCCTGGTGTTCTGATATATCTCAGAGTGTAAAACTCTTGGCCTCTTGGCCTCTGATCAGGTGACAACTGGTGACAATCACCTTCCATGGCCCATCTGCCCTCATAATGATTAACTCTCCGAGCTGAGAAAATTGTGGAAGGAAATAAGACAATGTTCTCCAGTAATCTGATATCAGGTTATAATTCATATCAGAAAATAATGGAAATAAGAACTGGGGAAGGAAAAGAATGTCACATATCAGGGTGAATCACATCCATGACTACTTCTCCAAAAATGATGACCCAGACTCAGAACCCACTTTGTGATGATCGAGCACTAAAATGCACAAGTGCTCGATACTCGAATCGAGTAGGTCGGACTCTCGGACGGGCTGGATTAGAGTAACAAGTATAGTGGAAGTCGATGGGAAAATGTGACAACGCAGCATTTTATCTTAATTAACCAGACATCGATTTTCAGCAAGCCAGGAGGAATAGACTGTTAGCTATATGTTGACTTTTGAATTTATGTGCTTCTTTCTCGTTGGTAAAGAAAACATAGACTTTTGTTTGTATAAGCCTGTAATATTGACTTATAAGTTGACATTTAATTAAACACTGTGCTGTTATCCTGGATGACTAGTGATGGTTCCTGATATGCTGATTACACATTGTCCAGGCCAGCTAGTTTGTTGACAAGTTTGCTGCAAAAAAAACAGGGAAAACTGTGCAAATAGATTTCAGAATCAAACAATGCAAGTTGGTCTCCTAACCAGTCTTCCCCTTCACCTGTGAATGCAGCCTTGAAGGACATTTGTTAACTATAAAAAAGATAGATACCTCCAAATCAGAGATACATCCAGACAGCCAAGAGATGCAGAGATCCAAAGAACCAGAGACTCTCTAGAGCACAGCAGCCAGGACATCATGGCTCCATCACGAGGCAAATTGTCTCTTCAGAGAGGAAGATGACTTGTCTGGAACTCTAGTGCCACCTAGTTCTAGTCCTCTTCCTCTCTGAAAAGACAATTTGCATATTTCCAAGAAGAGCATTGCGGCTTTAAGTCTCCTCATCTCAGCATGCTTAGCACGTCAATCTCCGCAAGGAGAAACGATACTTCTTGGATATCCATCACGAGGGACACAGATTTGTCATTCTATAGGATGCCAGCTTAGGGAACCACGGCCCTGGCAGGAAGAATACAGATCTGCTCCATTGACCATTGTGAATCCATGGATTTGTTTGGAGTTGTCAGGATATGGACCCACTAGTTGCCTAAGCCTCATGGATATGTTTGTGGGGGCCAGGAATGGGACCCGCCGGTCACCTGGCTCCATGGAGATGTTTGGAGAAGCCAGGTTGTAACCCACCGGTCAACTGGTCTTGAACCTCAATGGACTCTATGGACTGTCATCTTCCTAATCTTGTCATTATCTCCTCTCTGTGTGTGTGCCACAGGTGGGGTAGTCGGCCCTTGAAGTTCTGAAGTAACAGCTGTTCTTACCCCGGCGAGTCAGTGGAAGGGTGATACTCTGTAATTTGCACCATCTTAGGTATTTTGCTTTAACTGTTCTATGTGTTATCTGCTTGTTTTGTGGTTCAATAATGTATTGCCACACAATTTTAACCCTCACCCTGTGTTCTCTGAGTGGTGTTATGCCCACGGAGAAAGGAGAGTGGGCATTCGGTGGGATGATCCCTGGTCCATGCAGTTTCGGCTAGTGGACCAGGTCACCCACTGAACCCCTGTGTCTCCACAGAAATTTGAGCATTTTTCCAAAAGACCCTTAAACGAGGGCTGGGGAAGGAAAATCGCTGAAATGGACAGAAACAGCGCTCAAGTGGTATGGGAACAGCATGAGGAAGACCCCCTGGAAGCATCTCTGACTTCTCTGTGAGGAAGAGACAAGGAAAGACTAGAAGCAATGGATGAAACTGAATGGGAGGAGACACAGATTAGATATTAGAAAAAACTTTTTGACAGTTAGGGTGATCAATGAGTGGAACAGGCTGCCACAAGAGGTGGTGAGTTCTCCTTCAATGGAAGTCTTCAAACAGAGGCTGGACAGACATCTGTCTGGGATGATTTAGAGAATCCTGCTTTGAGCAGGGGGTTGGACCAGAAGGCCCAGGAGGTCCCTTCCAACTCTACCATTCTATGATTCTATGATTCTATGATTCTAAGATGTCGGCCAGGTCTCAGTGAAAGGGAAGGATGGAGACCCTTAGGGAAGCTGTTATGCCACATAGAAGGTTCCTGGTACCAACAGGATCTGTTGAAGCGGGGTCAGGTCAGGCAGAACGGAGTCAAGGACTGATATTACACTGGACAAAGGGAACCTCATCCGGAGTCTGTTGCAACCACCCTGAGGCATCAACTTGCTGAACTTCAGAATTTTGGTGCCACATACGAAGAAAATTTTTCTAAGTTGCAAACTTAGTTGTTGGGTCAGCAAAAAGAAATTATTGAGTTACAGAGGCAACTTCTGGATTTGCGCAACTTCAGCCCAGAATTAAACGACGCGTGCCGCTGCTCGCAATGTTCAGTGGGGATAGTTATAATTAACATGGATTCCTTAATCAATGTCATATTTTTATTCAGATGCAACCTTCTCCATTTACCAGTGATGGGGAAAAGGTTCTTTTCATCAATAATCTCTTGCATGGGCCTCGCCTTATGTGAAGAAGAATGCTGACTTCCTAAATGACTTAGTTGACTTATTAAAGATGTGTATCTTTGTACCGTGTTCGCCAGTAGATAGAAAAATATTCAGAGTTGAGAGTCCTCAGTGGTTGATACCTTTTAATGGCTAACTGAAAAGATGGTAACAAATTGCAGCTCTGGAGACTACTCAGGTCTCTTCATCAGGCAAAGACTAATACAACATCTGAAGAATCACATATTTATACACCACACAGCACAGAAAAAATGCAATAGGTAAGACAAGTGACGTGAAGCAGAACTGTCATTATGGGAGATTTATATGTCCATTTATAATGACCACGGACAAGATAAAGATCCCCAACTCCCATCGGGACTACAAGATCCCAGGTACTTTCAGCTGCATCACATCTAATGTGGTGTACCTAATTATATGAACTAAATGTCCAACTGGGGGTCTGTATGTGGGGGAGACCGGGCAAAAACTGAGAACAAGGATGAATTCTCATCGCCACACAATAAGAGAAAAGAGAATGGATCTACCTGTGGCCAAACACTTTTGTATCCCCGGTCATAGCATGATGGATATGAAATTACTTGTATTGAAAGGAAGCTTCACATCTCAGAGACACAGGAGAGTTTGCGAATACAAATTGATGGTGACCTTTGACACTCTTAATGCTGGAATGAACCTGTCACACGGATGGATTTATGACGCTTTACATCAATTAAGGAATTTACTCCAAAGACCCTGTGAAAACATCACAAAACATTACCAGACCCCAATCAGAGGGCAATAAAACTTTCACACTCCTTATCTATGAACTGTTCCAATATTTATGTTCATCTCTATCTCCCATAATGACAGTTCTGCTTCACGTCACTTGTCTTACCTATTGCATTATTCCTGTGTCCTGTTGTGTATAAATATGTGATTCTTCAGATTTTGTATTAGTTTAGCCTGATGAAGAGACCTGAGTAGTCTCCAGAGCTGCAATTTGTTACCATTAAAAGGTATCAACCACTGAGGACTCTCAACTCTAAATGTTTTTCTTAGTTGACTTAGTATCTTTCATCACTGCTATGGATCAAGTGTTTGATGACCCGAATCATTGTGCTACAGCTGAAGCCAAGTTGCATAACCTACGTCAAGGGCGGAACTCTGTAGCTGAATATACCTCCGAATTCCACCTCTGGGTGGCAGACACCACATGGAATTTAGCTGCCCAGAGTAGTCAATTTCATCGTATTAGAGCTAATAAAGGATGAACTTGCAAGGGTCGAGACCGCTGATAATTTAGAGGACTTTATTCAATTGTGCATCCAAATTGATCAGAGACTCACGGAACGAAGAAAGGAAAGACTGGGAGTGTTTGGAAACAAACCTAACTACTCCTTTACTCAATCCGAATTAAAACACGAACAGGAAATGGAAAGTGTGTCTGGACCAAAGCAAATTTAAGTCATCTGAAAACCTCTCTCTGCAACAGAGACGGAGAGATGATGTACAGAAAATTTATGCCTCTATTGTGGGGGCTCTGGACATTTTGCCATTAATTGTCATAATAAAAGGACCTGTTGTGAATGTTTTAGAAATGAATTCTGAGCAGAAGCTCCTCTGGTGGTTACAAACAGTACTGAACCATTCAATGAGGATTGGCAATCAGGAATCACAGACTGGCTGGATATAAGGGAGGTTCCCTTCCATCATGGTTGCCGGTGATCAATTGTTCTTGTCTCAACTGTGGTTCCTGGTTCACTTGGAAGCTTGCTGAGTCTTGCCTCTTCTCCTGCTCTCAGATAAGATATTTTCTGTTTTTTGTTTTTGTGCTTACCTTTTTGCATATTTCTCTGCATTTCTGTGAGGTTAGCCAGGTTCCCCCACCCCCGGGGGGCTTGGGCTCCTCTCAGTTCCGCTGGAGCCACTGTTATTTGTTCATTTGCCTTTTCCAGTTTTTTCAGTGGCTGCGGCTTAGTTTTGTTACACCAGAGAACTAATTTAGGTGGTAGAAGTCGTGTGATCTCACGTGTTTTTTTCAATTAGTAGCATTGGCATTTTTTAGGGTTTTTTTGGATTGCAGTGAGTGTCCTTTCTATCCTTTTCTGTCTAGGCAGATTGGGCCCCAACGTTTGCTCATACTATTTTCTGTCTGTGTCTGTATTTCCTCTTGTCTAACCGCCATTACATGTTTGGGGGCTTCCTACGTTCTTTGGGGATCTGCTCCAGGGCAGTTAGCTTTCCTCTTTCTATCTTTAGGTGTAGTTAATCTCTCAGGCTGTGACGAGGCGTCTAGGACCAACGTAGGAACGCTCCACGGCTGCCTTTAGTTGTGGTGGTTAGTCAGGGTACTGCAATCCCATAGATTCCAACCTCTCTGGTGTATTGCCGTTTTTGCCTGCATCCTCAGCTACCAAATCATAACAGTATCACCATCCATAACTGGCTAACTGAAAAGATGTTTTCAGTTAGCCATTAAAAGGTATCAACCACTGAGGACTCTCAAGTCTAAATATTTTTCTATCTACTGGCTAACACGGTACGAAGATACACATCTTTCCTACATCCATAACTGAAAATTATATGGTACTCACAAAGGGAAAAATAGTGTGGAAAGAAAAAAGTTGTCAGAGTTGTCAGAGATTTTTTTTTTTTTTTTTCTGTCTGTTGCATTTTTTCCCTCTTTTTCTCTGGGTGCTGAGGAGGATTTTTTTTTCCTTTCAATGGAGTTTGCACAGTTGTCTGGCCGTGTGGATCAGCTTGCCACTGAGGTTCGGAGTATTGCTACCTATCTTGCTAGGTTGCCGGTTGTGGAACCTAGGATCCCCATGCCAGATTTGTTTTTAGGGGATCGGGCTAAATTTCTGAATTTCAAAAATAACTGTAAGTTTTTTTTTTGCCTTAAAGCCTAAGTCCTCAGGTAACGCAGCACAGCAGGTTCAAATTGTCATCTCTCTCCTGCGCGGCGATCCTCAGGATTGGGCTTTTTCCCTGACACCTGGGGACCCTGTTTTGAGTGATGTTGATTCATTTTTTCTGGCTCTGGGGTTATTGTACGATGAACCTAATGTCACTGATCAAGCTGAAAAAAACTTGTTGGCATTAAATCAGGGGCTTGAGGATGCTGAGTTGTACTGTCAGAAATTCCGAAAGTGGGCAGTCCTGACCAAATGGAATGATGATGCTTTGGCAGCCCTTTTTCGGAAGGGGCTGTCAGAGAATGTAAAGGATGTTATGGTGGGATTCCCTGCTCCCTCTGGTCTCAATGATTCTATGTCATTAGCGATTCAAATTGACAGACGTTTGTGTGAGCGTAGAGGTATGCGTGGAATAGTGTTGCCTTGTGAGCCAGCTTCTGAACCCATGCAGTGTGATAGAGTGGCTTCTGGGGCACAGCGTCATGAGTTTCGAAAACGAAATGGGTTATGTTTCTACTGTGGTGATGCCTCTCATGCTATTTCAGTCTTCCCTAAGCGGGGAAGACGTTTTGCACTGCTCAGTTGTCTTGGGTAGTGTTCAGACTAAATTTCTGTTGACTGTTACCCAGATTTGCTCCCTGTCCACATTTTCTGCTCAGGCTTTTGTTGATTCGGGAGCAGCTATTAACCTGATGGATTTTGATTTTGCTAAACGTTGTGGGTTTCCCTTGATACCCCTACGGAAGTCTATTCCCCTACTGGGGATTGATTCTACCCCTTTGGCGGAGAATAAACCCCAGTTTTTTACTCAGGTGATAATGAGGGTTGAACTTGATCATCAGGAGAGTTGCACATTTTTGGTGCTGTATAATCTGCATGACATTATTGTACTAGGTTTCCCTTGGTTACAGTCTCATAATCCTGTTTTGGATTGGAAATCTGTGTCTGTAACCAGTTGGGGCTGCCAATGTGTTAATGCCAACACTCCTGTTTTTTCTGCCTCTCCCCAGGCTCAGGATGTTCCTGACTTTTTGACTGATTTTTCTGATGTGTTTAGCGAAAGTAAATCTGCATCCTTGCCCCCCATAGGAGCTATGACTGCGCTATTGAATTAGTGCCTAGTAGTAAATTCCCTAAAGGTCGCCTTTTTAACTTGTCTGTACCTGAACATGACGCTATGCGGTCTTATATCAAGGAGTCATTGGAGAAGGGTCATATCAGACCATCCTCTTCACCCTTGGGTGCCGGTTTTTTCTTTGTGGCCAAAAAGGATGGTTCATTAAGGCCGTGTATTGATTATCGTCTCTTGAACAATATCACTGTGAAATATCAATATCCGTTACCCTTGATTTCTGACCTGTTTTCCAGGGTGAAAAGTGCTACTTGGTTTATCAAGCTTGACCTCAGGGGGGCGTATAACCTTATTCTCATTAAGCACGGGGATGAATGGAAGACGGCGTTTAATACCCCAGAGGGGCATTTTGAGTACCTAGTGATGCCCTTTGGGCTCACTAATGCTCCTTCCGTCTTTAAGTCCTTCATGAATGACATTTTCAGGGATTTTGTGGATAAATTTCTGATTGTTTATTTGGATGATATCTTGATTTTTTCCAATGACTGGGACTCTCATGTGAAACATGTTCGGACTGTGTTCCAGATTTTGAGAGAGAATGCTCTGTATGTGAAGGGATCAAAGTGTCTTTTTGGTGTACAGAGGATCTCATTTCTGGGATTCATTTTGCCTCCATCTGTTATTGAAATGGACCCGGTCAAGGTTCAGGCCTGTAAGGTTCTGTGTATCTGTTTCTGAAACTCAGTTTGTTCGTCGGCCATTTTGCTTTCTGTTTGCTGCAGCTATCTTGCCCTCAGTCAAAATGGAGTTTTCCAGCTTGCATGTTCCCGCCCTGATTCTCTCCGTTTGCTTCTTAAACAGCCACAGCTGAGCAATCAGTGCTTCAGAATCTAGCCTGCAGTGAACCTGTGTTCTGACTCCTGAAGCCTTGGACCTTGTACTCCAGCCATTCCTACTGAGGAACTCTGAAGCACTTGTGGACTCTGAACTCTGCTCTTGAGAGCCTCACGTTTGCATGGACTTGCGGTAACAGAGAAGAAGATCTGAATCTGTTGTGGAGAGTTATTGCTGAGCTTAGATTACTCTGGCCTGCTGTGTCTCCTGCTTCTGTGTTTGCAACCTGTGTGTTTATTTTTGCCAATTTGTATGAAGCAATACAAGACTTTCTTTATCAACCTGTGTCTCAAGTATTTTCATCGCACCCAAGCACAAGACGCTATATGAACTGTACTACATACATTACAAGATTCTGAAGCCAAACGTTAGTGTCTGCTGGGTCTGGAAAGGCTTGTCTGCTGTACTGTGGATATCGGATGTCCGGTTGTACTTTCTGTGATGACAGTGGTTGTGACTTCTCACAACCATTCCAGGTGAGCAATTCCCTTAAGTTTTTTTTTCTGCAGTGTTATCACAGGTAAACACTATTGTTTTTTTTTTTTTCTCTTCTCTTTTTGTCTGCTGAAACTCTGGATATCAGATGTCTGGTTGAAAGCTTTCTGTGATGATAGTGGTTGTGACTTCTCACAACCATTCCAGGTGAGCAGTTCCCTTAAAGTTTTTTCTTTCTTCAGTGTTGCCACAGGTGAACACTATTGTTTTTTTTTCTCTCCTCTTCTTCCAGTATCCTGTCTTAAAAGATCTGGAAAATGGAGGCCCGCATAAAGGAACTTTGCGGAGTGACTGATAATATCCTTGCAGATTTGCAGAATATAAAGACCCGTTTTACAAATCTTCAGGACCTAAATAATCACAATTTGCAAGTGGTTGGACAGACTACCCAGGATTTGCGAGCCAGGATTGAGGTTCTGGAGGGGCGAGTCCAGGCTCCTGCCGTGGCCCCGAGTTCTGGGATTCCCAAGTTGCCCCCTTTTCGTTTTGGTGGTGAACGTGAAAAATTCAGGGGATTTGTTAATCAATGTAATCTTTTTTTTTCTGCACATGCTTCACAATTTCCTACTGAACGATCTAAGGTGCTTACTATAATTATGTTGCTTACCAACAAGGCTTTGATATGGGCAAACCCTCTGATTGAGACTGAGGATGATTGTTTGAATCACCTTGATGATTTTATTTCAGCCATGGGGCAGGTGTTTGATGACCCCAATCGAGGTGCAACAGCTGAAGCAGCCATGTTAGCTTTGCGCCAAGGTAAGCACTCGGTAGCTGAATATGCCTTGGATTTCAGGAGATGGGCCCTTGATACCACCTGGGACAATTCCGCCAAAAATCTATTTTTCGAAAGGGGTTATCCCCACTGATTAAAGATGTGTTTCGTTTACATGGAGTACCGGATGAGGTTATTTCGGATCGAGGGGTGCAATTCACTTCTAGGTTTTGGCAAAATTTCTGTGCAGCATTGGACATTAAAGTAAACCTTTCTTCTGCTTTTCATCCCCAGACTAATGGACAAACCGAACGAACCAATCAAACCCTGGAGCAGTATCTCCGCTGCTTTATCTGCCACCTACAGGATGATTGGGTGGGTCTACTTCCATTAGCTGAGTTCTCTATAACAACTCTCAGAGTGCCTCCACTAAACAGTCTCCTTTTTACTCTAATCTAGGTTATCATCCTAACATTCTACCACGATTTCCCATAGAGACGCCTTTGCCAGCAGTGGCTGAAAGAGTCACGACTTTACAGAAGAATATGGATCTTCTAAAGGAGAATCTGGAATCGGCTCAGGAAAGGTACAAGAAGGCAGCAGATAAATTTCGTAAACCTGCACCAGCTTTTAAGGTAGGAGACCTGGTCTGGCTGTCAACCAGAAATCTTAAGTTAAGGATTCCATCGTCTAAGTTGGGACATAAGTACATTGGACCCTATAAAATCAGTAAGATTATAAGTGCCGTTGCTTGTCGTCTTCAATTGCCCAGAACTATGAGAATCCACCCTGTCTTTCATGTATCCCTACTAAAGGCTGCGACACCCAATACGTTTCCTGGACGTTCTTCTCCTTGCCCTGACCCAGTGCTAGTCGATGGTCAGGAAGAATTTGTGGTGGAAAGGATTTTAGATTCCAGGTTGTATAGAAATCAGTTACAATATCTGATTAAATGGCAGGGCTACCCAGTGGAGGACAACTCATGGGAGCCAGTCAATAACGTTAATGCTCCTCGCTTGCTCCGTCAGTTTCATCAGAGGTACCCACACAAGCCTGGTCTGAGGTCATCCGGAGGTTGTCCCTAAGGGGGGAGTAATGTAAGGTTCTGTGTATCTGTTTCTGAAACTCAGTTTGTTCGTCGGCCATTTTGCTTTCTGTTTGCTGCAGCTATCTTGCCCTCAGTCAAAATGGAGTTTTCCAGCTTGCATGTTCCTGCCCTGATTCTCTCCGTTTGCTTCTTAAACAGCCACAGCTGAGCAATCAGTGCTTCAGAATCTAGCCTGCAGTGAACCTGTGTTCTGACTCCTGAAGCCTTGGACCTTGTACTCCAGCCATTCCTACTGAGGAACTCTGAAGCACTTGTGGACTCTGAACTCTGCTCTTGAGAGCCTCACGTTTGCATGGACTTGCGGTAACAGAGAAGAAGATCTGAATCTGTTGTGGAGAGTTATTGCTGAGCTTAGATTACTCTGGCCTGCTGTGTCTCCTGCTTCTGTGTTTGCAACCTGTGTGTTTATTTTTGCCAATTTGTATGAAGCAATACAAGACTTTCTTTATCAACCTGTGTCTCAAGTATTTTCATCGCACCCAAGCACAAGACGCTATATGAACTGTACTACATACATTACAAGGCCATCTGTGATTGGGTCCAACCTACTTCATTAAAGGCTCTTCAGAGATTCTTGGGTTTTGCCAATTTTTATCGTAAATTTATTGGTAATTTCTCTGTTATTGTTAAACCATTGACTGATTTGACCAAAAAGGGTTCTGATGTGGTGAATTGGCCTCCTGAGGCAGTCTCTGCGTTTCAGGAACTTAAGCAGAGATTCACTTCTGCTCCTGTTCTACGGCAGCCTGATGTTTCTCTGCCATTTCAGGTGGAGGTTGATGCCTCTGAAATTGGGGCAGGTGCCGTTTTGTCCCAAAGAGATCCTGAGACCTCTAAAAGTAACCCTTGTGCCTTTTTCTCTCGAAAATTTTCTCCAACTGAACGTAATTATGACGTGGGTAATCAGGAGTTATTGGCCATGAAGTGGGCTTTTGAAGAGTGGAGACATTGGCTGGAGGGAGCCAAACATCAGGTGGTGGTCCTCACGGACCATAAGAATCTGGTTTATCTGGAATCAGCCAAGCGACTTAATCCTAGACAGGCCAGGTGGGCCTTGTTTTTCACATGTTTTAATTTTGTGGTTTCCTTTCTTCCTGGCACTAAGAATGTTAAGGCGGATGCCCTCTTGAGGAGTTTCCTTGCGGACTCTCCTGAGTTATCTGATCCTGCTGTTATTTTGAAAGAGGGTGTAGTTCTTTCCGCCATCTCGCCCAATTTGAGACTGGCTCTGGAAGGGTGTCAGGAGGATAAACCCGAGCGCTGCCCTATTGGGAAATTGTTTGTCCCAGACCGGTGGAAGAAGAGTGTGATGTCTGAGATTCATTGTTCCGCGTTGGCTGGTCATCCCGGAATTTTTGCTACCAGAGACTTGGTGAGTCGGTCCTTTTGGTGGCCTACTTTGTCTCGTGACGTCAGGGAATTTGTGCAGTCCTGCTGGACTTGCTCTCGCTCCAAGCCTTGCTCTCGCTCTAGTGGTTTGTCGATGCCATTGCCTGTGCCCAAGAGACCATGGACGCATATCTCTATGGATTTTATTTCCGACCTCCCTGTTTCTCAGAGAATGACCGTTATCTGGGTGATTTGTGATAGGTTTTCCAAGATGATACATCTTGTGCCATTACCTAAGTTGCCTTCCTCCTCCGAATTGGTGCTTTTGTTCCTTCAGCACGTGGTTCGGTTACACGGCATTCCTGAGAACATTGTGTCTGACAGAGGAGTCCAGTTTGTTTCCAGATTTTGGAGGACTTTTTGTTCTAAACTTGGTGTTCAATTGTCTTTCTCCTCTGCTTTTCATCCTCAGACCAATGGACAAACTGAGAGAACAAACTAGACATTGGAGACTTATCTGAGATGCTTTGTGTCTGCTGATCAAGATGACTGGGTCTCTTCTTTGCCTTTGGCTTAGTTTGCTCTTAATAATAGGGCTAGCTCTGCCCTTTGATGTCTCAATTTTTCTGCAATTTTGGGTTTCACCCTCGATTTTCTTTGGGACAGACGGAGGCTTCTGTCTGTCCGGGTGTTGACTCTGTTGTGGAGCGTATGCAGCAGATTTGGGACCAGGTAGTGGAGAGGTTGTCCCTCTCTCAGGAATGGGCCCAGCGGTTTGCCAACCGGCATAGGACTGATGGTCCTCGGTTTGAAGTGGGGGACTTGGTATGGTTGTCCTCAAGAAATATCCCTATGAGAGTTACATCTCCTAAGTTTAAGCCTAGGTTCATTGGACCTTATAAGATCATGGAGATTCTTAATCCTGTTTCCTTTCGTTTACTTCTTCCAGGGACATTTAAGATCCATAACGTGTTCCACAAGTCCTTATTGAAGAGGTTTGTCGAGCCAGTGGTTCCTATGGCTGCGCCTCCTGACCCTGTTTTGGTTGAGGGCAATCTGGAGTATGTGGTTGAGAAAATATTGGATTCTCGTTTTTCTAGAAGGAAACTCCAGTATTTGGTTAAGTGGAGAGGTTATGGTCAGGAGGACAATTCTTGGGTGTTTGCTTCGGACATCCATGCTAGGAGACTGATCCGTGCGTATCACAGAGCTCATCCTGACCGACCTGGTTGCACAAATGAGGGTTCGGTGACCCCTCCTCAAGGGGGGGGTACTGTTGTGAATGTTTTAGAAATGAATTCTGAGCAGAAGCTCCCTCTGGTGGTTACAAACAGTACTGAACCATTCAATGAGGATTGGCAATCAGGAATCACAGACTGGCTGGATATAAGGGAGGTTCCCTCCCATCATGGTTGCCGGTGATCAATTGTTCTTGTCTCAACTGTGGTTCCTGGTTCACTTGGAAGCTTGCTGAGTCTTGCCTCTTCCCCTGCTCTCAGATAATATATTTCTGTTTTTTGTTTTTGTGCTTACCATTTGCATATTTCTCTGCATTTCTGTGAGGTTAGCCAGGTTCCCCCTCCCCGGGGGGCTTGGGCTCCTCTCAGTTCCGCTGGAGCCACTGTTATTTGTTCATTTGCCTTTTCCAGTTTTTTCAGTGGCTGCGGCTTAGTTTTGTTACACCAGAGAACTGATTTAGGTGGTAGTGGTGTGATCTCAGGTGTTTTTGCAATTAGTAGAGTTGGTATTTTTTAGGGTTTTTTTGGATTGCAGTGAGTATCCTTTCTATCCTTTTCTGTCTAGGCAGATTGGGCCCCAGCATTTGCTCATACTATTTTCTGTCTGTGTCTGTATTTCCTCTTGTCTAACCGCCATTACATGTTTGGGGGCTTCCTATGTTCTTTGGGGATCTGCTCCAGGGCAGATAGTTTTCCTCTTTCTATCTTTAGGTGTAGTTAGCTTCTCAGGCTGTGACGAGGTGTCTAGGACCAACGTAGGAACGCTCCACGGCTGCCTTTAGTTGTGGTGGTTAGTCAGGGTACTGCAATCCAATAGATTCTAACCTCTCTGGTGTATTGCCGTTTTTGCCTGCTCTCCTCAGCTACCAAATCATAACATGGGAGGGTCTTTTCCTTCCACTTAACTTCGCAGCAGCGGACACTCTCTTTTTTAGGCTGGTCACTGCTTTCTACCCTTTTGTTTCTGCTACACCCACGATGGGCATTTCTACTTATTGTTCTGTGCCATTCACCGCCATTTTACAGTTCTTGTTTGGCGCCATCTTGGACTGCACAACAGTCACCATCTTCCACGTAGCTCGAGTCTTCCTGGCATCACTTTGCGCTTGCAGCAGTGAGATTCAATCCTGCTCACTATGCCAAGTGTAACGTGACATGAGGCGGTAGCCGTGGGTGAGGCCATCGTTTGTTGTGCCCCATCATGTTACATGAAAATGGGTGTCCTGGTTGGGTGTGTGGACTTGTGCCGTGAGGGCGCTATGCCCATGAAGGCTGCATGTAACGAATGTTGCTGGTATGGAGGGAGACCACCAGTCAAAAATAAACTCTTCACTGAACGGCAACTTGTTATATACAAGGGAGAGTGGGTACAAGGACTTATTAACGTTTGCTTAACAACTTGAAGCATTTCCACACAGTATCTTTCCTTAATAGTTTTCTCCAGGGCTCTCTACATCCACTGTTTCCCCCTAGTTCACCACAACTCAGCTGTAACGCAATAGTCCTTATTAACGAGTGCCGTTTACATGTTTTATGATTCTGCGTCCTCTTTCCCCTTCGGCGCCCTGGAACATCCGCTCGGGACCCTTTATTAGTCACACATACTCAGTCGTGTTTAGGCCCATTACATTCCAGTGTTATAAGCTCGGGGTCTCGTGGCTACAGTCATGGCCAAAAGTTTTGAGAATGACACAAATATTAATTTTTACAAAGTCTACTGCTTCACTTTTTCTAATGGCAATTTGCATATACTCCAGAATGTTATAAAGAGTGATCAGCTTAACAGCAATTACTTGTAAAGTCAATATTTGGCTAGAAAATGAACTTTATCCCCCAAAACACATTTCAACATCATTGCAGCCCTGCCTTAAAAGGACCAGCTAACCTCTTTTCAGTGATTGCTCCATTAACACAGGTGTGGGTGTTGATGAGGACATGGCTGGAGATCAATCTGTCATGATTAAGTAAGAATGACACCACTGGACACTTTAAAAGGAGGCTGGTGCTTGGCATCATTGTTTCTCTTCTGTTAACCATGGTTATCATTGCAATGCACAAAAATGGCCTAACAGGGAAGAGTATCGCAGCTAGAAAGATTGCACCTCAGTCTACAATCTATCGCATCATCAAGAACTTCAAGGAGAGAGGTTCCATTGTTGCCAAAAAGGCTCCAGGGCGCCCAAAAAAGACCAGCAAGCGCCAGGACCGTCTCTTAAAAGTGTTTCAGCTGCGGGATCGGGCTACCAGCAGTGCAGAGCTTGCTCAGGAATGGCAGCAGGCAGGTGTGAGTGCATCTGCACGCACTGTGAGGCGGAGACTCTTGGAGCAAGGCCTGGTCTCAAGGAGGGCAGCAAAGAAGCCACTTCTCTCCAGAAAAAACATCATGGACAGACTGATATTCTGAAAAAGGTACAGGCAGTGGACTGCTGAGGACTGGGGTAAAGTTATTTTCTCTGATGAATCCCCTTTTCGATTGTTTGGGACATCAGGAAAACGCCTCATTCGGAGAAGACAAGGTGAGCGCTACCACCAGTCTTGTCTCATGCCAACTGTTAAGCATCCTGAAACCATTCATGTGTGGGGTTGCTTCTCAGCCAAGGGAATCGGCTCTCTCACAGTCTTGCCTAAAAACACAGCCATGAATAAAGAATGGTACCAGAATGTCCTCCAAGAGCAACTTCTCCCAACCCTCCAAGAGCAGTTTGGCGATCAACAATGCCTTTTCCAGCATGATGGAGCACCTTGCCATAAAGCAAAGGTGATAACTAAATGGCTCAGGGAACAAAACATAGAGATTTTGGGTCCATGGCCTGGAAACTCCCCAGATCTTAATCCCATTGAGAACTTGTGGTCAATCATCAAGAGACGGGTGGACAAACAAAAACCGAAAAATTCTGACAAAATGAAAGCATTGAGTGTGCAAGAATGGACTGCTGTCAGTCAGGATTTGGTCCAGAAGTTGATTGAGAGCATGCCAGGGAGAATTGCAGAGGTCCTGAAGAAGAAGGGTCAACACTGCAAATATTGACTTGCTGCATTAACTCATTCTAACTGTCAATATAAGCTTTTATTACTCATATGTTTACAATTATTATATTTCTGTCTGTGATAAAAACATCTGTCAAACACACATAAAAACCAGAGGGCAGCAGATCATGTGAAAATAGAATATTTGTGTCATTCTCAAAACTTTTGGCCATGACTGTAGGTGTCCTCTCATAGTACCCATTTCCAGAAGGGCAGTGTTTCTCAGTCACTTATGCTCCACATCTTGTTTTCCTTTCTCTTCGGTCTCCTTTCATTTAGGGTCATCAGAGAATGCGGTACTGTTCGCCTTGACCCTTTAGGTCTACCCGCTAAGCCCTCCAGGCCCTATATGACTCTCTAAAAGGAACTTGTCACTTTCTAGGTAACTCAGTCCTCAAACATGTTGTCAAACTACACATTACATGAAAATAACGTGATTGGTGTCTTCAGGGAAAGGAATGAGACATCCGCGGTCCTCCTCCTTACATGTTCACACCATATGTCTGCAGTTAGTGATGTCAGGCCGGTGCCTTACTAATGAAATAAGTATCACAAATGGAAAAGGCACGGTGCTTCATAATGCAGCCATCCTGGTGTAAATCAACTGTAATGGTAACCTACTACAGTTCTGCAAACACAGGCAAAAGCGCAGAGAAGACATGGTATAGGGAGCTGCTGCTCCTACCAGAGGATGGACTATACACCAAGAAAATGAGTGCCGCTGATGACAGACTCTCATGGAGAATGGAAAATGAATGCAGGACATGACCCTAATCCTACTTATGTCACCCCCCAGCTCCTGTCTGTGGCTGATTACACTTTGCAGATTGTTATTACAGTAATTATGGCCTGATGAAGACACCATTTCAAAGCGAAACGTGTACCAGATTCTTCAATGAAAGAAACTTCATTATAAGTCCATCCTCCTTACACGTCTGTAATCAGCGGTGCCCACTTCCACTTTTCTTTCACAGGGTAACGTCTACGTCCAGTCCTGTTACTAACATGACTTTGTCTTTCTTTTCCTCCACACATCTAAGATGTAGATGAAAACTTAGGTGCATGTTCCTGCTTCCCTGCATCCACATGGGATTATTTTGTTATTTTCCCTTCCTCTTTCTCTTGGGTCCTCACAATTATCCTTTTGGCTCATTTGTGATTACTGAAAGCTAATAAGTTTTGCTATTCACCCAGATGTGGCCTCCCGGAGGAGACCCCACATAGTATATAACACAGGTTTATCCAGCTTCAGACAATGTTGCTATTTGCAGACGATGACCGAGGCTCAGAAGAAGATGACGCTACATCCATGAGGACGATATACCTTCTCTTTTTTGTGACCAGGACTCTGCTTTAGTGTTGAAGTCTCCATTAATGCCGTTCAGGGTCATGGGTCCACGGTGTTGTCACCTTTTCATTCATTGCTCTTTGGGTTAGGTAGCAGAACTGATCATCAGAAACATCTACCACAGAACATGAAATGTGCAAGTGTCCCTTGTCCCACTAGAATGGACATAGACCTATGTCAGAAGAAACAGAAGAACAAGCAGGATATGGCTACTAGAACTTTCTATTATTAATTCATCTGTTAATAATGAGTCTTATCTGAATTACTGATTAATATCGATGCCCCTTCCCCAATACCCACAATTATTAACATCTTCATCAACCCCAATTAACTGTTCATGTCAATTTCCCAGTAAAAGTTCCTAGAAGAAAGTCTCCACTCCATCTTCTGTGGACTTACAGGGATCCTCCACTGCAGATCACAGCATGGAGGCATAGACGGCTCATCCACTCTCATCATGCACCATCAACTGTCATGTCTTCTACACAGCCATAGGATCAGAAACTTTGAAACTGTGATATTGAGAGGTCCACATTATTAATTCCCTTCACTGAAGGCTTTGTCAAGGACTATCACTAGTCTACCCGACTAATATATGTGTTGCACAATTTACAGAACATTCTTGAGTCTTCATCAGCCGTAATGGGCTAGTTGATGTCTGACCACTTATCTTAGGCCATAGCTGAGCTCAACATTCATTCTATTCTAAGGGTATACCCTAAATCATGTCAACTCCAACACCAGGTGTTTACAATGTGACGAGGTTCACCCTCTTGGGTTTCTCTGACTTGTCCCTCTCAGTCCAGGTCATCTTACTGATCTTCCTTCTATTTGCCTTCATCACCTCACTGGTAGGTAATGGACTCATCATCTTGGCCGTTACATTGGACCCTCATCTGCACACTCCCATGTATTTCTTTCTCAGGGGTCTATCAATACTTGAGCTCTGTTCCATTAATACCACAGTGCCCAAGACTTTGCAGATCTTCTTCTCATTGGACAGGACAATCTCTTTCATGGGTTGTGCCACTCAGATGTACGTTTTCTCAGCTGTTGCGGTATCAGAATGTCTCTTCCTGACAGTTATGGCTTTTGACCGTTTTATGGCCATCTGCCACCCTCTTCGATACAGCTCAGTGATGACTGCACAGATCTGTTACCAGTTGGTTTTAGGTCCATGTTTGTTGGGGTTTCTGGTGCCCTTCGTACATACCAGCACAATATTCAGTTTTCCGTTCTGTGGTACTCATCAGGTTGCACATTTCTTCTGCGACATCCCTCCTCTTCTTCACATTGCGTGCACAAACACGTTCACCATTGAGATCTATATCTTCATTGTTTGTATGTTTGGAGCCGTGTTTCCCTTCATCTTAATCTTCATCTCATACATGAAGATCCTGCGCTCTATATTCCTCATCCACTCTGCTGAGGGACGTCAGAAAGCCCTGTCCACCTGCAGCTCCCATCTGGTCTCTGTAATTATCTTCTTCGGCACGGCCATGTATGTGCACCTTCGCCTTAAGATGCCATTTTCATCTTACAAAGACAGAATGACGGCGCTGTTCTACTGCGTCATCATCCCCACAATCAATCCCCTGATCTACAGCCTAAAGAACTCAGACATGAAGAAGGCACTGGGAAAACTCAACGAGAGAATCCAGTTCTTTTTTGCCAAGGTGTAAACCATTGTCCAGTCCACCTCCATCACTTATGGAGGGGACTGGTATAAATCCAGCTCACAGGATGACTCCAGATGTTTTAGCCATTACTCAAAGTTTCCATTACCATGTAGAGATCTACTACTCTCTGTGACTGCAGAACAGATATGGAGATATCCCAGTGTTTTCAGTGAATAGTGGCCCTAAAGGGTCAAACAAATCCATGACTGACCCCCCTATTGCTTTACAAGGACTAGAAGCGACCACATTGCTCCCATATCTAGAGTTTCCTTATTCCAGATGTGTCCACTAAATGTAGAACGTTTTTTCTAATGCATATATTCTTTATATCTTTATGTATCCATATCTAGAAGTCTATTAGTTACGATGGTTCAACCATATAAAAGTCCAGCTCTGCTCATTATCTGATTAAATGTTTCATTTTGGAACTGAATATTCCCTATTTTGACATTTGAGGGCTGAAGGTGGCCCCTTTTTACCTCCGAATCTTTTAGAGAACTACTTTATGTTTATCAAATGTGAAATAAGTAACGTGTAATTGTATATGGAAATGTCATGTACCACGAAGACATTCACCAATCACCGGTGACTTTCATGTATCACCATCAATGTTTCTCCTCTGCATCACAAATAAAGCATCAATTGATCATATTGACGAAGCTTCAGACTTTTTTGCACTTTTGTTTCCTTGGGTGGAATATGGAGGAACCCACTCCCAAGTCAACCCATTATCTGGACATGACACCCTCTAGAATATAATGTATCTGTACATATAGATGCTCATGGATCTGTACAGACAGTCACAGATCACTGTAGACCTTCATGAACCACTCTAGACATGTAAGGATCATTTTAGACAATCATGAATCACTGTTCATGAGACAAAACAGACCTTCATGGATCGCTGTTTATAGTCAAGGGTGGCTGTAAATAATTACTGATCATTGTAGACCTTCATGGATCCCTGCAGCCATTGAGTCTCTATAAGTTCATAGATCACTGTAGGCATCAATGGATCATTGGAGATGTTCGTGGCTCACAATAGACATTCATTTACACTCGTAGGTGATGCTGACCCCATCCAGCACACAATATTCCCCATGATTACACCTGCTCAACGTTGATATTGAAGCTTTTAAGAACCTATAAATAATCTTTACAGATTCTCCAACTATCATGTACAGTATTGGTCTCATTGGGCCAGAGTGACATCTTGTGCCGTCATAACTTAGGTGCCACTCCTCTCCCTACCACTCTATAGTTATGTCTCTGGTGAAGTGTAGTGAGAAAAATATAGGCATAAATTAAGTATATGATCAAATAACTAAAAATTGGCATGTGCACATGTATTCACCCCTTTTTCAATGAAGTCCCTAAAAATTTCTGGTGCAAGCAATTCCCTTCATAAGTCCCATGCTTAGTGACAAGACATCCTCTTGTGTGCAATCGAAGTGTCATATTTCTGTCAGTATATACACTTTAACGTCTTTGAAAGGCCACTGAGGCTGCAACACCATTAACAAGAGGCACCACTAACCAAACACCACCATGAAGACCAAGGTGATCTCCAAACACCACCATGAAGACCAAGGTGATCTCCAAACACACCATGAAGACCAAAGATGATCTACAAACAACACCACGAAGACCAAGGTGATCTCCAAACACCACCATGAAGACCAAGGAGATTTCCAAACAACACCATGATGACCGAAGGTGATCTACAAACAACACCATGAAGACCAAGGTGATCTCCAAACAACACCATGAAGACCCAAGGTGATCTCCAAACAACACCATGATGATCCAAGGTCAGAGCGTTCAGCTGCATAGAAATACATGTCGCCGCACACTCCGGTCCCAAGTGCCGGCGGCAGTCCCGGGTATTGAGGTGCGAGACTCGTGCGAAATTTCTCGCAAGTGTGACCCTGGCCAATGTGTGAGAATCTGCTGAGTCCAGGCTTGGTGTCTATCTCAATAAATTTCCTTTTTTAGTTGGTTATGGTTGGCAAAAGACCAAATTTGAATAGAGTACAATAAAACAGAAACTGCAACCTTCCAGCAATAATCTCGCACACCACACCCAAGAGCATGAGTGCAGCCCTTTCTACGCTTTCTTCCTGGTACAACCGAGGGTGTGATGAGGGATCAAAGATCAGAGCTCTGAAGTCTCCACAGATGCACAAAAACCGGGCTGCACAGGTACATGTAATGAAGACGGCAAGGACTGGGGTCTCTGGGGGGTTACAAACAGACAACTGATAGTAGTGAATGGTGTTAACTATAGAGATGTCTCACCTGTTGAGAAATAGTCTAAAGTGGTCTCCTCTATAGAGTAATTGAATAATCTAGAGAACCACAGGTTCACGTGTAAAGCAATGGTCTTTGCTCCATACACTTATGGTCTTGGCTGTAGAATGACACAATAATATGTAGAACAAGGCCATCTAGAAAAGCAATGGACTCCTTTAAAGACTGATGGGCTTCACTAGATAATTAAGGTATATTCTGTAGGACCACAGATGCTTTTTAAGAAATGGTGTCCTCTGTAATGTGATGGTCTCCTCCATTGTGTAGTGGTCTTGTCTGTAGAATGATGTATAATGTCTGTATAACCTCTAGGACCAAAGATTAATCAGTAAAGCAATTGTCAGTTGTTTGAAGAGATGGTCTGCACTGTCGAGAGAGATGGTCTGCAGTGTAAAATGATGGACGAATCTATAAGACTACAATCAATTGTAAATCAATGATGGACTCCTCGGTAGAGTGAGGGTCTCCTCTGTAGAGTGAGGGTCTCCTATGTAGAGTGAGGGTCTCCTCTGTTGAGTGAGGTTCTCCACTTAGAGCTATGGTCACCTTCATTTAGTAGTGGTCTTCATGTGCAAATGATCTGTAGGGCCACTGACTGAATAGTAAAGTGTTGGTCTTCTCAGTAGAGTGATGGAATAATCTGTAGGACCACAGACAATTGTAAAGCAATGTCTCCACTGTACAGTGAGATTCTTCTCTTTTATGTGATGTTCTCCTGTATAGATTAGTGCCCACTGTACACCGATGGTCTTCTCTGTAGAGTGATAATCTTCACTGTAGAGTGATAGTCTGCACTGAAGACTGGTGATTTCTAATGTAGAGTGTGAGTCTCCACTGTAGAGTGAGTATCTCTTCCGTAGAGTGATGTCATCACTCTAGACTGATGATTTCCATTGTAGAGTAAGGATCTCTTCTGTTCAGTGGAGATGTTCTCTGTAGAACAGGGGGGGGTCCTCTGTTGAGTGAGGGTCTCCTCTTCAGAATTATGCTCTCCACTGTGGAGTGATGGTCATGACCACTGTAGACTGATGATTTCCATTGTACAGTGATGGTCTCCTCTGTTGAGTGGGGATCTCCTCTGTAGAATGGGGTTCTCCTCTGTAGAGTGATGTCGCCTCTGTAGTGTGATGGTCTCCTCTGTAGAGTGGGGGAGAGTGATGGTCTCAACTGCAGTGTGATGATCTCTTCTGTAGAGTGAGGGTCTCCTCCACTGAGCAGTGGTCTTTTCTGTATTGATGGAATAGTCCATATGACGTCTAACATAACAAATAACCCCCAAATAAAATATACTCTTCATTATTACTAATTAAAAAAGTAAAAAATGAACATACCCCAAAAGAGAAAATGAAAGTGATTGATAAATGGCCCCAGGACCACAATCAATTTCCACTATTTTGTATAGGGCCGGAAAATAGAAGGGGATAAGTGGAGGGAGTGATGCTTTACCTCAACAGTAAACCCTAAACAATCACCCTACCTGACTGTGGAGGTTGGCACCCTAAAAAGCACGTAAGATTGGCACCCCCACTGGGCATGGTTTTACCCTAGGATTCCCTAGAGAAGCGCTATGCTACAATGTCCACCCTTGATAAAAGGGTTACCCTAGTAGGGAAGACAGAACTTGCATCCATACAAAAATATAATATAAGCCTGATATGACACTGTAGCAACCTGTCACACATGGTGATTATCTGCAAGAGTAAAGTGCTGGAGCGCTGAAAGGGAAAAGTGTAGAGAACCCTATTTACAATATAGATGGGAAACATTGGGCAAACAAAAGAATGGTCATAATTCCACATCTCTACCAAATCCACCAAAAATGGTAATATAAAACGAAATACAAGGAGCCCCACATTTCTACCATATCACCATGAATTTGACACGTTTTCCCATTTTGATACTGGTTCATCAGGAGCCACGTAGAAGATATTCCATCATAGGAGATATTTCAGGGTAACGACACATGGATATCAGCAATGAAATCCATGCACCATTACCCTGACAATACCCCTCGGTATAAAACATTTCATACAGTTTTCTATGAGAAGTTCCATCATTAATCTGGAGCCGATAACTGGAAGAAGAGATGCCGATTTCACTTCATGCAGTTGTCAGCAATGATTCCAGATCTGTGTTCTGTTTCATTGATGCCCATCTCTTCCTGGCTGCCATATGTAATATCGCCTCCCTTGTCTGTGGTTATATCTGGTGTTGCAGTGACCGTCATAGATGTCCGGCTGAATCCAGGGAACGTAGAGTAGATATGAAAATGGATCTCTGCTCCTAATATTGGTTCAGGACACACCGTACAGGACAGGAGTGCCCGTCCCTTGTTCACCCACCCAGATCACAAGGGGGACCTAGGACCTCTGTGACCTTTAGGCTGGTTTCATTTTGAACATGTCGTAATACCTGCAGATAGATTCACATCAGCCGTAGAGAGAAAATATGGCTCCAACATGAACTAAGGATGGTCACGTTACACTGATATTAGCTCCTCCATGATTCCTTAACACCAGGAACATCAAATATTTCCTATGATTTCTCCCTAGGAACGGGACGGAAGATAAAATGACTGAAAACCAAAAACACAAGGTCGGGATCTTCTCCAGAGATGGAGAGGACAATTACAAGTGGCTGATTATCCTACTCTACAAAATGTTTCAGAGCTTGGTGGAGAAGGTCAATCCTGTATATATCTCCAACAGTGGTGGGAGCTTCATCACCGGGCTGTCTCAGTGCTCGTTTGCCATTTTGTACCACACCAAGAAAAGAGGGCGCTTGAATATTGCAAATGTGACCGATTCTCTGTATGATGAGGAGCTGAAGGATCTGAAAGACCACCTCGGTAAGGAGACAAAAGCTCATATGACACATAACTGATCTCCATAAAAGAGATCTCTTACGAGGTAACTGGGCCCGCTGCTCCCCACCTTGGTCAGAGCACGGCAGAGCTGTGAAGCATGAAGCCAACCACAGATACAACTGCCATCCACGGTCACAGTGTCAGGACAGGAAGATTAGTGATCAGGAGGTCCTTCTGAAAAAGACAACGTTATATGTAATAAGCCAATAACAGAATGTATCAATAAGAATAGCACGTATAAAGTAATAATCAGATAATCACTACAAAACTCAAAGTGATTGAAACTTACACACGGATTTATGATCAATTCTTCTCTATAAATAGAAGAAATAACAATTTGTGGTGTTTCATACAACTCACACCGCACATCTAGTGTCTGTGCTACAAATCTTACACATAGACTATAAATAATTCACCAAGGCCGGTGTATGTGGGGTCTGACACCAGTTATGAAATATGTGGGGTCCTGACACCCGGGCCAGGGTATGTGGGGTCCTGAAGCCTGGGCCATTGTTTGTGGGTCCTGACACCTGGGCCGGTGTATGTGTTGTCTGACACCAGGGCCACTGTATGTAGGGTCCTGACACCCAGGCAGTCGTATGGGGGGTGTAACATCAGGTCCAGTGATTGTGGGGTCTGACTCCTGACACTCAGGCCGGTGTATGTGGGATCTGACACCAGTTACGGAATATGTGGGATCCTGACACCTGGGCCGGTGTATGTAGGGTCTGACACCAGGGCAGTTGTATGGGGGGTGTAACATCAGGTCCAGTGTTTGTGGGGTCCTGACACCCGGGCCGGTGTATGTGGTGTCTGACACCCGGGCCAGAGTATGTGGGGTCCTGAATCCTGGGCCAGTGTTTGTGGGTCCTGACTGTCACGGGTCCGTCGCTGCGAAGATCGTCGCGATTGCACACCCTGACTTCGCACAGCTGAGTTTCTGGTGCTGGGTGTTTTTCGGCACTGAGGGAGTTAATTCTTTCTCTCTCTGTGCTGGACTGACCAGCCTCGCTCAGCTGCAATTAATGTTTTGTTAATTGGTTTCCTTCTTATACCTGCCTGTCTGCTGGGGAAGTGTCGGTGAAAGCATTCATGCAGACCAGCAGAGCGGATCGTATTGAGAAGTCTAAGCTAAGAATACCTGTTGTGGTTTTCTCCTCTCCTCGCTTTATTAGTTATCTCCCTACCCGTTTGTGTTACCTCTGTATTGGTAATTTTGTATGCAAGGTGTTCTTTTATTTTACCCCTTGTACTGTCTCGTTTGTCTTATACTGTGTGTGAAGGCAGTTACCTTCCTGATCCCTGTGGTGGTAATCAGGGTCCTTCTCAGGACTAGATTACAGTGGTAAGGGATTCACAGGAGATAGGGTTTACGCTGGCGGCCTGGACCTCTGTACCATCAACAGTACCTCCAGGTAGAGGGATTAGCCAGGACCCCAGCTTAGGGTCAGCATAGACCCCGGTTCTCCTGTATGCAGAGACAGCGTGACATTTTCTCCGACCATATTTAAGATTCTCCCCGGCCACCATGGATCCAGTAGCCAGTCTAGCTCAGCAGTTGCAGAGCTTGTCCATGGAGCTGAGGGATGTTAAGTCCAAGGTTTTGTCTCCCCCGGAGCAAGTCAGAACTGAACCTAAAGTAGCTCTCCCGGACAGGTTCACTGGTGGGCGGGACAAGTTTTTTGCTTTCCGGGAGGCATGTAAATTGTACTTTCGGTTGCGACCTCGGTCATCTGGGAATGAAGATCAAAGAGTGGGAATTGTCATCTCGCTCCTACAAGGGGACCCCCAATCCTCGGCGTTCTCTCTTCCCCCGGGCTCCCCGGCTCTCCAGTCAGTGGATAGATTTTTTCGCAGCTCTGGGTCTTGTATATGATGACCCGGATCGGGTCTCCCTTGCTGAATCTAAGTTACGTAAGATACAGCAGGGAGATCGTCCGGCAGAGGAATTTTCTTCGGAGTTCCGTAGATGGGCCACGGACACCCAGTGGAATGACCCGGCTCTTAGGCTGTGGTTCCACGGTCCGGAACCACAGCGCTTTGGACGGAGCGGAAATTCCGCTCTGTCTAAGCCCCGCCCCCTTTATGACGCGCATCTTTCCGGAGGTGTTCAGGACACCTCCGGAACACCTCCGGAAAGAGCGCAGGGCTACATAGCCCTGTGTGAAATTCTGTTGCGGCGACGCACCGTCGCCGCAATACGCGAGGACATGCTGCGGTCTAAAAAGACGCGCCGCATGTCCGTTTACGCAGGTCTGCCACCTGCGTATTGTTACGCATAGTGGAGACGGGATTTCTTGAAATCCCCTCCACTATGCTGTAACATCTGGACGCTGCGTGTTTGGCGCTGCGCCAGCGCACAGCGCCAAACACGCAGCGTTTCCTGACCGTGGAAACTCACCCTTAGGAGCCAGTTTTGTCAAGGTTTATCTGACAAATTAAAGGATGTGCTGGCACAGTATGACCCTCCCACGTCACTGGAGGCCGCTATGGCCCTTGCTATTCGCATTGATAGACGGTTGCGGGAGAGGTGCGGGGTAACTCCGCCCCCTGTGATGACTCCACCTTCCTCAAGGGTCCCTTACACGGAGGTTCCCTGGTCAGTCCAGAGGAGCCTATGCAATTAGGAGGGACATCATTCCGGGGGAGGGGATCGGTGGGGCGCCACAAAACAAGAAGTTGTTTCTTCTGTGGAAAAAAGGGACATTTTATTAGGGGGTGTCCATCCCGTCCTTTGCAGAGTGAGAAGTCGCTGGAAAACTATTGATCCCAGATTGTGTGGTGGACGGCAATCTGGGAGTAAGTATTTCGTCCCTAAGTTCGTCTCAGTTTCTCGTACCGGCGGAGGTGGTGGTGGGTGCGAGAACTGAGAGGATATCTGTTCTTCTGGATAGTGGGGCCGGGGCTAATCTGGTGGATGCTCGCTTTGCCCGGGTTCAAGGTATGCGATTGTGTGGGTTGGCTAAACCCATCCCCATATTCTCGATCGACGCCAGACCTCTCGGTCAGGGAAGTTTTGTGCAAGCAGTGCATAACATTGATCTTCAAGTGGGGGCGCTACATAAAGAACTATTGTCTTGTTATGTGTTGGAGGGTCTTCCTACTCCTATTGTGTTGGGACTTCCTTGGTTAACTAAGCATAACCCAGTTATTAATTGGCAATCCAGAGAGATAAGTCATTGGAGTGAATTCTGTAATAAGAACTGCATGAATACGGTCATTGGTGCGGTCGCTCCTAGGGCCTTACCTCCATTTCTGGTGGACTTTGAGGATGTATTCTCGGAGGAAGGGTGTCAAGAACTACCTCCTCATCGCGAGTATGACTGTGCTGTTAACTTGATCCCTGGGGCCAAGTTACCGAAATCTAGGTTATACAATCTTTCTGGTCCTGAGAGACAGGCCATGAAGGATTATATTTCAGAGAGTCTGGCTAAGGGGCATATTAGACCTTCATCTTCCCGGTGGCCGCGGGGTTCTTCTTTGTGAAGAAAAAAGATGGAGGCCTACGCCCTTGTTTGGATTTCCGTGAGCTTAATCGGATTACGGTCCGAGATCCGTATCCGCTCCCACTTATTCCCGATCTCTTCAATCAGATCGTGGGTGCCAAATGGTTCTCTAAGTTGGATCTCAGGGGGGCGTACAATCTTATTAGGATGAAGGAGGGGGATGAGTGGAAGACGGCGTTTAACACTCCGGAGGGGCATTATGAGAACCTTGTCATGCCATTTGGTCTGAGTATTGCCCCGGCGGTGTTTCAACACTTTGTAAATGACATCTTTCGCCACCTAATGGGACAGTTTGTGGTCATATATCTGGATGATATTTTAATTTACTCGCCAGATCTTGTGTCTCATCAGGAGCATGTTAGGCAGGTGTTACAGATCTTGCGAGACAATAAACTGTACGCCAAATGGGAGAAGTGTGTGTTCGCCGTACAGGAACTTCAGTTTTTAGAATTCCTGGTCTCAGCATCCGGTTTTCGTATGGACCCTGGGAAAGTGCGGGCAGTTCTTGAGTGGGATCTGCCAGAGGATCTTAAGGCATTACAACGTTTCCTGGGGTTTGCTAACTACTACCGGAAATTCATTCGTAATTTCTCCTCCATAGTTAAACCTCTCACTGACATGACTAAAAAAGGGACGGATTTTTCAAAGTGGTCTGACAAGGCTTGTCAAGCGTTTTCCTCTTTGAAAAATGTTTTGCTTCTGCACCCATACTTGTTCAGCCTGATGCGTCTCAGCCATTCATTGTTGAGGTGGACGCTTCCGAGGTAGGGGTGGGAGCGGTATTGTCACAAGGTTCGTCCCCTGGTAAATGGCATCCGTGCGCCTTCTTCTCTAAAAAATTGTCGTCCGCTGAGAGGAATTATGATGTCGGCAATAGGTAACTCTTGGCCATTAAGTTGGCTTTTGAGGAGTGGCGTCACTTTTTGGAGGGGGCAGTCCACCCGGTCACTGTCATTACCGATCACAAAAACCTGCTATATTTAGAGTCGCTAAACGTCTGAATCCCAGACAAGCTAGGTGGTCGTTGTTTTTTACCAGGTTTAATTTTGTCGTCACATATCGTCCTGGGTCAAAAAATGTTAAGGCAGATGCCTTATCTCGCTGCTTCCCTGGGGCTGGGAATACGGAGGACCGGATCCAGTCCTTCAGGAGGGGGTGGTGGTGTCGGCAGTATGCTCTGAGCTTGAGGAGGAGGTATTGGAGGCTCAGGGGGACGCCCCTGTAGGACCTCCAGGGAGACTGTTTGTTCCAAATCAGTTGCGACAAAGGGTGATCGAGGCACACCATAATTCAGCTTTGGCAGGACACTCAGGGAGTAAAGCAACTGAGGATCTCCTCTCGCGCCGGTTTTGGTGACCTAACTTACATAAGGAGGTGGTAACTTTTGTCGCGTCCTGCAAGGTTTGTGCGCGCTCTAAGACCCCACATACCCGTCCGTCGGGGACCCTCTTACCTTTGAAGATCCCGGAGCGTCCGTGGACTCATCTGTCTATGGACTTCATTACGGATCTCCTGCCATCTTCGGGTAAAACAGTCATACTCGTTGTGGTGGACAGGTTCAGCAAGATGGCACATTTTATCGCTCTTCCTGCTCTTCCTAATGCTAAAACTCTGGCGCAGGTGTTCATTGGGAGAGTTGTGAGACTTCACGGGGTACCCTCCGATGTGGTGTCGGATCGGGGGTCCCAGTTCGTGTCCAAGTTCTGGAAAGCATTTTGTACACGGCGGGGGATGCAGTTGTCATTTTCATCGGCTTTTCACCCGCAGACCAATGGTCAGACAGAGAGTCTGAACCAGAGCTTGGAGACATATCTCCGGTGTTTTGTCTCAGAGAACCAAGAGGACTGGTCTTCTTTCTTGCCTCTGGCAGAGTTCGCTCTTAAAATAGGCGGAGCGAGTCCACTGATAAGTCCCCGTTTTTTGGGGCATATGGTTTTCATCCCCAGTTTTGTACTTTCAATGGGGGGGCTCTTCTGGGGTTCCTGAGGAGGAACGATTTTCGTCGTCACTTGCTTCAGTGTGGAGAGGAGTGCTTAATAATCTGAGCACTATGGGGAACCGATACAAACGTATGGCTGATAGGAGGAGAGTGTCTGGTCCGGCGCAGGTGTTCATTGGGGAGATTGTGAGACTTCACGGGTTGCCTTCCGATGTGGTGTCGGATCGGGGGTCTCAGTTTGTGTCCAAATTCTGGAAGGCATTTTGTTCTCGTCGGGGATGCAGTTGTCATTTTCTTCGGCTTTTCATCCGCAGACCAATGGTCAGACAGAGCGTCTGAATCAGAGCTTAGAGACATATCTCCGGTGTTTTGTGTCAGAGAACCAGGAGTACTGGGCTTCTTTCTTGCCTCTGGCGGAGTTTGCTCTAAATAATAGGCGGAGCGACTCACTGGTAAGTCCCGTCCGGACCTAAGTGTGAACGATCTGGTATGGTTGTCTACCAAAATATAAAAACTTAAGGTTCCCTCCTGGAAACTGGGTCCCAGGTTCATCGGGCCATACAGGATCAGTGCTATAATTAATCCGGTTGCATTCCGTCTTGACCTCCCTCTTACATTTAAGATTCATAATGTGTTCCACAGATCGTTACTTAAGAGGTATGTGGCGCCGGTGATACCTTCACCTTTACCTCCTCCTCCTGTGGTGGTCAATGGTAACTTGGAGTTCCAGGTGTCGAGAGTCATCGATTCACGTCTGAATCGCCGGTCCCTTCAGTACCTTGTTCATTGGAGGGGGTATGGTCCTGAGGAGAGGACGTGGGTTTCTGCGTCGGATATTAACGCAGACCGATTGGTTCGGGCCTTCCACACTACTCAACCACATAAACCCGGCCCTGAGGGTCCAGAGGCCCCTCGTAGAAGGGGGGTACTGTCACGGGTGCGTCGCTGCGAAGATCGTCGCGATTGCACACCCTGACTTCGCACAGCTGAGTTTCTGGTGCTGGGTGTTTTTTGGCACTGAGGGAGTTAATTCTTTCTCTCTCTGTGCTGGACTGACCAGCCTCGCTCAGCTGCAATTAATGTTTTGTTAATAGGTTTCCTTCTTATACCTGCCTGTCTGCTGGGGAAGTGTCGGTGAAAGCATTCATGCAGACCAGCAGAGCGGATCGTATTGAGAAGTCTAAGCTAAGAATACCTGTTGTGGTTTTCTCCTCTCCTCGCTTTATTAGTTATCTCCCTACCCGTTTGTGTTCCCTCTGTATTGGTAGTTTTGTATGCAAGGTGTTCTTTTATTTTACCCCTTGTCTGTCTCGTTTGTCTTAGACTGTGTGTAAGCTGTGACCTGCCCATTCCCTGTGGTGGTAATCAGGGTCCTTCTCAGGACTAGATTACAGTGGTTAGGGATCTACAGGAGATAGGGTTACGCTGGCGGCCTGGACCTCTGTACCATCAACAGTACCTCCAGGTAGAGGGATTAGCCAGGACCCCAGCTTAGGGTCAGCATAGACCCCAGACCTCCTGTATGCAGAGACAGCGTGACACTGACACTCAGGCCGGTATATGTGGGATCTGACACCAGTTACGGAATATGTGGGGTCCTGACACCTGGGCCGGTGTATGTAGGGTCTGACACCAGTGCAGTTGTATGGGGGGCGTAACATCAGGTCCAGTGTTTGTGGGGTCCTGACACCCGGGCTGGTGCATGTGGGGTCTGACAGCAGGGCCACTGTATGTGGGATCTGACACTCGGGCCGGTGTATGTAGGGTCTGACACCAGGGCCACTGTATGTGGGGTCCTGACACCAGTTACGGAATATGTGGGGTCCAGACTACCGCCGGTGTATGTGGGATCTAACACTCGGGCCAGTGTAAGTGGGATCTGATACTCGGGCCAGTGTATGTGGGATCTGACACTAGTTACGGAATATGTGGGGTCCTGATACCCAGGCCGGTGTAAGTGGGATCTGACACCAGTTACGGAATATGTGGGATCTGATACCCGGGCCGGTGTAAGTGAGGTCTGACACCCGGGCCGGTGTATGTGGGATCTGACACCAGGGCCACTGTATGTGAGGTCTGACACCCGGGCCGGTGTAAGTGGGATCTGACACTCGGGCCAGTGTATGTGGGATCTGACACTCGGGCCGGTGTATGTGGGATCTGACACTCGGGCCGGTGTATGTGGGATCTGACACTCGGGACGGTGTATGTGGGGTCTGACACTCGGGCCGGTGTATGTGGGGTCTGACACTCGGGCCGGTGTATGTGGGATCTGACACTCGGGCCGGTGTATGTGGGGCCTGACACTCGAGCCGGTGTATGTGGGGTCTGACACTCGGGCCGGTGTATGTGGGATCCGACACCCGGGCCGGTGTATGTGGGATCTGACACTCGGGCCGGTGTATGTGGGATCTGACACCAGTTACAGAATATGTGGGGTCCTGACACCCGGGCCGGTGTATGTAGGATCTGACACTTGGGCCGGTGCATGTGAATGCGGCACACTGCGTTTTACTTTGATGAGACATTTCGCTATCTTCTGTCTCCGCTCAGGGAGAAGTAATGTGGTTGTGCTGGTGGATGACGTGGAGGACAGTGGTGACAGTAACAGGAGGCGGATATTAGAGGAGCAGCGGTTGGACTCCTACGCCACAGAACTGATCCTCATCAGTGAGCAAGAGAAGGAATCGGCCAATCTGACGGGACCCGATCTGAGCTTTAGTGATTCCCCGATCTCTGCCCAAATGCACGACGCCTACAACTCCTTGTATCACAAGCTGCTTAAACTCAAGGACGTCATCAACGACGCTCCGAATCCCTACACAGGTACCAGCCACGGGGCCAGGAGGGGTAAAATGGCCAAATGTTCCCACTGACCTTGTCTTATACAGGGGAGGGGAGCTGAGCAGTGATTCTCTGTGGTAGACAGAACATAGAGCTGAATATTATGGGGTCGTATATATGTAGCATGCACATGTCAGTGTCAGCATCGCTCCAGCCGGTGGTGTCTATCATTGATCAGTGCACTGACGTGGGCCGCACCTGGAGAAGCCTTATATCTTTATAGTGATCAGAATAACATTCAGAATTTCTTCTCTATTTCCAAGATCGTCGTGATTTGATCTCATTTGGGTCCTCGGATGGTGGCAGGAGGACAGGTAAACCCTACGAGACATGACGAGGAGCAGAGATTCTGTCGAAGATCGACTACGACTACTGGACTGAAGTGTCATCTTCTCACGAGTCTTCTCTATTTCAGGACCAGTCCCATCAGTGGTGACCTCTACCAGTGGCTTCAGGTCTACCGGTAAGGCGCTGATGATACAACCAGAAGGTTCGGTGTAATATACACAGATCTTCAGATTTACACTCCATTTCATGCTCTCTTCCTACATGAATGGTTTGTTCATCGGAGCCGCTCGAAAGGTTGGAAGAGTGAGACCTTAATGATGATCAGTCCGCTCTTCTGACAAACCTTGCTTACTAAACAGTAACACATGTATGACCTTTCACTTTTCTGGACACAACATTGAGGTATCCCGCCCTGAGAATAATCCTGACCACATCTCCACCTCCTTTACGTTATCTCCTTCGGTAAGTGAGGACAATGATGCACTCAGTCATTGCTCCTCCATGACACCAAAATGACCAGTGCTGGTAAAATAGATGTAGATTTCATGCTTTCACCTTATGGGACGGCGACTTATTACATTATTTTATTTATAAAATCATTTTTCTGGTAAGTTCCCATTATACTTTCTGGCCATTTTGTTTTCTACATCCTCTATGTATCATAGCACGTAGCAGACTGCAGAATGTGAGTGAGCTCGGGATTATAACGCTTATCTCCGCTATCGTGAACCATCTACATCCAGTATGGAGCTCAGAGCAGCAGAAAACTAAGTGTGTTACCAGGTCGTTGGGACTATTGCTCTCTTTCGATGAGAATGGAACAAAACCAGGTGGTTGGACTATTGCTCTCTTTCGATGACAATGGAACAAAACCAATGTTATGTCTTCTATTAACACAAAAAGATTAAAGGGTTTCATGCTGTATATAATAAGTAACAGGGGAAAGAAGGAAAAGAGGTGGAAGGTAATGGGGGTGAATGGAGGGGATGAGGCGGGGTGACAACCCTTTCTGCCATTAGACAGTAGTTGTATCGTGACTGAACTGGGACTTAGTAAGACTATGAGTTAGGAGTGTAGCACCTACAGAAACTGTTCAATCTCCTGGAATGTGTTTTCTACTGAAGGACGTCATGTGAGGACCTTATATGTTTCTTCAAGCAGTAGAGGAGGTTTTATAAATCTTTGACCCTACGTTGCATAACTAATCATATGCTAAATAGTCGCAAGTGAAATTTATGTATGAGATAGAAAAGATGATTGTCTATAAATGATGGTGGTCTCACGATCAAAGCAGAAGTGGATGGTGAGAGATGGAGCCTGAGAGTCAGAAGGTCACAACAATGTTACCTCGTCAGTGTAGTTCCTTCTTCTATGTGGATCCAGGTTTTGTAGGACGACGTCTGATCCAGTCTGATATTCCTTGAAGGTGGATTGTCTATTGAGATTGTAGTGGGGCTGTGAGGTCAGTGCCAACTTTGGGGTGCGACAATCAATATCTGGTGTGCAGTTCTAGGATTGTTGTGGTCCCACAAAAAGCCAGACATGAGTTTACTGAAAAAGATGATGACAGTTTGTGGTAGAGTAATTGGGAGAGCTTGAAGGAGTTAAGTCATTTTAGGCCAAATTGTACTTTTTATAAGGGTTTTCCTGCAGAGCCGAGATGTAAGGGATGGACCAGCTGGAGATTAAGGAGCTATATGGTTTGGTTATGGGGGAACATGATTTTTGTATAATTCTTTTAGGTCAGTGAAGATGTTAATGCTCAGAAACTTTATGGAAGGTGCGGACAGGCGGCTGTGGTCACAGTGTGTGGAGTGGACCCTTATCGACACCCTTCTGTACAAGGAGAGTCGCATACCTGTCCTTATTTACAAGACTGGCTATGTCCCCATTTGACATTGCGGTGCATTGTGCACATTTTATGAGGAGCTTTTGTGCTCTTAAATTCCATAAAGAGGCGTCGTGTGCACAGCCCCAACTGTGCTGTTTCTCTAATCGGTAATGTATGTTCAGTATTTGAGATTTCGTCATGTCTCCTTGAAGCTTGAGCATTCCCCTACATTTCCATGGTCGTCGCTCAGCGGGGAGGGTTTCTAGGATTGGTGATCATGAGAAGCAGGCACCACCGTATGCTGCAGAGTTGTGGTCAGGGCAGCCAAACTTCACCCCAGGATCCTTGTGTCTACTCTGAGTTTCTGGAGTAGTGATCAATCATTAACCTGGACGTTAAGAGTTTATGACACATTGTAAATACCGCGGAGTGTTGGGAAAGATGAAATGTTTCCTGTGTAGATCCAGTCTACCCTGTGCAGCGCCTCTACGGCATCCATGCCCAGGTGTAGTAGGGGGGATTGGACTCTTGGGCATAATGGATCAGACGCACGGTGGTCTCTACCTTATCTGCTTGGAAACAAACCCAACTGATCTTCACTGATTACTATGGAGAGCAAAAGTCTTAGTTAGGGTCGTTAGGGCCAATATCTTCTGAAAATTTCCAGACTGCACTCAGGAGTCAGGTCAGAAGATAGTTGCTCCACAATGAAGGATCTTTCCCTTCTATGGGAATAATGGAGATTTGCGCATCCAACATCTGGTCATGAACGGATCTCCCAGATAAGATCTCATTGCATAATGTTATCAACAGAAGCTCAGCTCTGGATGGGACATAACAGAAGGAGGGACAACCACCTGGGACTGGACTTCTAAAGGGGTCATCCCACGAACAAATTTCATTTTAATCAATAGATCTTGGAATAATAATAATTTCCACAATTGGATGTGATAAATAAAATGTTCCTGTGCTGAGATAATCTTATAAATGTCTCCCGCTGTACTGTGTAATGGCCGTGTCCGACCATGCAGGGACATGGTCTGATCATACCACATTTCCTGTGCGGGGGGACATAGCAGAGAATATACAGACATTACAGCCGGGATCACAGCTGATTCTTTCTGTGAGACAGAACATTTTCTGCCTGTTTTTAAGCAATACTTTAACTCAAAGAAAGAATCAGTGGTAATCCCCCCTGTCCTGTCTGTATACTCTCTTTTGTGTCCTTCCCTGCCCAGGAGATGTGGTACGATTAGAACATGTCCCTGTATGGTCGGACACGACCACCACACAATACAGCAAGGGCACATTTATAAGATTATCTCAGCACAGGAACATTTTATTTATCACATCCAGTGGTGGAAATTAGTATTATTCCAAGATATATTCATTAAAATTTATTTTGTGGGGAAATCCCTTTACTTTTATTCCCATTGAGATTTCCTTTTCTGAGATAGTTTTACATACAGAGGAAGCTTTGTCCTCTGCGCGGCAGGAAGAGGAAGCAGCTTTAAGGGGTTGTGTGAATCTGAGTAATAGAATTGTGGGGAAAATATTCTCTGTATGACTTAGACTGTGAGATATATAGTCATGTGCATAATGTTTAGAGGATGTAGAAGATGGTCCAGGAGAAGGGAGATAAGAGTTACAGGCAAAACGAGCTGACTGATCCCTGGTAACTCATTCTGCAGCCTGCTATGTACAAATGATATAAAGAGGATGTAGAATATAGTCCAGGAGAATGGAGATAAAGGTTACAGATGAACAAACTGACTGATCCCTGGTAACTCATTCTGCAGCCTGCTATGTACAGTGATATAAAGAGGATGTAGAAAATGGTCCAGAAGAAGGGAAATAATGGTTACAGATGAACAAACTGACTGATCCCTTATCACTCATTCTGCAGCCTGCAATGTACAGTGATATATAGAGGATGTAGAAGATAGTCCAGGAGAAGGGAGATAAAGGTTACAGATGAACAAACTGACTGACAGATCCCTTATCACTCATTCTGCAGTCTGCTATGTACAAATGATATAAAGAGGATGTAGAATATAGTCCAGGAGAATGGAGATAAAGGTTACAGATGAACAAACTGACTGATCACTGGTAACTCATTCTGCAGCCTGTTATGTACAGTGATATAAAGAGGATGTAGAAAATGGTCCAGAAGAAGGGAGATAAGGGTTACAGACAGAACGAGCTGACTGATCCCTGGTAACTCATTCTGCAGCCTGCAATGTACAGTGATATATAGAGGATGTAGAAGATAGTCCAGGAGAAGGGAGATAATGGTTACAGATAGAACGAGCTGACTGATCCCTGGTATTTCATTCTGCAGCCTGCAATGTACAGTGATATATAGAGGATGTAGAAGACGGTCCAGGAGAAGGGAGATAAAGGTTACAGATGAACAAACTGACTGATCCCTGGTAACTCATTCTGCAGCCTGCTATGTACAGTGATATAAAGAGGATGTAGAAAATGGTCCAGGAGAAGGGAGATAAGGGTTACAGACAGAACGAGCTGACTGATCCCTGGTAACTCATTCTGCAGCCTGCTATGTACAGTGATATAAAGAGGATGTAGAAAATGGTCCAGAAGAAGGGAGATAAGGGTTACAGACAGAACGAGCTGACTGATCCCTGGTAACTCATTCTGCAGCCTGCGATGTACAGTGATGTATAGAGGATGTAGAAGATAGTCCAGGAGAAGGGAGATAATGGTTACAGATAGAACGAGCTGACTGATCCCTGGTATTTCATTCTGCAGCCTGCAATGTACAGTGATATATAGAGGATGTAGAAGATAGTCCAGGAGAAGGGAGATAATGGTTACAGATAGAACGAGCTGACTGATCCCTGGTATTTCATTCTGCAGCCTGCAATGTACAGTGATATATAGAGGATGTAGAAGACGGTCCAGGAGAAGGGAGATAAAGGTTACAGATGAACAAACTGACTGATCCCTAGTAACTCATTCTGCAGCCTGCTATGTACAGTGATATAAAGAGGATGTAGAAAATGGTCCAGAAGAAGGGAGATAAGGGTTACAGACAGAACGAGCTGACTGATCCCTGGTAACTCATTCTGCAGCCTGCAATGTACAGTGATATATAGAGGATGTAGAAGATAGTCCAGGAGAAGGGAGATAATGGTTACAGATAGAACGAGCTGACTGATCCCTGGTATTTCATTCTGCAGCCTGCAATGTACAGTGATATATAGAGGATGTAGAAGACGGTCCAGGAGAAGGGAGATAAAGGTTACAGATGAACAAACTGACTGATCCCTGGTAACTCATTCTGCAGCCTGCTATGTACAGTGATATAAAGAGGATGTAGAAAATGGTCCAGGAGAAGGGAGATAAGGGTTACAGACAGAACGAGCTGACTGATCCCTGGCAACTCATTCTGCAGCCTGCTATGTACAGTGATATAAAGAGGATGTAGAAAATGGTCCAGAAGAAGGGAGATAAAGGTTACAGATGAACAAACTGACTGATCCCTAGTAACTCATTCTGCAGCCTGCTATGTACAGTGATATAAAGAGGATGTAGAAAATGGTCCAGAAGAAGGGAGATAAGGGTTACAGACAGAACGAGCTGACTGATCCCTGGTAACTCATTCTGCAGCCTGCGATGTACAGTGATGTATAGAGGATGTAGAAGATAGTCCAGGAGAAGGGAGATAATGGTTACAGATAGAACGAGCTGACTGATCCCTGGTATTTCATTCTGCAGCCTGCAATGTACAGTGATATATAGAGGATGTAGAAGATAGTCCAGGAGAAGGGAGATAATGGTTACAGATAGAACGAGCTGACTGATCCCTGGTATTTCATTCTGCAGCCTGCAATGTACAGTGATATATAGAGGATGTAGAAGACGGTCCAGGAGAAGGGAGATAAAGGTTACAGATGAACAAACTGACTGATCCCTAGTAACTCATTCTGCAGCCTGCTATGTACAGTGATATAAAGAGGATGTAGAAAATGGTCCAGAAGAAGGGAGATAAGGGTTACAGACAGAACGAGCTGACTGATCCCTGGTAACTCATTCTGCAGCCTGCAATGTACAGTGATGTATAGAGGATGTAGAAGATAGTCCAGGAGAAGGGAGATAATGGTTACAGATAGAACGAGCTGACTGATCCCTGGTATTTCATTCTGCAGCCTGCAATGTACAGTGATATATAGAGGATGTAGAGGACGGTCCAGGAGAAGGGAGATAAGAGTTACAGGCAAAACGAGCTGACTGATCCCTGGTAACTCATTCTGCAGCCTGCAATGTACAGTGATATATAGAGGATGTAGAAGATAGTCCAGGAGAAGGGAGATAATGGTTACAGATAGAACGAGCTGACTGATCCCTGGTATTTCATTCTGCAGCCTGCAATGTACAGTGATATATAGAGGATGTAGAGGACGGTCCAGGAGAAGGGAGATAAGAGTTACAGGCAAAACGAGCTGACTGATCCCTGGTAACTCATTCTGCAGCCTGCAATGTACAGTGATATATAGAGGATGTAGAAGATAGTCCAGGAGAAGGGAGATAATGGTTACAGATAGAACGAGCTGACTGATCCCTGGTATTTCATTCTGCAGCCTGCAATGTACAGTGATATATAGAGGATGTAGAGGACGGTCCAGGAGAAGGGAGATAAGAGTTACAGGCAAAACGAGCTGACTGATCCCTGGTAACTCATTCTGCAGCCTGCAATGTACAGTGATATATAGAGGATGTAGAATATAGTCCAGGAGAAGGGAGATAATGGTTACAGACAGAACGAGCTGACTGATCCCTTGTAATTCATTCTGCAGCCTGCAATGTACAGTGATATATAGAGGATGTAGAAGATGGTCCAGGAGAAGGGAGATAAAGGTTACAGGCAAAACGAGCTGACTGATCACTGGTAACTCATTCTGCAGCCTGCTATGTACAGTGATATAAAGAGGATGTAGAAGATAGTCCAGGAGAAGGGAGATAATGGTTACAGATAGAACGAGCTGACTGATCCCTGGTATTTCATTCTGCAGCCTGCAATGTACAGTGATATATAGAGGATGTAGAAGACGGTCCAGGAGAAGGGAGATAAAGGTTACAGATGAACAAACTGACTGATCCCTAGTAACTCATTCTGCAGCCTGCAATGTACAGTGATATATAGAGGATGTAGAATATAGTCCAGGAGAAGGGAGATAATGGTTACAGACAGAACGAGCTGACTGATCCCTGGTAACTCATTCTGCAGCCTGCGATGTACAGTGATATATAGAGGATGTAGAAATGGTCCAGGAGAAGGGAGATAAAGGTTACAGATGAACAAACTGACTGACAGATCCCTTATCACTCATTCTGCAGTCTGCTTTGTACAGTGATATATAGAGGATGTAGAATATAGTCCAGGAGAAGGGAGATAATGGTTACAGATGAACAAACTGACTGATCCCTGGTAACTCATTTTGCAGCCTGCTATGTACAGTGATATATAGAGGATGTAGAAGATGGTCCAGGAGAAGGGAGATAAGAGTTACAGGCAAAACGAGCTGACTGATCCCTGGTAACTCATTCTGCAGCCTGCTATGTACAGTGATATAAAGAGGATGTAGAAAATGGTCCAGAAGAAGGGAGATAAAGGTTACAGATGAACAAACTGACTGATCCCTTATCACTCATTCTGCAGCCTGCAATGTTCAGTGATATATAGAGGATGTAGAAGATAGTCCAGGAGAAGGGAGATAAAGGTTACAGATGAACAAACTGACTGATCCCTGGTAACTCATTCTGCAGCCTGCAATGTACAGTGATATATAGAGGATGTAGAATATAGTCCAGGAGAAGGGAGATAATGGTTACAGACAGAACGAGCTGACTGATACCTTGTAATTCATTCTGCAGCCTGCAATGTACAGTGATATATAGAGGATGTAGAAGATGGTCCAGGAAAGGGAGATAAAGGTTACAGATGAACAAACTGACTGACAGATCCCTTATCACTCATTCTGCAGTCTGCTTTGTACAGTGATATATAGAGGATGTAGAATATAGTCCAGGAGAAGGGAGATAATGGTTACAGACAGAACGAGCTGACTGATCGCTTGTAATTGATTCTGCAGCCTGCAATGTACAGTGATATATAGAGGATGTAGAAGATGGTCCAGGAGAAGGGAGATAAGGGTTACAGATGAACAAACTGACTGACAGATCCCTTATCACTCATTCTGCAGTCTGCTATGTACAGTGATATCTAGAGGATGTAGAAGTTGGTCTAGGAGAAGGGATAAAAGGGTTATAGGCATAACATGCTGACTGACTCATCCCTGGTCACTCATTCTGCAGCCTGCTATGTACAGTGATACACAGAGGTTGAAAAAGACAAACTGTGCAAACTTGTTAAGAAAACCCTATTACAAAAATGCTTTACAGAAAAAAGCACAAGCATTAAAGAACAAAAATGCCCCCAAAGTTGTCCATGTGCTACAAGACACCTACATAAGTCCTGATTATCCCTGGCGATGTCTCTGTGGGGTGCGGAGCTCACTGTGGTGCTCGGGGGTGACGCCATTGTCATTGTTCTGATCATTTTGGATCTTATTATCTCTCTTGTCTCCATCAGATGACAGCAGCGTCCGATCGTCCCAGCGACCCAACTCAGGTGAGGAGTTAGGAGCCCCCCAGTGGTCCTGTATCTGCCCCAGGGCCATGGACATGTCAGAGAAGAGGGAGATGGGGCAAATCTGCTGCAAATAAACAAACTGTGAGATTATACCCCGCGGCGTCCGTCCTACAACGTCACGTCTGGGATGAGCTGGGATCGGGGTTATGGCAGCAGGACACGGTACCTGGTGTCCCCGGGGGGCATCCACCCATCACCCACCTGTAGGACATAACTGCAGAGCCCAGAGTGCGTGATGGAGAGAGAATGGCACTACGCTCCTCTCCTCTTCTCTTACTTCCTTTCATCTATTCGCATCTTCTCTCCTCTCTCTTCTTATTTTTTCTTCTCTCCTCTTCTCTCCTTTCCTCTTCTCTTTCTTTTCTCCTCTTCCCTTCTCTCCTTTCCTCTTTTTTCTCCTCTTCGCTCCTCTTCTCTCCTCTCCCTTATCTCTTCCCTTCTCTCCTTTCCTCTTCTCTTTCTTTCCTCTCCTCTTCTCTTTCTTTTCTCCTCTTCCCTTCTCTCCTTTCCTCTTTTTCTCCTCTTCACTCCTCTTCTCTCCTCTATATCCCCGGCTAATTGCCCCTTCCACTCCGTCCCTATCAGTCACCACCGGACGTTAATGTACGCGGTTCATGTTTTGCCCACGGGTTTTATCATCGTGTGACCGGAGGAAATAATAAGGGAAGATAATAGGAGTAGTAGTAATAGTGGTAATAACAGTACTTAGAATTCTGACGACTTTGTCTTACATTTCAGATATGAGGAACGATGAAGAGGTGCGAGTCTCCGGGTTTCTGATAGCACTGATAATAATGCCGCCATATTGTACTTCAGAATATGTTATTGTTTACGTCTCAACTTTGGAGGAAAATGCAACAAAATACCTATTGATGAAAACTGACACGAATGGTTATAGGTCTACATATGTGCTTAAAATACTGTTAACTTATTTGTAAAGAGGGTGTGGCTTTCTACACGTGGGCGTGGATCTTGTGAATGGGGTGTGGTTTTCTCAGAAAGAGGGTGTGGCTTTGTGGAAGAGGGTGTGGCACTGTAAGAAATACTTTGTGATTGGGAGTATGTCATCATGAGAAAGGGTGTGGCTTTGTGGAAAGGGTGTGGCTTGAGGGGAGAGTGGGTGTGGCTTAAAATACAAGAACAGATTGCGGCACAATGTCTGTTTCTTGTACAGGATTAGTATATCCGTCCCTGTATGTTTCTCCTGCCCCGGACTCAGGAGCGCGACTATACTGGGTGCAGCGCAGATGCAGTTGTTCCTGGAGCTTGGAGGCTCGTTTGGCCCATATGACAAGACCACCACTACTGCAGAGCCATGACAGTTAGTGGGAGCGGGTGGGAGAACAGATCCCGGCTCATCCAGCACCATGAGGGGCTCTGTCTTTACTTTTTGTCCCCTCCTCGTTCCTCCTGTACCTGGAATGATGGCTGAAAATTAATTCTTTCCTATTTCTTATAGAGCAACCTCCTCAGTGACAACAACCGCAGAGACCCGGTAAGGCCTGACGGGCGATGGGGCATTCTACACAGGACATCGCTCTCCATACATTGATTTCTCTTTTTCCATTATAGATTTCCCAGGACAACAATAAAGAAAAGGTAAATTTTACACCAACCAGAAATGTGGTCATGTCATGTAGAACACAGGGTGGTCTAATGGCCCTTAGGGGTTGTGATGGGATCCTTCTACAACCTGTGAGTTGTAGAAGCTGAGTGCTAGCCAGGACCCAGATTATATAGGAGCTGGGAGTGGCTAACAGTGAACAGGTGAGAGCCTTAATGCAGGAAAGCTTCCAGGAGCTCTCAACTAAGCAGATTAACCCCTGCACTGCTAAAAGACATTCACACCATTTAATACAAAGGTGAAGTGATTCTAATCAGTGCAGGAGTAGGAGAAATCAGATGCCGCAATCTTCTGGCTCCTCTCTGTCGCGGTAAACCCGTTACAGTTATGTTATCTATATATACGGATATAATGCGTCAGACCGGTACAATGAGGGGACTGGCAGATATGGACCATTAATGACTGGAGATGTGAACTCTTCTATTTCATGGCTGACTTTACTTATTTCTTTATATTAAAAGGGCCAAAAAAGCTGGAGAAAGGACAAGGTAATCGCTGAATCTCCGGTGCACTGGCCACATCTTACACTAAGAACTCAGATAAGTATAGGAGATTGGCCTCCTTGCTGTACACTGCAGCTTCTCTTTTGTCCTTATCGGGGCTCATAGTCCTCTGGTACCCCGCAGACATTACTCTGGGCGGATATCCCCCAGACTGTGGGTGACTTCATAGAGATTTCCTGCCCCAACACTGGCTTACTAATATAATCTGATCCTGTCAATCTAAGACTTTTTTGGGAGGAAGAACTGAGATTTTTCCTCCTACGGATCCACGTCTGGAACCTGAGAGAAAGGAATGTTTCCTCTAGATTCAGTCCCACTCCAGTGTTCAACAGACAATGTGAACAGGGACAAAGTGGAAAACGAGGAAACATTCATTGTAAATGTAATCTTAGAGAACAACCCATGATGAGAAGATCCCAGGGTCAGGACGGTGGAGCGCTGTCATACAGCTGGTACAATGTGTCAGTAATTGTGTGTTTGTTTCTTAGGTGCTCTGGATTATCGGGGTTTCATCCTCTTGTTAATCGTTGTGCTGATTATCGTCCTGAGTGTGACATTGTGAAGAATGTGAAATCAGCAGGTGCAGAAGTCATCATCATCATTGCAACCAAAGAGCCATCATCACCATCACTGAACAGTAATCATCATTATCACTGAAAAGTGATCATTATTATAACTGAAGAATCATCATCATCACTGAAGAGTCATCATCATCATTGTAACCAAAGAGCCATCATCACCATCACTGAAGAGTCATCATCACCATCACTGAAGAGTCATCATCATCATCACTGAAGAGTGATCATTATTATCACCGAAGAGTCATCATCATCACTGAAGAATCATCATCATTATCACTGAAAAGTCATCACCATCATCACCAAAGGGTCACCATCAGCATTACGAGGAGGTCAACACCATTGCCAAAGCTTCATCATCAGTCAGAGACTCATCAATTATACCAAGGATCATCATCAACATCATTGGGTCATCATCCGAACCTAGGGGTCATGATTAGTGTTAACGGGTCATTATCATGAGCAGGTGGCCATCGCTTAGGTTTGGGTGTCATCATCAGAACCAAAGGTCACCACACAGTGTGGACCTACAGTATATACCATGAAATACGTGTAAAGCCCAGGAGCCACATACCTGGTGCTGTATTACTGGATGCAGGTCTTTTCCCATTAGTTTAAGGTATTTCTATGATGGTTTTGATCGATATTTTTGAGATCTGATTATCACTTTGTGTCATTTTGTGCTGTACTTTATACTGTTGTGTCACAGGCGGATGTGTGACATCTCATCATCCTTCACTTTGTTTTGTTTTTCTACAATAAATGTTCGCTGTGTAATGGACGTCACCGGCTACTGTTCACGTCTGATACATTATCCTGGTTTCAGTGGCGGCAGTGCGGCACGACCAGTGGTTAACTCTTCTATCTATTCTATGATCCATCGTCCACGGTCCCTGATGTGGATCCACTATTCAAGGGGCTGCAATCATTTATCTGTATACAAATATAACAAAGACAAAACACTGTGCACATATATACACATACATGCACAAATACTACACACATAATACACGCAAAATACAGATACATACATACAAACACACATTCTATGTTCAAGGCCATCCTTGCTCTGATCAAGGCCATCCCTGCTGTGATCAAGACCATCCCTGCTCTGATCAAGGCCATCCCTGCTGTGATCAAGGCCATTCCTGCTCTGATAAAGGCCATCCCTGTTGTGATCAAGGCCATCCCTGCTCTGATCAAGGCCATCCCTGCTCTGATCAAGGCCATCCTTGCTCTGATAAAGGCCATCCCTGCTGTGATCAAGGCCATTCCTGCTCTGATCAAGACCATCCCTGTTGTGATCAAGGCCATCCCTGCTCTGATCAAGGCCATCCCTGCTCTGATCAAGGCCATCCTTGCTCTGATAAAGGCCATCCCTGCTGTGATCAAGGCCATCTCTGCTCTGATCAAGGCCATCCCTGCTGTGATCAAGGCCATCCCTGTTCTGATCAAGGCCATCCCTGCTGTGATCAAGGCCATCCCTGTTGTGATCAAGGCCATCTCTGCTCTGATCAAGGCCATCCCTGCTGTGATCAAGGCCATCTCTGCTCTGATCAAGGCCATCCCTGCTGTGATCAAGGCCATCCCTGCTCTGATCAAGGCCATCCCTGCTGTGATCAAGGCCATCCCTGCTCTGATAAAGGCCATCCCTGCTCCCTGCTTGATCAAGGCATCCCTGCTCTGATCAAGGCCATCCCTGCTGTGATCAAGGCCATCACCTGCTCTGATAAAGGCCATCCCTGCTGTGATCAAGGCCATCTCTGCTCTGATCAAGGCCATCCCTGCTGTGATCAAGACCATCCCTGCTCTGATCAAGGCCATCCCTGCTGTGATCAAGGCCATCCCCTGGCTGTGTATCAAGGCCATCCCTGCTCTGATCAAGACCATCCCTGTTGTGATCAAGGCCATCTCTGCTCTGATCAAGGCCATCCCTGCTGTGATCAAGCCATCCTGCTCTGATCAAGGCCATCCCTGCTGTGATCAAGGCCATCCCTGCTCTGATAAGGCCATCCTGCTTGATCAAGGACCATCCCTGCTTGGATCAAGGCCATCCCTGCTCGTGAACAAGGCCATCCCTGTTTGATCAAGGCCATCCCTGCTCTGATCAAGGCCATCCCTGCTGTGATCAAGGCCATCCTGCTCTGATAAAGGCCATCCTGCTCGCTCTGATCAAGGTCCATCCCTGCTCTGATAAAGGCCATCCCTGTTGTGATCAAGGCCATCTCTGCTCTGATCAAGGCCATCCCTGCTGTGATCAAGGCCATCCTGCTCTGATCAAGGCCATCTCTGCTGTGATCAAGGCCATCCCTGCTCTGATCAAGGCCATCCCTGCTGTGATCAAGGCCATTCTGCTCTGATCAAGGCCATCCCCGCTGTGATCAAGGCCATCCTTGCTCTGATATCAAGGCCATCCTGCTGTGATCAAGGCCATCCTGCTCTGATCAAGGCCATCCCTGCTGTGATCAAGGCCATCCCTGTCTCTGATCAAGGCCATCCCTGCTCTGATCAAGGCCATCCCTGTTGTGATCAAGGCCATCTCTGCTCTGATCAAGGCCATCTACATCTGCTCTGATCAAGGCATCCCTGCTCTGATCAAGGACCATCGCTGCTTGTGATCAAGACCATCCCTGCTCTGATCAGGCCATCCCTGCTCTGATCAAGGCCATCCCTGCTCTGATCAAGGCCATCCTGCTCTGATCAAGACCATCCCTGCTGTGATCAAGGCCATCTCTGCTCTGATCAAGGCCATCCCTGCTTGTGATCAAGGCCATTGCTCTGTCATGCTCCTGCTTGATCAAGGCCATCCCGCACCGCTGTCTGATCAAGGCCATCCCTGCTCTGATCAAGGCCATTCCCTGCTCTGATCAAGGCCATCCCTGTTGTGATCAAGGCCATCTCTGCTCTGATCAAGACCATCCTTGCTCTGATCAAGACCATCCCTGCTCTGATCAAGGCCATCCCTGCTCTGATCAAGGCCATCCCTGCTCTGATCAAGGCCATCCTGTTGTGATCAAGGCCATCTCTGCTCTGATCAAGGCCATCCCTGCTCTGATCAAGACCATCCCTGCTCTGATCAAGGCCATCCCTGCTCTGATCAAGACCATCCCTGCTGTGATCAAGGCCATCTCTGTTCTGATCAAGGCCATCCCTGTTGTGATCAAGACCATCCCTGCTCTGATCAAGGCCATCCCTGCTGTGATCAAGGCCATCCCTGCTCTGATCAAGGCCATCCCTGCTGTGATCAAGGCCATCTCTGCTCTGATCAAGGCCATCCCTGCTGTGATCAAGGCCATCCCTGTTCTGATCAAGGCCATCCCTGCTCTGATCAAGGCCATCCCTGTTGTGAACAAGGCCATCTCTGCTCTGATCAAGGCCATCTCTGCTCTGATCAAGGTCATCCCTGCTCTGATCAAGACCATCGCTGCTCTGATCAAGACCATCCCTGCTCTGATCAAGACCATCCCTGCTCTGATCAAGGCCATCCCTGCTCTGATCAAGGCCATCACTGCTCTGATCAAGACCATCCCTGCTGTGATCAAGGCCATCTCTGCTCTGATCAAGGCCATCCCTGTTGTGATCAAGGCCATTTCTGCTCTGATCAAGGCCATCCCCGGTGTGTTCAAGGCCATCCCTGCTCTGATCAAGGCCATCCCTGCTCTGATCAAGGCCATCCCTGTTGTGATCAAGGCCATCTCTGCTCTGATCAAGACCATCCTTGCTCTGATCAAGACCATCCCTGCTCTGATCAAGGCCATCCCTGCTCTGATCAAGGCCATCCCTGCTCTGATCAAGGCCATCCCTGTTGTGATCAAGGCCATCTCTGCTCTGATCAAGGCCATCCCTGCTCTGATCAAGACCATCCCTGCTCTGATCAAGGCCATCCCTGCTCTGATCAAGACCATCCCTGCTGTGATCAAGGCCATCTCTGTTCTGATCAAGGCCATCCCTGTTGTGATCAAGACCATCCCTGCTCTGATCAAGGCCATCCCTGCTGTGATCAAGGCCATCCCTGCTCTGATCAAGGCCATCCCTGCTCTGATTAAGGCCAGCCAAGCTCTGATCAAGACCATCTCTGCTCTGATCAAGACCAGCCATTTCTCAACATGACAACGCCAAGTTGCACGTTATTAGCACTACAGTGAGCAGCCTGCATGCCCTAAATGTGATTCCATGGCCTCCAGCATCTCCGTTCTTGTCTCCATTGAGCACATCGGGGACGTCATTGGTCGGTGATCACACAGGAACTGCCGGCAGCGTCTTTGAACTTGTCTCCATTGGGCACATCAGGGACATCATTGATCGGTGATCACACAGCGCCTGCCGGCAGCATCTCTGGACTTGTCTCCATTGGGCACATCGGAGACGCCTTTGGTCGGTGATTACACAGGAGCTGCTGGCAGAATCTCTGGACTTGTCTCCATCGAGCACATCGGGGACGTCATTAGTCGGTGATTACACAGGAGCTGCCGGCAGAATCTCTGGACTTGTCTCCATTGGGCACATCAGGGACAGCATTGATTGGCGATCACACAGCGCCTGCCGGCAGCATCTCTGGACTTGTCTCCATTGGGCACATCAGGGACAGCATTGATTGGTGATTACACAGGAGCTGCCGGCAGAATCTCTGGACTTGTCTCCATTGGGCACATCAGGGACAGCATTGATTGGCGATCACACAGCGCCTGCCGGCAGCATCTCCGTCTTGTCTCCATTGGCACATCGGGACGCATTGAGTGGTGATACACAGGAACTGCGGCAGCGTCTTTGAACTTGTCTCCATTGGCACATCAGGGACCATTAGTCGGTGATTACACAGGAGCTGCCGGCAGCATCTCTGGACTTGTCTCCATTGAGCACATCGGGACAGCATTGATGGCGATTACACAGGACTGCGGCAGAATCTCTGGACTTGTCTCCATTGAGCACATCAGGGACGTCATTAGTCGGTGATTACACAGGAGCTGCGGCAGAATCTCTGGACTTGTCTCCATTGAGCACATCAGGGACCCCATTGATTGGCTGATCACACAGGCTGCCGGCAGAATCTCTGGACTTGTCTCCATTGGGCACATCAGGGACAGCATTGATTGGCGATCACACAGCGCCTGCCGGCAGCATCTCTGGACTTGTCTCCATTGAGGCACATCGGGACGTCATTATGTGGTGATTACACAGGAGCTGCGGCAGAATCTCTGGACTTGTCTCCATCGGCACATCAGGGACCATTGATCGGTGATTACACAGCAGCTGCCGGCAGCATCTCTGGACTTGTCTCCATTGAGCACATCGGGGACGTCATTAGTCGGTGATTACACAGGAGCTGACATTCAGCGGCAGAAACCATCCTCATGCCTTACTGGTTTCCAGTTTAGTAATGAATTTCCTTTGTAAATTAGACTTGTGACCAGTGGGCTCCATAGTGAGGCCAGCCCCTTATACACTATAATGAGGGCTCTTCTCTGATATACCGCATATTGTTTTTAAGTAATTTTACCAGTAACAAAGTTATTGATTTCATTTTACAGATTGATATAATTTATTTCTGCTTGATCTCAGTACAATATTTGTGTTTTTCCTCTTGGTTTCCCTAAAGGTTTATGAATTATTTCTACATTTGACGATAGCACAGAGCCCGAGGCACATTACTGGTTTATGATCTCAGATCTCTAAGGACCAGTGAGACTTTATATTACCGCAGCACATTATGTCTCTGGAGCTCTGGTGAACATATACTGAGGTGAGTCGCCATACAACTGGAGAATGTTACATCCTATAGACCAACCGTCTTCTACAGCCCCTCACCGCAGGGTCAGACAGCTCGAGCTCTCTGAGCTCTGGGTCCAGGTTGGGTCACGCTCTGCTGACATGCAGACTTGTCATAATGACTTTATCAATAGATTAAAGGTTTATCCTGGAAACGCCATTCATACCAGCAAAGGTCTCATTTACTGAGATGATGAGAATGCGTCCTGTGAAGCATTGAAGCTAGATATGAAATGTCTACAGTAGAAGCCCAATACCAGAGATCTCAGGCAAACTTCTGGAGATCTTCGAGAACTCTGGCATCTCAGCAGTGGAGAGAACCCCTGAAGTGCTCCATGCTGGAGTCAGGCTAAGAACCATGTGTTATAGCACTCATCTATCCCTACTCCATGATTTACTCTCTCATGAATGATTTCAGAAGCTTAATGAAGGTTGCCGGTGCAGGCAACATGAAATGACCGTGGAGTACCAGTGGCTGTTAGTGAAATGAAAAGCAAACACAATAGATACGCCCAGACATATGGAGACCGAGACTATATGAATTATGTCAATGGCGTTGTCTTCTTATTTACTAGGTTCCTCACTTTCATCAACCTGTGGAAGCCTATCTGCCCACGTAGACTCGCAACCAAACCATAGATGCAGAGCCTTCATAGATTCAGAGCCTCATAGATGCAGAGCCTCATCAGATATGCAGGGCCTCATAGATGCAGGGCCCTCATAGAGTCGAGGAGCATCTCATAGGAGCAGGGCCCTCATAGATGCAGGGCCCTCATAGATGCAGAGCCTTCATAGAGTCAGAGCCTCTATAGTGCAGGGCTTCTGCATAGGCATCATGGGCTCTCATCATACGATGCAGGGCCCTCACAGATGCAGGGCCCTCACAGATGCAGGGCCCTCATAGATGCAGAGCCTTCATAGAGTCAGAGCCCTCATAGATGCAGAGCCCTCACAGATGCAGGGTCATCATAGGTGCTGGGCCCTAATAGATGCAGAGCCTTCATAGAGTCAAAGCCTTCATAGGTGCAGGGCCCTCATAGGTGCAGAGCCTTCATAGATGCAGGGCCCTCACAGATGCAGAGCCTTCATAGATTCAGGACCCTCACAGATGCAGAGCCTTCATAGATTCAGGGCCCTCACAGATGCAGAGCCTTCATAGAGTCAGAGCCTTCATAGGTGCAGGGCCCTCATAGGTGCAGAGCCTTCATAGATGCAGGGCCCTCACAGATGCAGAGCCTTCATAGATTCAGGGCCCTCACAGATGCAGAGCCTTCATAGATTCAGGGCCCTAATAGATGCAGGGCCTTCATAGAGTCAGAGCCTTCATAGGTGCAGGGTTCTCATAGGCGCAGGGCCCTCATAGATGCAGAGCCTTCATAGAGTCAGAGCCTTCATAGGTGCAGGGCTCTCATAGGCACAGGGCCCTCATAGATGCAGGGCCCTCACAGATGCAGGGCCCTCACAGATGCAGGGCCCTCATAGATGCAGAGCCTTCATAGAGTCAGAGCCCTCATAGATGCAGAGCCCTCACAGATGCAGGGTCATCATAGGTGCTGGGCCCTAATAGATGCAGAGCCTTCATAGAGTCAAAGCCTTCATAGGTGCAGGGCCCTCATAGGTGCAGAGCCTTCATAGATGCAGGGCCCTCACAGATGCAGAGCCTTCATAGATTCAGGACCCTCACAGATGCAGAGCCTTCATAGATTCAGGGCCCTCATAGATGCAGAGCCTTCATAGAGTCAGAGCCTTCATAGGTGCAGGGCCCTCATAGGTGCAGAGCCTTCATAGATGCAGGGCCCTCACAGATGCAGAGCCTTCATAGATTCAGGGCCCTCACAGATGCAGAGCCTTCATAGATTCAGGGCCCTAATAGATGCAGGGCCTTCATAGAGTCAGAGCCTTCATAGGTGCAGGGTTCTCATAGGCGCAGGGCCCTCATAGATGCAGAGCCTTCATAGAGTCAGAGCCTTCATAGGTGCAGGGCTCTCATAGGCGCAGGGCCCTCACAGATGCAGAGCCTTCATAGGTGCAGGGCCCTCATAGGTGCAGAGCCTTCATAGATGCAGGGCCCTCACAGATGCAGAGCCTTCATAGATTCAGGGCCCTCACAGATGCAGAGCCTTCATAGATTCAGGGCCCTAATAGATGCAGAGCCTTCATAGAGTCAGAGCCTTCATAGAGTCAGGGCCCTCACAGACGCAGGGCCCTCATAGATGCAGGGCCCCCAGTACAACATTCAGACTAACATAGTGATCAGCCGAAGGATAAAGTGGGGTGCAAGTTCATTACATGAATGTGTATGTACTTAATGGGCTTACATGGACATGTGGGAAGATCTCTTGTCACCCCATTACTTGTCCAATCACAAATGTTACGTTTATTTTCCATCCATTAATTTCTATGAATACTCTATACAATATGTGATATAACATGGGCTTCAGACATGCACATGTGATATCAGAAATTCCGTGATAATAATAATAATCTTTATTTATATAGCGCCAACATATTCCGCAGCGCTTTACAGTTAAACAGTTTAAAAACACAAGTCATAAGTAACAACGTTAACAATACAATAATTAAAGCAAAATCAGCGCCCCTGCTCGTGAGAGCTTACAATCTACAATGAGGTGGGGGAGATACAAAGTACAGGTGTGTGTATATACAGTCCCTGACAGAAGTTATGTCGCTTCTCCATGTGATGTAAATAAAAACTTATAACCTGACGTTAAATTCATCCATTGGTTGTATAAATTACTCTTTTGAAAGCTGAAACCCTCCCAAATTTGGTTTAGGTTAAGAAAATAAATTGGCATCAATGCAGAAATATTGATCATTTAATGAACACAGAATGGTCAGATTTTGGCAAGACAAAAGTTTTGTCGCCTGGTCATATAATGCACCCAATCCTAGTTTACATCCTCACCAGTGCTCAGTAAATGATCAGTTAATTAGTGGGTGTGTATAAAAAGAAACCCAGCACCCCAGACCTTCACTTGAACTGCAACTTGAGCTCTGACAACATGCCAAAAATCCACCCTGCGACCAAAGCCTGGATTATCAAGAGGCTGAAGACCAGATCCACTGCAGAGTTGGCTGGCACCTTTAATGTGTCTCAGCGTCAAGTACAAAGAATTAAAAAAAGATTTGAAGAGACTGGAGATGGGTTTGACAAGCCCAGGTCCGGCAGACCCCGCAAGACAACTGCTCAGGAGGAACGTTTGTTTGTTAGAAAATCCAAAGCAAGCCCCTCTTCCACTGCAGCAGAGCTCCAACAGGCCTGGTCACCTCAAGTCCCTGTGTCAACTAGAACAGTTTGTAGGATTCTGTCTCGAAATGGCCTCCATGGTCGATTCAGTGCCCAGAAGCCAGCACTAAACAAAAGGCAAATAAAAAACCGTCCCACAGCCTGCTAAACAGATGGACGCTGGAAAAGTGGCAGAAGGTGGATTTCTCTGATGAATCTTCAGTAGAATTACACCACAGCCGCCGCAAATACTGCAGGAGACCTACTGGAGCCCGTATGGATCCAAAATACACCCAGAAAAGAGTTAAATTTGGTGGTGGAAAGATCATGGTCTGGGGTTAAATTCAGTATGGGGTGTGCGAAACATTTACAAGGTGGAAGGCAATATCAATAGCCTAAAATATCAAGAAGTATTAGCTACCTCTTACATTCCAAATCATAAAAGGGGTGAAATTCTGCAGCAGGATGGTGCTCCATCACATACATCCATCTCTAGAACAAAGTTCCTCCAGGCAAAAAAGATCAAGGTGCTCAAGGACCGGCCAGCCCAGTCACCAGACATGAACATCACTGAGCATGTTTGGGGTAGGATGAAGGAGGAAGCTTGGAAGACAAAACCAAGGAATCTAGATGAACTCTGGGAGGCATGTAAGACGGCATTCTCTGCTATTCCTGATGACTTCATTAATAAATTGTATGAATCATTGTTGAACCGCATGGATGCAGTCCTTCAAGCTCATGGAAGTCACACAAAATATTAAATATGACTCTAATAGCACCACAACTTCATTCACCAATGTTATGCTACATATATTTGTATTTTAAGATAATTATTTGTTTGAATATCATATCACTTTCTGTGGGCGACAAAACTTTAGTCTTGCCAACATCTGACCATTCTGTGTCCATTAAATGATCAATATTTCAGCATTGATGCCAATTTATTTTCTTAACCTAAACCAAATTTGGGAGGGTTTCAGCTTTCAAAAGAATAATTTATAAACCCTATGGATGAATTTAACGTCAGGTTATAAGCTTTTATTTACATAACATGGATAACGACATAACTTCTGTCAGGGACTGTACAATGGTGCATTTACAATGATGGTCCAGCCATCTTGAGGGAGTGAGGGATGGATGGAGATAGTGAATGGGCTACACACACACACACACACACTTACACATAGAATGACTTTGATTAGTGAATGTGATAGGCCGCTCTGAACAAATGTGTTTTGAGGGAGCGCCTGAAACCATGCACATTGTGGATAGTCCTAATACATTAATGTCTCTCAGCCATTGTTGCTGTGGCTTTGTTCTGGTGGGGCGGTGCGGTCTGGAGTCATGGGGACTCGATCTTCCATCATGGTTGGTGTGAGGCATCAGGCCATCCACCCTGCCGGTGCATTGTCACTGCGACAGTGGTTAGCTCATTACGCCGCTCCTTTAAGGCTATAGGGACCTACTGAGAGGTTCACCAGGACGTGGCAGTGGGCTCCATACAGTCTGATCAGAATGTTACACTAAGAACCTCATGGTCAGTTATATATATTTTTGCCTAGCGGCATTAGATCAGTTTATGATTTTTGGAGGTGTGGTCCATGCTCTTTTTAACAAATGAATGTATGAACTTTTTCCAGAGTGCTTCTCCATCTCACTCTTCTGTGAGTCTCCATTGTATCTTGTCCATGGTGGTTCTTAATACTGCCCTATGTATTGGAGATGTGGGATCACCCAGTCACCCCAATGAGTCCTCACAGATGGTGAAAGGCTTTACTTCCTTCCCACCATCTTCCATTTAATTGTCTTTCAGATAATGAGAGGTTAGGAGATCTGAGGCTTCTCCTCCAGAGGTTTCCTGTCAGGACATCTGTACAATCTCTGTTTCTCCTGCCACACAACCACTGTCCAGTCACTGCAGTGTATAAAGTGAGAAAATGAGAGGATTTTCTTTACAAACGACTTGTCCAGAGCCAAAACCGATAGTGTCATCTATATGAAAACTGTTGTTTCATGCTTTGTAGGAAAGAGTCTCCTAAAAGAAGATGGAGAGAAGAGAGACCCTAAGTAATGGGACAACATTTATTCTTCTCGGGTTCTCGGATTTGTCTCTTATAACCCAGATCTCACTCTTCACGTTCTTCTTACTCTCTTATCTTCTCTCCTTGGTTGGTAATGGTCTCATTATCATGGCCGTCAATCTCAGTCCTCGGCTTCACTCTCCTATGTACTTTTTCCTGAAGGTTTTGTCCTTTGTTGAGCTCGTGTCTATCAGCTCTACAGTTCCTAAGGCTCTTCAGAGCTTTTTCTGGGTGGGAAGGACCATTTCCTTAGTTGGCTGTGCCTCCCAGTTCTTTGTCTTTATAGCAGCTGCTGCTTGTGAATGTGCCATACTCACAGTGATGGCGTTTGACCGGTACATGGCCATATGTCACCCCCTCAGATACATGTCCGTGATGACTGTCAGCTTTTGTTATCGGGTGACACTTTATATCTCCGTTTTGGCACTTGGGAATGCCCTCATTGAATGTTTCCTCATATACAGTTTGCCATATTGTAGTTCTCATGTTATTGCTCATTTCTTCTGTGATATTCCGCCAATGATGAGTATCGCCTGTGCCAACACATTCATAGTCGAGATCTATCAACTAGTCATTAGTGCAACTTCATCCTTGCTCCCAATTTTATTAATCTGCTCTTATATCAGGATCCTGACCTCCATATTCCTCCTCCATTCTGCAGAGTCTCGTCATAAAGCTTTTGTTACCTGTGGCTCTCATCTGGTCTCTGTTACCATTTTCTTTGGGACCGCCATGTTTGTTCACCTTCGATTGGACAATCCATTTTCTCCTTATGAGGACAGGATGTTGGCTCTGTCCTACTGTGTGATAATCCCGACTATCAACCCCCTGATCTACAGCCTGAAGAATAAAGAAATGAAGGACGCCATCAGGAAACTCAACCTGAGAATGACCTTACATTAATGTGCGAGAAAGAACCGGAACTAAATAAGAACTTTCTGAAGGCTAAGTCCATGATTTTGCTTCTTCATCTTCACTTCTTTGTCTTACAGATTAATTATTGATGGATCGTTTATAACCAGGATATCAGTGGTAAAAGGAAATAAAGTTTACTCTGGTGTTCGTGAACAATAAAAAGTATTTACTTTGGGGGGTATAAAGGGTCTATAACAAAGACAAATATTCATGAAAGTAGTAGAAACAAAATAAAGTAGGCGGAGGAATCACAGACTGGAGACAGGCAAAGGGGTCCGGGATCACAGATGGGAAGCGGGCAGAGAGAACAGGGATCACAGATGGGAAGCGGGCGGAGAGAACAGGGATCACAGATGGGAAGCGGGCGGAGAGAAGAGGGATCACAGATGGGAAGCGAGCGGAGAGAACAGGGATCACAGATGGGAAACGGGCGGAGAGAAGAGGGATCACAGATGGGAAGCGGGCGGAGAGAACAGGGATCACAGATGGGAAGCGGGTGGAGAGAAGAGGGATCACAGATGAGAAGCGGGCGGAGAGAACAGGGATCACAGACCGTAGGCAGACAGAAGGGCAGGGATGACAGATGGAGGTGGGCAGAGGGGCTGGGAATCACTGACCAGATTCTGGTGGAAGGGCCAGGGAAACATGGCCTGGAGACAGGCAGAGGATCGGGGATCACAGACGGTAAGCAGGCAGAGGGGCCGGAGAATCACAAACCGGAGGCAGGCAGAGGGGCTCGAGCATCACAGGTTGGAGGCAGGCGAAGAGGACAGGGATCACAGATCATAGACAGACAGAGAGGCAGGGATGACAGATGGAGGTGGGCAGAGGGGCTGAGGAATCACAGACCAGAGGCAGTCATTGGTGCCTGGGTCACAGACCAAACGCAGACAAAATGGCCAGGAATCACAGATGGAAGGGCCGGAAAATCACAAACTGGAGGCAGGCAGAGGGACCAGGGAGTCATAAACAAGAGGCAGGTGGAGGGGTCAGGGAATCATGGACTGGAGATAGTCAGAGGGGCTGGGGAACCATAGACTGGAGGCTGGTGGATGCATTGGGGAATCACAGCTGGGAGGCAGGTGGAGGTGAATCACAGGCAGGGAGAAGTCCCGTGTACAGTCCTGCCTCTGTGCACTGAAATCTAAGAAGAACCACAAAGCAAATTTCTTCACCAAAGGTATCAATTTATTGTGTGTTTAGGCCCCATTACAGACAAAATCCGGCTGGCAGGTTCTCTTGATGTCACCATCCAGAAGGTGAACCAATGGATAAAATGGTGTTTGTCCATGAGGAAAGGAAGTGGAAGTGTAGATCTGACTAAGGCCTACCGGCTTCCTTTGTAAATTTACTTGCATCTTGCTGGAGCCTCTCTGGACTCGGGTCTACAGTTTGTTCTTCCAACTGTTATGAAAGAATAGACTGAACCTGGTCAAGAGGGAGGTTACTTACCGTACGAGGAGACTAGGAGGGTTGGGTTTGGTTAACCCTGTAGTATTCCTTGTGGATACCTTCATTAAGATCAACACTGCAAACCTCTGGAAAGAGAGGGCTCCTCCGTGGGTATTCTCCTGTAGGGGATGGTTTCAGCCTTTCTTCCAGGAATGGGAGACAGGAGGGCAAGTGAAGGATCTTCACACACAGCATGGACATCTTCCGGCTTACGTTACCTTGGTTCTGAAGGCAATTCGCCGGTGGGGTCTGGGAATGTGGGAGATCAGGACTCTGCCAAGGAAACTCCTTGACAATAGGGTTCTGTTGACCCATTTACAGAAGCTTCTGGCGCTCAGGGTTTGTCCAAGTTGGGACCATGGGGTGGGTTTGCATCTTCTGAATTCTATCAGGATCCCCTCAAAGTTTTGGGACTTGGCTTGGAGCTGCTTCCATGGGAAACTGTGTGTGAGGGACAATCTGAAGTGTAGGAGCTCTGAGGACAGGAATTGTCCTCGAGAGCAGTGTGATTACATGATGGTAAACATGTACCATTTCCAGGTTCACTTTCCTTTAACATTAAGATGTGGTGCCTGTGTGAAGTATTGTGCCTGGAGTGGAGGAGATGTGACACCAGGACATTGTGCCCGGGGTGGATGGGGTGATACCTCCTAAATGAAAGTTTAAAGTGATCAATAAACGGCCATAGTGATCCATGGATGTCTATAGTGATTGGTGAAGGCATAAATTCATCTACGATTGTCTGCAGTAATTCATGAGGATCCACAACGATCTATAAATGTTTGCTTTGACTGATCCATTAATACGTACAGTGATATGGAAATCTGTTTGGTCTTCGTAGGTGATGTGGATGACGGGAAATTTATTTAGAACAAGGGGCTTTCACATTGCGTTCTGTCAGCACATTATAGAGTAAGACCCCATCGGTGCATATGCTTGAATCCCATTTTGTGGGGGGTTCGGACGTAAGCACCAACGGGACCAATGAACAGGTGCTAGAACACAGTTTGAAGACCCCAAGAGTTAGAGGGACAGATAATACAGATAAAGTATATAACCCAAAACAATTAAGGTAAAAAAATAAATAAGTTGCACTTCTTAACATCACATAAATCCAAAAAAGGGAAGAAATAAGCGAACAGATTAATTAAAAAATTAAATTGTGTTAATCCAAAATAATAATGAAGATAAAACAAGGAGAAGAAACAAGCAGGCGTCTCAAAGCCAGAAGCACAAAAAATATGTTACAAAACATGCAGAAAAAACAACAGATTGTTGCATGAGGCGGATGTAAGTATTGGTAATGGAATATTCAATAAAGCAAATAATAAAATAGTGAGGATATATAAATCCAATAAAAACAACTCCAATACTATAGGGATATAATAGAAAATCTTTTTATAGCCCAATTGCCTCGTGTGGGCCCATATATTACCAAAACGTATCTCACATATCAGCTGATCACTGGGAGATTGCAGCTTTGGATGTGAGCAGAAGGGCTCCGCAGGGGTGAGAGGAGAATCAGTCACGCGGCCACCTCTGGGGTTCAGGTCAGGTAAGCCGGTTATGACTGTGATGTCACTGTGAGGTGGGAGATGTATGCAGAGTGAAAAGCAGCTTCCGTCCTACTCAGGTTTCTGATCTCTTCAATAAAATTGCAACTTAGTAATATAATTAAAAAAAAAATTGATTTTAAAATCGTTAAAAGAATTGTCCGAATTTATTAAAATAAAGCTTATTCCATGAACGGAAGCAAATTCTACATTTTTTAACAATCTTTGTGTCATAAGCATCTAGAATTGTAACTGTTTCTGTTTGTCATTCAGACGTGTATACATTGCTGATCTGTTTCATTCTTCATCGTCTCAAGTGGAGCAGGTTAGGTCATTCTTCTACGCCAAGGTGATGACTCCAGAATATCAGGTATTGGCATCTATTCTAAAAAAATCCAGAATAATTTCTTTCCAGCATTGAGATACAAGGTATAGTAAATGGTATCATAGTATCATGCCATGCACTCTAGTCATAGGTGCAGTACAGTATCTCTAAAAGTCCCATTAGGTTACATCTAAGACCCCTACTCTTCTCCATCTACACCTTCGGCCTGGACAGCTCATAGAATCCCATGGTCTTCAGTATCATCACTACGCTGAGACACGCAGATCTACCTATCTGGACCTGACCTCACCTCCCTACTGACAAAAATCCCACAATGTCTGTCTGCTATTTCTGCTTTCTTTCTGCTCGCTTTCTAAAACTGAACATGGACAAAACAGAATTCATCATTTTTCCCCCATCTCACTCTACCCCCCCACCAGGCCTGTCCATTAACATCAATGGCTGCTCACTTTCCCCAGTCCCGCATGCTCGGTGCCTCGGAGTGATCCTCAACTCTGCCCTCTCCTTCAAGCCACATGTCCAAATCCTTGCCTCCTCCTGCCGTCTCAAACTCAAAAATATTTCCCGGATCCGTGCATTCCTCAACCATGAAACTGCAAAAACACCAGTGCATGCCCTTATCATCTCCCGCCTTGACTACTGCAACCTCCTACTGTCTGGCCTGCCCTCTAGCACTCTGACACCACTCTAGTCCATCCTACATTCTGCTGCCCGACTAATCCACCTGTCTCCCCGTTATTCCCCAGCCTCTCCTCTCTGCCAAGCCCTTCATTGGCTTCCTATCGTCCAGAGGCTCCAGTTCAAAACCCTACCCATGACCTACAAAGCCATCCACAACCTGTCTCCTCCATATATCTGTGACATGGTATCCCGGTACATACCCACACGCAACCTCCGATCTTCTGAAGATCTCCTCCTCTACTCCCCTCTTATCTCCTCTTCCCACATTTGCATACAAGACTTCTCCCGTGCTTCCCCCATACTCTGGAATTCTCTATCCCAACACATCAGACTCTCGCCTACCATGGAAACCTTCAAAAAGAACCTGAAGACCCACCTCTTCCAACAAGCCTACAACCAGCAGTGATCCTCAGTGTACTGAACCATCGTACGACCAGCTCTACCCTCTCCTAGTGTATCCTCACCCATCCCTGTAGATTGTGAGCCCTCGCGGGCAGGGTCCTCGCTCCTTCTGTACTTGTGTGTCTTGTATTGCTCATGTTTACTGTACTTATCTATATTTGCCTCTTGGCGCTATAAAAATGTATAATAATATTAATAATAAATACTAAAGCACAAATCCAAATTATATTGCAACAGGCCCAGAATAAATATTGCACATAGTCCCTATTAGGGTATGTGCACACGTTGCGGATTGGCCTGCGGAATTTTCTGCAGAGAATCCGCATCTCTTGGTAGAAAATGCAGGCTAAAACGCTTTTGTTTTTCCTGTGAAATTGATGCGGATAGAAAGCGAGAGAGAGACGCAGCTGTGGATCCGCAAAAAGAATTGACATGCTGCGGAAAATAAATCGCTGCTTTTCCGCGCGGAATTGCACACGTTGCAAATTTTGATGCGTTTCAGCAGCGTTTTTGGACGCTTTATAAAAAAGTGATATATGCATGTATTATATATATATATATATAAAAAAAAAGATAAATATAAAAAATAAATAAAAAATAACAATAAAGAGTCTTTGGCATAATACATAAGTAGATATACAGCGCTTCATATGTCAGCCTCAGTCCGTCCTATGGGTCCAACTTCAGAAGATGTTGAAAGAGAAAAATGATAATACATTAATATAACACGAAGTCAAGGACATAAGGAGCCTAAAAAGTAAACAAAGAATAGAAGTTAAAATACATAAAACAATAAAATCACCCGCAAAACATAAATGATAAATTAAAGAAAGGGGCAAAACTCAGAATATCACTTAGGCCCTTTTGGTCGTACACAATCTTCATAATCCATTTGGCTTCCAACTGTGCCAATCTCCTCTTCCAGTCTCCACCACGAGTATAAGACCCCGATCAGTACCCCGCACCCTCAATAATTTGCCACATGTGCGGTGTTAAAGTGTCTTGGTGTGGGTTTTCTGTAGAGAGATGTCCGTGGTCTCAGCAGCTTTGATGATGTCACGGACAACTGACTTGATGTCAAACCAACATAGCTAAGTCCACATGGGCAAGATGCATGGTAGATTGCTCCGTCAGTGCTGTGATGTGTCCTCTTACATTCCTTTACTCCATCACTGGAAATAAAGGAAGAACAACGTTGGGGATTAGCACAAGCAGTGCAATCTCTGCAGGGAAGAACACCGATAAAGGCGTCTGTGGAAACCTCTATACACATGAGAGGACTCTGACCTCTGGAAAATGGCCGCATTCTTTAAATTAAACTTCAGTCTCATATCTGTGGAGTTTTTGCCCAAATCACAGAATATTGCACGTCGGTAATAATTAAAAAATGCATAAGCAACTTATATAAGCAATCATTGATTTTCAAGGACTGTTATGCCCAAAAAGTCTCTGATGTGTCTGATTTCTGTGAATACATCTCATCGGGAGAACATCATCTGAAGGAACATTGTATCTGCAGGTCAAATATTGGTTCCTTTCATCTCAAACAAATGATTTGATAAAGTTTGTACATCGCTGATGTAAACAGGTAATATATTGGAAAATTACGGTTTATAATAGCCTCATTGATCATTTCCTTTATCAGCAATGTCTCATGAAAGCTTAAGTTCATCCATGAATGATTAATGAACCATGAAGATTGAAAAGTATCTCATCTACAACAATGAAGACATCCAGCTCAGTGGTGAGCGAACTTGTGAGGAAGAGGAGAAAGAAATGTGCAATCTAATGAGTAATAATAACCTGAATATTGAGCTGGAGTATGAAGGGCATCCAAAACCCTAACAAATGTGGACCCAAAGCCACCTAAAGTGAGTCGAACAGGGTGGAAGATGTCCATAAAATGGTCAAACTCCATCTCTGTAAGGAAGAGACATTCTGATACCGCAACAGCTGAGAAAACATACATGTCACAACTACCCATGATGGAGATTGTCCTCTACAATGAGAGAAGATCTGCAAAGTCTTGTGCACTGTGGTATTAATGAAACAGAGCTCAAATATTGATAGACCACTGAGAATGAATACACTGGGAGTGTGCAGATGGGGTCCAGGTAACGGCAAGATGTGATGTCCATTACCTACAGTGAGGTGATGAAGGCAAATAGAAGGAAGATCAGTAAGATGACCTGGACTGAGAGGGACAGGTCAGAGAATCCCAAGAGGGTGAACCTCGTCATGTTGTGGAGACTAAGTCTTGTAGTTAGAACAAGTAAACCTTGAGCTCAGTTCCCAGGAGAAGGGAAGAATCCACAGTCCGGATAGGGAGTCCGTAGCATACAAGTACAAATCTTTATTTAATGGGTAAAATCCAGTGTAATTACAAGATGGATCTCACATACAGAAAGACATTGAATAGGAAGTCCACTCATGGCCAATGGCGTATCACTAACAAAAAACAATAATATAAAATATAAATAACCGTGTAAGAACAATGCAAAGGATTCCAGCCAAAATGGACTTTACTTACGAACTGTTGTACTAAGGATAATAAGGGTCGGTAAGATCATGTTTTACAATAAATCCCATAGGCGCTGGTATTTCAAGCAAAAAGATCCACTTGCTTTCCCGTAGTTTGCGCTTGTGGTTCCCACCCCTTAAAGTTCAATAAACCTTCTCAATGTCCTTGAATTTTAGATTGGAAAGATCCCTATTGTGCTCTTGTATAAAATGTTTTCATAAATCGGGGTGGTAGCCGTGGGCGAGGTTCTAGTCTCTTCCGCCCCGACACGTCACATGAAGGTGTGGAACCTAACCAGGTGTGTGGGCTTCATCTATGGGGGCTCTACACCCTTGCAGGCTGCATGTAACCGATCCCCTTGGTTGGCCAGGGCCAAATATGGAGGACTTTAATGAGGGAGACCACCAGTCAAAATTAAACTTTTTACTGAACGATAATTTGGTGGGGATTATGCACAAAAAAAGCGGGTACACAACTCAATGAATGTTTCCTTCAACACACGGAGCATTTTCACCCATGGTCTCAGTTCCTTTCTTTTAATTTGCTTGATTTCTGTCTCCCCTAGTTCTCCTGCCTTCACCACCACCCAGCACAGTACTACAGTCCAGTCAGTGAGAGTCCTATTATGAACTCACGGTTCTCCATCCTCTTCCCTTTCAGGAGAATTTGTTTGTCAATATGGCCGATACTTAGCTTCACAGCTTGCTGATGCCTTGGACCTCCCGCCTGGGGCACTCTCTTTGCCTTACGTTGTCTGTTCCGTCTTGGCCCCTCTCTGAGTTATAAACTTGGGGCAGTACTGCTATGGCGTACTGTCTCAGGACCTGTCTCCAGTTCATCATGTCTCTTTCTGTGGTCAGGATTCCGCTATCCATTGCCTTGGTCTTCACTTACATCAGGAACCCCTGAGTCGCACAGCCAGGGCCTGTGGGGTACTCGGCACCGAGCCCGTTCACTTCAATGGGGAATGTCACTGTTATAACCCTCTTGTTAGGTTTTGTTTCATTTGCTGGTCACATGACCTTTTTACCCTATTTAGTCTGGCTCCGCCCTTCTGGCTTTGCTGGACTTCATTGTATTATCTACTCTTAAGCTAGCCGGGTGCTTAGGTGCCTTACTCTGTCAGTTTTGCTTGATCTTAGGATCTCTTAGTATTTGTTTTCTGCTTTATTTTCCCTGCTACACTTTCTGTTAGGAGGTGTCCACCTTTTCTCCCAGTCCCTAGATCTTGTAGGGATTCCTCCCTCGCAACTATAGGTCTTCGTTCAGACTAGCTGAGGACTTTAGCGGGTCTGGTCACAGGATCAGGTTCCCCGTTACATCGTAGGGATCAAGCTCAGTTTTATTGTAGGGACAGAATTCCCATCTTTCCTTAGTGCTTGTAGCAGATCATAACAGTAAGTCCAGCCCAAAAGAAAAAAAAAAAAAAAAAAATCACTAAGGAAAGATTTTCTGTTTCATCATGGTGTCGGTTCAGGATTTGGCTGAACGCCTGCAGGGACTTTCTCTGGAGGTGGCTGAAATCCAGCAACACGTGAGTAGTTGTTCTGGAGCACATTTCGTGGAGCCAAAGGTACGTTTGCCTGATTTATTTTTTGGTGAACAACAAGATTTTTTTTCTTTTAAAAATGCTTGCTTGTTGTATTTCCGTTTGAGACCCAGATCCTCTGGTGAGGAATCACAGCGCATAGGGTTCATAATGTCACTTTTGCGCAAAGAACCTCAGGACTGGGCCTTTTCTCTGCAGCCTAGTGATCCATGCTTTAGATCAGTGGATAGTTTTTTTTCTGCTTTGGGGTTATTGTATGACGATCTGGATCGTTTTTCATCAGCTGAGACAGAATTGAGACGTTTGAGACAGGGATCAGGTAATGTGGAAAGATATTGTACTTACTTCCGAAGGTGGTCCACTCAGGTGGGCTGGAACGATTCAGCTTTGAAAAGTTTATTTCTTGCAGGGTTAAGTGAAAGGGTTAAAGATTTGCTGATTGCTTATCCTATACCTGGTAACTTGCAAGAGGCTATGCAATTAGCCATACGGGTGGATAGGAGACTGCGTGCAAGGGTTAATGAGAGTAAGTCTGCTTTGTCAGCTCCAGGTTTGGAGAAGGATGTACTGACATTGCTGAGCCGATGGAATTGGAGCAATGGCACCTCACTCTCGGGAAAAAGAATCGCAGATTTGCGAGGTTGTGTTTCTACTGTGGTAAATCTGGGCATTTTATTAAGAACTGTGCGCTTCGAATGAATAAAGAGAAAAAAAAAATGAGGTCAGTGTCGCCCGCATAGCTTGTTTAAACAATAAAGGTGTCTTTCTTTCTGCTACCACTGCTGGTGAGGAGGAAGTTAATGGAGTTTCGGGTTTTGTGGATTGTGGTTCAACTCTCAATGTGATTGATGGGAAATTTTTGGAAAAACTAAAATTAAAACCCAAACTTCTGTCTTCCCCTATTAATGTGGTGTCTGTGGATGGTCTCACTTGAAAAATGTTACTCACCATATCTGTGAATTTCCTCTTACTATTAATGGTGTTCATCAAGAGAATTTGGATTTGGTAGTTTTGAATAATTTGCCCTCACAGGTGATTTTGGGGTTACCCTGGTTAAAATTGCACAATCCGGTACTGGATTGGTCTACCAATGAAATTAAGTCCTGGAGTCCTAAGTGTTATGACAAGTGTTGTAACGGGCGTATTGCTGCTGTAGTTAAGGGGGAGTTGCCTGTACCTATTCAGGATTTTTGGAAAGTTTTTTCTGATAAGGAATCGCAGGTATTGCCTCCTCATAGAGATTATGATTGTGCAATTGAATTTGTCCCTGGAGCGACTCTTCCTAAAAGTCGTTTATTTTATTTGACTATTCCTGAGAGAAAGGCTTTGGAGGAATACATACAGACAAGTTGGCCGCCGGTCACATTAGGCCTTCCAAATCTACTGTGGCGGTTGGATTTTTTTTTGTTAAAAAAAAGGACGGCGGTTTACGGCCTTGTCTAGACTTTCGTGAGATTAATAAGATTACTGTACGCAATCCTTACCCACTGCCATTGATTCCTGATTTGTTTAATCAGTTAGTGGGGGCCAAGTGGTTCTCGAAAATTGATCTTCGAGGGGCATACAATTTGTTGCGCATGAAGGAGGGGGATGAATGGAAGACTGCGTTTAACACTCCACTGGGTCATTTTGAGAATCTGGTCATGCCTTTTGGACTTTCCAGTGCTCCGGCATTTTTTCAGAATCTTATTAATGACATCCTTAGACCTTTGATCGGCAGAAGTGTGGTTGTATATTTGGATGACATTTTGATTTATTCACCGGATCTGGAGTCTCATTGGAGGAGTGTGCGTGAAGTATTACAGTTACTGAGTGATAATTCACTTTTTGCCAAACTAGAAAAATGTGAGTTCGCTGTACAGAGACTTAGTTTTTTGGGCTACATTGTCTCCAGTGAAGGTTTTGAGATGGACCCGGTGAAGGTGAAAGCTGTGCAGGATTGGCCTAGACCCAGTGGTGGGATTCAAATTTTTAACAACAGGTTCTGTGTTTGTGCGTCGGAAAACCACACCCATTTTAAGTCACACCCATTTTAAGCCACACCCATTTTAAAGCCACACCCATTCACACACACACCTTTTCCTAAAAAAAAAAAGTAGGGGCGCAGTCAGTTGAAAAACAATAAATTGGAATGAGATCAGAACAGTGCACATTGTTGCCAGCGGCTCTCCTGACCCGAGTGTGACCGCTGCAGATATTTCTATATATATATTTCTATGCAGCTGTCTCACTTGACTGACCGGCTGGCCAGGCTGTGCACTACATTCTGATTAAGAAGTCTCTTTCTAGTCTCATACTGAACTGAAGATTAAACTATAGTATTATGTAGCTGGGACTTACAGTTCTACCTTCTATCCAGAAATACAATATACAATAATTAGTGATGAGTGAACGTACTCGGATAAGGTGTTATCTGAGCATGCTCGGGTTCTAACCGAATGTCTTCTGCATGCTCGAAAAATATGTTCCAGTCCCCGCGGTTGCATGTCTCATGGCTGTTCGACACCCGCAACACATGCAGGGATTGCCTAACAAACAAGCACATTTGCTCATCAATAATAATAATAATGTATTTATTTCTCTAAGGATAGGGTCACACGACCGTATTTTGTCTCATCCGAGAAAATCGTTCCGATTAAGCTAATCACACTCTGATCGGAGTTTGATCAGAGTGTGCTCACAGCGTGCTCCGATTTTCGCGGATGTGGAGAAGGTGGAAATAAAAAGTTCCCCATCTTCTTCATTCTGTAAAGCTGTGAAAATCAGACTGCATTCAGATGTCATCCGAGTGCAGTCTTATTTTTTTTTTCACGGACTCACTGATTTGCCTGGCTGAGTGCGATCCCATAATCGGATGCAACTTGTGCGTGTTGCCATTTTTTCTTCTGACCAAAAATACGATTGTTTGGATCAGCCTAAAGTCGATACTACGTAATATCTGAATAATAAACGTGTGTCTAATATCTAGACAAATGGGGAGATGCTGGGACTTATACTAGTGATTGTAATAATAGAACATATTTATTGTATTACCTGCAGTAATCTCTATAGATCAGATGCCAATATGCAATGCTGGGACTTACAGTTCCCCACCACCACTGCATGTACAGTAACTAAGGTACGATATAGGTATTACTGTCATCTTTATAAAGTAGACCGTATAAAAAGCCGCAGGATGTAAATGTGACTCTATACACCTGGGTACATACAAGTGGATTGCAAGCTTCTCGGTAATAATGTCTAAGAAGGCACCAGGATCTGGGAGCTGGTGGTCTGTCTCCAGCTGGGGGCTTTCTACAGCTGTGCCCTACAGACAGCTCTGAGCATAGACCTCCAGCTCTCCAGAGAAGAAGACAACGCAGGGGGCTAGAAGAACTGCTCTTCCATGGAGGCCTTACTACTCTGACAGGCGTCTATCTATCATAGAGCACCTCAGTCCACACAGACACACTCCTCCAGCTCCACTCCAGGGCCCAGGCAGCGCCGCTCACACAGTACCTCTCTCCTCTCCGCCTCATGACTAAAGAAGATGGCCGCCGGTCAGACCACCTCAGTCCACACAGACACACTCCTCCAGCTCCACTCCAGGGCCCAGGCAGCGCCACAGCTCAGCTCACACAGTACCTCTCTCCTCTCCGGCTCCGCCTCGTGACTAAAGAAGATGGCCGCCGGTCAGACCACCTCAGTCCACACAGACACACTCCTCCAGCTCCACTGCAGGGCCCAGGCAGCGCCACAGCTCAGCTCACACAGTACCTCTCTCCTCTCCGGCTCCGCCTCGTGACTAATGAAGATGGCCGCCGGTCAGACCACCTCAGTCCACACAGACACACTCCTCCAGCTCCACTCCAGGGCCCAGGCAGCGCCACAGCTCAGCTCACACAGTACCTCTCTCCTCTCCGGCTCCGCCTCGTGACTAAAGAAGATGGCCGCCGGTCAGACCACCTCAGTCCACACAGACACACTCCTCCAGCTCCACTCCAGGGCCCAGGCAGCGCCACAGCTCAGCTCACACAGTACCTCTCTCCTCTCCGGCTCCGCCTCGTGACTAATGAAGATGGCCGCCGGTCAGACCACCTCAGTCCACACAGACACACTCCTCCAGCTCCACTCCAGGGCCCAGGCAGCGCCACAGCTCAGCTCACACAGTACCTCACTCCTCTCCGGCTCGTGACTAAAGAAGATGGCCGCCGGTCAGACCACCTCAGTCCACACAGACACACTCCTCCAGCTCCACTCCAGGGCCCAGGCAGCGCCACAGCTCAGCTCACACAGTACCTCTCTCCTCTCCTCTCTGCCTCGTGACTAAAGAAGATGGCCGCACCGCTACCCAATCGCCGCACTGCAGAGATCAGTCCACACAGACACACTCCTCCAGCTCCACTCCAGGGCCCAGGCAGCACCGCAGCTCAGCTCACACAGTACCTCTCTCCTCTCCGGCTCGTGACTAAAGAAGATGGCCGCACCGCTACCCAATCACCGCACTGCAGAGATCAGTCCACACAGACACACTCCTCCAGCTCCACTCCAGGGCCCAGGCAGCACCGCAGCTCAGCTCACACAGTACCTCTCTCCTCTCCGCCTCGTGACTAAAGAAGATGGCCGCCGGTCAGACCACCTCAGTCCACACAGACACACTCCTCCAGCTCCACTCCAGGGCCCAGGCAGCGCCACAGCTCAGCTCACACAGTACCTCTCTCCTCTCCGGCTCCGCCTCGTGACTAATGAAGATGGCCGCCGGTCAGACCACCTCAGTCCACACAGACACACTCCTCCAGCTCCACTCCAGGGCCCAGGCAGCGCCACAGCTCAGCTCACACAGTACCTCACTCCTCTCCGGCTCGTGACTAAAGAAGATGGCCGCCGGTCAGACCACCTCAGTCCACACAGACACACTCCTCCAGCTCCACTCCAGGGCCCAGGCAGCACCGCAGCTCAGCTCACACAGTACCTCTCTCCTCTCCGGCTCGTGACTAAAGAAGATGGCCGCACCGCTACCCAATCGCCACACTGCAGAGATCAGTCCACACAGACACACTCCTCCAGCTCCACTCCAGGGCCCAGGCAGCACCACAGCTCAGCTCACACAGTACCTCTCTCCTCTCCGCTCCGCCTCGTGACTAATGAAGATGGCCGCCGGTCAGACCACCTCAGTCCACACAGACACACTCCTCCAGCTCCACTCCAGGGCCCAGGCAGCACCGCAGCTCAGCTCACACAGTACCTCTCTCCTCTCCGCCTCGTGACTAATGAAGATGGCCGCCGGCAGACCACCTCAGTCCACACAGACACACTCCTCCAGCTCCACTCCAGGGCCCAGGCAGCACCGCAGCTCAGCTCACACAGTACCTCTCTCCTCTCCGGCTCGTGACTAAAGAAGATGGCCGCCGGTCAGACCACCTCAGTCCACACAGACACACTCCTCCAGCTCCACTCCAGGGCCCAGGCAGCACCGCAGCTCAGCTCACACAGTACCTCTCTCCTCTCCGCCTCGTGACTAATGAAGATGGCCGCCGGTCAGACCACCTCAGTCCACACAGACACACTCCTCCAGCTCCACTCCAGGGCCCAGGCAGCACCGCAGCTCAGCTCACACAGTACCTCTCTCCTCTCCGCTCGTGACTAATGAAGATGGCCGCCGGTCAGACCACCTCAGTCCACACAGACACACTCCTCCAGCTCCACTCCAGGGCCCAGGCAGCACCGCAGCTCAGCTCACACAGTACCTCTCTCCTCTCCGGCTCGTGACTAAAGAAGATGGCCGCACCGCTACCAAATCGCCACTGCAGAGATCAGTCCACACAGACACACTCCTCCAGCTCCACTCCAGGGCCCAGGCAGCACCACAGCTCAGCTCACACAGTACCTCTCTCTCTCGCTCCGCCTCGTGACTAATGAAGATGGCCGCCGGTCAGACCACCTCAGTCCACACAGACACACTCCTCCAGCTCCACTCCAGGGCCCAGGCAGCGCCACAGCTCAGCTCACACAGTACCTCTCTCCTCTCCGGCTCGTGACTAAAGAAGATGGCCGCCGGTCAGCCACACTCAGTCCACACAGACACACTCCTCCAGCTCCACTCCAGGGCCCAGGCAGCACCACAGCTCAGCTCACACAGTACCTCTCTCCTCTCCGGCTCGTGACTAAAGAAGATGGCCGCACCGCTACCAAATCGCCACACTGCAGAGATCAGTCCACACAGACACACTCCTCCAGCTCCACTCCAGGGCCCAGGCAGCGCCACAGCTCAGCTCACACAGTACCTCTCTCCTCTCGGCTCCGCTCGTGACTAATGAAAGATGGCCGCCGGTCAGACCACCTCAGTCCACACAGACACACTCCTCCAGCTCCACTGCAGGGCCCAGGCAGCGCCACAGCTCAGCTCACACAGTACCTCTCTCCTCTCCGCCTCGTGACTAAAGAAGATGGCCGCAGCTGCTACCCAATCGCAGCATTGCAGAGATCAGTCCACACAGACACACTCCTCCAGCTCCACTCCAGGGCCCAGGCAGCGCCGCAGCTCAGCTCACACAGTACCTCTCTCCGGCTCCGCCTCGTGACTAAAGAAGATGGCCGCCGGTCAGACCACCTCAGTCCACACAGACACACTCCTCCAGCTCCACTCCAGGGCCCAGGCAGCGCCACAGCTCAGCTCACACAGTACCTCTCTCCTCTCCGGCTCCGCCTCGTGACTAAAGAAGATGGCCGCGGCCGCGCTGCTACCCAATCGCCGCACTGCAGAGATCAGTCCGCGGGGCTGGCGGTGTGTTGCGGCGCTGCAAGCTGGCTGCAAAATAGTACCGGACATGAGCGTACCCAGGATCAAAACAAGGGGGGGCAAGCCAATGTCGCATCTTATACAGGTGACATCATATACACTGTACATTATCCTGCATATTAGGTATGGAGCGTTAGAACTGTTATATATTGTATAATACAGCAGTGTATGCGACACTACGCTGTATATACCATATATTATACATGACAGTCGCGCTCATGTCAGGAGCGGTACCGGCAAGTCCGAGGATTGCAGTGCAATCCTCGCATGAGTTATACGGCCGTCTGTCTATGCCCTTGTTATAATAATACTGAAATATTAATCTATTATTAAAGTATTAAGGAGCTCACAAGTAAAAAAAAGCCCCCTACCTCCCCTGTCCCCCACCCACACCCCAACAGCCCATCGTCTCACATGCACCCCTTAGTGTTCTGTCCCACTGACCCCACAATACCCCCATCCTCTTACATTCAACCCCAGTGACCTGTCCACCCTCCCTCACAATACCCCATCCTCTCACATCAACCCTGTGTGCCAGCCCCCACAATATCCCCATTCTCTCACATTAACCCCCCCAGTGCCCTAGCCCCCACAATACCCCATACTCTTACATTCACCTCCCCCAGTGCCCTTGCCCCCACATACCCCCATCCTCTTATTCACCCCAGTGCCCTGTACCCCTCCCCCACAATACCCCATCCTCTCACATTAACCCCCCCAGTGCCCTAGCCCCCACAATACCCCCATCCTCTTATTCACCCCAGTGCCCTGTACCCCTCCCCCACAATACCCCATCCTCTCACATCAACCCCTGTGCGCCAGCCCCCACAATATCCCCATCCTCTCACATTAACCCCCCCCAGTGCCCTAGCACCCACAATATCCCCATCCTCTTATTCACCCCAGTGCCCTGTACCCCTCCCCCACAATACCCCATCCTCTCACATTAACCCCCCAGTGCCCTAGCCCCCACAATACCCCATCCTCTTATTCACCCCAGTGCCCTGTACCCCTCCCCACTGTACCCCCATCCTCTCACATCCCCCACAGTGACCATGACATGCCTGAGCAGAATGAATTTAATAAATTCCGTCCCCTCTTACCATGAAGCTGCAGGCAGTGGCTGAGGCAGAAGCAGGAAGTGTCCAGTGTCTGCACACAGAGGGCACTAGGACCCAGTGTGGCTGAGACAACCAGAGCCTGCACTGCAGAAAGTGAAACTACAGCTGCTGCCGACCAGGAAGGAAGGAAGGAAGAAGCTCCTCTGGTGAGACAGCAGCTCCGTGCACTGCGCACATTTCTCCCATGGTACCGGATCGCCGCTCTGATTCTCCCCGGTTCGGGGAACCGGCTGCTTTTTGAACAACCGGTTCCATCGAACCGGGGAGAACCGGCTGAATCCCACCCCTGCCTAGACCTATTGGTGTGAAATCAATACAGAGGTTTTTGGGGTTCGCCAATTATTATAGAAAATTCATTAAAAAATGTTCTGTGATTGCCAAACCTCTGACCGATCTCACCAGGAAAGGTGCTGATGCGGTTCAGTGGACTACTGAGGCCATTGAGGCTTTTGTGTTGCTAAAGGAGAGGTTCAGCTCTGCTCCCATCCTTATGCAGCCTGATGTGACTAAACCATTTTTGGTTGAGGTTGATGCTTCTTCTGTGGGGTCGGTGCGGTGTTGTCTCAGGAAAAGACGGATGGAGTACATCCCTGTGCTTTTTTTTCAAAGAAATTTTCTGAGTCTGAACTAAATTATGATATCGGTAATCGGGAATTGTTGGCAATTAAACTCGCATTTGAACACTGGCGTCATTTTTTGGAGGGAGCGGAATTTCCCGTTCAAGTCTTCACCGATCATAAAAATCTGATCTACCTTGATGCTGCCAAACGCTTGAATGCCCGTCAGGCTAGGTGGGCACTGTTTTTCTCACGGTTTAATTTTACCGTTACTTACATCCCAGGTACTAAAAATGTTAAAGCTGATGCTTTGTCTCGCAGCTTTTCTCCTATGGTGGGTACTGAGGAGGAGGAAAACATTTTACAAGAGGGGGTTGTTATTGCGGTTTTGGACTCCGTGTTGGAAGATGAGATTCTTAAAGCACAGGAGAATGCCCCATCTAACACGCCGCATGGGAGGTTGTTTGTGCCTGGTACCCTGAGGAGAGATTTGTTTGTGGAGTGTCATGACTCTCGCTTGGCAGGTCATCCTGGTATCTCTGAGACCAAGAGACTTGTGGGTCGCAGTTTTTGGTGGCCTGGATGGCAGAAGGAAGTCATTAAGTGGGTACGTCAATGCACTGTGTGTGCTAGTGAGTCGCACATAGTACCAGAGTTATGCGGTACTCGGCACCGAGCCCATGGAAGTCTATGGGGAATGTCACTGGCAGCACAGCTCGGTCCGTTGCCCTGGGCGCTCATACAAAGGGGGATATTTACAGGGGATAAAAGTAATAGTTCGTGACGCCACCTGTGGTTTCTGATCAATTTGACCAGCGCTGCAAGATGAATCTTCTGAGGGGGTGTTATGGGGCAGCTGGATGTTAAGTCTCCCACAGGTGAGACTTTTCCCTCGAAGTCTATGGTGTTGCAGGGTGCAGATAATAACGCAGTCACACACAAGTCAGTCTCTTTCCATACCTTTACTAATGTTGTTGGCAGGTATATCCCGGGAAGCTGGTCAGGGTGGTGTCACGGGTGTGTCGCTGCGAAGATCGTCACGATTGCACACCCTGACTTCTCACAGCTGAGTTTCTGGTGCTGGGTGTTTTTCGGCAGTGAGGGAGTTGATTCTTCCTCTCTCTGTGCTGGACTGGACCGGCCTCGCTCAGCTGCAGTTGGTGTTGTGGTGGTTGGTTTCCTTCGTATACCTGCCTGTCTGCTGGAGAGGTGTCGGTGGGAGCATTCATGCAGACCAGCAGAGCGGATCGTATTGAGAAGTCTAAAGCTAAGAGTACCTCTTGTGGTTTTCTCCTCTCCTCGCTTTATTATTTATCTCCTTACCCGTTGGTGTTCCCTCTGTAGTGATAGTTTTGTATGCAAGGTGGTCTTTTATTTTACCCCTTGTACTGTCTCGTTCGTCTTATACTGTGTGTGAAGGCAGTTACCTTCCTGTTCCCTGTGGTGGTAATCAGGGTCCTTCTCAGGACTAGATTACAGTGGTTAGGGATTCACAGGAGATAGGGTTACGCTGGCGGCCTGGACCTCTGTACCATCAACAGTACCTCCAGGTAGAGGGATTAGTCAGGACCCCAGATTAGGGTCAGCATAGACCCCGGTCCTCCTGTATACAGAGACAGCGTGACATTTTCACCGACCCACACTAAAGATTCTCCCCAGCCACCATGGATCCAGTAGCCAGTCTAGCTCAGCAGTTGCAGAGTTTGTCCATGGAGCTGAGGGACGTTAAGTCCAAGGTTTTGTACCCCCCGGAGCAAGCCAGACCTGAACCTAAAGTAGCTCTCCCGGACAGGTTCACTGGAGGGCGGGACAAATTTTTTGCTTTCCGGGAGGCATGTAAATTGTACTTTCGGCTGCGACCTCGGTCATCTGGGAGTGAAGATCAAAGGGTGGGAATTGTCATCTCACTCCTACAAGGGGACCCCCAATCCTGGGCGTTCTCTCTTCCCCCGGGCTCCCCGGCTCTCCAGTCAGTGGATAGATTTTTTGCAGCTCTGGGTCTTGTATATGATGACCCGGATCGGGTCTCCCTTGCTGAAACTAAGTTATGTAGGATACAGCAGGGAGATCGTCCGGCAGAGGAATTCTGTTCAGAGTTCCGTAGGTGGGCCACGGACACCCAGTGGAATGACCCGGCTCTTAGGAGCCAGTTTTGTCAAGGTTTATCTGACAAATTAAAAGATGTGTTGGCGCAGTATGACCCTCCCACGACACTGGAAGCCGCTATGGCCCTTGCTATTCATATTGACAGACGTCTTCGGGAGAGGTGCGGGGTAACTTCGCCCCCTGTGATGACTCCACCTTCCTCAAGGGTCCCTTATACGGAGGTTCCCCTGGTCAGTCCAGAGGAGCCTATGCAATTAGGAGGGACATCATTCTGGGGGAGGGGATCGGTGGGGCGACACAAAACAAGAAGTTGTTTCTTCTGTGGAAAAAAGGGACATTTTATTAGGGGGTGTCCATCCCGTCCTTTGCAGAGTGAGAAGTCGCCGGAAAACTATTGATCCCAGATTGTGTGGTGGACGGCAATCTGGGAGTATGTATTTCGTCCCTAAGTTCGTCTCAGTTTCTCGTACCGGCGGAGGTGGTGGTGGGTGCGAAAACTGAGAGGATATCTGTTCTTCTGGATAGTGGGGCCGGGGCTAATCTGGTGGATGCTCGCTTTGCCCGGGTTCAAGGTATGCGATTGAGTGGGTTGGCTAAACCCGTCCCCATATTCTCGATCGACGCCAGACCTCTCGGTCAGGGAAGTTTTGTGCAAGCAGTGCATAACATAGATCTTCAAGTGGGGGCGCTACATAAAGAACTGTTGTCTTGTTATGTGTTGGAGGGTCTTCCCACTCCTATAGTGCTGGGCCTGCCTTGGCTAACTAAGCAAATGTGTAGCCCTGGTGGTAGGCACACGCAGTACCCTGGAGAGTGTATGGCGAGACGGCGGCTTAATGCTCAATATTCATTCACTCGACACACACTAGACACACCCCTAGGGTAGTGAAGTATACTCTAGAGGGAGTGGTCAAGGTAGTAGGTGTTAGAGTGATTAGTCTGGTTCCTGTCTTTGGACAGTGAGGACGTGTGGAGTAGAGTCTAGACCTCTTGGTGAGAAGACGTTTGGAGGGAGGAAAGAGTCTAGCCTGCTTCATCCCAGTTCATATCGTGGAGTCTGGTATAGGTGTTTGGAATACACCTTAGTCTAGTCAGAGCTGTATCACCTTCTCAACACACACTGAGGAAAGAAGAAGTACTAGCACGGAAAGTCTTCAGCATCCCTGTCTAGAGGACGGTATCAGGTTCAGAGACGTGCTCCTGCCTGTGATAACTGAGCATCTGTGGCTAACTTCATTGGAAGGAAAAGGAAAGAAGTGACTGCTCGACCCTTGGCTAGTTTTGAGTGCTTATGTTACCAGCGTGGACAAGGCGAAAGGCAAGTGGATTATAGAATTAGTGCTACAGGATTGCAGAAGTCCAGCACGTTGCAACCGGTCACTGGGGACCGAAGGGTCACTGTTGTTTCAGGCACGGTGACAGGAAAACCAGGAATCTACCGGACCCTAGGTCGCGGCAGACAAGCCCCTTATAGTCAGTACGTAACTGGGGTCAGGGGGAGTGAAGACTTTGGAGTTCTGCAGGACCACGTAAGAATTCAGCTCCTTCATAGGAAGGCCCCTAACACTAAGCTGACTGGGCAGGTACAGCTTTGGATAAGCTGGAGAATAGAGGGAACTACGCTTCATGCTAGTTGCACTCGTCATATTGGAGATAAAGGAGGCCCCTAACTTGTCCAGCTGCCGTCTCAAGATACACTCTCCTTGGATCAGCCTCCCTGGGACCTGCCTTATCATCTTGCAAGTAAAGGTATGGAAAGACGCTGACCGTGTGAGACTGTGTTCTTTAACCGCACTCGACTTCACTACTCACATAGACTTTGAGGGACCAGTCCCACCTGTAGGGGACCCGACATCTAGCTGCCTCACCATCCCCTCAGAGATCTACAGCAGCGCTGGTACTAATTACCAGAATACTACAGGTGGCGTCACGAACTGTACATACATCAATCCCCTGTAAATATATCCCCAACATACGCCAGACCGCCGGGCCACAGACCGAGCCACAGCTACCTGTGACAAGAATCCCCATAGACTTCTACGGGCTCGGCTCTGAGTACCCCATTGCCCTGGTAACCCACAATTGTGGTGGCGGGTCGACACACATAACCCGGTTATTAATTGGCAATCCAGAGAGATAAGCCAATGGAGCGATTTCTGTAATAAAAACTGCATGAATACGGTCATTGGTGCGGTCGCTCCTAGGGCCCTACCTCCATTTCTGGTGGACTTTGAGGATGTATTCTCGGAAAAAGGGTGTCAAGAACTACCTCCTCATCGCGAGTATGACTGTTCTGTTAACTTGCTCCCTGGGGCCAAGTTACCGAAATCTAGGTTGTATAACCTTTCTGGTCCTGAGAGACAGGCCATGAAGGATTATATTTCAGAGAGTCTGGCTAAGGGGCATATTAGACCTTCATCTTCCCCGGTGGCCGCGGGGTTCTTCTTTGTGAAGAAAAAAGATGGAGGCCTACGCCCTTGCCTGGATTTCCGTGAGCTTAATCGGATTACGGTCCGAGATCCGTATCCGCTCCCACTTATTCCCGATCTCTTCAATCAGATCGTGGGTGCCAAAAGGTTCTCTAAGTTGGATCTCAGGGGGGCGTACAATCTGATTAGGATGAAGGAGGGGGATGAGTGGAAGACGGCGTTTAACACTCCGGAGGGGCATTATGAGAACCTTGTCATGCCATTTGGTCTGAGTATTGCCCCGGCGGTGTTTCAACACTTTGTAAATGACATCTTTCGCCACCTAATGGGACAGTTTGTGGTCATATATCTGGATGATATCCTAATTTACTCGCCAGATCTTGTGTCTCATCAGGAGCATGTTAGGCAGGTGTTACAGATCTTGCGGAATAATAAACTGTACGCCAAATGGGAGAAGTGTGTGTTCGCCGTACAGGAACTTCAGTTTTTAGGGTTCCTGGTGTCAGCATTCGGTTTTCGTATGGACCCTGGGAAAGTGCGGGCAGTTCTTGAGTGGGATCTGCCAGAGGATCTTAAGGCATTACAACGTTTCCTGGGGTTTGCTAACTACTACCGGAAATTCATTCGTAATTTTTCGTCCATAGTTAAACCTCTCACAGACATGACTAAAAAAGGGACGGATTTTTCAAAGTGGTCTGACAAGGCTTGTCAAGCGTTTTCCTCCTTGAAAAAATGTTTTGCTTCAGCACCCATACTTATTCAACCTGATGCGTCACAGTCATTCATTGTTGAGGTGGACGCTTCCAAGGTAGGGGTGGGAGCAGTATTGTCACAAGGTTCGTCCCTGGTAAATGGCATCCGTGCGCCTTCTTCTCTAAAAAATTGTCGTCTGCTGAGAGGAATTATGATGTCGGCAATAGGGAACTCTTGGCCATTAAGTTGGCTTTTGAGGAGTGGCGTCATTTTTTGGAGGGGGCAGTCCACCCGGTCACCGTCATTACCGATCACAAAAACCTGCTATATTTAAGTCCGCTAAACGTCTGAATCCCAGACAAGCTAGGTGGTCGTTGTTTTTTACCAGGTTTAATTTTGTCGTCACATATCGTCCTGGCTCAAAAGATGTTAAGGCGGATGCCTTATCTCGCTGCTTCCCTGGGGCTGGGAATACGGAGGACCCGGATCCGTCCTTCAGGAGGGGGTGGTGGTGTCGGCAGTATGCTCTGAGCTTGAGGAGGAGGTATTGGAGGCTCAGGGGGACGCCCCTGTAGGACCTCCAGGGAGACTGTTTGTTCCAAATCAGTTGCGACAAAGGGTGATCGAGGCACACCATAATTCAGCTTTGGCAGGACACCCAGGGAGTAAAGCAACTGAGGATCTCCTCTCGCGTCGGTTTTGGTGGCCTAACTTACATAAGGGGTGTAACTTTTGTCGCGTCCTGCGAGGTTTGTGCGCGCTCTAAGACCCCACATACCCGTCCGTCGGGGACCCTCTTACCTTTGAAGATCCCGGAGCGTCCGTGGACTCATCTGTCTATGGACTTCATTACGGACCTCCCGCCATCTTCGGGTAAAACAGTCATACTCGTTGTAGTGGACAGGTTCAGCAAGATGGCACATTTTATCGCTCTTCCTGCTCTTCCTAATGCTAAAACTCTTGCGCAGGTGTTTATTGGGGAGATTGTAAGGCTTCACAGGGTACCCTCCGATGTGATGTCGGATCGGGGGTCTCAGTTTGTGTCCAGATTCTGGAAAGCATTTTGTACACGGCGGGGGATGCAGTTGTCATTTTCATCGGCTTTTCACCCGCAGACCAATGGTCAGACAGAGCGTCTGAACCAGAGCTTGGAGACATATCTCCGGTGTTTTGTGTCAGAAAACCAGGAGGACTGGGCTTCTTTCTTGCCTCTGGCGGAATTTGCTCTAAATAATAGGCGGAGCGAGTCCACTGGTAAGTCCCCTTTTTTTGGGGCATATGGTTTTCACCCCAGTTTTGTACTTTCAATAGGGGGGGCTCTTCTGGGGTTCCTGAGGAGGAACGGTTTTCGTCGTCACTTGCTTCTGTGTGGAGAGGAGTGCTGAATAATCTGAGTACTATGGGGAACCGATACAAACATATGGCTGATAGGAGGAGAGTGTCTGGTCCGGACCTAAGTGTGAACGATCTGGTATGGTTGTCTACCAAAAATATAAAACTTAAGGTTCCCTCCTGGAAACTGGGTCCCAGGTTCATCGGGCCATACAAGATCAGTGCTATAATTAATCCGGTTGCATTCCGTCTTGACCTCCCTCCTACATTTAAAATTCATAATGTGTTCCACAGATCGTTGCTTAAGAGGTATGTGGCGCCGGTGATACCTTCACCCTTACCTCCTCCTCCTGTGGTGGTCAATGGTAACTTGGAGTTCCAGGTGTCGAGAGTCATCGATTCACGTCTGAATCGCCGGTCCCTTCAGTACCTTGTTCATTGGAGGGGGTATGGTCCTGAGGAGAGGACGTGGGTTTCTGCGTCGGATATTAACGCAGACCGATTGGTTCGGGCCTTCCATACTACTCACCCAGATAAACCCGGCCCTGAGGGTCCGGAGGCCCCTCGTAGAAGGGGGGGTACTGTCACGGGTGTGTCGCTGCGAAGATTGTCGCGATTGCACACCCTGACTTCTCACAGCTGAGTTTCTGGTGCTGGGTGTTTTTCGGCAGTGAGGGAGTTGATTCTTCCTCTCTCTGTGCTGGACTGGACCGGCCTCGCTCAGCTGCAGTTGGTGTTGTGGTGGTTGGTTTCCTTCGTATACCTGCCTGTCTGCTGGGGAGGTGTCGGTGGGAGCATTCATGCAGACCAGCAGAGCGGATTGTATTGAGAAGTCTAAAGCTAAGAGTACCTGTTGTGGTTTTCTCCTCTCCTCGCTTTATTATTTATCTCCTTACCCGTTGGTGTTCCCTCTGTAGTGTTAGTTTTGTATGCAAGCTGGTCTTTTTATTTTACCCCTTGTACTGTCTCGTTCGTCTTATACTGTGTGTGAAGGCAGTTACCTTCCTGTTCCCTGTGGTGGTAATCAGGGTCCTTCTCAGGACTAGATTACAGTGGTTAGGGATTCACAGGAGATAGGGTTACGCTGGCGGCCTGGACCTCTGTACCATCAACAGTACCTCCAGGTAGAGGGATTAGTCAGGACCCCAGCTTAGGGTCAGCATAGACCCCGGTCCTCCTGTATACAGAGACAGCGTGACAGGTGGAGAATGCACATTCAGGTAATCGCAGAGCAGGTTTGAGGCCTCCTTTCCCTTTGAAATATATGTGAGTCCTAACTTGCATGAAGTCAAGTTTAACTCGAGATGAAACAGCTACGCCCGGTCGACATTGTGGTAGAGCCTTCTCTGTCTCTGATAATCAGATGTTGGAAAGAACGAAGTCCTCTTATGCTGTGCACTGCTAAAAGTCCTTGTTCTCCCTGACTCCAGTTACGTATCAACACTTAGGGCTACCTTCTGCGACTTGAAGTCCAGCAAGGATTCCGGTTTTCTATCACTAGCCGTGAAGTACTAGCAATGCTTCGGACCCCGGTGTCCGGTTAACAAGTGACGGTGTTTATCACCCTAGTCACAACTCCTTTCTTTTCCACTTGCCTGTCGCCCTGCTCTCACCCTTAACATAAGCACGGGTAGCAGTGGGTGTAGATGTCAGTTTTCTTTCCAAGCTCACTGACCTGCTCTCAGTTAGCTCGTCGTTGTAACACTGTCGTAGTTCCCTTCCTTCTTTCCTTCAAGACTCTGTCCAGAGCAGCTCACAGGAGGTTCCGTCAGACTGTATACACGCTGTAGCTCCGAGAGTCACTTTCCACGTTCTAGAGAACACAGGCAGCTTGTTCTGAGATAACAGCTTCAGTTGTAGCTCTGACTAGGCTAGAGTAATTTCCTTTCTACTCGTACTAGCCTCCACTTCAGTTCAAGATGAGCTACCCAAGCTCTGTCAGGAACCAGTCTTATCTCCTCTCCCTCCAAGACTAGAACTTGAACTCTCCTCTACTCCTCCACCAACTCCACTCACCTCTTACTGCTACATCACACTAACTTAAATAGTCTAAGATGCCCTCTGGTGGCAGTGTTGGAAAATGTGTGAGATGTGAATGAATATCAGGTTTTGCAATTACCTTCCTGTGCATTTTCCTGGAAACATGTGTACCAAGCGCAGCTGGGCCACACACTAGATCTAAGTCTTCTCATACTCCTGCTGCGGGGTTGCTTTGCCCTCTGGAGGTCCCTAGTGCACCTTGGACACATTTGGCTATGGACTTTATTACTGACCTTCCCCCCTCTGAGGGTTTCACTGTCATCTGGGTGGTCGTGGACCGTTTTAGCAAGATGTGTCACTTGGTTCCTTTCATCAAACTGCCCTGCGCTAAGACTCTCGCTAAGGCCTTTGTCAAGGAAATAGTCAGACTACATGGTGTTCCTACTGACATTGTTTCTTAAAGGGGACCTCAGTTTGTGGCTCGTTTTTGGCGCGCCTTTTGTGACAGGTTGGGATTTCATTTGTCGTTTTCATCCGGATATCATCCTGAGTCTAATGGCCTGTAATGTATGTAGTACAGTTCATATAGCGTCTTGTGCTTGGGTGCGATGAAAACACAGGAGTCACAGGTTTGATATAGAAAGTCTTGTATTACTTCATGCAAGTTGGCAGAAATAGTCACACAGTTTGCGGACACAGAAACAGGAGACACAGCAGGCCAGAGTAATCCAAGCTCAGCAATCACTCTCCAATACAGATTCAGGATCTTCTTCTCTGTTACCGTAAGTCCATGCAAACGTGGGTCTTTCAAAGAGCAGGGTTCCAGAGTCCACACAAGAGTTCCAGAGTTCCTCAGTAGGAATAGCTGGAGTACAAGGTCCAAGGCTTACAGGAGTCAAGTCACAGGTTCACTGCAGGCTAGATTCTGAAGCACTGATTGCTCAGCTGTGGCTGCTTAAGAAGCAAAGGAGAGAATCAGGGTGGGAACTGTTGTGAATGGGTTTGAGATGAGTTCTGAGCAGAGGCTCCCTCTGGTGGTTACAAGCGGTACTAGTGAGGATTGTGAGGACTGGGAATCAGGTGTTACTGATTGGTCTTATTTAAGGGAATCATTTTCCCATCAGGGTTGCCGGTGATCAATTGTTCTGGTCTGAATCCTTCTTTCCAGTTTCCCTTGTAGCCTGCTGTGTCGTGTCTGCATCTCCTGCTATCAGATAAGACAATTTCTTATTTTGTGTTTTTGCTATATTTTTGCATTTGGTCCTGCACTTCTGTGGGGGCCTTCTGGGTCCCCTCCGGGGGCTTTTGCCCTCTCAGTTTAGTTCAGCCACTGTGTTTTGTACTTTTGCTTTTTCCAGTTTTTTCAGTGCTGCTGTTTTTGTTACACCAGAGAACTAATTTAGGTGGTAGAGGTCGTGTGATCTCAGGTGATTTTGAAATTAGTAGAGTTGGTGTTTTTCAGGGTTTTCTGGGATTGCAGTAAGTACCCTTCCTGTCCTTTTCTATTTAGATAGTTTGGGCCCCAGCGTTTGCTCATACTATTTTCTTTCTGTGTCAGTATTTCCTCTTGTCTAACCGCCATTACATGTTTGGGGGCTTTCTATTATCTTTGGGGTTCTGCTACGGGGCAGATAGCTTTCCTATTTCTATCTTTAGGTGTAGTTAGTTTCTCAGGCTGTGACGAGGCGTCTAGGACCAACGTAGGAACGCTCCACGGCTGCCTCTAGTTGCGGTGGTTAGTCAGGGTACTGCAATCTCATAGATTCCAACTGCTCTGGTGTATTTCCTTTTTTGCCTGCACTCCTCAGCTACCGTAACATAACAGGGAACATGCAAGCTGGAAACTCCATTTTGACTGAGGGCAAGATAGCTGCAGCAAGACAGAAAGTAAAATGGCTGACGAACAAACTGAGTTTCAGGAATATATACATAGAACCTTACATTACTCCCCCCTTAAGGACATCCTCCGGATGACCTCAGACCAGGCTTGTGTGGGTACCTCTGATGAAACTGACGGAGCAAGCGAGGAGCATTAACGTTATTGACCGGTTCCCATGAGTTGTCCTCCACTTGGTAGCCCTGCCATTAATCAGATATTGTAACTGATTTCTATACAACCTGGAATCTAAAATCCTTTCCACCACAAATTCTTCCTGACCATCGACTAGCACTGGGTCAGGGCAAGGAGAGGAACGTCCAGGAAACGTATTGGGTGTCGCAGCCTTTAGTAGGGATACATGAAAGACAGGGTGGATTCTCATAGTTCTGGGCAGTTGAAGACGACAAGCAACGGCACTTATAATTTTACTGATTTTATAGGGTCCAATTTACTTATGTCCCAACTTAGACGATGGAATCCTTAACTTAAGATTTCTGGTTGACAGCCAGACCAAGTCTCCTACCTTGAAAGCTGGTGCAGGTTTACGAAATTTATCTGCTGCTTTCTTGTACCTTTCTTGAGCCGATTCCAGATTTTCCTTTAGAAGATCCATATTCTTCTGTAAAGACGTGATTCTTTCAGCCACTGCTGGTAAAGGCGTTTCTATGGGAAATCGTGGTAGAATGTTAGGATGATAACCTAGATTAGAGTAAAAAGGAGACTGTTTAGTGGAGGCCTCTGAGAGTTGTTATACGAGAACTCAGCTAATGGAAGTAGATCCACCCAATCATCCTGTAGGTGGCAGATAAACAGCGGAGATACTGCTCCAGGGTTTGATTGGTTCGTTCGGTCTGTCCATTAGTCTGGGGATGAAAGCAGAAGAAAGGTTTACTTTAATGTCCAATGCTGCACAGAAATTTTGCCAAAACCTAGAAGTGAATTGCACCCCTCGATCCGAAATAACCTCATCCGGTACTCCATGTAAGCGAAACACATCTTTAATCATCAAATCTGATGTCTGTTTTGCAGTGGGTAAGCCGACACAAGGGATAAAATGAGCTGCCTTTGTTAGACGGTCAACCACCACTAGAATGGTGTTCTTCCCCTGAGAGGTTGGTAACTCCACAATGAAGTCCATAGAAATGGATCCCCACGGGCGGGACGGGGTGGGAAGAGGCTGTAACAGACCAGTTGGTGAGGAGCGAGGTGTTTTGCATCTTGCACAGACCTCACATGAAGTGACATAATTCAAAACATCCTTCCTGCAAGTGGGCCACCAAAAGAAACGAGAAAGAAATTCCTGTGTCTTTAGAATTCCTCTATGCCCAGCTATCTTGGAATCGTGAATGAGTTGCAATACTCTTAATCTGACTGTTTCAGGAATATACAGACGTTGTCCCTGAATCCACACACCATTCTTAAAGACAAGACTTACGTCCCTTGGGGGTTGTGCCAAAAAGGAATCCGCATGGTATGCTTCCTTGATGTCCTTAAGTAGGTCTTGATTATGAATTACTCCTAGGAATCTAGAGTCAGGAAGAATAGTCTTAGGAGGAGTAATTGGACGTGTCTCTGCTGAGTAAATCCTAGAGAGTGCATCAGCCTTTCCATTGCGCGATCCTGGTCTATAAGAGATGATAAAATTAAATTGGTTTAAGAAAAGATTCCAGCGAGCCTGGCGAGGAGTCAGGCACTTAGCCGACCTGATAAACTCAAGGTTACGATGGTCTGTCAGGACGACTATTTGCTGTGCAGCTCCCTGAAGAAGGTGTCTCCATTCTTTGAAGGCGGCAATAATGGCCAACAACTCTCTATTGCCCACATCGTAGTTCCTCTCAGCCGAAGACAACTGCTGGGAAAAGAAGGCACAGGGATGCAAGACATTCTTCTCACCTGTTCTCTGAGAGAGTATAGCTCCAACGGCACAGTCTGAAGCATCCACCTCTATTATGAAGGCAAGCTCGGGGTTGGGATGTACTAGGATAGGTGCAGTGGTAAATTTATCTTTTAGACGGGAAAATGCTTCCTGGGCTTGGGGAGTCCAGGAAAACCTAGACTCTTTCCGGGTAAGTTGAGTGATAGGTGACACTACCTCAGAGAAATTTCTAATGAAACGTCTATAGAAGTTGGCAAACCCGATGAAGCGCTGTACCTCCTTCACATTTCTAGGACTTGGCCAATCCTTGATGGCTTGGGTTTTGCTTCCATCCATACTAATTCCTTGTGTAGACAGTACATACCCCAGAAATTGAATTTCGGTCCTATGGAATTCACACTTTTCAAGTTTGATGTAAAGATGATTTTGTCTTAGACGTTCCAAGACCATTCTCACATGTCCATGATGTTCCTCTGTGGAGTTAGAAAAAATTAGAATATCATCCAAATAAATTACCACGAATGTATCTAGGAGATCCCTGAAGATGTCATTCACCAAGTGTTGGAAAGTGGCTGGGGCGGTACTCAGACCAAAAGGCATAACTAGATATTCAAAGTGTCCATAGCGTGACCTGAATGCAGTCTTCCATTCATCCCCAGGTCTAATACGGACTAAGTTATAGGCCCCACGAAGATCTAGTTTAGAAAAAATTTTGGCATGTCGCACTCTCTCCAATAACTCAGGGATTAAAGGCAATGGATAACGGTTTCTAATAGTAACCTTATTGAGTTCCCTATAGTCTACGCATGGTCTCAGAGATCCATCTTTCTTCTTTACAAAGAAGATGGGTGCACCTGCAGGAGATGAAGAGGGGCGTATGAAGCCCTTGGCTAGATTTTCATCTATGTAATCCTTTAAAGCCTTTAGCTCGGGCCCCGCCAGGGGGTAGATCTTACCAAAAGGTATCTCTGCTCCAGGCAATAATTCAATTGGACAATCATATGGACGGTGAGGAGGAAGCTGGTCAGCGTTCTTCTTGTCACATAAATCCACATAGTCCTGGTATACAGCTGGTAGTTCAGGGACTGACATGATTCCTTTAGGAACAGAGCAAGCTGAAACTTTTGGACTCATCTGTTTCTCTGGAAAGTGTAATTCCTTGGTCTCCCAGTTAATGGTAGGATTCTGAGCCTGCAGCCATGGTAGCCCTAGAATAATGGGAAAGTGGGGAGAAGAGATAAGCATAAAGGACAGTTTCTCTTGATGATCTTTACCCATAAGAACCCTCAAAGGCTCTGTTTCCTGATCCACTGGTCCAGAGGTCAGCAGGGAGCCATCCACAGTTTCCATCTGTACTGGAGTAGCCTTCTTCACTGAACGTATTCCCTGTTTCAGAGCAAAGGAGACATCCATAAAATTTCCATTTGCCCCTGAGTCGATCATAGCAGAGCTAGACACCCAAGCTGAGTCAACCCAGAGTTTGATGGAAAGAAAGCAATGAGAATTGTTTTTCTTACAACTCAGCTGGGACACTGCTGAGGAAACTTGAAAAATGGCAGCGTTTACACAGTCAACGTCCTCAGAGGTAACGGAGTTTAAGTCCGAGAAATCAAGATCTGTTGCTGCAGATCTCTCTGGAGCCTGAGGCTCGGACCTGACAGATCCCCTCTCGCAACACTCACAATGAATGAGTGCTGCAGTAGTCTTACGAGAACGGCTGGGGCAGTTTATAATGAAGTGCCCTGACTTACCACAATAGAAACATAGATTCTCCTTAAAACGATGTTCCTTGCGTGCATCACTAACCCGTCGTTGTAAAGAGTCTACCTGCATGGGTTCAGGTTCAGGTTCCCGTGTAATCCTACTCAAAGGTTCCTTAGCTGGAGAGAAAGGTAGGAAAAGGTTAGTACGATTGCTTTCGAACCATCTCTCTTGCCTGCGTTCAGTCAGACGAGTATCAATACGGATGCAGTAGTTAATAAAGTCACCTAACGCAGTGGGAGGGTCGGCACGAGCAAGTTCATCCTTAATCAGTGGAGATAACCCCTTTCGAAAAATAGATTTTTTGGCGGAACTGTCCCAGGTGGTATCAAGGGCCCATCTCCTGAAATCCAAGGCATATTCAGCTACCGAGTGCTTACCTTGGCGCAAAGCTAACATGGCTGCTTCAGCTGTTGCACCTCGATTGGGGTCATCAAACACCTGCCCCATGGCTGAAATAAAATCATCAAGGTGATTCAAACAATCATCCTCAGTCTCAATCAGAGGGTTTGCCCACATCAAAGCCTTATTGGTAAGCAACATGATTATAGTAAGCACCTTAGATCGTTCAGTGGGAAATTGTGAAGCATGTGCAGAAAAAAAAAGATTGCATTGATTAATAAATCCCCTGAATTTCTCACGTTCACCGCCAAAACGAAAAGGGGGCAACTTGGGAATCCCAGCACTCGGGGCTACGGCAGGAGCCTGGACTCGCCCCTCTAGAACCTCAATCCTGGCTCGCAAATCCTGGGTAGTCTGTCCAACCACTTGCAAATTGTGATTATTGAGGTCCTGTAGATTTGTAAAACGGGTCTTTATATTCTGCAAATCTGCAAGGATATTATCAGTCACTCCGCAAAGTTCCTTTATGCGGGCCTCCATTTTCCAGATCTTTTAAGACAGGATTACTGGAAGAAGAGGAGAGAAAAAAAAACAATAGTGTTCACCTGTGGCAACACTGTGGTAACACTGCAAAAAGAAAAAACTTAAGGGAATAGCTCACCTGGAATGGTTGTGAGAAGTCACAACCACTGTCATCACAGAAAGTACAACCGGACGTCTGATATCCACAGTACAGCAGACACAGCCTTCCAGACCCAGCAGACACTAACGTTTTGGGCTTCAGAATCTTGTAATGTATGTAGTACAGTTCATATAGCGTCTTGTGCTTGGGTGCGATGAAAACACAGGAGTCACAGGTTTGATATAGAAAGTCTTGTATTACTTCATGCAAGTTGGCAGAAATAGTCACACAGTTTGCGGACACAGAAACAGGAGACACAGCAGGCCAGAGTAATCCAAGCTCAGCAATCACTCTCCAATACAGATTCAGGATCTTCTTCTCTGTTACCGTAAGTCCATGCAAACGTGGGTCTTTCAAAGAGCAGGGTTCCAGAGTCCACACAAGAGTTCCAGAGTTCCTCAGTAGGAATAGCTGGAGTACAAGGTCCAAGGCTTACAGGAGTCAAGTCACAGGTTCACTGCAGGCTAGATTCTGAAGCACTGATTGCTCAGCTGTGGCTGCTTAAGAAGCAAAGGAGAGAATCAGGGTGGGAACATGCAAGCTGGAAACTCCATTTTGACTGAGGGCAAGATAGCTGCAGCAAGACAGAAAGTAAAATGGCTGACGAACAAACTGAGTTTCAGGAATATATACATAGAACCTTACATGGCCAGACAGAAAGGAAAAACCAGGATGTTGAGCAGTTCTTGCGTTGTTTTGTGACTGATAATCAAGAGGGGTGGTCTGAGTTTCTGCCACTTGCTGAGTTTGCTCTTAACAACCATACATCCGCTTCTGCTGGTTGTTCGCCTTTTTTTTGTTGTACTGGGAGACATCCGTCGTTTGGGTCATTTTCCAAGGTGGGATCGGCTGTACCTGAAGAGGAGAATTTTTCTGGTGTTTTGGAGAGAGTTTGGACTGATGTGCGTGGTAATCTTCAGGAGGCTAACAAAAGATCCAAAGTGTATTTTGATAGAAAACGACAAGAGGTTTTGTTTGCTATTGGTGACATGGTTTGGTTGTCCTCTAAGAATCGGCGCTTGAGGATTCCGTCTAAGAAATTGGGTCCCAAGTTTGTAGGGCCCTTTAAGGTGCTTCAGGTTATTAACCAATCTGCTGTTAAGTTGGAGCTTCCTACCTCCTGGAAGATTAATCCGGTGTTTCATGTTTCTCTCTTGAAAAAAGCTGAGGTCTCAGATGGAGATGTCTCGGCCACTGTTCCCCTGGTGGTGGAGGACGGGCAATATGAGATTTCCCGCATCCTAAATTCTAGACGGTATAGAGGGAGTTTGCAGTACCTCGTCGCTTGGAAGGGTTATGGACCCGAGGATAACTCATGGGTGAGGGCGGATGATGTTTCTGCATCTAGACTTGTCAGAGCGTTTCACAAGAGATTTCCGGATAAGCCTAAGTCCTAGGGGATCCGGAGGATCCTCTTAGAAGGGAGGGTACTGTTATAACTGTGGAGCCCAGCTGCGACTGGATCCATATCTTCCAGAAGGATGCACTAAAGGAAGATCCCACTAGAGGTCATGACACACACACACATTTCAGTTTACCTAAAAGACCATTAGAGGGAGCTGTGTGTTAGGCATATAAAAACCAGTTTAGTTTCAGTTTGCCTCAGTTAGTTAAGAAGAGTTCTGCTCAGTAGCAGTCTGCTGAAGTTGACGTGCAGAGTAAAGTGCAGATTCCCATTCTGTGCAGAGCTGTTCAGTCAGTTCAACTTGAGCTTAAGTGGAGGCTAGTACGAGTGAAGGGGAAATCACTCTAGCCTAGTCAGAGCTGAATCTGAAGCGTAGCTCATGAGGAAGCGTGCCGACGCTTAGAGAGCGGCGAAGAGGCGGATTACCAACTGCTGGCTGTGTGTGATCTTAATAGGACCCAGGTAGGCCGAAGGCAAGTGGAAGTGGAGGGGTCAGTGAGCATTAATAGCTCCCCTCAGCAAGAAATACCGGACACCGGGGCCCGAGCCTATAAGGATCTCCACGACCTATTAGGAGAACACCGGAGTTCCTGGAGGACTACAAGTCCCAGGAGTACCACAGAGTTGACACGTAGCAGGATCAGGAGAACAGAGTCGGCCTGATCAGCCATAGAAAGACCCTATTCTGCCAGAGAGAAGGTCCAACCACCAAGTCAGCCAGGTACAGGACGGATACCAAGTTAGACCTAGCTACAGGCAGGTCAGGACTTTATCATATAACGACAGAGGACAGGAGGCCATACACCTACCAGTGGGGGAATCTAGAGGTGCATCCTTCGCCCTACCGTGCTCCGGGGAGTACCTGCCATTTCTACAGTAAAGGTACCAAACTGACTTTTGTGTGTGTCTCCCTTATTGTCTCTGACGGAGGGACCCCAATCTGTCCTGCATCCTCCTATTTCTATTTCCCCTGGAAGGACATCGTCTTACCTGTAGAAGACCTACTATCTAGCTGCCCAATACCATCCCTTCCAGAGTACCTGCACAGCAGCGCTGGTCACCCTGACCAGATACTACAGGTGGCGTCGCGACAACTTACGCGAACATTTAATCCCCTGTAAATATCCCCATTTCAGTGAGCCCCAGGGCCACGGACCGAGCCGTGTGCTGCCCGTGACATCCCCCATAGAAGTTGACGGGCTCGGTGCCAAGTACCCCAAGGCCCTGGCGGGTGGCACATAACCCTCTTGTTAGGTTTTGTTTCAGTTTGCTGGTCACATGACCTTTTTACCCTATTTGGTCTGGCTCCGCCCTTCTGGCTTTGCTGGACTTCATTGTATTATCTACTCTTAAGCTAGCCGGGTGCTTAGGTGCCTTACTCTATCAGTTTTGCTTGATCTTAGGATCTCTTAGTATTTGTTTTCTGCTTTATTTTCCCTGCTACACTTTCTGTTAGGAGGTTTCCACCTTTTCACCCAGTCCCTAGATCTTGTAGGGAAAGTTCTCATCTTTGGGGACCTCAACGCAAGAACAGGGAGAGAAAACGACTTCCTGACCACGGATGGGAACATCTACATATTTGGAGCAGAGAATGACGGCCAAGACTCAGTACACACAGAGAGAAGCAGCTATGACAGTACAGTCAACAAAAGTGGTAAAAAGCTCCTGAACGTATGTAGAAGTTTAGGACTTCATATTCTTAATGGACGTACCAAAGGAGACTCTTTTGGGAGGTATACACTAAACTCCCATGTAGGGAGGAGTGTAGTAGATTATGCCATTACAGACATGAACCGGGCAAACATCAGCGCCTTCATAGTCACCCCACAAACGCACCTGTCAGACCACAGCCAACTTCTTCTGTACTTGAAATCTACAGAGAAACCACCCACTCAAAAGCCACAGCATAGCGGCCTCTTCAACCGGCCTCCATCCTATAAATGGTCCAAAACGTCGGCACTAAAGTATAAAGAGGCTCTCAGCAGACCCGAAATACAGCGGATGCTCCACCACTTCTACAACCACGAGTACCAGCCTAACCCAAAGGGAGTGAGTCAAGCTACAAAAGACCTCAACAATATATTCTATGCAATGGCCAGACTGTCCGACCTTAAAAAAGTTGACTACAAGAGACCAAAAGAAAAACAGATCAATGGTTGGTTTGACAGAGAATGTAAAGCCGTACGGAAGACCCTGAGAACTGCTTCAAACAAGAAACATAGAGACCCCAACCACCCTGGTCTGAGGGAAGCCTATGAAACCATACAAAGACAGTACAAAACCATCCTCAGGAGGAAGAAGCAGAGTTACATCTCTACCAAGCTCAGCCAACTCCAGGATGCTCTTCAAGACAATTCCTTCTGGGAACTATGGAACCACATGGGCACAAAAGACAAGAAAAACAACATCCATATCCAAAATGGCAACATCTGGCTCCAGTACTTCAAAGACCTCTATAAAGACATCCCAAAGGAAGAACTAAACCAAGAACAGGAAAACATAATGGCAAAACTAAAAGCAATGGAGGAAAAAGTAAAAAATTTCCAAAACCCGTGGATACACCTATTACATTACAGGAAGTAGCAGAGAGAATCTCTGCCATAAGATGTAGAAAAGCCGGTGGCCTGGATGGAATCCTACCAGAAATGCTGAAGTACAGCCCACCAGAAATACAGGCTGCAATGGTTAAACTCTTCAATATTGTGCTAAGTGCTGGCTACTTCCCTCGTACCTGGAACCAAGGCCTCATCACACCCATCCACAAGAATGGGGACAGGTATGACCCAGCCAACTACAGAGGCATATGTGTCAGCAGCAACCTGGGGAAACTGTTCAACAGCATCCTGAACAAGAGGATCCTCAGTTTCCTCACCGAACATAACGTCCTCAGCAAGAGCCAAGCAGGGTTCATGCCAAACCACCGCACCACTGACCACATCTATACCCTGCACAGCCTCATTCAGAGACACGTCCACAATACAAAGAATGGGAAGATATACGCCTGTTTCGTGGACTTTAAAAAGGCCTTTGATTCGGTGTGGCACCCGGGCTTATTCCTGAAACTGCTGGAGAGCGGAATAGGAGGAAAGACCTACGATGTTATCAAAAGCTCCTACACCGAGAACCTCTGCAGTGTGAGTGTGAACGGTAAAAGAACGGCTTATTTCCAGCAGAGCCGTGGAGTCAGACAAGGCTGCAGCCTAAGTCCAACGCTCTTCAACATTTACATCAACGAGCTGGCTACCGCTCTGGAATCTTCCACAGCACCAGGTCCCACCCTCCACGACACCCAGGTGAAATTCCTGCTGTATGCAGATGACCTGCTGCTTCTGTCACCAACCGAGAAAGGCCTCCAAGACAACCTGAAAATCTTAGAGAAATTCAGCTCCACCTGGGCACTACCGGTCAACCTAAAGAAAACCAACATCATGGTGTTCCAGAGGAGAAAGAGAAAATTAGACCAGCACCCTTCATTTGTTCTCAACAACTGCGCCCTTACAGGAACAGACAAATATACCTACCTGGGCCTAGAGATCCACCGGTCAGGAAGCTTCAAACAAGCCATAGAGACCCTGAAAGACAAGGCATGTAAAACCTTCTATGGCATCCGAAGGAAACTCTACCATCTGAAGCCACCAGTGAGGGTCTGGTTAAAAATCTTCGACTCTGTCATCGCCCCAATCCTCCTGTATGGCAGTGAAGTCTGGGGTCCTCACACCTACCAGACTGGTCAAGGTGGGATTCCAGCCCAACAGAAATATTCCACCTGGAATTCTGCAAGCACCTTCTCCAAGTCCACCGGAGCACCTCCAACAGTGCCTGCTCGGCCGAGCTGGGCAGATTCCCTCTACACCTAACGGTTCTAAAGAGGGCACTGTCATTCCGGGCTCACCTACATAGGAGCAATCCAAGCTCCCATCACCATAAAGCCCTGACACACGTAGGTGAAACAGAAAAACTAGGACCCTTGGAACAGCTCACCCAAACCCAACCTGACCAGAACACCAATCACAACAACCTGACAAAAGCCGAAATCAGGAAGATGGTAGACGAAGGCCAGGAGAGGTATGTCAGTGACTGGAAGAACGACATCATCAGCTCCCAGAAACTGACCATGTACCGGAGTCTACAGAGAGACTACAGTCTGGCCCCATACCTGGAGAAACTCCCGGACCCCAGAGACCGCCAGATCCTGAGCCGGTATAGACTCAGTGCCCACAGTCTGGCCATCGAATCCGGCCGACACAGGCAGAGCTACAAGCCCAAGGAGGAAAGACTATGCCAACACTGTGACCAGGAGGCCATAGAGGACGAAACCCACTTCCTGCTACACTGCTCCAAATACTCAGCAGTGAGGGACACTCACTTCAGGAGACTCTCACATCTCTTCCCGGATTTCATCACCATGAAGGAGGAAGAGAAAACATATATCTTGCTGGGGGAAGAAGAGAGAGCAGCGGAGATAGCAGCGCGGTATGTGAGCGAATGTCATAGACTGCGAGAAAGAGAACTATGATAGGCCATGGACTTCTATAGCCTCCACCCCGGATCTGCCCCTACCCAACATCCCTATGCCATGGACTTCTATAGCCCCCATCCCGGATCTGCGCCCCCATCACCCCTCCCTAAGCCATGGACTTCCACAACCCCTACCCTAGATCCGTCCCTACCCAACATCCCTATCCCTATTCCCTTTTGTACACTTGCTTTGGCAAAACTAATGTGTATTTAGTCCTGCCAATAAAGCTTCTTTGAATTTGAATTTGAATTTGATTCCTCCCTCGCAACTATAGGTCTTCGTTCAGACTAGCTGAGGACTTTAGCGGGTCTGGTCACAGGATCAGGTTCCCCGTTACATCGTAGGGATCAAGCTCAGTCCTATTGTAGGGACAGAATTCCCACCTTTCCTTAGTGCTTGTAGCAGATCGTAACAGTCACGGGTAGCGCAGCTCGGTCCGTTGCCCTGGGCGATCACCATATAATGTGGGATATTTACAGGGGATTAAAGTATTTACAGTTTATTTGTGACGCCACCTGTGGTACCTGGTCAGGATGACCAGCGCTGCAGGGTAAATCCTCTGAGGGGTTGTTACTGGGCAGCAAGGTGTTAAGTCTTCCACAGGCAAGACTGATCCCTCAGGGTATATGGCGGTGTAGGGGTGCAGGATCAATAAGGCAGACACACACACGAAAGTCTCTTTCTGTACCTTTACTGATGGTAATTGCAGGCACGTTCCGGGAAGCTGTCAGGGTGGAGGATGCACGTCCAGTAATCCCACTGAGTATGTGTAGGGCCTCCTTACTTCTTTATGTGTGTGAGTTTCTGACCTGTATGAAACAAAGTCTAACTCTGTCTTCTCATATATGCCGGCTGACTTTGTGGTGGAGCCTTATCTTGGATAGAACTCAGTCTCTAATGGTTGCGCTGACCAGACTCCTGTTCTTCCTGACCCCGGTTACGTATCAGCACTGTAGGGTTCCTGTGACTTGAAGTCCCACAGGGTCTCCGGTTTCTCCTACTAGTCGTGTAGATGCTAGCAAGCTCGGACCTGGTGTCCGGTTGTTCAGAGTAGAGGTAAGCGATCAATGCTGTTTCAACCTCTGTCACTCTCTTTTCCCTTCCACTCGCCTTTCGTCCTACTCTCACCTTTAACATAAGCACACACTAGCAGTAGATGGCAGTTTCTCCTTCTCTTCACCGCTCTCAAAGCGTCGGCACGCTTGCTCACTGAAAATACCTCAGTTGACTCAGTTTTGACCAGGCTAAGTGGCAATCTTCCTCCACTATTACTGGACTCCACAAAATAAACTAAGTGCACGCTGTAGTCTTCAGTCTTTCTGTAACTGCAGTTCCCTTTCCCTCTTCTCCTTCTATGGCTCTGTCTGAAGCAGCTATCAGGACCTTCGGTCAGACTGATCTTTGCTCACTTCAAGAGCTACTTTCCACTTTCCAGGGAACTAACAGTCTGTCACGTTCTAAGGTAACTTTCCCTCTCTGCTCATCTGAGGTACAACCAACAACTAGCTAACTCTCAGCTAGACTGACTGCTGTCTCTCCACAACCCTTATATATATAGATACTCTCCAAGGGCTCCCTCTGGTGGCTCCAGGGAAATGTGATGGTGTGAATGAATATCGGGTATATTTGTGGGTTTACCTTCTGTGCATCAAGCGCAGCTGGGCTACACACCCCACGTCACATCACGCAAATCTGCTTAGTAATCAAAGAAAAGGTCTGTTCTAGCTGCAAGCTAGAAACCTTCTCTGTCTCCTCACTTTAGCACCTCCCACTCTGGGCTAGTCTCAACTATTAACACTGTCTCTCTCTGCTAACTACCTGTTGCTGGGCAGAGCACAACTCTATCACTAGCAACGCAAGTCATAATACACATTATATACTATAACAATACTCATGTAAATATATTCTCTCTTCACTCTGGAAGCAAAGGGATCACAATGGGATGAAAATGCTCAATGGACAGGAGTCATAAAAATACTGAAAACCATTCATGATTCCGTGTTGGGATGGTTTGGGAAATTAATCAAGCTCTAAATTTGTGCCACTGATCTAAGTTGGATCCATGAGCAAAGAAACACAAAACAATGAGCCTCGGTCACCAAGACTCAAAGATGTAACCAGACTAATGGCTCATTAGCTTCTGAGGGACATGGACATTTTTGGGAAATCTTTGACATGTTATCTCTAGATTATGAAAGTGATTCATCAGATAATGTCCGCCATCTATAATGCAGCGCTGGAAGTTTTTATGGCTGTTACGTCCATTAGGAAATCTCCATCTTCTGACTTTTCAGTCTCATTACATGAGAAAGGGAATAGTGACTCTCCGAGGGACGACACCTCAAGGGAGGAACCAGATGATAAAAACAAGTTCTGAATCTGTGCTGCGTCTGAGAGATCGAAGGGATTGTGCGATCATTGCCCTGATTGTGTCTGATTCCTTGAGGAGACCACAGCCATTATATCCAGGTGACAGTCGTAACTCTGCTGCACTCTGTACACAGCGAGGGTGGTAGCTAATGTCGCATTTTTGCAGTCATTAGCCTCTCATGGACCGTCTCAGACGACCACACAATTGATTTTACAGGAGAATCTGCAGCAGGAACATAAGGTGGACCTCATATTAACAGCTTTATATGCAGAATTGAAGTATAAGTCCCATTCAGTAGGGAGAATCTGCGTGTTGGGAACCTGCTAGTGTGGAGTGTGAGTGGTCCTTGTAGCATTTGTTGTGTGGTCCTTCTAGCATTTGTGTGTGTGGTCCTTGTAGCATTTGTGTGTGTGGTCCTTGTAGCATTTGTGTGTGTGGTCCTTGTAACACTTGTGTGTGTGGTGCTTGTAGCATTTGTGTGCATGTGGTCCTTGCAGTATCTGGTTTAGTCCTTCTGCGGCTGCATCTTCTCCACTATGGTTGGGCAGCTCACGGGTTGATGGGACCAGGAGGAGATGGCGGTGCGCTCGCTCACTCCTGCTGTTGGTCCAGGTCTTTCTAGTCCACTGTCTTAAGTAGCCGCGTCGTGTTCTCACTGGCAGCAGATTGCATTTTGCATCCTGTCCGAGGCCGGGGTCACCCTCTCCACGCCCTTTATTTCTGCTACTTTGCACTGTAGTAGAGCTTCATGCTATAATAACGTTGGTATCGATTCATCACCATTTTCTCCACACCTTTGTTGTGTAGTCAAATTGTTCTAATAGCGACTTTAGTGTGCGTGTAGTCCTTGTAGCATTTGTGTGCGTGTGGTCCTTATAGCATTTGTGTGTGTAGTCCTTGTAGCATTTGTGTGCGTGTGGTCCTTATAGCATTTGTGTGTGGTCCTTGTAGCATTTGTGTGTGTGGTCCTTGTAGCATTTGTGTGCGTGTGGTCCTTATAGCATTTGTGTGTGGTCCTTGTAGCATTTGTGTGTGTGGTCCTTGTAGCATTTGTGTGTGTGGTCCTTATAGCATTTGTGTGTGGTCCTTGTAGCATTTGTGTGTGTGGTCCTTGTAGCATTTGTGTGTGTGGTCCTTGTAGCATTTGTGTGCGTGTGGTCCTTCTAGTGTCTGGTTTAGTCCTTCTGAGGCTGCACTATGATTGGACAGCTCACGGGTTGATGGGACCAGGAGGAGATGGCGGCGCGCTCGCTCACTCCTGCTGTTGGTCCAGGTCTTTCTAGTCCACTGTCTGCAGTAGCGCGTTGTGTTCCCATGGCAGCAGATTGCATTTCGCATCCTGTCCGAGGCCGGGGTCACCCTCTCCACGCCCTTTATTTCTACTATTTTGCACTTTAGTAGAGCTTCATGCTATAATAACGTTGGCGTCGATTCATCACCGTTGTCTCCACACCTTTGTTGTGGAGTCAAATTGTTCTAATAGCGACTTTAGTGTCTTTTCAATATTTATCTTGCACTTTTTTTAAAGTTACTTAGTGTCGTCTGTTTTTTGGCAGCGTACATTCGCACCAGCGTTCTTCCCACATACATTAATGACCTCAGTCATCATTTGTGTTTTTGCTTTCAGTCAATCTTCTTTTTGGAGTGACATTCATTTCTTTGAGCCCAATTTTTCAAAATGGCACACGGGGGTTCCTGAATTTTGTGGAAAAGCTGAAATGTTTTTTCTTTTTGTCTTTTGCACCTGTTTAGATCAAAACGCTGCATCTCCCAATAAAATGTCGCACATGAATCTAACATTTGTGCGAACATTACTAGTGAACAAAAAAGAAATTGACTCCAGGGAGGAGGAACGGGGTTTACATTTGTGTGCAAAAAAATGGTGACGCTTTAAAAAGACACAAGTAGTGGTGAACAGAAAACAAAAGAAAAACAAATGAACAAGTAGAAAATAAAGTTCAAAATAGGCGCAACATAGGAGAAATAGAATTTGTCACAATGAAAAAAAAAGAATTAAAGCCAAACCCCAAATTAAATACAAATGCAATAATAAATCAGGCGTCCATCAACCCTTTATTCACCTGACAGAGGTCGATCTGGCTTCTGCTAGGCAGGGTATGCTGAGGTTTACATCTTCTCTTGTTGTATGGGAAGAGGTAGTAGGCTGGATGGCTGGACGGCTGGATGGACGGCTGGATGGATGGACTGATGGCTGGAAGGTTAGATGGCTGGATGGATGGCTGGCTGGATGGATGGACGGATGGATAGATAGATGGATGGCTGGCTGTAGACGATTGAGGATAGAGATGGCTGGATGAAGATGCTGGATGGCTGGATGGACGGATGGCTGAAAGGCCAGATGGCTGGATGGATGACTGGCTGGAAAGACAGATGGCTGGATGGATAGGTGGATACATGGCTGGATGGACGGATGGCTGGCTGGATGGACGGACAGACGGATGGACAGACGGATGGAAGGATGGATGGATGGATGGACGGATAACTACATGGATGGACGGATGGATGGATGGATGGATGGAGAGGATGGATGAATGGCTGGACGGATGGATGGACTGATGGCTGGAAGGCCAGATGGTGGATGGATTGCTGGCTGGATGGACGGATGGGTAGATGGATGGCTGGCTGGATGATGGCTGGATGGACAGATGGACAGACGGACAGAAGGATGGATGGGGATAGCTACATGGATGGACGAATGGATGGATGAACGGATGGCTGATGGATGGACGGATAGCTACATGGATGGAAGGATGGATGGATGAATGGCTGGATGGATAGATGGATGGATGGCTGGACGGATGGCTGGACGGATGGTGGCTGGGTGGATAGGACAAGATGGCTGGATGGATAGATGGATGGATGGCTGGATGGACAGATGGCTGGCTGGATGGACAGACGGACGGAAGGATGGACGGATAGATGGATGGACGGATGGTGATGGATGGACGGATGCTAATGGATGGAGGATGCTAGCTGGATGGAGAATGGATGGATGGATGGCTGGATGGATTGATGGACGATGATGACGGATGGTTGATGAGGATGGAATGGATGGGATGGGAGGCTGGATGAATGGCTGAACAGATGGCTGAAGATGGATGGATGGTTGGATGGACGGATGGCTGGATGGCCAGATGGCTGGATGGATTGCTGGATGGCATCCTCAGGAGCTTCTGCTAAATGCACACTGGTGTTTTCCCAGCATTTGCTTTTGAAGGTAGGACATTTTTTTAGTTTGTGACGTAGATCGTCTCCAAAATCCTCCTCAGATACTGCTATAAAAACTCTAGGAAAACTCTTTGAATTCAATCTTTTGGGAACTCCACTTGAAAATATGTGCACTTAGAGTTTTTTTTAGGAGGTTTTGGAGCAAAAACTGAGCGGAAACTCTCCAACTCCTCCTCCAAAACTCCTCAAAAACTTGAAGGTTCTGCTTAGGTTCTGCTCCTGAAGCTCAGCAATGAACCTCCATGTGTGCATTCAGTAAGGTGTGTGTGTGGCGCCCCTGAGGGACCAGTTGCCACAGAGGTGCTGCACCTCAGCCAGAGGTGTGGTATCCCACTCTCAGGTAAGGAGGGGGCACCACCCAGGACTCTAACACCAGCATCCAACACCACTCCAATCAGGGCATCTGGGGTACCCTATGGGAGGATGGCCTCAACTCAGGCTGGAGAAAGGTAGAGGGTGTAGGTGGAGTGAGTAGAAGGGGCAGAGCTTAAGGAGTTACAATTGGTGGGAGGAGTTAGTGCTGAGGTAAAAAGATTGTTCTGGAAAGAGTCAGTAAGTTGGAGAGACAGAGAAAGAGAGAGGACATGTGAGGAGAAGAGGGAAGCTCAAAGACAGAAGGGATCCTAGGGACACGAATAGTGAGGAATCCATCCGTGTGCCCGTATTCATCGGCGTGGACGGTGGAGGGACCAGGTTTGCAGTAGGGGAACCGGCCCCCAAGGCTGGTGGAGGACTACAATACTCAGCTAGCAAACCGGAGGCTGTGGTAACTGCACGTGCCACAGCCACATCCACATGATCGCCGAAAAGGTAGCCGGATAGGATCAAGGGGACCTAAAGTATGTCACCTGACAAGTTCCGAGGCTGCCGCTTGGGACCCTGTTTGTGAAGGCGTGAGGCAGGAGAAGCTGTAGCCAGCGCAGGGAGATGGCCAGAGTAGGAACATAAGAAAGGAATCCTGGAGTGGTGTATCCCAATATAGCTGGGAGTTTACTGGTCCCCTCACCTGGAGGACGCAGCACTAAACAGGCATATGTGCACAAGTGAACTATGAGTAAAAGCATTGGAAAACTGCACTTTGCTGTGTCTCTGAAATCCTTCCTGCATCATCTCCCAGCACCATTAAAAACCACCATCCTTACACCTCATAACATCTTCCCTGGGACAAAGCTCTGCCTGTGGAGAGCTGGAACACCTCAGCTCTATCACCATCTGCCCCAGAGGACCTGAACTGCAGCATGGGACAAATATAGCCGAATATCACAGGTGGCGTCATGAACAATTTCTCTTTTTTACCCCCTTTATCATCTTTATTCTTAACATCTTAAATTCATTTTTTGTTGGACGCCCAGGACCACGGACCGGTCACTGCTGCTGTGACACTTCCCCTTTAAGAACTGTGCCAACCCGGTACTGAGTGCCCCAAGGCCCTTGGAGCGCTCCATGTGCACACTGACTTTTTGCTGAATTTTTGGGAACGGATGCTCTACAACTCCCTGCTCAACTTGTGGATTTTGAAATCATCATGGCTTCTCTAGTTTCTGCTGTTCACACTGCTCAGCACAAAACATGTGTGACCGTACCGGTACTGTTTATATGAGAAGATTTTGAGCTTTTTCACTCACTAACTAAGAGTAAACTGAGAATTAGAAAGGCTGCAGAGGTGAAAACTGGTGAAACGTCATACAATGACAGATACGGTGTTATTTGTGAACACACAGGACAGTTTATTCTTAAAGTACACTTACCCTTTAAGGCTCCTCTTTCAATGGCCCCTTTCCTAGGGACTTTACAAAAAAGTGTCTAACGCACATTCTTAATCTGGTGTATGGCATGTACTCTTGGTTTTTTTTGTGAAAATTGAGAAGGAGTTTTGGAACATTTTGCTTAGTGCCCAATGGTTTTTCCTTCCCTAGGTTCCTGCAGAACATGGAGTAGATGTCGGAGGAGCTGTTCACGATGCTTTGCCTGTTTCACTTTATTAATAACATTTCTCCTAGAGAAAATGAACACTCCAAGTTCATGGAAAGAAGCGTCCGCAGTAACATCACTGAGTTTCTCTTCCTTGGATTCTCAGACTTTGCGTTTTCATACCAAGTGTCTTTCTTGTCTTTCTTTGTCTTCTCCTTCATTCTTTCCCTTATTGGCAATGGTCTTATCATCGTGACGGTGACCCTGGACACCGTGCTCCACACACCCATGTATTTCTTCTTACGTAACCTCTCAATCATCGAGTTATGCTCCATCAGTGTCGTGGTCCCCAAGGCTCTGGAGAACTTCATGTCGGAGAAGAGGTCCATCTCTAGAGCAGGTTGCATCATTCAGATGTATATTTATTTTACCTTTGCAGTTTCAGAGTGCGTCTTCCTCGGAGTGATGGCTTTTGATAGATACATGGCCATTTGTCACCCTTTACAATATATATCCGTGATGAGTCCCAAACTGTGCTACCGAATGACGATTGGGTCATGGGTGGTGGGATCTTTTGTATCTTTAGGTCAAACCAGCTTTATTTTTAGCTTGCCTTTCTGTGGATCAAACCTCATTGCCCATTTCTTCTGCGACATTCCCCCACTTCTGACTCTGGCATGTGCAAATACCTTTATGAACAAGGTTTCTGTCTTCATGGCCTGTCTGTGTGGAGCAACCTTACCTCTGCTGCTCATTCTCTGCTCCTACATAAACATCCTGAGCTCCGTCCTCCTCATCCGATCCACAGAGGGACGACACAAGGCCCTGTCCACATGTGGTTCCCACCTGGCGTCCGTCCTTCTCTTCTATGGCACCGCCATGTTTATGTACCTACGTTTAGACTCTGATGCTTCAAGCAAAAGTGACCGGATGATCGCCCTCTTCTATTGCGTTATCATTCCAACTATTAACCCCTTGATCTACAGTCTGCGGAACAAGGAGATGAAGAAAGCAATATGGACACTTCTCTGGAAAACACCAAGGTATTTCTAGGCAGTTTCTACAGCTAAAAAAAGTCTACCTGGTAATTGTGTAAGGAAGAGCCAGCCAAATGTGGAGTCTCCAGCACGGCCCTCTTGTCCTAATTACTACTGACAGGGTAAACCTTGAATTTCCCCTCCTGATGTAAAACTTTATGTCCCTTCTTGTGGTACGTCTATGTCATAACAAGGGGGAGATGATGTGGATTGCCCGTTGGTGGAGCTGGATCATCTCCTCCTTGTTGGGCAACATTGCGCCCAGAAAACGTCTGAGTTACGGACTGAAATGGAATTATATGACGGTGAGCTGGATCTCTTCCCTCCGTTATGTTTGTCATGCCAAGCTCCCCCCTTGTTTGTGCACTTGTTGAGGGGTGTAGGGCAGCACAGGACCAGGTGCCGGTGTCATTGGCGGTCCAGGCAGAACCTGATGGATGTGGTTCTGAAAACTGAGTCACAATACTGGTAGGAGAAGGCATGAATGGAAGAGGGGAAGGGTAGGCAGTGTCTAGGGTGGTACCTCCTGCCTACCCAAGGGGCACATATCGGATAAAACAAACACTGCCATTGCTGAGTTCCTGTGGGCGCCTCACCTTCCTCCGGCTGCAGGTTTCCATTTCTGAGGAAGCCATAGTGCGAGATGCGCCTCCTGGGGTTTGGTGGTAAGTATTGTGTGCTTCTCCCCTGAATTCATGAGTCACTTTCTGCTATGGTTGTAACGTTGACGTCACATCCGGTAATATTGGAAGCATTCTGTGCACCGATGAGATATGTCATCTGGGTGATAGTCATGGAATCTGTGTAGTCTCATTATTTCAGGTGCGGCTGTGACTTCTAACTTCCCACTATGGGGGATATTACTGTGAGACATAGTACAGGCATAGATTTAGCATTACATCGATTATTATCACGTTGATTACCGCGTCGGGCTGAGAACTGTATTATTGGCCCATCCTACACATTTCTCGGTGTGGGCTGTATCGCTTCTGTGATGTGTCTTTTCTGAGATATTTGAAGCCATGGAGAGAACATTTTAGGAAGTCACACTGATATAATATTTAGATGCCCCCGGAATACTTGTCTCGGCATTTAACCTCTTTGTAATCTACTGTATTATTTATTTCTGTATGCTTTTGTCTAATAAAGATTGATTATTACAGGGATTGTTTTGTAGTCAGTGAAATTATTTCTGATTGGTGGCTTCTTGTTTTTGTAAACTCCGAATAACGCGAGACCATTTTTTGGGAATCTCGCAGAGTGACGGCCGAGGTGCGGGCCCACGGTAGCAGTGTCACTCATACCGCTCTCCCCTCTCTCCTGCGCCTCCGCCGTCGCTCCTTCTCAATTGTATTCTCATCTGCAAGATACAAGTACAATTGATATCGGCGCCGCCCGATCTGTAATCAGCCCCGTCCTCTGCCGGGAGCTCCATCGTACACGTGATGCAGTGTCATCATCGGGCCAACCACCCCCGATAGCTGCATTAGATGGAAGAGGAGGCGGAGCGGCGCTGGACAGGGAGCCGGGGTTCATTCACCATAAGCTTTTCTAAATTTGTATTCTAATACTTTTTCCTAATGAATGGAAGTTATTATACCTAGGACCTGTGGGGCCACTGCGAGAACGGCGGGCTATGGGGACATATGTGGCTGTGGGGACTTCACAAGCTGGGCTGGCTATGGCTACATAAGGGGCTGGCTATGGGGACATGAGGGGCTGGCTATGGGGTCAAAAGGGGCTATGGGGACACCACTAGAGGGGCTAGTTATGTGGACACATGGGGCTATGGGGACATCACTAGAGGGGCTAGTTATGGGGACACATGGGGCTATGGGGACATCACTAGAGGGGCTGGCTATGGGGATATAAGGGGCTAGCTATGGGATTCATGAGAGAGTCTGTGTGGACATCACATGGGGATATAAGGAGCTGGCTATGGGGATTTATTGAAACCAAACAACCCCATTAGAGTTATGTAATATTAGTTTCCATGACCATCCTTGGGTTAAACATTTAAAATATCGAGTCTGAGGGATGAGTGTCGCTATTTTCCCTGGTATCGTGTCCATGGTTCTGCATGCAATGAATGTTTCCATATCTAACCATGACAGCACATTCCCGTTGAGCCTCACCTCTAAAGTACACCACTTTTTTTACTTTTTCTGGTATTTTATTCTGATCAGGTAACAATTCAAGTGGAAGTGGTCATCGGAACTTGTTACCTGATCCACTGTAGGGTGGCTGAGTGGGGTAAGTGTCCTGTTTCCTTAGTATCTGACCCATTACTTTACATGGGGGCTGAGGGTTCATGTGATGGGGGGCACCATCGGCGGAGGTGGAGAGGTGTCTATGAAGAGGCGCTTTTCACACCTGTGTCTGGTCTGACTGTACGAGGTGCCTGAAGAGCATAGTCATTGAGTATGGAGAAGGTCCTATCCAGACACTTAGGAGTGTATTGGTGGGATTACAAAGAGGTGAATAGCTAGCAGTGTCTGTCGTGGGACGGCCAGAGGAAGCTATAAAGGAAGGCCACAGGATTCATGTGGACTAAGGAGAAGCTGCCGATCTGTGAAGATAGAGAGTCTATGGTAGACTGCCAAAACTGTGAGCCAAAGCAGGAGCAGTGTGGGCTGTGAGAGCGCCCCCCAAGGAGAGATATGGAGATCAGCATAGATGGCTAGCACATGGCTGCTCCATGAAGAGGCCTGCTCATTCTCCTCCTGAGAAGAATGTCTACTGGGGTGGAGAGAGGGGCAGCGATGGCCTACAAGCTCGTTAAAGATTGTCCTCCTCCTAAAACTATTCTGCTGGTAAAAGTCAAGTTCAAGCTTTACAAAGTGTGTGAATCCATGATCCCCCTATTCCAGCTTCCTGGTATCACAAGTTATGGTGCACAACATATTTGCTCAATGACTTGCAACTTTTTTATTTTCTACAACTCCCTGCACTTTTTATGAAGTCGTTGGCGTTTAGTGGTAGAAGGTAGACTACACATGGTCTGAAAAATGTATGATCCATGAGATTTTCTGGCGCAAGCGCAGGATATGTATGTACAAGCCATATAAATTAAATCTGTGGGACTTCTTCCAGGCCTCGGCCGTAGCTTCTGCTGAAGAGTCGACCTTGGAACTATTAAGAGTATAGTATGACAACCAGTATGCTTATGTAACATCAAGCGTGCTATTCCTCTCAGATATCCGCAACCACTAAGCGTGTGCCACCTTTAGGTTCATAAATACATTTTATCTCTGTGCTGCAACCACATCATCTGTAATCAACTCAATGGGGGAAACCCACGGATCGAATCAGTAAGTAATACATCCGCGATGACTTCTATCTAATCAGGCGGAAGATCCATTGGTTTTCTCCTGTAAATGGAAGATTATTAGCAGCATAGCCATTAGGGGGTAGAGATTGGACCATCCCAACAATCAGATTAAGCTGGCACCCACAAAGTGAAAAGCATGTGAAGCCGTTGTGACAAGCCAGTCTTCTGAGATCACCTTTTATAGTTTGTGGTGTGAAATATTGCAGCTAGATTCCCTTTAAGCCTTCAGGTCCTGCGAGCACTCACCACTTCACAACCAGGAGAGATAGAAATGACCATGCAATATGGCAGAGGAGCCGCACAGAGTCTAAGACCGTAATTCTTCCTCCTTGTGCCAAGAACTGCTGTCATTTAATGCTGTTGGTTCATGAGGGCATCTTTGTGGCATAACATCTGCTATACCAAGAGCATGTGTCACTGACATGCTGTCCACCTGCAGATGGAGACGGGAAAGCCACAGAAAAGAAAACGTTCTTCTTGTTGAGGACTAAACTCCTCACAATTGGTGACAGTAACAGGCACAAACATTTTGGAAGAATAGTTCAGAGAAGGTCCACCATGGATGAGCCAACATCATTATGTTGTAGTCATCAAAGTCTTCAGTGTAAAGGACAGTGATGGTTTCCAAGGCCTAGAGTTATTTATAGGACTCCATGAAATATAGCCGAGGGATTCAGAAGTGAAGAAGAGTAGTAGAGAACCACGTACAGGTCTCCTCTGACTTACTACAGCCACACTTTGTCTACCAGCAGCCATGGCATAACCCTAAGCCTGGCACCCTGAGAGTCATGAGCCATCCTGGTGATGTCACTGTGCATAGACTGTTGTCCACAATCCCAGAATCACCAGATATGTCACCTTAATGGTCTAATGGTGGCCAAGTACTAGACAAGAGCTTCTCACTTGAGAAAAGGCCCTTGAGCTTCAGAACTTGCTGTACTGTCAGACTTCCCGTATAGAGACCGTCATCAATAATCCATCTGATGTGGCCCCTCTGGATTCCTGGGCCCCAGCAGGTCCATGTCTGATGGTAGTGATCGATGAATCTTCTGAATTCACCAGTTTTACTGAATTTGACCACGAATTCAGATTAGAAATTTATCAAATTCTTGAGATTCCAAAGGGATCAAATGCCCTGAATAGATGGGTCTCATATCCCTGTAGCCAACACTTTACAAGCTTTTACCATCAGCAATGTACAAGAGACCTCATCACATAATTGTTGTTTTCAGCAATATTAGTGGCCTACTCTGCATAAATGCAAACAAAAAAGTGTGATTTCATTACAGCAGCACTAAAACCACAAAGATCAAGAAAGCCGCAGCAGCCATCCCTGTGTCCGAGCCCCTGCTCTAGGTCTGCTATCATGTCCTTCTCCTTAAAATGATATCTGTATTATTTTCTCTTCCTCACTTCTGTACTGTCAATCTCTCTGTACAGTATCTTCTATATTTATGGCTCTATTGCTGACCTGTGAGTGGTGACATGCTCTCACTATGCATATTCACTATAAATACTGCTGCATTTCCTGCCTCTGCTTTTATACAGGCTGTGATAGTCTCTCCTGATTGGCTCACTATAACATGTGATGTGATAGCAGTAGGACATTATGAGGAAGCCGGTCTGGCACAGCCTAGGGTTGTGTCAATGTTCTCTGGCTAATGCAATCTTCTGAAATGTGTAACATGGTGACAAGCCTTTTAGGTCATTTGTGTAAAATGAATAGTGTACTGTTTGCTTTTGCTGTTTTAGACAAATCCCAAAACTTTTGACACAAATTACATTTGCTTATCTGTTGTTGCTGGTGATTGCTGTGTTAGCAGGTAATCTGCAGCTTGTCATCAGAATTAAGATCCAAATGTAAAGTATCCAAATCAACCGCCAAAGTGAAGGGAGTAATGCCCACCTGTACGCAGGAGCAGAGCCCTGCATCCTCCCCTCCTCCGCTCTGTGATGAGCGGCTGCGCTGATTTACATGGAGCACGTGACTGATTACATTGCCTCTCGTTGTTATGATGAAAGTCTCTATAACACGATTGTCTTATTGATAGAGAAGCGATTATTTAGCCGTTTTATATATTTTATAATTGCTTTTTGTTTAATTCATTAACTTCAGTCTCCTCCCCCGAGGAGCCCTCAATATCACGTGTCAGACACACATAGGGATCAGGATCCTGTCACTTTACAGCAGGTTCCAGGTGTGATAATGTCAGTCGAGTGAATGTCCTCTATTCAGGACAGCACCTCCTTGTAAGACGTGACACTTTACTGCATGTTACATAGTTTTATGTTGGGTCTGTTCACCCTCATCCATGTCACCAAATCGTCTCTTGTGATAACACTCCTCTCCCTTATCCATATATCCAAATCGTCCCACCTGGCGCGCTCTCTGTCCAATCTTTTCTGTACTTTCTCCACATCTCTATAATGGGCAAATTCTAACAAGATTTTCTTCCTCTCCATCTTCTCCTTGCCGGGATTTCGTGTCTCCTCCATCCGGAACTCCACATCTCTCATGATCTCATACAGACACTTTAGGATCCCCTCATGTTTCCCCCGAGTTTTTCCGTGATCCTCCACTGTGTAATTCTCCACGGGGAATATGTTCTCCACTCCCATCCTCCTGAACTTCTCCTGAATGTCTGGGAGATGCTCACTCAGCTTACGGGTGATGACCACGGTGGGGAAGAGACCTAGGAGACAATGGTGCAGAGGATTGATATTATACATGGAATGCAGTTTATTACTTATTCCGCAGATATCTATAACTCCGTCGCTCAGTTCAGGCTTGTTCCTCGTCTCAAAACAGATCCAAGCAACAGCTCGATATATTCAACATTTTCCAGCCATGGAGCTAAGGTCACAGAGTCTGCAGAGAATATCCCCGTTTCCTCTCCTCTCTCTGATAGGAGCATGGCTGGATAGGAGATGAACTACGCTATGGAAATGATTCAATAAAACAAATATGGAGGAGAATATAAAAGTCACTTTACAAGGAACACACAGCGGCCAGAGATCCTAAGAGGGAAAGATAGGAGGTCATAGAAAAGGACGTTGCAATAATCCAGGTGGGAAAGGCTGAGGATGTGTATTAGAATTGCTGATTATAGATTGACTTGATGTTGGAGAAACAACACAGTTATGTAGAATGCAGAGGAAAGGTCTAGGAAGAGGGTGAGCACAGAGTACGGTAGGAGGCAGAGGATAGGTCTAAGGAGGAGGAGCACAGAGTACGGTAGAAGGCAGAGGATAGGTCTAATGGAGGAGCACAGAGTGATGTAGAGGGCAGAGGACAGGTCTAGAAGGAGCACAGAGGAATGTAGAAGGCAGAGGACAGGTCTAGGAGGAGGAGCACAGAGTAATGTAGAAGGAAGAGGACAGGTCTAGGAGGAGAAGCACAGAGTAATGTAGAAGGCAGAGGACAGATCTAGGAGGAGAAGCACAGAGTAATGTAGAAGGAAGAGGACAGGCCTAGGGGGAAGAGCACAGAGTAATGTAGAAGGAAGAGGACAGGTCCAGGAGGAGGAGCACAGAGTAATGTAGAAGGCAGAGGACAGGTCTAGGAGGAGGAGCACAGAGTAATGTAGAAGGAAGAGGACAGGTTTAGGAGGAGGAACACAGAGTAATGAAGAAGGTAGAGGACAGGTCTAGGATTAGCACAGAGTGATGTAGAGGGCAGAGGACAGGTCTAGAAGGAGGAGCACAGAGTAATGTAGAAGGCAGAGGGCAGGTCTAGGAGGAGGAGCACAGAGTAATGTAGAAGGCAGAGGACAAATCTAGGAGGAGGAACACAGAGTAATGTAGAAGACAGAGGACAGGTCTAGGGGGAGGAGCACAGAGTAATGTAGAAGGAAGAGGACAGGTCTAGGGGGAGGAGCACAGAGTAATGTAGAAGGAAGAGGACAGGTCCAGGAGGAGGAGCACATAGTAATGTAGAGGGCAGAGGACAGGTCTAGGAGGAGAAGCACAGAGTAATGTAGAAGGCAGAGGACAGATCTAGGAGGAGATACAGAGTAATGTAGAAGGCAGAGGACAGGTCTAGGAGGAGGAGCACAGAGTAATGTAGAAGGAAGAGGACAGGTCTAGGGGGAGGAGCACAGAGTAATGTAGAAGGAAGAGGACAGGTCCAGGAGGAGGGGCACAGAGTAATGTAGAAGGAAAAGGACAGGTCTAGGAGGAGGAGCACAGAGTAATGTAGAAGGTAGAGGACAGGTCTAGGAGGAGCACAGAGTGATGTAGAGGGCAGAGGACAGGTCTAGAAGGAGGAGCACAGAGTAATGTAGGAGGCAGAGGACAGGTCCAGGAGGAGGAGCACAGAGTAATGTAGAAGGCAGAGGACAGGTCTAGGAGGAGGAGCACAGACTAATGTAGAAGGAAGAGGACAGGTCTAGGAAGAGAAGCACAGAGTAATGTAGAAGGAAGAGGACAGGTCTAGAGGGAGGAGCACAGAGTAATGTAGAAGGAGGAGGACAGGTCCAGGAGGAGGAGCACATAGTAATGTAGAGGGCAGAGGACAGGTCTAGGAGGAGAAGCACAGAGTAATGTAGAAGGCAGAGGACAGATCTAGGAGGAGGAGTACAGAGTAATGTAGAAGGCAGAGGACAGGTCTAGGAGGAGGAGCACAGAGTAATGTAGAAGGAAGAGGACAGGTCTAGGGGAGGAGCACAGAGTAATGTAGAAGGAAGAGGACAGGTCTAGGAGGAGGAGCACAGAGTAATGTAGAAGGCAGAGGACAGGTCTAGGAGGAGAAGCACAGAGTAATGTAGAAGGCAGAGGACAGATCTAGGAGGAGGAGCACAGAGTAATGTAGAAGGAAGAGGACAGGTCTAGGGGAGGAGCACAGAGTAATGTAGAAGGAAGAGGACAGGTCCAGGAGGAGGAGCACAGAGTAATGTAGAAGGCAGAGGACAGGTCTAGGAGGAGGAGCACAGACTAATGTAGAAGGAAGAGGACAGGTCTAGGAGGAGGAGCACAGAGTAATGAAGAAGGTAGAGGACAGGTCTAGGAGGAGCACAGAGTGATGTAGAGGGCAGAGGACAGGTCTAGAAGGAGGAGCACAGAGTAATGTAGAAGGCAGAGGGCAGGTCTAGGAGGAGGAGCACAGAGTAATGTAGAGGGCAGAGGACAGATCTAGGAGGAGGAGCACAGAGTAATGTAGAAGGCAGAGGACAGGTCTAGGAGGAGGAGCACAGAGTAATGTAGAAGGCAGAGGACAGGTCTAGGAGGAGGAGCACAGAGTAATGTAGAAGGCAGAGGACAGGTCTAGGAGGAGCACAGAGTGAAGTAGAAGGCAGAGGATAGGTCTAGTGGAGGAGCACAGAGTGATGTAGAGGGCAGAGGACAGGTCTAGGAGGAGGAGCACAGAGTAATGTAGAAGGCAGAGGACAGGTCTAGGAGGAGCACAGAGTAATGTAGAAGGCAGAGGACAGGTCTGGGAGGAGGAGCACAGAGTAATGTAGAAGGCAGAGGACGAGTCTAGGAGGAGGAGCACAGAGTAATGAAGAAGGTAGAGGACAGGTATAGGAGGAGGACAGAGTAATGTAGAAGGCAGAGGACATGTCTAGGAGGAAGAGAACAGAGTAATGTAGAAGGCAGAGGACAGGTCCAAGAGGAGGAGGACAGAGTAATGTAGAAGGTAGAGGACAGGTTTAAATAGGAGGAGCACAGAGTAATGTAGAAGGCAGAGGACAGGTATAGGAGAGGAGGACAGAGTAATGAGAAGGTAGAGGACAGGTCTAGGAGGAGGAGAACAGAGTAATGTAGAAGTCAGAGGACAGGTCCAGGAGGAGGAGGACAGAGTAATGTAGAAAGCAGAGAACAGGTCTAGGAGGAGGAGGACAGAGTAATGTAGAAGGCAGAGGACAGGTCTAGGAGGAGGAGGACAGAGTAATG
>JARQOD010000007.1:96213945-96242752 GCA_033576555.1 Oophaga sylvatica | reverse complement strand
GGAGTGGGGTTTGTGCACTAGGAGAGGAGAGAGAAGAGAACGTCAGTAGGTTGTGGTCAGACAGGGGGAGTGGGGAGTTAGTGAGATTAGTGAGGGAACAGAGGCGGGTGAAGATAAGGTCCAGCGTGTGACCATCTTTTTGAGTGGCTGCGGAGGACCATTGAGTGAGGCCAAAGGAGCAGTCAGCGATAAAAGTTTAGAGGCAGCGGAGGTAGAATTGTCAATGGGGATATTGAAGTCCACCATGATAATAGAATGGTCATGTCTTGGGGTTACAACCAGGAGGGCAAACAAGGAACAAAATCAAAGACAGAAAGTCAGAATGAGATCATGGTAATACAGGCTAAATAGGAGCTGCAGAGATGTGAACAGGGATTGTAAACTATAACGAGCCAGCAGTAAGCTGGATGTGAGGACAATGGTACACACTCTTAGGTACTGCACATAACAATCCGCTACGATCCAAAACGTACATCGATCGTAGCGATTGTTTATATCCTAATGCCCTTTAGCATTAGTTAACGCGCTATCGCGAGCGATTCTACGCTTAGCGTACAAAGTACGCTAATCGTAAGAAAAGGTGCCACAACGTTTAATACCAGGGGAGGCAGCGATGAATGGGTCGAACGATTCGCGACAGCGGACACGCGACTCGCGGAAGCTGCCGCATGACAACATCGCTACGGATCGTATAGAGTTTTAGCGTCCGTAGCGATATGTTTGTGCATACCTAGAAGTGCAGTCATCGTGTTCCCTGTCGCGTTCATGTAACCACCTATAAAGACAGCTTGCCCAGGACATGTCCAAAACAAGTGACGTAAACTGCAATAACATGTAGTGTGGACTGGGGTGCCTAGGGCCCAGCAGTAGTGTGGACTCCAGGGTCCACTATAAATTTTAATGCTCAGGCTAGGTGCACCTTTGTGTTGTTGTAGTTGTTAGGAGGCTCAGTCATAAGTTTCATCATATTTACCAGAAGAACAGGCACAACATGCTGCACATTTTTTTCCCGCTGAAAAGTTGGATGCTCTAATAGAAACAATAAAGACCCGATTACTGCATTTTTCGGACTATAAGACACACGTGAAATTTAGAGGAGGAAAGTAGGGAAAAAGAAAAGATTTTTTAATGTGAAAACGGGGGGGTATCTTTATTCCAAATTAGTTTACTGGGGGGTGGAGCGGGGTCACAAGAGACAGCGTCGCTGCCAGTAAGGCGATGGCTGCAGGAGTGGAAAGATGCTGCAAACCAAGGGCTGGGAAAGGAAGGTGTCCCAGTGGTGGGAGGCAGAAGCCATCGATGTCCTGGCATGGGCTTCAGGAAAATGATGACGGTGCATGGGCTACAGGAAACGTGCGCCTCAGACGGCACATGCGCAGTTTGAGATTTTGACTCATTATTGAGCCGAGATCTCAAACTTCACAAGCACTGTCACTGGTGCCATTTTTCTGAAGACCACCGGCAAGTCTACCCAAAATACTTTACTTCTTACAGATTATTCCATGGGACATTGATGGGTTTTCCTTTACTAAACTATGTAAAATGATGAGAAATTTTGTGTGGCAGCACAGAGGAAGACCTCAACTGAGTCATGCCTAGTTAACTAGGTCCAAGGACACCAGAGGTGCAGGACTGCCCAATCTGAGGGCCTATCATGCAGCAACTATTGGAAATAGCACACTAGACTTATTCCATAATAGAAAATCCAAACTCTGGGTAGAAAAATGTGTAGCCCAGCTGTGCTTGGTGCCACATGTTCCCTGGAGGATGCACGGAAAGGTAATTCACAAATACCTGATAAGCACACAACACTTGACATTTTTCCTGGTTCCACCAGAGGGAGCCCTTGAGAGAGCAGTGAGATGAAGACAATCTAGCTGAACGTTAGTTGGTCGTTGATGTTACCTCAGGAGAGCAGACACGACATCTTTGAACGGAGTTACCTCAGACGAGCTGGGAGGGAGAAACCCCTGTCAGATTAGCCTGAGGGCTGAGGAAGTTGGAGCGAGAAGCTGACATCTACTGCTGCCTGTGCTTATATTAAGGGGTGCGTAGGACGACAGGCGAGTGGACAAAAGGGAGAGAGTGACTGAGGAGAAAATAGCGACGATAGCTTATCCTCCACTCTATACTACCGGACACCGGGTCCGAGCTTGCTAGCATCTTCACAGCTAGTGGGAAAAACCGGAGACTCTGGACTTCAAGTCGCAGAGGGGCCCTTCAGTGCTGATACGTAACCGGGGTCAGGAAGACGGGGGTCTGCCAGGTACCGCCATAGAGACACTGTTCTGTCCACAAAAAGACCTCATCACAAGATCAGCCGGGCGTAGAAAGGAGAAGGAGTTAAACTTAGCTTCATGCAAGTTAGAAACCCACACACATCGGGAAATAAGGAGGCCTTAAACCTACACAGTGATTACTGGACGTGCATCCTCCACCCTGAGCAGCTTCCCGGGACATGCCTGCAACCATCACCAGTAAAGGTATGGAAAGAGACTGACTTGTGTGTGTCTGCCTTATTGCTTGCACCCCTATACCGCCATATACCTCGAGGGATTAGTCTCGCCTGTGGGAGACTTAACACCTTGCTGCCCAGTAACAACCCCTCAGAGGATTCACCCTGCAGCGCTGGTCACCCTGATCAGAAACCACAGGTGGCGTCACGAACATTTCTAAATCCCCTGTAAATATCCCCACCTTGAATGAGCGCCCAGGGCAACGGACCGAGCTGCGCTACCCGTGACCTCTCCCCTATTGAAGTGAACGGGCTCGGTGCCGAGTACCCCATAAGCCCTGGTACGTGCGACTCATCTTTGGCGTCACGAACAGGATAAGAAGCTCGCTATATGTGAGTCCCGTATGCATGAATTGGACTGTTTTTGTGCTAGAGACTGTGTTACTGTTGTTGTGATTTTTGGCGCCAATTGTCCGCAATTGCCCGCCAAAGTACAGCGCTACAGCGCAAAGAGAAGGGGCGTACCTGCAGAAAGTGCACGGAGTCCCGGACACGCCCTCAACGCTGACGCGGCGGCAGGTCCTGTGGAGAGCTTCAGAGTGCCGGCGACGCAGGTCCTTCCCCATCGCTATGCCTGGCAGAGCTGCAGCCTTCAGGAGAAGGTAGGCCACACTTAACTAGGGGGGGCACAGACATGTCGTAGCCACAAGCTGACAGCGCGGCCCAGAGCGACCGCTCCGGTGACTTACCCGCCGGCGCTGCAGCGCAGGATGGAATCGTGGCCCCTCACCAGGTCCGGTGGCCCCGATAGTACCGCTGACGCTCCCATACCTGCCTGGAGCAAAGTGGCTCCCTCAGTATAGCGGTAAGCCGGATACCCTGTCAGGGTTCAAGCGCAAAATATGCAGCATAATGGACATGTACCCTATGACAGAGAAACAAAGAGCTGCAGTGGTATTAGGACAATTGACTGGTGCTGCAGAAAGGGAAGTAGAAACTTGGACAGCTGCAGACCAGGAATCAGTGCTTTCAATTTTCTTAAAGCTACATACTATTTTTGAGGACCGCACTGAAACAGATCTCCGGATGAGGTTTTACCAATGCTCCCAGAGACCAGATGACAGTATTAGGGACTACGCCTGCCGACTACAGGGGGCCCTGCGAGCTCTCAAACAGGTTAACCCTATAAGCACCATTAATGAAAGCAAAATGTTGAAGGAACAGTTTGTACGGGGACTGAGGTCCCAAGCTGAAAGCAGGACTGTGCACTGGTGGTCCTTGGATCATCCTGACGCTACCTTTGATGCCTTAAAAGATATGGCTATAAAAGGACTGCGAGCCCTGGAGAAGCCTGAGGTGGCAACTCAGTATCACCCGGGTGAAGCCACTCTAAAGCCAGCAGCATCCACCTTTCTCCCGCTGGTGGCGGAAGCCAAAACACAGGTTGCGCCCCCTACTGAGTTGGACTGTCTGCGCTCAGAAGTGCGCCAGCTGACTAAAAACCTGGCCGCTGTAATGAGTGCCCTGCAACTGCGGAAGGAAGAAGGAGGAAAGATCCTGCTAGCTGACTGCCCAGAGGATGTCCCTTGGATGAACCGGAGGAAAAGGAGGACGTCGCCCCACCGGAGGAGGACAACGCCACCCCCAGGAGCGACCCCTGATCAGCATAATCCTCGCCGAAAGATCATCTGCTACCGTTGCAACAGAGAAGGTCATCTAGCCCGACAGTGTCCTTTAAACGAGCAGATCCTGGGTCCGAGGGCCAACACCCAGGAATAGACTCATCAGGCCCCTCAGGCTGGAACCGCAGGTTTGTGGGAGGAAGACCTTACCTGTCCATCATCTTGGACGGGATCACAATCCCTGCCCTGCTGGACACTGGATCTCAGGTGACCATCATACCTGATGTCCTGTATAATAAGTTTTGGTCCATGGACAGCCTCCAGCCCCCGAGCCCTGACTTTGCTGTGTATGCCTCAAATGGTCTCCCTGTTGATATACTCGGAGCCAAAAACGTGGACGTAAAGGTGGGCAGAGTGGAGCTGAAGGACCAAGGACTCTTAGTAGTAAAGGCTTAAATGTGGTTTTAGGTACAAACATTATTAGTAACTGTCTGGGAGAAGTTGTGTTTTTGCTCCAACAGCTCGCTGAAGTGGCAAGCCAAAGCAGAAGGGAGTGATCCAGAGGGAGATCCGGGCCCTGATGTGCCAGCAGCAAGCGAAGCTGACAGATGGTGAAATTGGTAATGTACGGGTGACAGACTCGAACCCCATTGTAATACCCCAATGAGTGAAATGCTATATGGTGTAGAGCAGCAATAGGTCTGAAAGGACAGAACTACCAAGCAGTAGTAGAGCCCCATTGTTCAGAAGCACAGACCTACACTCTTGACTGCTAGAGGGGTAGTAGAAGTACGAAATGGGAGAGTACCAGTACGACTTCTCAACTGGGGAGAAGATGAAGTAAATTTACCACGTTATACCACTGTTGCTAAATTATATGCCGTAGATAACAACTCTATTCTCACGACCGAGTCCTTAGCCTCCCGCCAACCAGCGGAGGATAATGACCCAGCAACCCAGGTGGAGGATTGGTGTCAGCAGCTCCATGTCGGGACAGACATCACTCCCGCCCACCAGAAACAGGGAGTACTACGGGTGGTACAGGAGTACGCACAGGTATTTAGCAAACATCCACTTGACTTTGGGACAATTAAGGGAGTACAGCATCATATCCCTACAGGCAGCCATCCTCCCATCAAAGAGCGGTACAGGTGAGTCGCTCGTACTACCAGGGTTATGGGGTACTCGGCACCGAGCCCGTTGAAGTCTATGGGGAATGTCACAAGTAGCACAGCTCGGTCCGTTGCCCTGGGCGCTCATACAAAGGGGGAATATTTACAGGGGATTGTAGTAATAGTTTGTGACGCCACCTGTGGTTCCTGATCCGGGTGACCAGGGCTGCAGAGTGAATCCTCTGAGGGTTGGGGCAGCAAGGTGTTAAGTCTCCCACAGGCGAGACTGGATGGATCCCTCAGGGTGATATGGCGGTGCAGGGGAGCAGGTAATAAGTCAGTCACACACAAGTCAGTCTCTTTCCATACCTTTACTGATGGTATCTGCAGGTATGTCCCGGGAAGCTGCTCAGGGTGGAGAATGCACATCCAGGTAATCACTGCATAGGTTTAAGGCCTCCTTTCTCTTAATGTGTATGAGTCCTAACTTGCGTGAAGCGAAGTTTAACTCCTTCTCCTCTCTACGCCCGGCTGATCTGGTGATGAGGTCTTTTTGTGGACAGAACAGTGTCTTTATGGCGGTACCTGCCAGACTCCGTCTTCCTAACCCCGGTTACGTATCAGCACAGAAGGGCCCCTCTGCGACCTGAAGTCCAGCAGGGATTCCGGTTTTCTCTCACTAGCCGTAAAGGTTCTAGCAATACTTCGGACCCGGTGTCCGGTTAAGTTGAGTGAAGATGCTATGTCACCTATGTCACTCTTTCCTTTGGTCACCACTGCCTGTCGTCCTACACACACCTTAATAGGAGCACAGGCAGCAGCAGATGTCGCTTCAGTCTTCCTCAGCCCTCAGGCTAATCTGACAGGGGTTTCTCCCTCCCAGCGTGTCTGAGGTAACTCCGTACAGGATGTAGTGTCTGCTCTCCTGAGGTAACACCAAGACTCCTTAACTTTTAGCTAGATTGTCTTTAGCTCACTGCTGTCTCAAGAGCTCCCCCTGGTGGAACCAGGAAAAATGTCAAGTGTTGTGTGCTTATCAGGTATTTGTAATTACCTTTTCTGTGCATTCTCCTGGGAACATGTGTACCAAGCGCAGTTGGGCCACACATCCCCCCCTAGTTATCGTCAGCACTCCCGGGCTGAAAAAGGAAAAACAATTTTTATAATAACATCAACAAAACATAACTATAAACATAACTCATCCCTTGCGGGAGGTAAGGACACTTTAACGTTACATTTTGTACAAGTGCAATTAGAAAAATATCAAAATACTTTTTACAATAAATACAATGCAAGTTCTTGTGGAGGACCCGCACCAAAAACCTCCCACGGTGGTCCTGGGTGGGCTGCAGGACTTCATTGCTGCAGACCTCACTCAAGGCCACACCATACGGGTTTTTCTTCAGAGGTATATGGCTTTAGTAAAACCAAGATGGGGCACCGAAGTGCTAACTATTTACAAATAAAGTTCTGTGCTGCAAGAGTCCTCAGCACGCAGTCCTTTGCATAAAAAACATCATTTCACAATATTATCAACATTCAATAAAGTGCAATTTCTTAAACTTTTTACAGTTGAGTAAACCCTGTCTGGGTCATACTAGACTAGTTTGCTAGGACTACTCTTGGTACCTAACAGGTAACCTTCCTTTCGTTGTACGTACTGACCTACGTGGTGTGGTGTCAGGTATAGTAGCCTCTGGCCTATCTGTCTGCGTGCTAGCAAACTGTAATACTGCCTTAACCTCTCTAGGGATCCGCAAGCATACTTGTGGCTGGGCGATGCGGTTCTGTTTCGCCAGGGGATTCTTCTACCTGAGACCCAACATCTGAAGGTTCCACATTTTGAGGTTCCATTCTTGAGATATTACTTCTGGAGATGCTACAGGAGCAGGTTCTTCTTGAACTATTTCTTCTGCTGCGGCAACTGGCTCAACTGGATGTTGAAGCGCTTCTTGTGGTTGGTAAAATTGAAGTACTGGAAAATCACAGCGTCTCCGATACAAGGCCAATCTGCAGGAAAATCTCCTAGGTCCGTGTGTATACTTCACCAGATTTCTCTTTTTCCATAACAAGTTCTTCCTCGGGAATTTTAACATGTCTGGACACAGTTTTAGGTGGTCTCTGGATACCGTGATGGTCGTTTTTTCCTCCATCTTTGCTAATGGTACAGGTTTTCCTGTTGTCAAATTTGGAATTTTGCACGACATATGGCTCTTGTTCCCACTGATCATCCAATTTGTGCATTCTTCTTTTTCTTTTTAGCACAATTTCTCCAGGCATAAAAGGCTTAGCTGGCGCACTTTTGTTGTAGTTCTCCTCTTGCTTTTCCCTTACTTTATTGAGACTATCTTCCACGCAGGCTTGTACTCTCCTGTACTGTTCCTGTCGGTTCGTGTCCCAATCTTCAGTAGTAACATCAGCTTCTGGTTCTACAACACCAAGTTCCAAATCCATGGGCAGCTTTCCTGGTCTTGCTCTCATAAGGTAGGCTAGATGCAGTTGGTGGAACTCACCGGTATGTGATTGTACAGATCTACCAGGTCAGGTAGTAGGTCTGGCCACCTATTCCTCTCCTCAGTGGTACCGTCTTCAGCAGATCAATGACTATGTGATTCATCTTCTCACAGAGACCATTGGTTTGGGGGTGGTACGGTGTGGTTCTTATCTTCTTACACCCGTACAAGTGACAGAATTCCTTAAACAGTTCGCTTCAAATGCAGGACCTTGATCAGTTAGCACTTGCTCTGGATATCCATGGGTCTGCAGAAATACGCCTGAAACGTCTTCGCTGCTGTTTCAGCTGTCAGATCTTTAACAGGGGCGACCACCAGGAACCTGGAGTAGTGATCCTCCATTGTCAGGGCATATGAGTATCCTGTCCTGCTTGGTGACAACTTGACATAGTCCAATGCCACGATCTCCAAGGGACGAGTCGTCTTGATGGGCTGCAGAGGTGCTTTCTGGCTACTGTAGTCTTTTCTTCGGAGGCTACAGGACGCACAGTTTTTACACCATTTCTTGATGGAACTTCGCATTCCCACCCAGTAGAAGGACACTTCAGCAGGGTTTCCAGCTTCTTCCAGCCAAAGTGCCCCGCTCGATCGTGGTAGGCTTCCAACACCATCTGGATGTCTGTTCTTGGCACTACTATCTGCCATACCATCTCATGGGTTCTGGGGTTGACGTACCTTCGGCACAGCTTCTCTCGGTAGATAAACAGCCGGTTTCTCTCATTCCACAGCTGCTTCGCTTGTTGAGACGCATCCTTCTCCAAGGAGGAACCTTCCTGAGTTATCAGTTCCTTGATGTGGCTGACAACCGGGTCACTGTTCTGGGTCTCCTTCCAGCTGTGGTGAGGTAAAGGGTTTAACGTCTTACCACGTTGCTTCCTGTAGGCTCGTTGCTCGTGGATCATCCCATTTCTGTGGAATGCAGGTAGCTCAATCTCTTCTAGATCATCCGATTCCTCTTCCGTGTCGGATTCATGCGGCATTCTGGACAAGGCGTCAGCGTTGGCGTTCTTACGGCCCGCCCTGTACTTGATGGTAAATTGATAGTTCGACAGCCGAGCCATCCAACGTTGCTCCATGGCTCCCAGCTTGGCTGTTTCAAGATGTGTCAAGGGTTATTGTCTGTGTATGCCGTGAACTTGCTGGAGGCTAGGTAATGCTTGAACCTTTCTGTAATGGCCCAGACCAGCGCCAGGAACTCCAACTTGAAGCTGCTATAGTTCTCTGGGTTTCTCTCGGTCGGCCGGAGCTTCCTGCTTGCATATGCGATGACTTTTTCCTGGCCATTTTACTTCTGACTGAGGACAGCTCCCAATCCTTCATTGCTGGCATCAGTATACAGCAGGAACGGCTGGCTGTAGTCAGGATAGGCTAAGATTTCATGGCCTGTCAGGATCTCCTTCATCTCTTTGAACGTCTCAGCTTGTTCTTTACCCCAGTGGAATGGAGGATTTCTGCTCTTGATGGATTGTCCTACCAGGAGGTCCTGCAGAGGCGCTGCTTTTTTGGTGTAGTCTTTTACAAACCTCCGGTAGTAACCTGTCAGTCCCAGGAACTGGCGCACCTCCTTGAGATTCTTCGGCTCCGGCCATTTCTGGATGGCAGTGACCTTCTCGGGGTCTGGCGCTACTCCTTCTGAGCTGACAATATGTCCCAAGTACTGTACCTTTTGTTTGAGCAGATGGCACTTTGAAGGCTTCAGTTTCATCCCGTACTTGGACAGTGACTCGAATACCTCTGCCAGGTGCTTCAGATGATCCTCATACGTCTTGGAGTGCACAATTACGTCGTCCAGGTACAGCAACATGGTTTCAAAGTTGAGATGTCCCAGGCAACTCTCCATCACTCTCTGGAATGTTCCCGGGGCACTGCTGAGTCCAAACGGCATCCTGTCAAACTCACAGAGTCCCATTGGGGTGGTGAAAGCTGTCTTCTCCCGATCCTCCTCAGCCACAGCTACTTGCCAGTACCCACTAGTAAGGTCGAGGGTAGAAAAGTAGTTAGCCGTTTTCAGAGCAGCTAAGGATTCCTCGATGCGTGGTAAAGGGTATGCATCTTTATGTGTTATGCGATTTACTTGTCTGTAATCTACACACATTCTCATGCTACCATCCTTTTTCTTAACTAGGACTAGAGGTGCTGCCCAGGGACTACAACTATCCATTATCACCCCTGCTTCCTTCATGTCACGCAACATTTCCTTAGCTTTGTGGTAGTGTGCTGGAGGTATAGGCCTGTACCGCTCTTTGATAGGAGGATGACTGCCTGTAGGGATATGATGCTGTACTCCCTTAATTGTCCCAAAGTCAAGTGGGTGTTTGCTAAATACCTGTGTGTACTCCTGTACCACCCGTAGTACTCCCTGTTTCTGGTGGGCGGGAGTGGTGTCTGTCCCGACATGGAGCTGCTGACACCAATCCTCCACCTGGGTTGCTGGGTCATTATCCTCCGCTGGTTGGCGGGAGGCTAAGGACTCGGTCGTGAGAATGGAGTTGTTATCTACGGTATGTAATTTAGCAACAGTGGTATAACGTGGTAAATTTACTTCATCTTCTCCCCAGTTGAGAAGTCGTACTGGTACTCTCCCATTTTTACTTCCACTACCCCTCTAGCAGTCAAGAGTGTAGGTCTGTGCTCTGAACAATGGGGCTCTACTACTGCTTGGTAGTTCTGTCCTCTCAGACCTATTGCTGCTCTACACCATATAAGCATTTCACTCATTGGGGTATCACAATGGGGTTCGGGTCTGTTACCCGTACATTACCAATTTCACCATCTGTCAGCTTCGCTTGCTGCTGGCACATCAGGGCCCGGATCTCCCTCTGGATCACTCCCTTTTGCTTTGGCTTGGCAACTTCAGCGAGCTGTTGGAGCAAAAACACAACTTCTCCCAGACAGTTACTAATAATGTTAGTACCTAAAACCACATTTAAGCCATTTTCCTCATTTACAGTCTTTACTACTAAGAGTCCTTGATCCTTCAGCTCCACTCTGCCCACCTTTACGTCCACGTTTTTGGCTCCGAGTATTTCAACAGGGAGACCATTAGAGGCGTATACAGCAAAGTCAGGGCTCGGGGGCTGGAGACTGTCCATGGACCAAAACTTATTATAAAGGGCATCAGGTATGATGGTCACCTGAGACCCAGTGTCCAGCAGGGCAGGGATTGCAATCCCGTCCAGGATGATGGACAGGTAGGGTCTTCCTCCCACAAACCTGCGGTTCCAGTCTGAGGGGCCTGATGAGTCTATTCCTGGGTGTTGGCCCTCGGACCCAGGATCTGCTCGTTTAAAGGACACTGCTGGGCTAGATGACCTTTTCTGTTGCAACGGTAGCAGATGATCTCTCGGCGAGGATGGTGCTGATCAGGGTCGCTCCTGGGGGTGGCGTTGTCCTCCTCCGGTGGGGCGACGTCCTTCTTTTCCTCGGTTCATCCAAGGGACATCCTCTGGGCAGTCGGCTAGCAGGATCTTTCCTCCTTCTTCCTTCCGCAGTTGCAGGGCACTCATTACAGCGGCCAGGTTTTTAGTCAGTTGACGCACTTCTGAGCGCAGACAGTCCAACTCAGTAGGGGGCGCCACCTGCATTTTGGCTTCCGCCACCAGGGGGTAAAGGTGGATGCTGCCGGCTTTAGAGTGGCTTCACCCGGGTGATACTGGGTTGCCACCTCAGGCTTCTCCAGGGGTCGCAGTCCTTTTATAGCCATATCTTTTAAGGCATCAAAGGTAGCGTCAGGATGATCCAAGGACCACCAGTGCACAGTCCTGCTTTCAGCTTGGGACCTCAGTCCCCGTACAAACTGTTCCTTCAGCATTTTGCTTTCATTAATGGCACTTATAGGGTTAACCTGTTTGAGAGCTCGCAGGGCCCCCTGTAGTCGGCAGGCGTAGTCCCTAATACTGTCATCTGGTCTCTGGGAGCATTGGTAAAACGTCATCCGGAGATCTGTTTCAGTGCGGTCCTCAAAAATAGTCTGTAGCTTTAAGAAAATTGAAAGCACTGACTCCTGGTCTGCAGCTGTCCAAGTCTCTACTTCCCTTTCTGCAGCCCCAGTCAATTGTCCTAATACTACTGCAGCTCTTTGCTTCTCTGTCATAGGGTACATGTCCAGTATGCTGCATATTTTGCGCTTGAACCCTGACAGGGTATCCGGCTTACCGCTATACTGAGGGAGCCACTTTGCTCCAGGCAAGTATGGGAGCGTCAGCGGTATTATCGGGGCCACAGGACCGGATGAGGGGCCAGCGTTTCTATTCTGTGCGGCAGCGCCGGCGGGTAAGTCATTGGAGTGGTCGCCCTCGGCCGCGCTGTCAGCTTGCGGCTGCAACATGTCTGCGCCCCCCCTAGTTCAGCGTGGCCTACCTTTTCCTGAAGGCTGCAGCTCCGCCAGGCACAGCGATGGGGAAGGACCTGCCGCCGCGTCAGCGTTGGGGGCGTGTCCGGGACTCCGCGCGCTTTCTGCAGGTACGCCCCTTCTCTTTGCGCTTTAGCGCTGTACTTTGGCGGGCAATGGCGGACAATTGGCGCCAAAATGCACAAAACAGCAGTAACACAGTCTCTTGCACAAAAACAGTCCAATTAGGCACACAGGACTCACAAATTGTAAGCTTCAGATCCTGTTCGTGACGCCAAAGATGAGTCGCTCGTACTACCAGGGTTATGGGGTACTCGGCACCGAGCCCGTTGAAGTCTATGGGGAATGTCACAAGTAGCACAGCTTGGTCCGTTGCCCTGGGCGCTCATACAAAGGGGGAATATTTACAGGGGATTGTAGTAATAGTTCGTGACGCCACCTGTGGTTCCTGATCCGGGTGACCAGCGCTGCAGAGTGAATCCTCTGAGGGTTGGGGCAGCAAGGTGTTAAGTCTCCCACAGGCGAGACTGGATGGATCCCTCAGGGTGATATGGCGGTGCAGGGGAGCAGGTAATAAGTCAGTCACACACAAGTCAGTCTCTTTCCATACCTTTACTGATGGTATCTGCAGGTATGCCCGGGAAGCTGCTCAGTGTGGAGAATGCACATCAGGTAATCACTGTGTAGGTTTAAGGCCTCCTTTCTCTTAATGTGTATGAGTCCTAACTTGCGTGAAGCGAAGTTTAACTCCTTCTCCTCTCTACGCCCGGCTGATCTGGTGATGAGGTCTTTTTGTGGACAGAACAGTGTCTTTATGGCGGTACCTGCCAGACCCGTCTTCCTAACCCCAGGTTACGTATCAGCACAGAAGGGCCCCTCTGCGACCTGAAGTCCAGCAGGGATTCCGGTTTTCTCTCACTAGCCGTAAAGGTTCTAGCAATACTTCGGACCCGGTGTCCGGTTAAGTTGAGTGAAGATGCTATGTCACCTATGTCACTCTTTCCTTTGGTCACCACTCGCCTGTCGTCCTACACACACCTTAATAGGAGCACAGGCAGCAGCAGATGTCGCTTCAGTCTTCCTCAGCCCTCAGGCTAATCTGACAGGGGTTTCTCCCTCCCAGCGTGTATGAGGTAACTCCGTACAGAGATGTCGTGTCTGCTCTCCCTGAGGTAACACCAACGACTCCTTAACTTTTAGCTAGATTGTCTTTAGCTCACTGCTGTCTCAAGAGCTCCCCCTGGTGGATCCAGGAAAAATGTCAAGTGTTGTGTGCTTATCAGGTATTTGTAATTATCTTTTCTGTGCATTCTCCTGGGAATATGTGTACCAAGTGCAGCTGGGCCACACATCGGCCTATACCTTCAGCACTTTACCAGAAAGCTAAGGAAATGTTGCGTGACATGAAGGAAGCAGGGGTGATAAGGGATAGTTGTAGTCCCTGGGCAGCACCTCTAGTCCTAGTTAAGAAAAAGGATGGAAGCATGAGAATGTGTGTAGATTACAGACAAGTAAATCGCATAACACATAAAGATGCATACCCTTTACCATGCATTGAGGAATCCTTAGCTGCCTTAAAAACTGCTAACTACTTTTCCACCCTCGACCTCACTAGTGGGTACTGGCAAGTAGCTGTGGCTGAGGAGGATCGGGAGAAGACGGCTTTCACCACCCCAATGGGACTCTGTGAGTTTGACAGGATGCCGTTTGGACTCAGCAGTGCCCCGGGAACGTTCCAGAGAGTGATGGAGAGTTGCCTGGGACATCTCAACTTTGAAACCGTGTTGCTGTACCTGGACGACGTAATTGTGTACTCCAAGACGTATGAGGATCATCTGAAGCACCTGGCAGAGGTATTCGAGTCACTGTCCAAGTATGGGATGAAACTGAAGCCTTCAAAGTGCCATCTGCTCAAACAAAAGGTACAGTACTTGGGACATATTGTCAGCTCAGAAGGAGTAGCGCCGGACCCCGAGAAGGTCACTGCCATCCAGAAATAGCCAGAACCAAGGAATCTCAAGGAGGTGCGTCAGTTCCTGGGACTGACAGGTTACTACCGGAGGTTTGTAAAGGACTACACCAAGAAAGCAGCGCCTCTGCAGGACCTCCTGGTAGGACAACCCCTCAAGAGCAGAAATCCTCCATTCCACTGGGGTAAAGAACAAGCTGAGGCATTCAAAGAGATGAAAGAGATCCTGACAGGCGATGAAATCTTAGCCTACCCTGACTACAGCCAGCCGTTCCTGCTGTACACTGATGCCAGCAACGAAGGATTGGGAGCTGTCCTCAGTCAGAAGCAAAATGGCCAAGAAAAAGTCATCGCATATGCAAGCAGGAAGCTCCGGCCGACTGAGAGAATCCCAGAGAACTATAGCAGCTTCAAGTTGGAGTTCCTGGCGCTGGTCTGGGCCATTACAGAAAGATTCAAGCATTACCTAGCCTCTAGCAAGTTCACTGCTTACACAGACAATAACCCCTTGACACATCTTGAAACAGCCAAGCTTGGAGCCATGGAGCAACGTTGGATGGCTCGGCTGTCGAATTATCAATTTACAATCAAGTACAGGGCGGGCCGTAAGAACGCCAACGCTGACGCCTTGTCCAGAATGCCGCATGAATCCGACACGGAAGAGGAATTGGATGACCTAGAAGAGATTGAGCTACCTGCATTCCACAGAAATGGGTTGATACACGAGCAACGAGCCTACAGGAGGCAGCGTGGTAAGATGTTAAACCCTTTACCTCACCACAGCTGGAAGGAGACCCAGAACAGTGACCCGGTTGTCAGCCACATCAAGGAACTGATAACTCAGGAAGGTTCCTCCTTGGAGAAGGATGCGTCTCAACAAGCGAAGCAGCTGTGGATCGAGAGAAGCCGGCTGTTTATCTACCGAGAGAAGCTGTGCCGAAGGTACGTCAACCCCAGAACCCATGAGATGGTATGGCAGATAGTAGTGCCAAGAACAGACATCCAGATGGTGTTGGAATCTTACCACGATCGAGCGGGGCACTTTGGCTGGAAGAAGCTGGAAACCCTACTGAAGTGTCGTTTCTACTGGGTAGGAATGCGCAGTTCCATCGAAAAATGGTGTAAAAACTGTGTGTCCTGTAGCCTCCGAAGAAAAGACTACAGCAGCCAGAAAGCACCCCTGCAACCCATCAAGACTACTTGTCCCTTGGAGATCATGGCATTGGACCATGTCAAGTTGTCACCCAGCAGGTCAGGATACTCATATGCCCTGACAATGGTGGATCACTACTCCAGGTTCCTGGTGGTCGCCCCTGTCAAAGATCTGACAGCTGAAACAGCAGCAAAAACGTTTCAGGCGTATTTCTGCAGACCTCATGGATATACAGAGCAAGTGTTAACTGATCAAGGTCCTGCCTTTGAAGCCGAGTTGTTTAAGGAATTCTGTCACTTGTACGGGTGTAAGAAGATAAGAACCACACCGTACCACCCCCAAACCAATGGTCTCTGTGAGAAGATGAATCACATAGTCATTGATCTGCTGAAGACGGTACCACTTGAGGAGAGGAATAGGTGGCCAGACCTACTACCTGACCTAGTAGATCTGTACAATCACATACCGGTGAGTTCCACCAACTGCACCCCAGCCTACCTTATGCGAGCAAGACCAGGAAAGCTGCCCATGGATTTGGAACTTGGTGTTGTAGAACCAGAAGCTGATGTTACTACTGAAGATTGGGACACAAACAGACAGGAACAGTACAGGAGAGTACAAGCCTGCGTGGAAGATAGTCTCAATAAAGTAAGGGAAAAGCAAGAGGAGAACTACAACAAAAGTGCGCCAGCTAAGCCTTTTATGCCTGGAGAAATTGTGCTAAAAAGAAAAAGAAGAATGCACAAATTGGATGATCAGTGGGAACAAGAGCCATATGTCGTGCAAAATTCCAAATTTGACAACAGGAAAACCTGTACCATTAGCAAAGATGGAGGAAAAACTACCACCACAGTATCCAGAGACCACCTAAAACTGTGTCCTGACATGTTAAAACTTCCCGAGGAAGAACTTGTTATGGAAAAAGAGAAACCAGGTGAAGTCATACACACGGACCTAGGAGATTTTCCTGCTGATTGGCCTTGTATCGGAGACACTGTGATTATTCCAGTACTTCAATTTTACCAACCACAAGAAGCGCTTCAACGTCCAGTTGAGCCAGTTGCCGCAGCAGAAGAAATAGTTCAAGAAGAACCTGCTCCTGTAGCATCTCCAGAAGTAGTATCTCAAAGAATGGAATCTCAAAATGTGGAACCTTCAGATGTTTGGTCTCAGGTAGAAGAATCCCCTGGCGGAGCAGAACCGCATCGCCCAGTCGCTAGTATGCTTGCCGGATCCCTAGAGAGGTGGAGGCGGATTTACAGTTTGCCAGCACGCAGCACAGATAGGCTAGATGCTACTATACCTGACACCACACCACGTAGGTCAGTACGCACAACGAAAGGAAGGTTACCTGTTAGGTACCAAGAGTAGTCCTAGCAAATTAATCCAGTATGACCCAGACAGGGTTTACTTAATTGTACAAAGTTATGAAGAGAATTGCATTTTATTGAGAATGTTATATGATGATAATGTTTACATGCTGAAGTAGTATACCCTAGTTGGGTAATGTGATAGGTGAAAAGTGTTTCTTTTTGAAGGACTGCGTGGCTGAGGACTTTGCCAGCCCAAAAACTGTGTTGTAAATAGTTGGCACTCAGTGCCCCATCTTTGTTTTAAGTAAGCTATTTTACCTCAGAAGAAAAACCCGTATGGTGAGGCCTTGAGTGAGGTTTGCAGCAGAGAAGTCCTGCAGCCCACCCAGGACCGCCGTGGGAGGTTTGGTACGGGTCCTCCACAAGAATCTTGTATTTATTTGTGTGAAAGTGTTTGATATTTTTCTATTGCCATTTGTACACATTGTAACGTTTGAAGTGTCCTTACCTCCCGCAAGGGATGAGTTATGTTTATAGTTATGTTATAAAAAATTGTTTTCTTTTTCAGCCCGGGAGTGCTGATATTAACTAGGGGGGATGTGTAGCCCAGCTGTGCTTGGTGCCACATGTTCCCTGGAGGATGCACGGAAAGGTAATTCACAAATACCTGATAAGCACACAACACTTGACATTTTTCCTGGTTCCACCAGAGGGAGCCCTTGAGACAGCAGTGAGATGAAGACAATCTAGCTGAACGTTAGTGGGTCGTTGGTGTTACCTCAGGAGAGCAGACACGACATCTTTGAACGGAGTTACCTCAGACGAGCTGGGAGGGAGAAAACCCTGTCAGATTAGCCTGAGGGCTGAGGAAGTTGGAGCGAGAAGCTGACATCTACTGCTGCCTGTGCTTATATTAAGGGGTGCGTAGGACGACAGGCGAGTGGACAAAAGGGAGAGAGTGACTGAGGAGAAAATAGCGACGATAGCTTATCCTCCACTCTACACTACCGGACACCGGGTCCGAGCTTGCTAGCATCTTCACAGCTAGTGGGAAAAACCGGAGACTCTGGACTTCAAGTCGCAGAGGGGCCCTTCAGTGCTGATACGTAACCGGGGTCAGGAAGACGGGGGTCTGGCAGGTACCGCCATAGAGACACTGTTCTGTCCACAAGAAGACCTCATCACAAGATCAGCCGGGCGTAGAAAGGAGAAGGAGTTAAACTTAGCTTCATGCAAGTTAGAAACCCACACACATCGGGAAGTAAGGAGGCCTTAAACCTACACAGTGATTACTGGACGTGCATCCTCCACCCTGAGCAGCTTCCCGGGACATGCCTGCAACCATCACCAGTAAAGGTATGGAAAGAGACTGACTTGTGTGTGTCTGCCTTATTGCTTGCACCCCTATACCGCCATATACCTCGAGGGATTAGTCTCGCCTGTGGGAGACTTAACACCTTGCTGCCCAGTAACAACCCCTCAGAGGATTCACCCTGCAGCGCTGGTCACCCTGATCAGAAACCACAGGTGGCGTCACGAACATTTCTAAATCCCCTGTAAATATCCCCCCCTTGAATGAGCGCCCAGGGCAACGGACCGAGCTGCGCTACCCGTGACCTCTCCCCCATTGAAGTGAACGGGCTCGGTGCCGAGTACCCCATAAGCCCTGGTACGTGCGACTCAAATAGAACACAAGCTCGCCACAGCACGCTATCAAGGGATCTTTTGGCTACCTCTAAATAAATACTAATTTGGGGAAGGTCAATGTGTCTCCTATGTTGTACAAAATAGCACTTGAAGGAGGTTTGCCAGACGCCTTCACCTGGTAAATATACCAGGGCCACTTACCCCTTTGGTTGGTAATCCCCAGGTCCCCAGGTACTTTGCAAAACCCCAACCATATATAGCTTCCCACATCATAGGAGGCTTTACATCGTGTCAGAGATCTAATTGATCAATCAGGACTTAAAATGGCCATCTTGGGTGGTAGGAGGAGAGCACCTGGACATTGGTTACAATACTTTCAACTACATAGCTATATGACGTCCCTGACTCCTGGGTCTGAACTACCACACTCTCTCACCTCCTCTGAACAATTATGCTTCACGTCAAAAGCTCCAGCTCACGCCAAATCTTTGATATATAGTCTTGTCGGGATAGACCGGTAACAAACCTTTGAACTGTAGGGGTCAATCCAATTGAGAGGTGGGCTTAGTCCTTCATCATCACTCAGAAACTGACCGTGTCTTGTACACATCAGGAACTGAATTATAAGATCTGGACCCGGTGGCACAGGATGCCTGTCAATGTACACAGAATGCACCCAGAGATGTCAGACGTTTGCTGGAGGTGTTCCTGGGCGCCTGGATCAATGCTTCATATCTGGTGGAGCTCCCAGGAATCAGATCTCACTGGAGTGACACACAACTCACAGATTATGCCGGATCCTGTGTAAAGGGAAGGCCGCGGGGCCGATGTACTGGAAGCTGTGTGGTGTTTTACCTCTGTCATGTCTATAGCGTGAAGGTGTTCCCCTCCCATGAGGGAGCGTACAGAGCAATTAGAGTCAGAGTCCAAAATCATGTCAAACAATTCTGTTTTATTTTCCTCTGGGCACAGCACATCCAGGACACAATAAGCATCTCTTACGCGATACCAGCAATACATTCTTCACAAGGCTGCGTCTTCTCCGCTGCCTCACCAGAATGGACCAATAAGTATTGACGGGACGAGGAGCCCGGTGAAAACGGCACTTCAACTGCTTCCCCTGGAGACACTTCAATCCAGCACAAGAAAGACACGTTTACTAGGTCGTCCACCCCTTACTGGTTATCCTGCCCAGATACTTCTGATGGCCCACTCACTTCTACGCTTCAGCACGACCTCTTCTCCTGAGCGTTGTCACAGTGGATCTTCCACTGGACTTCTCTGCGTAAACCCACTCTCCCTGGGTTCACACCACCGCAGTCTCTCCTGCTTGTTTCAGGGATTGCTGATCCTCTATTCTCTCTACCCTATGCCTAGAGCCCAGAATTGTGGACATCCTCACAGTAGCAAGGTCCACCCCTGACTGTCCTCCGCTACGAGGAGGGCTTCTTGACAGATTCCCGCTTGGAGGCAATCCTTCCCTAGCAACCAGTACCTAACTACAGGATGTGCTAACTGCCCCCATGTAGTGGCCAACCCTGATACTGTTCTGACTAGATCTCTAAGGTGCCCCCATTAGTGATCCCTCGCAGATAACAGTAGCCCAAACTATATACACTATTCTCCAAGTGCCCTCCTCTAATGACCCCAAGGATGCACTGACTACCTGCCACTAAACTCCACATAAATTCCTACATAGCAATTTACAAAGCATATACAGGTCCTTCTCAAAAAATTAGCATATAGTGCTAAATTTCATTATTTTCCATAATGTAATGATTAAAATTAAACTTTCATATATTTTAGATTCATTACATACCAACTGAAATTTTTCAGGTCTTTTATTGTTTTAATACTGATGATTTTGGCATACAGCTCATGAAAACCCAAAAATCCTGTCTCAAAAAATTAGCATATTTCATCCGTCCAATAAAATAAAAGTGTTTAAAACAAAATAAAAAAAACCCATCAAATAATAATGTTCAGTTATGCACTCAATACTTGGTCGGGAATCCTTTTGCAGAAATGACTGCTTCAATGCGGCGTGGCATGGAGGCAATCAGCCTGTGGCACTGCTGAGGTGTTATGGAGGCCCAGGATGCTTCGATAGCGGCCTTAAGCTCATCCAGAGTGTTGGGTCTTGCGTCTCTCAACTTTCTCTTCACAATATCCCACAGATTCTCTATGGAGTTCAGGTCAAGAGAGTTGGCAGGCCAATTGAGCACAGTAATACCATGGTCAGTAAACCATTTACCAGTGGTTTTGGCACTGTGAGCAGGTGCCAGGTCGTGCTGAAAAATGAAATCTTCATCTCCATAAAGCATTTCAGCCGATGGAAGCATGAAGTGCTCCAAAATCTCCTGATAGCTAGCTGCATTAACCCTGCCCTTGATGAAACACAGTTGACCAACACCAGCAGCTGACATGGCACCCCACACCATCACTGACTGTGGGTACTTGACACTGGACTTCAGGTATTTTGGCATTTCCTTCTCCCCAGTCTTCCTCCAGACTCTGGCACCTTGATTTCCGAATGACATGCAAAATTTGCTTTCATCAGAAAAAAGTACTTGGGACCACTTAGCAACAGTCCAGTGCTGCTTCTCTGTAGCCCAGTGCTGCTTCTCTGTTTCTGGTTCAACAGTGGCTTTACCTGGGGAATGCGGCACCTGTAGCCCATTTCCTGCACACGCCTGTGTACGGTGGCTCTGGATGTTTCTACTCCAGACTCAGTCCACTGCTTCCGCAGGTCCCCCAAGGTCTGGAATCGGTCCTTCTCCACAATCTTCCTCAGGGTCCGGTCACCTCTTCTCGTTGTACAGCATTTTCTGCCACATTGTTTCCTTCCAACAGACTTCCCATTGAGGTGCCTTGATACAGCACTCTGGGAACAGCCTAATTGTTCAGAAATTTCTTTCTGGGTCTTACCCTCTTGCTTGAGGGTGTCAATGATGGCCTTCTGGACATCAGTCAGGTCGGCAGTCTTACCCATGATGGCAGTTTTGAGTAATGAACCAGGCAGGGAGTTTTTAAAAGCCTCAGGAATCTTTTGCATGTGTTTAGAGTTAATTAGTTGATTCAGAAGATTAGGGTAATAGCTCGTTTAGAGAACCTTTTCTTGATATGCTAATTTTTTGAGACAGGATTTTTGGGTTTTCATGAGCTGTATGCCAAAATCATCAGTATTAAAACAATAAAAGACCTGAACAATTTCAGTTGGTGTGTAATGAATCTAAAATATATGAAAGTTTAATTTTAATCATTACATTATGGAAAATAATGAAATTTAGCACTATATGCTAATTTTTTGAGAAGGACCTGTATATATTTACATTAACACATTTAAAGGGAAGAGGCCTTAAAGGGTTAATTCCCCCTGACCTCCTTACACCTGAGATAGCTCTACTATCTATTTTCTCGTGGTCTATTTCTAAATTTAAGAAGGATCTGCGACCATATTTTATGTTAGCCACCCGAGAAATTATCCCTCGGCTATGGAGAGCTCCTCTCTCACCAAAAAGACTAGACTGGGTAGAGCGGCGAGTGGAGGAGCTCAGGACGTTCGGTAACACACCGGACTCTGTATGGTTGGCGATGTGGTATCCTGGGATCCTGAATCTAAGCAATGTCAGACGTGGCGGACACGAGGTGATCTTATTGATTAGATACATAATAACGGTTTCTTCAGATCAGTGACATCCTAATCCCATTCTTCTTTCTCCTTCTTCCCCCTTTTCTTTCTCTCAGTTGTATCTTTGTTATCTATCAGCCGATGCTTCTAACCGAAGGTGAACAACGTTACTGTACAGATTCAGAATTGAGAGTCAGGGGCGGAACTATAGTGGAAGCAGGGGAAGCAGCTGCCACAGGGCCCGGGCTAGAAGGGGGCCCGTCCCTGCTGCAGCTGCCCTGTGATTTAGGAGCAAAAAGGGGGGCCCGAGCACGCTGGCAAATGGATCGCGCTCGGGCCCCCTCCCAACATTTTGTTCAGGCTTCTGACTCTGAACGCTGATGCATAACAACACTGTGTTGTTTTAAAGAGACACTACAGTGTTGTAAATGCAGACAGCGAACAGAAATGAGCACTGTAGCTTTAAGCTGCGGCCCAGTGCATTATGGTCCGTCTGTCACAGCGTGTGTGCATGTGGGGGCGGACAGCAGACGGCCAGGCAGACCACATGAAGCAGCAGGCTGACTGGACAAGCAGGTGGAAGCCGGGCGAGCAGGGTGAGTACGTGTCAGTGAGAAGAGGCTTGGCTGCTCAATGGTGACTGGGAGGGCAGGTGCAGGCAGGATCTAACAGGGCCCACATTCAACAGGCCCCAGGCTGCAGTGCAGGGGGCCCACATTCAACACAGGGCCCAGGTAGCAAGGGGCCCGCATTCCAACAGGGCCTCGGGCTCCTGGGCCCTGTTTGACGCAAGCCTCAAGTCACCACTAACCTCCCCCTGGGCCTGTTGGGCACGGGACCTCAGTCACCAGTAGCCTCCCCTGGCCCAGTAACAGCCTCATGGTTGCTACAAGTGACGAGTGACACCTGATCTCTGCTACATGTGACAAGTAACAACCTCAGCTCTGCTACATGTAACAAGTAACAACCTCAGCTCTGCTACATGTGACAAGTAGCAACCTCGGCTCTGCTACATGTGACAAGTAGCAACCTCAGCTCTGCTACATGTGACAAGTAGCAACCTCGGCTCTGCTACATGTGACAAGTAGCAACCTCAGCTCTGCTACATGTGACAAGTAACAACCTCAACTCTGCTTACATTGTGACAAGTAAACACCTCAGCTCTGCTCATGTGACAAGTAACAACCTCAGCTCTGCTCATGTGACAAGTAGCAACCTCAGCTCTGCTACATGTGACAAGTAACCTCAGCTCTGCTACATGTGACAAGTAACCTCAGCTCTGCTACATGTGACAAGTAACAACCTCAGCTCTGCTCATGTGACAAGTAGCAACCTCAGCTCTGCTACATGTGACAAGTAACAACCTCACTCGTACCTTGTTGACAAGTAGCAACCTCAGCTCTGCTACTTGTGACAAGTACAACCTCGCTCTGCTACATGTGACAAGTACAACCTCAGCTCTGCTACATGTGACAAGTAGCAACCTCGCTCTGCTACATGTGACAAGTAACCTCAGCTCTGCTACATGTGACAAGTAACAACCTCAACTCTGCTACTTGTGACAAGTAGCAACCTCAGCTCTGCTATTTGTGACAAGTAACAACCTCAGCTTGCTCATGTGACAAGTAACAACCTCAGCTCTGCTCATGTGACAAGTAGCAACCTCAGCTCTGCTACATGTGACAAGTACCTCAGCTCTGCTACATGTGACAAGAAACCTCAGCTCTGCTACATGTGACAAGTAACAACCTCAGCTCTGCTACATGTGACAAGTAAACCTCAGCTCTGCTACATGTGACAAGTAACAACCTCAGCTCTGCTACATGTGACAAGTACAACCTCAGCTCTGCTAATGTGACAAGTAACAACCTCAGCTCTGCTCATTGACAAGTAACAACTCAGCTCTGCTCATGTGACAAGTAGCAACCTCAGCTCTGCTACATGTGACAAGTAACCTCAGCTCTGCTACATGTGACAAGTAACCTCAGCTCTGCTACATGTGACAAGTAACAACCTCAGCTCTGCTACATTTGACAAGTAACAACGTCAGCTCTGCTACATGTGACAAGTAGCAACCTCGCTCTGCTAGATGTGACAAGTAACAACCTCACTCTGCTACATGTGACGAGTAGCAACCTCAGCTCTGCTCATGTGACAAGTAACAACCTCAGCTCTGCTCATGTGACAAGTAGCAACCTCAGCTCTGCTACATGTGACAAGTAACCTCAGCTCTGCTACATGTGACAGTAACCTCAGCTCTGCTACATGTGACAAGTAACAACCTCAGCTCTGCAGCTTTGCTATACAAGTAGCAGAGCTGAGGCTGTCACTCCTCATATGTTGCAGAGATGAGGCTGTCACTCCTTACATGTAGCAGAGCTGAGGCTGTCACTCCTCGAATGTAGCAGAGCTGAGGCTGTCCCTACTCACATGTAGCAGAGCTGAGGCTGTTCCTCCTCACATGTAGCAGAGCTGAGGCTGTCACTCCTCACATGTAGCAGAACTGAGTCTGTCACTCCTCACATGTAGCAGAGCTGAGGCTGTCACTCCTCACATGTAGCAGAGCTGAGGCTGTCACTCCTCACATGTGTAATTGGTGAGGGCGTGGTGCAGAAGTACGGTATACAGAACAATCTTAGATTATTCTGTATACCGGACTGTTGTTCTACTGAATAAATCATCCGTTTTGAAAGCAATTTGCAGGCTGGATTACAAGTTTCTTCACACATTTCTCTGGAGAAAGCTACCTTCATCATACTCATGCTTCCTGGGAGTTGGTTCCTTCTGTTATTTCACTATCATTACTCCAAAACTCTAATTTGGTAATAAGGTATCTTCTTAACACAACTTGGGTGACGGGTGCAAGCGCGCGAGGGGCCTTGTGAAGTTGCTGTGGCCCTGCGTCTTACGCCCTGTTGAGAGTCTCAGTGTTGACACCTTGGGTATGTGACGTTGCGATTTGTATGCGAATTTTCTGCACAGAATCTGCATCTCTTGGCAGAAACTGCAGGTCAAAATCCACACAGTTTTTATCCTTTTTTTGTCCTTTTTATCTGCAGATTTACTGCAGTTTTTGTGCGGATTTCCCCTGCGTTTTGAGACCTGCAGATTCCTATAATGGAGCAGGTGTAAAACCGCTGCAGATCTGCACAAAAGAAGTGACATGCTGCAGTTTTAAATCCACGCGGAAAAATCAGCAGCATGTGCACTGCGTTTTTTTGATTTCCATTGACTAGAATGGTACTGTACATCACTTGCAGTTCTGCTGCGGATCCGCAGGGTAAAATCCACTGCGGATCTACAACAGAATCTGCAACGTGTGCACAGACCCTTTAAGGATTTGCTGCTGTGGATCCGCTGCAGATCTGCAAGTGATTTACTGTACAATGTAAATCTATGGGAAAAAATAACAGCTGTGCACATGCTGCGGAAAAATCTGCACGGAAACGCAGCAGTTTATTTTCTGCAGCATGTCAATTCTTTGTGCGTATTCCACAGCGTTTTTACACCTATTCCATTATAGGAATCTGCAGGTGTAAAAACACAGGGCAAATCCGCACAAAATCCGCAGTGAATCCATAGGAAATCCGCAGGAAAACGTGCGGATTTTGACCTGCGGATTCTGATAAAAATAGCAGATTCCGAGCAGAAAATTCCGCACACAAATCTGCAACGTGTGCACATGCCCTCAATGGCTACCTGAAAAGATGGTAACAAATTGCAGCTCTGGAGACTCCTCAGGTCTCTTCATCAGGCAAAGACTAATACAAATCTGAAGAATCACATATTTATACACAACAGGACACAGGAATAATGCAATAGATAAGACAAGTGACGTGAAGCAGAACTGTCATTATGGGAGAGTGATGAACATAAATATTGGACCAGTTCATAGATGAGGAGTGTGAAAGGTTTATTGTCCTGTGATTGAAGTCTGGTCCGGGGTTGTGCCCCCACAAGGTCTTAGGAGCAAATTCCTTAATTGATGTAAAAAGACATAAATCCATGGGATACATTCATTCCAGCACTGAGAGTGTCACAGATGTCATCACTTTGTACTCCCAAATGTTTCTGTCTCTCTGAGAGTTGAAATGACCTTTTAATACCAGAAGCTCTCATCTAACCTAATCAGTTCTCATACTTTGCACTGACGAGGGGCAATAGCCTGAAACACTGTGTCGGCAAATTGAGATTCTGATTTGGCTTTTATCTTAAGTCATATTACAAGACTCGTTAAAGGGTTGGTTGTGACTTGTAGGATCGCTACTACCAACAGGAGGCGCTATAGAGTCCAAGTCCTCTTTCTCTCATAGAGGCAATTTGCACTTTTAATGCTACTAATTTCATGTCCATGGTGCTGTGATCAGGGATTCAGAAATGTTTGGCCGCTGGTAGATCTTTTCTTTTTGTTTCATTGGGCAGAGATGAAAATTCATCCTTGTTCTAAGCTTTTGCCCTCTCTCCTTGCTTTGGTCTCTGCTGTGTTCTCTGCTGCAGTCTCAGCTGTGGTCTCCTTGCTCTGGTCTCTCCTGCAGTCTCGGCTGTGGTCTCCTTGCTCTGGTATCTCTTGCAGTCTCTGTTTCAGTCTCTGCTGTGGTCTCTGCTCTGGTCTCTCCTGCAGTCTCTGCTGCAGTCTCTGCTGCGGTCTCTGCTCTGGTCTCTCCTGCAGTCTCTGCTGCGGTCTCGGCTGCGGTCTCTGCTCTGGTCTCTCCTGCAGTCTCTGCTGTGGTCTGTGCTGCGGTCTCTGCTCTGGTCTCTCCTGCAGTCTCGGCTGCGGTCTGTGCTATAGTCTCTGCTCTTTCCTCTGACCACTCCAAACATGGCCTACATGACTCCCCTTCTCCTGTTTCTCTTCTGTTTGCTCATTTCCAGGAATCACTCAGACTTTCACTTTCCTCCTGACTCAGACTTCTCACTGTCCTCCTCCCCCGCACTATGTATGAGGAGGGCCTTGCAGTGCCTCCTACCCAGCACTATGTATGAGGAGGGTCCTGCAGCGCCTCCTCCCCAGCACTATGTATGAGGAGGGTCCTGCAGCGCCTCCTCTCCAGCACTATGTATGAGGAGGGTCCTGCAGCGCCTCCTCCCCGCACTATGTATGAGGAGGGTCCTGCAGCCCTCCTCCCCAGCACTATGGGATGAGGAGGGTCCTGCAGCACCTCCTCCCCAGCACTATGTATGAGGAGGGTCCTGCAGCAGCCTCCTCCCCACACTATGTATGAGGAGGGTTCCCGCAAGCACCTCCTCCCCAGCACTATGTATGAGGAGGGCCTGCAGCGCCTCCTCCCCAGCACTATGTATGAGGAGGGTCCTGCAGCACCTCCTCCCCCGCAACTATGTATGAAGGAGGGTCCTGCAGCCCTCCTCCCCACACTATGTATGAGGAGGGCCTGCAGTGCTCCTCCCCAGCACTATGTATAAGAGGGTCCTGCAGCACCTCCTCCCACACTATGTATGAGGAGGGCCCTGCAGCGCTTCCTCCCCGCACTATGTATGAAGAGGGTCCTGCAGCACCTCCTCCCCAGCACTATGTATGAGGAGGGTCCTGCAGCACCTCCTCCCCAGCACTATGTATGAGGAGGGCCCTGCAGCACCTCCTCTCCCACACTATGTATGAGGAGGGTCTGCAACGCCTCCTCCCCAGCACTATGTATGAGGAGGGTCCTGCAGCACCTCCTCCCCGCACTATGTATGAAGAGGGTCCTGCAGCACCTCCTCCCCCGAACTATGTATGAAGAGGGTCCTGCAGCACCTCCTCCCCAGCACTATGTATGAGGAGGGCCCTGCAGGCCTCCTCCCCCGCACTATGTATAAAGAGGGTCCTGCAGCACCTCCTCCTCAGCACTATGTATGAGGAGGGTCCTGCAGCGCTTCCTCCCCGCACTATGTATGAGGAGGGTCCTGCAGCGCCTCCTCCCCAGCACTATGTATGAGGAGGGTCCTGCAGCACCTCTCCCCAGCATATGTATGAGGAGGGCCCTGCAGCACCTCCTCTCCCGCACTATGTATGAAGAGGGCCCTGCAGCGCCTCCTCTCCCGCACTATGTATGAGGAGGGTCCCTGCAGCGCCTCCTCCCCAGCACTATGTATGAGGAGGGCCCCGCAGCGCCTCCTCCCCCGCACTATGCATGAGAGGGTCCTGCAGCGCCTCCTCTCCCAGCACTATGTATGAGGAGGGCCTGCAGGCCTCCTCCCCGCACTATGTATAGGAGGGTCTTGCAGCACCTCCTCCTCAGCACTATGTATGAGGAGGTCCTGCAGGCTTCCTCCCGCACTATGTATGAGGAGGTCCTGCAGCGCCTCTCCCCTAGCACTATGTATGAGAGGGCCTGCAGCGCCATCCCCCGCACTATGTATGAGGAGGGCCCTGCAGCGACCTCCTCCCCAGCACTATGTATGAAGGAGGGCCTGCAGCCCTCCTCTCCCGCACTATGTATGAGGAGGGCCCTGCAGCGCCTCCTCCCCAGCACTATGTATGAGGAGGGTCCTGCAAGCCTCCTCCCCAGCACTATGCATGAGGAGGGTCCCTGCAGCCCTCCTCTCCCGCACTATGTATGAGGAGGGTCCTGCAGGCCTCCTCCCCGCACTATGTATGAGAGGGTCCTGCAGCCCTCCTCCCCGCACTATGTATGAGGAGGGTCCTGCAGCCTCCTCCACAGCACTATGTATGAGGAGGTCCTGCAGCACCTCCTCCCTAGCACTATGTATGAGGAGGGCCCTGCAGCGCCTCCTCCCAGCACTATGTATGAGGAGGGCCTGCAGCGCCTCCTCTCCAGCACTATGTATGAGGAGGGTCCTGCAGCACTCCTCTCCCGCACTATGTATGAGGAGGGCCCTGCAGCGCCTCCTCCCCAGCACTATGTATGAGGAGGGTCCTGCAGTGCCTCCTCCCCAGCACTATGTATGAGGAGGGTCCTGCAGCACCTCCTTCCCAGCACTATGTATGAGGAGGGCCCTGCAGCGCCTCCTCCCCCGCACTATGTATGAAGAGGGTCCTGCAGCGCCTCCTCCCCAGCACTATGTATGAGGAGGGTCCTGCAG
>JARQOD010000007.1:96136959-96213845 GCA_033576555.1 Oophaga sylvatica | reverse complement strand
AATGGGAAAAGGGCCTAAGGGGCGCTGCAGGGGAAAAAGGGAGCTGGGCTCCCGACCAGATTGGGCCTGCAATCCCTTAAAGTTACAGGCCATTTTTAAAAGATCGCCCCAAAAACAGATCCCGGGGGGCTTCTCAATGTTCCGCAACCAAGTGACAGTTAAGGGACTCGCCCTGCCACTACAAGGGCCCGGGGGCCCCCAAAAGCATTTAATCCCATAAGTGTCATTGTTGAAAATAAGATGCGAAAGAAAAATTTGTGGGGGGACGGGGCCCCAAGGGAAAACCAGAATGGAATTGGGGTTTTAGACCCCCTGTGCTACCTTTGATGCCAAAGGACAGCTTAAAAGGGCTGCGGCCCCTGGGCAAACCTGAGGTGGCAACCCACATCGTCGGGTGAAGTCACTCTGGAGCGGCGGCAACCCCCCCTTTTCCTCGCAGTGGCCGAAACCAAAACGCAGGTGACACCCCCTAGTGAATTGGACTGTCTGCGCTCAGAGGTGCGCCAGCTGACTAAAAATCTGGCTGCTGGATGAGTGCCCTGCAGCTGCGGAAAGAGGAAGAAGGGAGATCTTATTACGGACTGCCCAAGAAGACGTTCCGGGATGAACCGAGAAGAAGGAAGACGTCGCCCCCCCCGGAGGAGGACAACGCCACCCCCAGGAGCGACCCTGTCAACACCTCCTCGTCGGGAGATCACCTGTTACCGATGCAACCGGAAAGGTCATATGTCTCCACATTTCCTTTAAAACGGGCAGAACCTGGGTCTGAGCCAACACCCAGGAGGAGAACCGTCAGGCCCCCCTAGACTGGAACCGCAGGTATGTGGGTGGGCGACCCTACCTGTCTATCATTCTAGATGGTATTGCTGTTCCGGCATTGTTAGACACTGGGTCTCAGGTGACCCTATAAACCTGATGCCCTAATACTAAGTTCTGGTCAATGGACAGTCTTAAACCCCCGAGCCCTGACTTTACGTGTATGCTTCTAATGGTCTTCCTGTAGAAGTACTCGGGACAAAATGTGTAGATGTGAAAGTGGGCAGAGAGAGTTGAAAGACCAGGGGCTTCTGGTAGTAAAGACTGTAAATGAGGAGAACGGTTTAAATATAATTTTGGGTACTAACATTATCATAATTGTTTGGGAGAAAAAGTTGTGTTCTTACTCCAACAGCTCGCTGAGATTGCCCGACCAAGGCAGAAAGGAGTAATCCAAAGAAGATCCGGGCCCTGGTGTGTCAGCAGCAAGCGAAGCTTACAGACGGCGAAATTGGTAATGTACGGGTCACTGACTCGAATCCCATTGTGATACCCCAATGAGTGAAATGAATTCTGTGCAGGGCAGCCATAGGTCTGAGAGGACAAAACTACCAAGCTGTAGTAGAACCCCACCATTCAGAACATAGACCTAACTTATGACTGCTAGGGGAGTAGTGGAAGTGGTGAATGGAAGAGTACCGGTACGGCTCCTCAACTGGGGAGATGATGAGGAAAATTACCCGTTATGCAACCATTGCTAAACTACATGCTGTTGACAATAATTCTATTCTCCCCGGCTGAGTCCTTAGACTCCCGCCAAATAGCGGAGGACAATGATCCGGCAACTCAGGTGGCGGAATGGTGTCAGCAACTCCAATGTTGGGACGGACACCACTCCCCGTCACCAGAAGCAAGGGGTTTTTACGGGTGGTGCAAGAGTACGCCCAAGTATTTAGCAAGAATCCACTTGATTTTGGGATAATTAAGGGAGTACAACATCATATCCCTACAGGCAGTCATCCTCCCATCAAAGAGGGGTTTATGGGCCTATACCCCCAGCCCATTATCAGAAGGCTAAGGAAATGTTGCGAGATATGAAAGAAGCCGGAGTAATCAGGATAGTTGTAGTCCCTGGGCAGCACCTCAAGTCCTGGTTAGAAAGAAAGATGGTAGCTTGAGAATGTGTGTGGATTACAGGCAGGTGAACCGCATAACACACAAGGAAGCATACCGTTACCACGTATAGAGGAGTCATTAGCTGCTCTGAAAACGGCTAACTACTTTTCTACCCTTGATCTGACTAGTGGATACTGGCAGTGGCTGTGGCTGAGGAGGATCGTGAGAAAACGGCTTTCACCACCCCAATGGGGCTCTGTGAGTTCGACAGAATGCCGTTTGGGCTCAGCAGTGCCCAGGAACATTTCAGAGAGTGATGGAGAACTGCCTGGGACATCTCAATTTTGAAACGTGCTGCTATACTTAGACGACGTCATCGTGTACTCCAAGACATATGAGGACCATCTGAAGCACCTGGCAGAAGTATTTGAGTCCCTGTCCAGGTACGGATGAAGTTGAAACCCTCAAAATGCCATCTACTCAAACAGAAGGTACAATATTTGGGGCACATCGTCAGTTCGGAAGGAGTAGCGCCGGACCCAGAGAAAGTCACTGCCATCCAGAAGTGGCCGGAGCCGAAGAACCTCAAGGAAGTGCGACAGTTCCTGGGACTAACGGGTTACTACAGAAGGTTCGTGAAAGATTACACGAAGAAGGCAGCGCCTCTACAGGACCTCCTAGTAGCCAATCCCTAAAAGCAGAAATCTCCCTTCAATGGGGGTAAGGAACAGGCTGAAGCATCCAAAAGATGAAAGAGATCCTTACAGGCGATGAGATCTTGACGTATCTGATTACAGCCAACCGTTCCTGCTGTACACCGATGCTAGTAATGAAGGTTTAGGAGCAGTTCTCAGTCAGAAGCAGAATGGCCAAGAAAAAGTCATCGCTTATGCCAGCAGAAAACTCAGGCCAACTGAGAGGAATCCGGAAAAATTATAGCAGCTTCAAGCTGGAGTTTCTGGCGCTGGTCTGGGCCATTACTGAAAGATTTAAGCACTATCTGGCCTCCAACAAGTTCACGGCGTACACAGACAACAACTCGCTAACGCACCTGGAAACGGCCAAGCTGGGCGCCATGGGCAGCGTTGGATGGCCGGTTGTCCAATTACAGTTTACTATCAAGTACCGGCAGGCCGAAAGAATGCTAATGCTGACGCATTTGTCCCGAATGCGCATGACTCTGACACGGAGGAAGAATCGGACGACCTGGAAGAAAATGAGCTACCTGCGTTCCATCGAAATGGGGTTAGTCCACGAGCATCGAGTCTACAGAAAGCAGTATGGTGCAACGTTAAATCCTTTACCCCATCACAGCTGGAAAGAGACTCAGGACAGCGATCCAGTGGTCAGCCGTATCAAGGAGTTGTTAAACAGGAAGGTTCCTCCTTGGAAAAAGATGCACCTATGTCAGCAAAGCTCCTGTGGAACGAGAGAAGCAGGTTATTCCTATACCGTGAGAAGTTGTGCAGGAGATACGTCAATCCCAGGACCCACGAGATGGGTCTGGCAAATAGTGGTCCCCAAGGCAGACGTCCAAATGGTGTTGGAAGCATACCATGATCAAGCAGGACACTTTGGCTGGAGAAAGCTGGAGACCCTGTTGAGGTGCCGGTTCTACTGGGTAGGGATGCGCAGCTCCATCGAGAGGTGGTGTCGGAACGTGGACCCTGTGGTCTCAGAAGAAAGGACTACGGTAGTCAGAAGGCACCCCTGCAACCTATCCGGACGACTCGTCCCCTGGAGATTGTGGCCCTGGACCACGTCAAACTGTCGCCAAGTAGATCTGGATACTCATACGCCTTGACCATGGTGGACCATTACTCTAGATTTCTGGTGGTTGTACCAGTTAAGGATCAGACAGCAGTGACGGCAGCAAAAACCTTTCAAGCAAGCTTCTGCAGACCGCATGGGTATCCGGAGCAAGTATTAACCGATCAAGGACCTGCTTTCGAAGCTGATCTATTCAAGGAATTCTGTCACATGTATGGGTGTAAGAAAATTAGAACAACACCATACCATCCTCAAACCAACGGTCTTTGCGAGAAAATGAACCACATTGTCCTTGATTTGTTGAAATCCATACCGTTGGAAGACAGAAATCGATGGCCGGACTTACTACCTGATTTGGTTGACTTGTATAACCATATACCTGTAAGTTCCACTAACTGCACTCCAGCCTATCTTATGAGAGCAAGGCCCGGAAGACTACCAATGGATTTAGAACTTGGAGTGGTAGAACCGGAGGCAGACGACGCCGTTGAAAACTGGGACATCAATCGGCAAGAGCAATACAGAAGAGTGCAAGTCTGTGTAGAAGAAAGTCTCAACAAGGTACGGGAAAAACAGGAAGATATTTACAACAGGAATGCTCCTGCCAAGCCTTTGATGCCTGGAGAAGTGGTATTGAAAAGGAAAAGGAAAATGCACAAATTGGATAACCAGTGGGAGCAAGAACCCTACGTCGTACAAGATTCCAAATATGACAATAGAAAAGTTTGTATCATCAGTAAGGACGGAGGAAGAACAATATCCACTGTGTCCAGAGACCATTTAAAATTGTGCCCAGAACCCTTAAAGTTTCGTGAAGAGAACCCTGTCATCAATCAAGAAGAAAGAAAAGAAGAGGTCATACACACGGATCTGGGAGATTTCCCTGCAGATTGGCCGAGACTGGGAGATGCTGTAATAATTCCGGTGTTGCAATTTTATCAGCCACAAGAGGAAGTTCTACCTCCAGTTATGCCCATGGTGCCAGTTGAGCCAGTTCAGGAGTTACCTACTCCAGCAGCACCCCAACCTGCGGAACCTCAAGAGGAAGAATCATCGGAAGCAGCGCCCCATGCTATGGGAACCCCTGGTGAAGCTGACTCACACCGCCCAGCCATCAGTACGCTTGCCAGGTCCATAGAAAGATTGAGGCAGTTCTATAGTTTGCCGTTACGTAGAACAGTTGGGTTCGAGATTAATATACCTGAAGCTACTCCACGTAGATCAGAACGTACAACGAAAGGGAAGATACCTATTCGTTATCAACAGTAGTCCTAGCAAACTAGTTTACTAAGTATGGATAATTGTATAAAGTATTGTTATGATATGTAAATTACTTGAAAATGTTTCATGATGGACTCTGAGGCTGAGGACTGAGCCAGCCCAAGAACTGATCTTGTATATAGTTGCACTTTGTGCATTCTCTACCAGCACACCTACCTCTGAACATAAAACCCGTATGGTGAGGCACTGAGTGAGGTCTGCATTCAGATGTCCTGCAGCCCACCCAGGACCCACGTTGAAGGTTTGGTGCGGGTCCTTCACAAGAATATTGTCATCTATTTATATGAAAATGTCTATTTAGTATTTTGTATTTTTCTATGCCTATTGTTATAATGCAACGTTCAAGAAATCCGTACCTCCCGGATGGGAAGAGTTTAAAATGTTACTTGTTTAAATGAAAAACAAAATGTCTTTCTTCTTATATTTCACAGCCCGGGAGTGCTGTATTTTACCAAGGGGGAATGTGTAGCCCTGGTATGTAAGGCACACAGGATCTGGAGAATGCACAGTAAGGTAACAGTTAAAGCTTGACACTCACTTACATTTCAGACACACCCACAGGGGTGTATAGGGGAGTGACGTGTAGCACAGGAGAGAGTCAGTCTAGCTTCCTGTCATCGTACAGAGCAGTCAGGGCTAGTTCTTCTCAGACAGTGAGGATTCCTGTCAGAGCTCTGCGTGAGCAGAAGATTAGTTCCTGCCAATTCAACGAAGTGGAGTCTAGTAACGGATGACTAGTTATCATCCCGAGTCTAGTCAGAGTTACCTTTTACTCAGTCTGAACTTTGAGGAAACTGAGAGTTACTCAGTGAGACCAAGGAAGAAAACTGACTTTCTATCTTCACGCTTCAGTGCTACACAGAAAGCAGAAGCAGGGCGAAGGGCATAGTGGGAAGGATTCAAAAGTGCCTTAAGGATTGGATTATCCTGCACATTGTCACCGGTCACTGGGGACCGAAGCGTCACTATAGCTCCAGGCATAGTGATAGAAAAGCCAGAGTCTTACTGGACCTTAGGTTGCAGAAAGCCGCCCTTAGAGTGCCAGTACGTAACCGAGTCAGGAGAACAAGACTTCTGAGTCCGGCGCGCGGCAAAAGAAAGTACTTAGTTCACCACTTATAAGGCTCTATCACAAAACCGGCCGGGCAGTACAGCTAGTGGTAAAAGCTGAAAACTATAGAGTTAACTTAGCTACAGGCAAGCTTGGACTCACTCATCATTCGGAAAGAGAAGGAGGCCTGTAACCTGCTCAACTGTTACCGCTACGTGCATTCATCCACCCCGAACAGCCTCCCTGGGACCTGCCTGAACAACTTGAAGTAAAAGGTATGGAAAGAAGCTTCTACGTGTGAGACTGAGTTATTTAATTGCATCCCTGCACAACCCCACCATAACTATCGACCTGAGGGAAGAGTCCCACCTGTAGGGGACCCGACATCTAGCTGCCTCACCATCCCCTCAGAGATCTACAGCAGCGCTGGTCTTAGTGATCAGAGAACTACAGGTGGCGTCACGAACTGTATATATACCTATCCCCTGTAAATATACCCCCCAACATACGCCTGACCGCCAGGGCCACAGACCGAGCCACCGCTACCTGTGACAACCACATAGACTTCCATGGGCTCGGCTCTGAGTACCCCATTGCTCTGGTAAACCACAATTGTGGTGCGGGTCAAAACACATACATCGTGACGCTTTATGGTTTGTGGGTGAGACGGTGGAGACCTCTATCCCCAGAGACTCTCTGTGTCCTCCATCCCAGGCCATACATCGTGACGCTTGCTGGTTTGTGGGTGAGACGGTGGAGACCTCTATCCACAGAGACTCTCTGTGTCCTCCATCCCAGGCCATACATCGTGACGCTTTATGGTTTGTGGGTGAGATGGTGGAGACCTCTATCCCCAGAGACTCTCTGTGTCCTCCATCCCAGGCCATACATCGTGACGCTTGCTGGCTGGTGGGTGAGACGGTGGAGACCTCTGTCTCCAGAGACTCTCTGTGTCCTCCATTCCAGGCCATACATCGTGACGCTTGCTGGTTTGTGGGTGAGATGGTGGAGACCTCTGTCCCCCTAGACTCTGTGTCCTCCATCCCAGGCCATACATCGTGACGCTTGCTGGTTTGTGGGTGAGATGGTGGAGACCTCTGTCCCCGTAGACTCTCTGTGTCCTCCATCCCAGGCCATACATTGTGACGCTTGCTGGTTTGTGGGTGAGACGGTGGAGACCTCTATCCCCAGAGACTCTCTGTGTCCTCCCTCCTGCCTCGGATTTCCTGATTCTGGCTTCTCTGAAATGGCGCATTCATTTTATGATAAAACCATCTGTCACTGTGAATCTTTACCTCAGTGACATTACGGAAATACCAAACTGACACTTTTTATTAGTTTATTTAGTGGTGAAAAAAAGATCTAAAGTGTAAAGAAATATCTAATTTTTGTTTGTGAGGCCATTTTCCAAGGCCCGTGACGTCTGTATTTCTACATCCATGGAGCGTCAGGGCTTTCTCTTTTTGAGTGGTGACCTGGCGCTTTTATTGTTATCGATTTGGGGTACATGAGATGTGCTGATTTTTTCTGGTATTTTTGGGGACGAGCGGTGAGACTAGGAAAAGCCTGATTCCGTAGTTTGGAGGTTTTTTCTTTTTATGGCATTACCATAAGGGTTAAAGGGATTGTCTGCACAGAAATGTAAAGTCTGTGGTCGCTCTCTAGTCACTGCAGAAAGCGTGAGAGGCACATGCCCGCTTGGCTGTCATGTCACCTCATGTATGAGGTTTGTTGTCATGTGCCGGCGTCTCTTCTAGAAGAGAATTGAGAGAAGTGCAGAAGCCTTGTTGAGGTGACCACCAGTTGGCGAGACATGAGGTCACTCACTTTATTTTTGGATTGTGGAGGACAAGGTTGATTCCACTTTGTTTTATTGCTATGATGACATTTTTATTTTCTCCGCACATCGCCGTCCCCCGTAGAGGACTTGTTATACAGCGAGCCTTCAGTAACGATCCTGTGATTATCAGCCTACGAGTGGGCTTCACAGCAGAGCCAAGATGGCATCAACGGGCCACGGCTGCCATGGCAAACATCGGGGAATGTGCTGGGGCGCTTTCTGAGAGGTCCCCCCTCCAGGCGCACGCCACTTACATGAAGTGGTTCTCAGCAGTGATTGGGGCGAGCGCTGATCCTGCAGGCAGAGGCCGATGCTTTATAATGCAGCCTGCACTCCACGGAGCGAGCTCAGCTCCTGCCGTATACTCGCACATGATGTAATAGTGTGTGATGGATCGGGAAGGGTTAAAGGGTTATATCAGACCTACTGATGACTTATCATTAGGATAGGTGATCCATAACCAACTGATGGGGGAAGCGGTCACTTATACAACACCGCCATAGATCAACTGTCATCACCTCTGTACTCTGTGTAGTGGCCATTCTCAGTACTGCAGCTTGATTCCTATTGAAGTGGATGTTATTTGGGCAGTAAAATCAGCCACTACACGGTGTATGGAGCTGTGAGGAGCTGCAGTACTGAGAATGGCCACTACACGGTGTATGGAGCTGTGAGGAGCTGCAGTACTTAGAACGGCCACTACACGGTGTATGGAGCTGTGAGGAGCTGCAGTACTGACAATGGCCACTACACAGTGTATGGAGCTGTGATGAGCTGCAGTACTGAGAATGGCCACTACACGGTGTATGGAGCTGTGAGGAGCTGCAGTACTGAGAACGGCCACTACACGGTGTATGGAGCTGTGAGGAGCTGCAGTACTGAGAACGGCCACTACACGGTGTATGGAGCTCTGAGGAGCTGCAGTACTGAGAACGGCCACTACATGGTGTATGGAACTGTGATGAGCTGCAGTACTGAGAACGGCCACTACATGGTGTACAGAGCTGTAGTACTGAGAATAGCCACCACACGGTGTATGGAGCTGTGATGAGCTGCAGTGCTGAGAACGGCCACTACATGGTGTATGGAGCTGTGATGAGCTGCAGTACTGAGAACGGCCACTACATGGTGTACAGAGTTGTAGTACTGAGAATGGCCACCACACGGTGTATGGAGCTGTGATGAGCTGCAGTACTGAGAACGACCACTACACGGTGTATGGAGCTGTGATGAGCTGCAGTACTGAGAACGGCCACTACACGGTGTATGGAGCTGTGAGGAGCTGCAGTACTGAGAACGGCCACTACACGGTGTATGGAGCTGTGATGAGCTGCAGTACTGAGAACGACCACTACATGGTGTATGGAGCTGTGAGGAGCTGCAGTACTGAGAACGGCCACTACACGGTGTATGGAGCTGTGATGAGCTGCAGTACTGAGAACGGCCACTACACGGTGTATGGAGCTGTGAGGAGCTGTAGTACTGAGCACGGCCACTACACGGTGTATATGTCATGCACAGTGTGGGAAGACTAAGTGCAACGCAAATGGATTAGAGGGGCCCAACACTAGGGAAGGGGAAGTGGAGACATCTAGGCAGATCTAAATTCACCTTATCTGCCCTAAATGTCCCTATATAGGTTCTGCACCTATCGCCGAGCATGAGCCTAATCCCTGGCTGACCCTGGTGATAAGCCCTGCTTACAGAAGGATGGGGTCAGCACTAGTCAATCCCCACTACAACTAAAGACAGCTTGGATAGACAAACGAGGGGAACGCTTATCTTGAGTAGACTCAGAGATGTAACACAGATGTTCTCCAGCACCACCAAAGAGGAAGATGGCCGACTGCTATAGCTCCAAGACTCAACAGGGGAGAACAAAAATATCACCGGCGATTCTCAGAAACAGACAGGAAGTCTATAAACACTTGGTCCTCCAGGTGTGTCAATTAGAGCCGGGGGAGGTTGCCACTGGGTCCAAGAGTCAGAAGGAATTGGAAGGTGTCTGCAAAGCCAACCATAGAGACCTTCTGCAGCCAGATGATGTGTGACTGTCTGCAGTCTCTGACACATCCTTGACAGTATAGAGCTGTGAGAAGCTGCAGTACTGAGAACAGCCACTACATGATGTATGGAGCTGTGAGTAGCTGAGCTGCAGTACTGAGAACGGCCACTACATGGTGTATGGAGCTGTGAGTAGCTGAGCTGCAGTACTGAGAACGGCCACTACATGGTGTATGGAGCTGTGAGTAGCTGAGCTGCAGTACTGAGAACGGCCACTACATGGTGTATGGAGCTGTGAGTAGCTGAGCTGCAGTACTGAGAACGGCCACTACACGGTGTATGGAGCTGTGAGGAGCTGCAGTACTGAGAACGGCCACTACACGGTGTATGGAGCTGTGAGGAGCTGCTGTACTGAGAACGGCCACTAGACAGTGTATGGAGCTGTCAGGAGCTGAGCTGCAGTACTGAGAACGGCCACTACACGGTGTATGGAGCTGTGAGGAGCTGCAGTACTGAGAACGGCCACTACACGGTGTATGGAGCTGTGATGAGCTGCAGTACTGAGAACGGCCACTACACGGTGTATGGAGCTGTGAGGAGCTGCAGTACTGACAGTGGCCACTACATGGTGTATGGAGCTGTGAGGAGCTGCTGTACTGAGAACGGCCACTAGACGGTGTATGGAGCTGTCAGGAGCTGAGCTGCAGTACTGAGAACAGCCACTACACAGTGTATGGAGCTGTGAGGAGCTGCAGTACTGAGAACGGCCACTACACGGTGTATGGAGCTGTGAGGAGCTGCAGTACTGAGAACGGCCACTACACGGTGTATGGAGCTGTGAGGAGCTGCAGTACTGAGATCAGCCACTACACGGTGTATGGAGCTGTGAGGAGCTGCAGTACTGAGATCAGCCACTACACGGTGTATGGAGCTGTGAGGAGCTGCAGTACTGAGATCAGCCACTGCATGATGTGAGGCGCTGTGCTGACCCAGTTCTGTTCACTCTGCTTCCGGAGCTGATGAACATGGGGGTGAATGTTGCTGGATCCCACCCCATCTTATGAATAACTCACTGACCCCTATAATATTGAAGCCTATCAGTCAATAGGGTAGGTCCGCTCCCCATGCCCCGGTCCAGTCACATGAAATGAGATGTGAAGTGCTTATATCATCTGTAACTCGCCTGTAGATGAACACCGGGACGATGAAATCCGAGGGGTCTATTATTTTTTCTGCTTGGACGATTCTCTCTACGAGTCCAAATCCTTTACTCCACTCCACGGCGTTACCGAGAGGAAGCAAATGACCTGAAAACCAGAAAACAGCCATAATCATGACCACGCCGAGAGCAGCGGAGGGCCGATACCCCAAACCCTGTGCCCCATGTGTAGGGACGGGGGCTGTCTTACCCTGTTCCTCCCCTGAAGACAACAACCGCACTGTGTGTACAGGGTCGTGCCGCTTTATATGTGACAGTGATGTGTAATGTATTCTGGTGATGAGCAGTGGAGGAGTCGTGTGACGAGCGGGGTGTGATGTCAGGAGCGGAGCTGAGGGCATCAGAAGTGCCGGTCATAGGGACACTAGGCTCAGTCTATAGGACGGATGACAAAAGGATTCTCAGAGTGATCCCTTTATTATATTCTCGGAGTGATCCCTTTATTATATTCTCGGAGTGATCCCTTTATTATATTCTCAGAGTGATCCCTTTATTATATTCTCGGAGTGATCCTTAATTATATTCTCGGAGTGATCTCTTTATTATATTCTCAGAGTGATCCCTTTATTATATTCTCGGAGTGATCTCTTTATTATATTCTCAGAGTGATCTCTTTATTATATTCTCAGAGTGATCCCTTTATTATATTCTCAGAGTGATCCCTTTATTATATTCTCAGAGTGATCCCTTTATTATATTCTCGGAGTGATCTCTTATTATATTCTCAGAGTGATCCCTTTATTATATTCTCAGAGTGATCTCTTTATTATATTCTCGGAGTGATCCCTTTATTATATTCTCAGAGTGATCCCTTTATTATATTCTCGGAGTGATCTCTTTATTATTTTCTCGGAGTGATCCCTTTATTGGTAACCAGAAGAAATATATTTGCAGCTTTTGGAGCACAGCGGCTCCTTCTTCAGGCAGATTTACAAATGAATGTGAGCGGATGATGAGTGTGTGAGTGGATGGTGGGAGTATGGAGTGGATGGTGGGAGTGTGAGTGGATGATGAGTGTGTGAGTGGATGATGATGTGTGAGTGGATGATGATGTGTGTGATGTGGATGGTGGGAGTGTGAGCGGATGATGAGTGTGTGAGTGGATGGTGGAGTGTGAGTGGATGATGAGTGTGTGAGTGGATGATGAGTGTGTGAGTGGATGATGAGTGTGTGAGTGGATGATGAGTGTGTGAGTGGATGGTGGGAGTGTGAGCGGATGTTGGGAATGTGAGTGGATGATGAGTGTGTGAGTGGATGGTGGGAGTGTGAGTGGATGATGAGTGTGTGAGTGGATGATGAGTGTGTGAGTGGATGATGAGTGTGTGAGTGGATGGCGGGAGTGTGAGCGGATGTTGGGAGTGTGAGTGGATGATGGGTGTATGAGTGGCTATTCATCTGTATTGTGCACCCATGATACCCACCACATGTGAGAAGGTCCAGTTCTTATGAAGACCAGATGATGATAGTTTTTATGACCCATCATTTTATGGACGGACAAGGCTTTCTCCACTAGATCAATATGGCAGCCAGTGGTGGTGGACGCACCAATATCTCCTCATCATGGCTGCTCACACTTACCCAGCTGAGCGAATATCTCTCCAGACTCGTAGCTCCCTAGTTTGGCGTATCCTCGGTTGTCGACCAGGTGAGGTGACTGGTGAGCTGGTATGTCAGCCTGTTCATAGTGCAGCCCTCATAACTGGCATCAGACTCTGCCCAGTTCTTGTAGTCGCCATCTTCCCAGACGTACAGGCAGCTGTTGATGAAGGAGGACTTCCCATGACCCAAGAGGCCGAAGAGCTGAATGAGGACCCTGTGAAATCCCTGCCGGCCATTCTCACCAGGGTTCAAGGTAAAGCTTTTTATTTTGCTCCTCAGTTTGTCCATATCCATTGCTGCCTCCAGACACAGGTGTTTTCTCAAGTCACAAGGACTAAAGTCCTCTTACTGGATAAGTTACTGATTAAATATACGGCAGTGGGAATATCCCCATCGGGTCCAGGGTTCATTTTATCAGGAACAGTCTCTTCTGCTCACTCAGGCCACATATGATAACGTGGCTTCTCAGCTATGACATGGTGGGTGAGGAGGTAGACTGCTCAGGTCTGAGAGGAGACACGCAGGGAGGGTGCCTGGAGAGCAGGGATAGTGAAAAGATAGGAGGGAAAGTCCACAGAGAGCAGGGATAGTGAAGAGATAGCAGGGAGGGTGCGTGGAGAGCAGTGATAGTGAAGAGATAGCAGGGAGGGTGCTTGGAGAGCAGGGACAGTGAAGAGATAGCAGGGAGGGTGCGTGGAGAGGAGGGATAGTGAAGAGATAGGAGTGAGGGTGCACAGAGAGCAGGGAAAGTGAAGAGGTAGAAGGGAGAGTGCATGGAGAGCAGGGACAGTGAAGAGATAGCAGGGAGGGTGCGTGGAGAGCGGAGACAGTGAAGAGATAGCAGGGAGGGTGAGTCGAGAGCTGGGACAGTGAAGAGATAGCAGGGAGGGTGCGTGGAGAGCTAGGACAGTGAAGAGATAGCAGGGAGGGTGCATGGAGAGCAGTGATAGTGGAGAGATAGCACGGAGGGTGCGTGTAGAGCAGGGACAGTGAAGAGATAGCAGGGAGGGTGCGTGGAGAGCAGGGACAGTGAAGAGATAGCAGGGAGGGTGCGTCGATAGCTGGGACAGTGAAGAGATAGCAAGGAGGGTGCGTGGAGAGCGGAGATAGTGAAAAGATAGCAGGGAGGGTGCCTGGAGAGCAGGGACAGTGAAGAGATAGCAGGGAGGGTGCGTGGAAAGCTGGGACAGTAAGGAGATAGCAGAGAGGGTGCATGGAGAGTGGGACAGTGAAGAGATAGGAGGCAGGGTGCGTTTAGAGCAGGGACAGTGAAGAGATAGCAGGGAGGGTGCCTGGAGAGCCTGGACAGTGAAGAGACAGCAGGGAGGGTGCGTGGAGAGCAGGGACAGTGAAGAGATAGCAGGGAGGGTGCGTGGAGAGCAGGGATAGTAAAAATATAAGAGGGAAAGTCCACAGAGAGCAGGAATAGTGAAGAGATAGAAGGGAGAGTGCATGGAGAGCAGGGATAGTGAAGAGATAGCAGGGAGGGTGCATGGAGAGCAGGGATAGTGAAGAGATATCAGGGAGGGTGCGTGGAGAGCAGTGAAAGTGGAGAGATAGCAGGGAGGGTGCGTGGATAGCAGGGATAGTGGAGAGATAGCAGTGAGGGTGCGTGGAGAGCAGGGACAGTGAAGAGTTAGGAGTGAGAGTGCACAGAGAGCAGGGAAAGTGAAGAGGTAGAAGGGAGAGTGCATGGAGAGCAGGGACAGTGAAGAGATAGCAGGGAGGGTGCGTGGAGAGCGGAGAAAGTGGAGAGATAGCAGGGAGGTTGCGTCGAGAGCTGGGACAGTGAAGAGACAGCAGGGAGGGTGCGTGGAGAGCTAGGACAGTGAAGAGATAGCAGGGAGGGTGCATGGAGAGCAGTAATAGTGGAGAGATAACACGGAGGGTGCATGGACAGCAGGGACAGTGAAGAGATAGCAAGGAAGGTGCGTGGAGAGCAGGGATAGTGAAGAGATAGCAGGGAGGGTGCATGTAGAGCTGGGACAGTGAAGAGATAGTAGGAAGGGTGCGTGGAGAGCAGGGACAGTGAAGAGACAGCAAGGAGGGTGTGTGGAGAGCAGGGACAGTGAAGAGATTGCAGAGAGGGTGCGTGGAGAGCAGGGACAGTGAAGAGATAGCAGGAGGGTGCGTGGAAAGCTAGGACAGTGAAGAGATAGCAGGGAGGGTGCATGGAGAGCTAGGACAGTGAAGAGATAGCAGGGAGGTGCATGGAGAGTAGTAATAGTGGAGAGATAGCACGGAGGGTGCGTGGAGAGCAGGGACAGTGAAGAGATAGCAAAGAGGGTGCGTGGAGAGCAAGGATAGTGAAGAGATAGCAGGGAGGGTGCATGTAGAGCTGGGACAGTGAAAAGATAGTAGGGAGGGTGCGTGGACAGCAGGGACAGTGAAGAGACAGCAGGGAGGGTGCGTGGAGAGCAGGGACAGTGAAGAGATAGCAGGGAGGGTGCGTGGAGAGCAGGGACAGTGAATAGATAGCAGGGAGGTGCGGGAAAACAGGGACAGTGAAGAGATAGCAGGGAGGGTGTGTGGAGAGCAGGGACAGTGAAGAGATAGCAGGGAGGGTGCGTGGAGAGCGGAGACAGTGAAACGATGGAAGGGAGGGTGCGATGAGAGCTGGGACAGTGAAGAGATAGCAGGGAGAGGGCACGGAGAGCAGGGACAGTGAAGAGATAGCAAGGAGGGTGCGTGGAGAGCAGAGATAGTGAAGAGATAGCAGGGAGTGTGCGTGGAGAGCTGGGACAGTGAAAAGATAGGAGGGAGGGTGCCTGGAGAGCAGGGACAGTGAAGAGATAGCAGGGAGGGTGCGTGGAGAGCAGGGATAGTGGAGAGAAAGCAGGGAGGGTGCATGGAGAGCTGGGACAGTAAAGAGATAGGAGGGAGGGTGCGTGGAGAGTAGGGACAGTGAAGAGATAGCAGGGAGGGTGCCTGGAGAGCAGGGACAGTGAAGAGACAGCAGGGAGGTGCGTGGAGAGCAGGGACAGTGAAGAGATAGCAGGGAGGGTGCGTGGAGAGCAGGGATAGTGAAGAGATAGCAGGGAGAGTGCACAGAGAGCAGGAAAAGTGAAGAGGTAGAAGGGAGAGTGCATGGAGAGCAGGGACAGTGAAGAGATAGCAGGGAGGGTGCCTGGAGAGCTGGGACAGTGAAGATACAGCAGGGAGGGTGCGTGGAGAGCTGGACAGTGAAGAGATAGCAGGGAGGGTGCGTGGAGAGCAGGGATAGTGAAGAGATAGCAGAGAGAGTGCACAGAGAGCAGGAATAGTGAAGAGATAGCAGGGAGGGTGCCTGGAGAGCAGGGATAGTGAAAAGATAGGAGGGATAGTGCACAGAGAGCAGGGATAGTGAAGAGATAGCAGGGAGGGTGCGAGGAGAGCAGTGATAGTGGAGAGATAGCAGGAGGGTGCGTGGAGAGCAGGGACAGTGAATCAGATAGCAGGGAGGGTGCGTGGAGAGCAGGGATAGTGAAGAGATAGGAGTGAGAGTGCACAGAGAGCAGGGATAGTGAAGAGATAGAAGGGAGAGTGCATGGAGAGCAGGGACAGTGAAGAGATAGCAGGGAGGTGCATGGAGAGCTGGGACAGTAAAGAGATAGCAGGGAGGGTGCGTGGAGAGTAGGGATAGTGAAAAGATAGGAGGGAAAGTGTACAGAGAGCAGGGATAGTGAAGAGATAGAAGGGAGAGTGCATGGAGAGCAGGGACAGTGAAGAGATAGCAGGGAGGGTGCATGGAGAGCAGGGATAGTGAAAAGATAGGAGGGAAAGTCCACAGAGAGCAGGGATAGTGAAGAGATAGCAGGGAGGGTGCATGGAGAGCAGGGATAGTGAAGAGATAGCAGGAAGGGTGCGTGGAGAGCAGTGATAGTGGAAAGAAAGCAGGGAGGGTGCGTGGAGAGCAGGGATAGTAGAGAGATAGCAGGGAGGGTGCGTGGAGAGCAAGGACAGTGAAGAGATAGCAGGGAGTGTACGTGGTGAGCAGGGATAGTGAAAAGATATGAGGGAAAGTGCACAGAGAGCAGTGAAAGCGAAGAGATAGCAGGGAGAGTGCATGGAGAGCAGGGACAGTGAAGAGATAGCAGGGAGGGTGCGTGGAGAGCAGGGATAGTGTAAAGATAGGAGGGAAAGTGTACAGAGAGCAGGGATAGTGAAGAGATATCAGGGAGGGTGCGTGGAGAGAAGGGATAGTGAAGAAATAGCAGGGAGGGTGCATGGAGAGCAGGGATAGTGGAGAGATAGCAGGGAGGGTGCATGGAGAGCAGGGATAGTGAAGAGATAGCAGGGAGGGTGTGTGAGAGCAGGACAGTGAAGAGATTGCAGAGAGGGTGCGTGGAGAGCAGGGACAGTGAAGAGACAGGGAGGGTGTGTGGAGAGCAGGGACAGTGAAGAGATTGCAGAGAGGGTGCTTGGAGAGCAGGGACAGTGAAGAGATAGCAGGGAGGGTGCGTGGAGAGCTAGGACAGTGAAGAGATAGCAGGGAGGGTGCGTGGAGAGCTAGGATAGTGAAGAGATAGCAGGGAGAGTGCATGGAGAGCAGGTAATAGTGAAGAGATAGCAGGAGGGTGCGTATAGAGCAGGGACAGTGAAGAATAGCAGGAGGGTGCGTGGAGAGCAGGAAGTAAGAGATAGCAGGGAGGGTGCGTGAAGAGCAAGGATAGTGAAAGATAGAGGGAAGGTGACATGAGAGCAGGGATAGTGAAGAGATAGAGGGAGAGTGCAGTGGAGAGCAGGGACAGTGAAGAGATAGCAGGGAGGGTGCATGGAGAGCAGGGACAGTGAAGAGATTGCAGAGGAAGGTGCGTGGAGAGCAGGGATAGTGAAGAGAAGCAGGGAGGGTGATGGAGAGCAGGGATAGTGAAGAGATAGCAGAGAGGGTGCGTGGAGAGCAGGATAGTGAAGAAAGCAGGAGGGTGCGTGGGAGAGGGATAGTGAGAGATAGCAGGGAGGGTGCGTGGAGAGCAGGGATAGTGAAGAGATAGCAGTGGAGTGCACGGAGAGCAGGGATAGTGAAAGTAGAGGAAGGAGCATGGAGAGCAGGAAAGTGAAGAATAGCAGGGAGGGTGCATGGAGAGCTGGGACAGTGAAGAGATAGCAGGGAGGGTGCGTGGAGAGCAGGGATAGTGAAGATAGGAGGGAAAGTGTACAGAGAGCAGGGATAGTGAAGAGATAGCAGGGAGAGTGCATGGAGAGCAGGGAAGTGAAGAATAGCAGGGAGGGTGCATGGAGAGCAGGGATAGTGGAAAGATAGCATGGAGGTGCATGGAGAGCAGGGATAGTGAAGAGATAGCAGGGAGGGTGCATGGGAGCAGGGATAGTGAAAGATAGCAGGGAGGGTGTGTGAGAGAGCAGGATAGTGGAAGATAGCAGGGAGGGTGCTGGAGAGCAGGGATAGTGAGAGATAGCAGGGAGGGTGCGTGGAGACAGGACAGTGAAGAGTAGCAGGGAGGTGCATGGAGAGCAGGGATAGTGAAAGAGTATGGAGGTGTGGGCGAGACAGGGATAGTGAGAGAGATAGCAGAAGAGGTGCATGGAGAGCAGGGACAGTGAAGAGATAGCAGGAGGGTGCGTGGAGAGCAGGGATAGTGAAGATAGAGGGAAGGGTGTAGAGAGCAGGGATAGTGGAAGAATACAGGGAGGGTGGTGAAGAGCAGGGATAGTGGAGAAAAGCAGGGAGGGTGCATGGAGAGCAGGGATAGTGGAAGAGATAGCTGGGAGGGTGCATGGAGAGCAGGGATAGTGAGAGATAGCAGGGAGGGTGCATGGGCAGCAGGGATAGTGAGACAGTAGCAGGAGGGTGGTGTGAGAGCAGGGATAGTGAAGATAGCAGGGAGGGTGCTGGAGAGCAGGGATAGTGAGAGAGATAGCAGGGAGGGTGCGTGGAGACAGGGATAGTGAAGAGACTAGAGGGGGGTGCATGGAGAGCAGGGACAGTGAAGAGAGAGCAGGAGGGTGTGTGGCGAACAGGGATAGTGGAGAGATAGCATAGAGGGTGGCATGGAGAGCAGGGACAGTGAAGAGATAGCAGAGAGGGTGCATGGAGAGCAGGGATAGTGAACAGATAGCAGGGAGGGTGTGTGGAGAGCAGGGATAGTGGAGAAATAGCAGGGAGGGTGCATGAAGAGCAGGGATAGTGGAGAGATAGCAGGGAGGGTGCATGGAGAGCGGAGACAGTGAAGAGATAGCAGGGAGGGTGCGTCGAGAGTTGGGACAGTGAAGAGATAGCAGGGAAGGTGCATGGAGAGCAGTGATAGTGGAGAGATAGCACGGAGGGTGCGTGTAGAGCAGGGACAGTGAAGAGATAGCAGGGAGGGTGCGTGGAGAGCAGGGACAGTGAAGAGATAGCAGGGAGGGTGTGTGGAGAGCAGAGACAGTGAAGAGAAAGCAGGGAGGGTGCGTGGAGAGCGGAGACAGTGAAGAGATAGCAGGGAGGGTGCGTCGAGAGCTGGGACAGTGAAGAGATAGCAGGGAGGGTGCATGGAGAGCAGTGATAGTGGAGAGATAGCATGGAGGGTGCGTGTAGAGCAGGGAAAGTGAAGAGATAGCAGGGAGGGTGCGTGGAGAGCAGGGACAGTGAAGAGATAGCAGGGAGGGTGTGTGGAGAGCAGAGACAGTGAAGAGAAAGCAGGGAGGGTGCGTGGAGACCGGAGACAGTGAAGAGATAGCAGGGAGGATGCGTCGATAGCTGGGACAGTGAAGAGATAGCAGGGAGAGGACAAGGAGAGCAGGGACAGTGAAGAGATAGCAAGGAGGGTGCGTGGAGAGCGGAGATAGTGAAAAGATAGCAGGGAGGGTGCCTGGAGAGCTGGGACAGTGAAGAGATAGCAGGGAGGGTGCGTGGAAAGCTGGGACAGTAAGGAGATAGCAGAGAGGGTGCATGGAGAGCTGGGACAGTGAAGAGATAGGAGGGAGGGTGCGTGGAGAGCAGGGACAGTGAAGAGATAGCAGGGAGGGTGCCTGGAGAGCTGGGACAGTGAAGAGACAGCAGGGAGGGTGCGTGGAGAGCAGGGACAGTGAAGAGATAGCAGGGAGGGTGCGTGGAGAGCAGGGATAGTGAAGAGATAGCAGGGAGAGTGCACAGAGAGCAGGAATAGTGAAGAGATAGAAGGGAGAGTGCATGGAGAGCAGGGACAGTGAAGAGATAGCAGGGAGGGTGCCTGGAGAGCAGGGATAGTGAAAAGATAGGAGGGAAAGTCCACAGAGAGCAGGGATAGTGAAGAGATAGCAGGGAGGGTGCATGGAGAGCAGGGATAGTGAAGAGATAGCAGGGAGGGTGCGTGGAGAGCAGTGATAGTGGAGAGATAGCAGGGAGGGTGTGTGGAGAGCAGCGACAGTGAAGAGATAGGAGTGAGAGTGCACAGAGAGCAGGGAAAGTGAAGAGGTAGAAGGGAGAGTGCATGGAGAGCAGGGACAGTGAAGAGATAGCAGGGAGGGTGCGTGGAGAGCGGAGACAGTTGAGAGATAGCAGGGAGGGTGCGTCGAGAGCTGGGACAGTGAAGAGACAGCAGGGAGGGTGCGTGGAGAGCTAGGATAGTGGAGAGATAACACGGAGGGTGTATGGAGAGCAGGGACAGTGAAGAGATAGCAAGGAAGGTGCGTGGAGAGCAGGGATAGTGAAGAGATTGCAGAGAGGGTGCGTGGAGAGCAGGGACAGTGAAGAGATAGCAGGAGGGTGTGTGGAGAGCAGGGACAGTGAAGAGATTGCAGAGAGGGTGCGTGGAGAGCAGGGACAGTGAAGAGATAGCAGGGAGGGTGCGTGGAGAGCTAGGACAGTGAAGAGATAGCAGGGAGGGTACATGGAGAGTAGTGATAGTGGAGAGATAGCACGGAGGGTGCGTGGAGAGCAGGGACAGTGAAGAGATAGCAAGGAGGGTTGTCATGGGTGCATCGCCACGAAGATCGTCGCGATTGCACATTCTGACTTCTCACAGCTGAGCTGCTGTTTCTTTGTGTTTGGTAATGAGAGAGTTAATTTTACCTAGCTCTTTGCTAAGACTAGGTCCAGCCTCGCCCGGCTGCTTTTGATTTTGTTCTAATTAGTTTCCTTTATATTCCTGCCAGTCTGCTTGTTAGATGCCGGTGAAAGCATTCATGTAGTCTAGCAGACTGGATCGGTTCTGAGAATATTTAAGCTAAGAGTTCATTAGTTGTTTTTACTCTTATAGCTTATAGTTTATCTCTGAGACCTTAGGTGTTCCTACTGTGTGTGAGTGTTGTATGTAAGACTTTATTTACTTTATTTCTTGTCTTTCTTGTATGTCTTTCTGTTCATTTAACCGTTACCTGTTCATTCCCTTTGGTGGTATTCAGGGTCCTTCTTAGGACTAGAATACAGTTGGCAGGGATTGATAGGAGACAGGGTTTACGCTGGTGGCCTGGACCTCTGTACCTTTAACAGTACCTCCAGGTTGAGGGATTAGTTAGGACCCCAGTTTAGGGTCAGCTTAGACCCCGGTCACCCTCTAGCCGGAGACAGCGTATTACGGATTCCGTTTTGACCCACTGGACATTCTGTCAGGTAAATCTATGTTATCATATATCTATGCGCATGTTATATAGGATGTTGCCCTTTTGATATAGATTACTGACATCACATATATATATCTGCTATACAGCGTGACAAGGGTGCGTGGAGAGCAAGGATAGTGAAGAGATAGCAGGGAGGGTGCATGTAGAGCTGGGACAGTGAAGAGATAGTAGGGAGGGTACGTGGAGAGCAGGGACAGTGAAGAGATAGCAGGGAGGGTGCGTGGAGAGCAGGGACAGTGAAGAGATAGCAGGGAGGGCGCGGGAAAACAGGGACAGTGAAGAGATAGCAGGGAGGGTGTGTGGAGAGCAGGGACAGTGAAGAGATAGCAGGGAGGGTGCGTGGAGAGCGGAGACAGTGAAACGATAGCAGGGAGGGTGCGATGAGAGCTGGGACAGTGAAGAGATAGCAGGGAGAGGGCACGGAGAGCAGGGACAGTGAAGAGATAGCAAGGAGGGTGCGTGGAGAGCAGAGATAGTAAAGAGATAGAAGGGAGTGTGCGTGGAGAGCTGGGACAGTGAAGAGATAGCAGGGAGGGTGCGTGGAGAGCAGGGACAGTGAAGAGATAGCAGGGAGGGTGCGTGGAGAGCAGGGATAGTGAAGAGATAGCAGGGAGAGTGCACAGAGAGCAGGAATAGTGAAGAGATAGCAGGGAGGGTGCCTGGAGAGCAGGGATAGTGAAAAGATAGGAGGGATAGTGCACAGAGAGCAGGGATAGTGAAGAGATAGCAGGGAGGGTGCATGGAGAGCAAGGATAGTGAAAAGATAGCAGGGAGGGTGCGTGGAGAGCAGGGACAGTGAAGAGATAGCAGGGAGGGTGCGTGGAGAGCAGGGATAGTGAAGAGATAGGAGTGAGAGTGCACAGAGAGCAGTGAAAGTGAAGAGGTAGAAGGGAGAGAGCATGGAGAGCAGGGACAGTGAAGAGATAGCAGGGAGGGTGCATGGAGAGCTGGGACAGTGAAGAGATAGCAGGGAGGGTGCGTGGAGAGTAGGGATAGTGAAAAGATAGGAGGGAAAGTGTACAGAGAGTAGGGATAGTGAAGAGATAGAAGGGAGAGTGCATGGAGAGCAGGGACAGTGAAGAGATAGCAGGGAGGGTGCATGGAGAGCAGGGATAGTGAAAAGATAGGAGGGAAAGTCCATAGAGAGCAGGGATAGTGAAGAGATAGCAGGGAGGGTGCATGGAGAGCAGGGATAGTGAAGAGATAGCAGGAAGGGTGCGTGGAGAGCAGTGATAGTGGAATGAAAGCAGGGAGGTTGCGTGGAGAGCAGGGATACTGGAGAGATAGCAGGGAGGGTGCGTGGAGAGCAGGGACAGTGAAGAGATAGCAGGGAGGGTGCGTGGAGAGCAGGGATAGTAAAAAGATAGGAGGGAAAGTCCATAGAGAGCAGGGATAGTGAAGAGATAGCAGGAGGGTGCATGGAGAGCAGGGATAGTGAAGAGATAGCAGGAAGGGTGCGTGGAGAGCAGTGATAGTGGAATGAAAGCAGGGAGGTTGCGTGGAGAGCAGGGATACTGGAGAGATAGCAGGGAGGGTGCGTGGAGTGCAGGGACAGTGAAGAGATAGCAGGGAGGGTGCGTGGAGAGCAGGGATAGTAAAAAGATAGGAGGGAAAGTGCACAGAGAGCAGTGAAAGTGAAGAGATAGCAGGGAAAGTGCATGGAGAGCAGGGACAGTGAAGAGATAGCAGGGAGGGTGCGTGGAGAGCAGGGATAGTGAAGAAATAGCTGGGAGGGTGCTTGGAGAGCAGGGATAGTGGAGAGATAGCAGGGAGGGTGCATGGAGAGCAGGGATAGTGAAGAGATAGCAGGGAGGGTGCATGGGGAGCAGGGATAGTGAAGAGCTAGCAGGGAGGGTGTGTGAAGAGCAGGGATAGTGAAGAGCTAGCAGGGAGGGTGCATGGAGAGCAGGGAAAGTGAAGAGATAGCAGGGAGGGTGCATGAGAGCAGGGATAGTGAAGAGCTAGCAGGGTGGGTGCATGGAGAGCAGGGACAGTGAAGAGAGAGCAGGAGGGTGTGTGGCGAACAGGGATAGTGGAGAGATAGCATAGAGGGTGCATGGAGAGCAGGGACAGTGAAGAGATAGCAGGGAGGGTGCATGGAGAGCAGGGATAGTGAAGAGCTAGCAGGGAGGGTGTGTGGAGAGCAGGGATAATGGAGAAATAGCAGGGAGGGTGCATGAAGAGCAGGGATAGTGGAGAGATAGCAGGGAGGGTGCATGGAGAGCAGGGACAGTGAAGAGATAGCAGGGAGGGTGCGTGGAGAGCAGGGATAGTGGAGAGATAGCAGGGAGGGTGCGTGAAGAGCAGGGATAGTGGAGAGATAGCAGTAAGGGTGCGAGGAGAGCAGGGACAGTGAAGAGATTGCACGGAGGGTGCGTGGAGAGCAGGGATAGTGGAGAGATAGCAGGGAGGGTGCGTGGAGAGCGGAGATAGTGAAGAGATAGGAGGGAGGGTGCGTGGAGAGCAGGGATAGTGGAGAGATAGCAGTAAGGGTGAATGGAGAGCAGGGACAGTGAATAGATAGCAGGGAGGGTGCGTAGAGAGCAGGGATAGTGGAGAGATAGCAGTAAGGATGCATGGAGAGCAGGGACAGTGAAGAGATAGCAGAGAGGGTGCGTGGAGAGCAGGGATAGTGGAGAGATAGCAGGGAGGGTGCGTGGAGAGCAGGGATAGTGAAGAGATAGCAGGGAGGGTGCGTGAAGAGCAGGGATAATGTAGAGATAGCAGGGAGGGTGCATGGAGAGCAGGGACAGTGAAGAGATAGCAGGAGGGTGCGTGGAGAGCAGGGATAGTGGAGAGATAGCAGGGAGTGTGCGTGGAGAGTGGAGATAGTGAAGAGATAGGAGGGAGGGTGCGTGGAGAGCAGGGATAGTGGAGAGGTAGCAGGGAGGGTGCATGGAGAGCAGGGATAGTGGAAGGAAAGCAAAAATGGTGGTGGGAGAGTAGAGATAGTGTTGCAAAAGGAGATTTGATACTGCTAGAAGAAAAGTATGGATGATAGAGACAGAGTAAGGATGGTGTTGTAGACCAAGGAAGGTGGCGGGGGTGAAAGGATTGTAGAGTGAGATCAAGAATGGTAGAGTGAAAGCAGCAATAGTCAAGATTCAAGCAGGACAGTTGACAGAGAGCAAGGGTTGTGTCAAGAATCACGATGTGACTGTGGGATAATAGATGAGGACCTATACTGACCCTCAGATTAGGGGTCCCTGGATATCTTTGTCCTAGGATTACCCCTGAAGATGGGGAAACCTGGGCCTCGTTCCTTACTATGCTCCTAAGTAGCACTAGCTTGTGCACTGTATGAGGAGATACAAAACAAGACATGCGGCAGCAACGGAAGCACAATCACTCAGCACTCGCTCAGGAAACTATACACAGCGATACAAAGTGTACAGCCCGAGAGGCACCAAAGTAATATAAAGATAACTAGGGGTAAAGGAAAGGGTTAACCAAACACCGCTCGCAACAAATTTAGAAGTAATCACTAATAACCAGGACTTGCCCAACTCTCCAGACCAGGATAGAAACATTAGCATTACCTGAGCTTCAGCATAAATAGGGAAAGAGCAGCCATGACTGGTTATCTAGCATTATGTGACCACAGGCAACCAACAAGCTGAGTCTAACAAAGATGCCTAGGAGCTGCAGCTCTAGAAGTCGAGGCCCGAGTCACACTGTGCTGACCATAGCTATCTATGGAGTCACAAGGAGGAGTGTCTGAATATGTGGAATCCACGGACCCTGATGCCGCTGTAAGGAGGAAGAACGGGCTGCAGGTACCTGTGCTGTGCCGGGTCCGGCACTGTCGAGGCTGCATCCCTTGTTTCCTGGGGGAAGGCAAAAAGGCCCGGACAAGTGCTCTGACCCGAAAACTGGGGGCGCGGTTAAAAGTAAAAGCGCGCGCAACATTGAGCAGTCTCCCTCCAGCCGTGAGAGAGGACAGGTGTGCGCAGTGTGCTCCGCGGGGTGCGCAGCCGGGTCAAGACGAAACGGGGCCTGCCATATGCCAGGAGGACGCTGCCGGAGCCTGCCGCAGTAACAGGGAGAGAATCCGGAGCCCTGTTCAGCTGAGCGCCACATGAAAGCCTAAGAGCCTGAGAGAGCGAGGTGCCGTGTGCCCGGTAGTTACCAGAGAGCAAGGTGACGTGCTCCGTGAGTACTGCATCCGTGCCGCATAGAAGAATCAAGTGCTGGACAGACGTTTGCGGCCTACCTTGCCGGTTTATACTTTTCAGTCCATGTTGGACTCTGTCAGTGCTGTGACCTTGTTTGTTTCGGCCGCACATGCTTATGGACTAGAGGCTCAGCGGAAGGTGCCGGAGACCGACCACTGCCGCCAGAAGACGGACCACCGTTACCAGCACTGGACAAGCACCGCGACAGCTGTTGTTGGCGCTACTCACTTCAAAGCTTCAGTTGTGGACTGAGAAGCCTCTGACACGATAAGTGATTTAGAGAACTGCCGTTATCTTGTTTATTGCTCGTTAACTTTGCCTATTGCTTGCCATTAAACACTTTAACCCTTATTTAACCATTTATCTCCCTGCTAGGAGTTAACCCCCTGTTAAATTAAAACTGTTAAATTTGTTAACCCTTGCTCTGCCTCCTGTCTGTCACTGCATCCCACAACCTTTCACACCGCCATGACAGTTGGAGATGTTTGAGAAAACCTCCTTGTGACAGTTGGTTTTTGGAGAGCACAAATGGAGAAGGAGAGCAGGTCTGGAGGAGAGCAAATATGGTGGTGGGAGCGTAGGGATCATGATGAAAAAGCAGGGCCATTAGAGTCAGGGATGAGATGATAGAGGGAGAGTAGGGATGGAACTGGGAGAGCATGAATAATGATGGAGAACAGAACTACTAGATGGATAGAAGGTTTGGGATGGTTGGAGAGAAGGGCTAATGGTGGGACAGCAGAACAAGTGTAAGGAAAGCAAGATTGTTAGAGTCAGAGTTATGATAGAAGCTAAAGGTGGTTCTTGGAGAACAAGCTGTGGAGGGATAGAAGTTATGCTTGTGGGAGTAGGAATAGTGGAGGGACAGCAGTTACGTTACATTCAGGGTTGGGATATTAGCTGGAGGGCCAGGATGGTAGTCGGCTACTAGGGATGTTGTAGGGAGAGCAGGAATCGTACCTAGAGAGTAGACATTTGCTGGACCCTGAGGGATAGTTGAGGCAAATCAATGATCTTAGCGTAAGGGCTCGCTTACATGTCCATATAACATTGATCGAGTGTTATCTGATGTTTTATGAGATAGCACTGGGCCCAATGTTATACTGTGAGTGCAGATCTCCAATGAGAAAACAATTCCAGCATACTGTAGGTGGCTACGATAATCAGATCACACGCACCCATACATGTCTATGGGTGCATGGAAAAGATTGGAGTATTGTGGACACAGACCATGGAAAAGAAGAAGAAATTAAGTCCTACGTCTTCTCCACACCCGTGCTCCAGTTCCCTCACACGAGGGAATCAGATCACACTAAGGTGACCGTCAGATCAAACTCGGCCAGAATATGCTCCAAGTGTCATTAGCATAATCGGTCCGATTCTCATAAGAGAATGGGCGGCCGCGTGACCCCGACCTTAGAGCGTGCATTTCAGTGGGTGAGGAAGGTTTAGAAAGACAAAACTAATTGAAGAAGAACTCATGAAAACATGTCCGTAATTATCGTCGTGTGTGGGGAGAGTTTCCAGGAATGAGACATCTTACAGTTGAATCCTTATAATCTTGTTACTTCTCTCCAGTTTTACTTATAAGGTATAACAGTAGAGATATGAGGACACCAATTCTCTGGCTTTTATTCAGTGTCAATGACCCCTTGTTTCTTTTAGCAACCTCTTAACCTCTTCTCTTCTGGGTGGTGCAATGTCAAAGACATGAAAATATACTTGTGCAGAGAAAATGAAATTCCAGCACCCACCCGGTCCGATGGTAAATCAGGGCATATTTATTTTCATTGCTTCTTGGACAACAACATAAAGTGCGTTTCTACCGGTGACATGGACCTGTAGAGCTGCAAGTGCACTTTTGGCATTGCCGCACTTTAGGTTCTTGTTCAAGAAGCAATGAAAATAAAAATGGGCTGATTTACCATCGGATCGGGCGAGTGCTGGCATTTCACTTCCTCAGCACAAGTTTACTTATAAGGTAATTACATATTGTCTATGATCAATATAGATGTTCTGTACTTATGATCATGAAATAAAATCGCTTCTCTCTGACAAAATTGCTTATAATATAGAGTCTTTTCATTGGAAAAATGGAGTTTGTGTTACGGTTCCACCCGTCAGTGTGTCTGGGATGCAATTGCTGACAGCTAAGCTGTCCAGTCTAGTATAGGGGTTTACTGAAGCTGTCAGTGCTTCATTTGACAGCGCAGTCATCCACTCTGGTGCAGGGAGTGCTGAGCTGTCAGTGTGTTGATTGACAGCTCAACTATTCAATCTGAGACTGGGAGATGCTGGCTGTCTCCAGGTGTTTATTGTCTCAGGTGATTGCCAGACTACTTAATTGAGCTGTTTCTCACAGACCTGAGCCAGATATAGATTCAGCTTGTGAGGTTTGTCTCTCTGTGCCTTGCATTCTGTATGTTGATCTTTTGTTGCCTGACCTTGGACCCTTCTGCTCTGATCTGCTATCCTGACCTTGGAACGTTACCTGACTACGCTTTTGTTTCTTCCTTCTGTTTATGATGTACCTGCCTGGCCTCCGACATGAACTCCTTGACTATCCTGACTCACGGCTTGACTGTAAGAAGCATCACAGTTTGCGGTGTCAATACCTCGCTGAGATCCTTTTGATCTACATGTTTGCTGTAACATTTGGCATTGGGTTAATCTGAACTCACAGATTCCCTGGTTTTCACCCATACGGAGAGGTCAGCGTCACAGCAGATAATCCCTGGGTGGAGTACAATACTCTGTGAGCTGCTGAAGCTTTTATACATTTGTCTGGATAACCAATAAAGGAATCTCTGACACTATAGAATTATTTTGCATTTACTGACAAATGTTTTACCATCTTGAGGAAGGAACAAGCAGATTTGGGCTGTGGAACGTCACCTCACATTCTGGACTTAGCAGAAACATTCAAACTCTCACAAAGTTTTCTCGCAACAAATACAAATTCGTGATTAGATAATGATTTTATGGAAATATTTTGCTGATCAATGATTCATTTTTGGTTCGAACCGTAATATTTAGTATTCACCGTCCAGTGAGCAGGTAATGATATACTGGGATCCTTATATTCTGGTCACCCCACAGGACCCTTACATGTTCATTCTCCCCATATTCAGCCATTCTGGACTAATCTGTGTTGATAATTAGTGAGATGAAGTCAAGAAGTCGATCACTTTGATCACACGGATCCTTTTATTTTATATGTTTCTCTTCGTTCACATCCCTAGGTCTATATACAGTTTATCACAGTGAATCGTTTGTGTTGTGATCGGAGATTTATAGGACATTTTCCTACTTTCCGTTGCTACGTGAGCAGGGACTTTTCTTTAGGACTACATTAATCAGAGTAACGATCAGTCATCATTGTGCCCACAGACAGATCCTATACTGGGGGCAATGGTTTATAGTCTTATTACTGACTGGTAGAAAGAATACATTTCCCCAAAGGTGAATAATTCCAGACGCCATGTAAATACACTGACCGAGCATCAAACACCAGAAATGTCAGTTCTGAATTTATAAGAGCACAGACAAGTGTCCATCTTCTCGTCCTGATATTTCCTGCCTGGATCATGAATATTATTTTTTGGGTTAAGAAATCCAAAGATTGTGGTTTTAGTTTTTTTTTTCTTTGTCTTTTTTTCCTGTTTTTTTTTTGTATTTTAGAAGTGAAATAAACAAGCCGGAGATGCTGAGACATGTTGGCTTTGAATCTTGGAGAATTGTGGTAACCGGTACAGGTCTCCATCTTCTGCTCTTGATTCTTCATGTCTGGATCATGAAGATTATTTTTTTTTTAAAACAATCCAAGGAATTTGTGTTTCTTCTTCTTGGTCTTCTTCTGTGTCTGGGCCTTGATTTCCTCCTCTTGTCTAGCTCGATCACGTTCCCTCTCCCATTGGAGCTCTTGCTGTTGCCTCTTGAATTCCTCCTCCTGCTCTCGCTGTTCTTTCTGACTCTGTTTCTTCATCTCCTCTTCCTGTTGCTTATGTCTCTTCTCCTGTAAAGCTTGGTTGAAGGCCTTTTTCCTTTCCACTTTTCTCTGCTGTTCCTTCTTCTCAGACTCATGGATGTAGTTAAGCACAAATTTCCTCCTCATCTTCATCTCCTCCGATGGATCTCGAGGTTGTTCCACCCGAAACTGAACGTCTTTAATGACTTCACACAAGAATTTCAGGACTTCTTCATGTTTTCCTCTGGTTTCCATGTGATCTTCTCTGGTGTAATTCTCAAATGAAAAGATTCTTTCGATTCCGATGTCCCGGAATGTTCCTTCTGTTTCAGTTAGAGACCCCGCTGTCTTATGCGTCAGAACGACTATTGGGACGACTCCTGGAAGACAAGAGACACAAGGTAAGAAGAGATCCAGACCTCACTCATCATTTCTGGGTTTTTAAGTGGCTTCTCTTTTTTTGTCTTGTGATATTCACTGGCGTTTTAATGCCAGATTCATCAATGTGCTCGGTGTGGATCATGAAATAATAATAATTATCAGTCTTTTTTTTCTACCTTTCTTTGTGACTTCTTACTGCCAAAAGTCAAACGTTTCACGAAATGTAGTGAAAAATTTGGTGCAAAAATTTCTGACCTGCATAAAATCACTCCAGGATAGAAATGGAGAACATTTACCACAAATTGTGGGATTTCTTTTTAAAAGTCACAAATGATGAATCAGGCAAGAACATATGGAAACCATAAACACACCACAGCCGCCAACACAGAAAATAGATCTAAAAGAGGCGCAAATGAAAAGTTTAAATTAAGGTAAACAAAAAAAAGAGGCAAAACACCAAAAACTTGGCAAAATAGCAGGCAGCATTGCAATAATGTATGGGCCTTGGTGCTATACTTTCTATATCCACTGGTCCGTCTGGATCTGCTTCGAAGCTACTTTGTCAGTAGGATTTCACCCCACAATCTATATATGCACATGTGGCTCTTACAAAGACTAGTCCAGCGATCCCTTTACATGGCCGTTCCGTTCCTCCATTACTGAGAAATCAGAGTTTGAATTGATATGGAAACGAGGCTGAAGAGCTATGGTGGATCTGAAGCCTCAGTCACTCCAGCTCTATCTCCCGCCTCCTGCTTGACTGACACACATGAAAATATGGAACTTTGTAATAGATCTTATCAGACAAATCTTTTTCTTTCTCCTCCTCGACACTTTCATTTTCAAAATTCTCTCTTCTCGGGTAAAATCTGTATTCACTGAAGACATATTGTTACATTACTGAGATCGGAGATGACAGGAGCAGCCAGGGTGGATAAAAATCAATGATTTTTTAAAAAAAATCAAAAAAATCGGATTTTTTTGATTTAAATCGGATTTTTTTTTATTTAAATCGGATTTTTTTGATTTAAATCGGATTTTTTTCAATAAACTGCTTTTTGAGGAAAATATTTTACCATCCAAAGGTTCTTCCATCATGAGATAAAGCTGAGTTGTTTAACTCAGTAGAATAAAGGCTGTATATGTGTAACATTCACAATGCCATGCTCTTCCAGAGGTTTCTGTAGGATTAGTGGGCAGTTTCTCTCCTATATTATCACAGACGCTCGCTTTACTTACGCAGTACTCAAAACTGAATTTGACTCCGCAGAGGTCCCAGCCTCTTCTTCACGGCAAAAATGTTACAACATGAACAGAGTTGAGAAAAAGACCTTAATCCTATTGTTCTACAAACCTATATGAATACAGAATCAACCCTTCAGTGCCAAGTCCAAGAAGTTAGACAATATGTTTCTGATTGTTTGGAGTGGAATAGATCTGCACAACACAAGAAGAATGTGAATCTAAGTGTGAGGAGGAGGAAGGGCAAGCAGACAAGAAAATGAAAGTGAAACTTTGAGCACAATACTGCAGCATAGCCACAGACAGACAAGTCTGGATCTGTTTGTGTGTACGATCTGAGGTTTATTACATTCTTTCCTTATAATGGCAGCAGGCTGTAAAAGAGACCCAGTTTGGGAATATTTTAATGAAGCTCCTTCGCCTATCGGTAAGGCAGGCATGCGTGAAAAATGCAAACGATGCAACAAAGAGATGCAAGGCCTGGTGGCGCGAATGAGGCAACATCATGAGAAGTGCGGTGATGAAGATGACCAAAGAAACACTTCTGAACAGGCAGGATCTTCAGGTTGGTAAACATTTTTATTGAATCCTATTTCTAAAGACTGAACTGTCATGTGTGAGAAAAATTATATTTCTTATTATTACTGCATGTTACTGTCATTTGGTACAGTTATGAAGAAAAACAAATATTCCTTTTGGGGCAGTGCTGTGTTGTGTACAATAAGCAGAAATTGTATAAACAATAAAATAACAGCATTGACTTTTTTTGTTTAGGGGAATTCATGGATTCTGGAAACTATCCACCTCCAAGATCACCATCATCCTGTTCTACAGTTTCAGAGTTATCCATCCAGGATAGTGCTTCATTAGCAGCAGCATCATCATCAGACACCCACAGCCACATATCACCATCACCCAAAAGGAAGAAAAAACCTTTACCTCCTGGAACCACCATAGATAGGTTTGTGATAAGAACTAGCAGATTAGAAAAAGAGTTGATTGATGAAAAAATTGCCCAGTTTATTTATGCAACGAACTCTTCTTTCCGTCTGACTGAGAACCCACATTTCATTAATATGGTTCAGTCACTGAGACCAGGATACAGTCCACCCAGCAGAGCTGATGTTGCAGGGAAACTGCTGGATCAAGTGTATGACAGAGAAATGGAGCAATGTGCAACAGCTCTGGAGGGTAAAATTGTTAACCTAAGTATTGATGGGTGGAGTAATGTCCACAATGATCCTATTGTATGTGCTTGTATAACAACAGAAGAAGGTAAAGTCTTCCTTGCACAAACAACTGATACGTCAGGAAATGCACACACAGCAGAATACTTACAAGAAGTGGCAGTAAAAGCTATAACAACATGTGAACAAAAATTCAAATGTCTAGTACGCAGTTTGCACTTAGGGGAATGGGTGTGCACTACAGGTCTCAAGGTGAAAGAGGGTGCTGGTGAACTTGGACCCTACAGGACCAAATACTATCAAAATATGAAATTCACCGCACACACTATCGTATTAAACTTTTGCAAAATAATTGTTTATTTATTGTGTTCTACAATGCTGAAAAAAGTGCCGTGTAAATACAACAAAGATACCCCTACATTCACATACCCCCGACGTTTCGACTCTATCCGAGTCTTAGTCATGGGATACTGAATGATGGGTAGCATATAATATGGGCACTTGTCACAGGTAATGAATCAGAGATTGTAGCAGTGTTTATGCAGCACTGTATCATCAGATTATATATGTATGGCAGGAGGCTGAATAAAGGCAAGGATCTGTATGGCGGCGCTCCCGCGCCCTGCCACGACTGCTAGATGCGCAGCCGCATCTAGCAGCCGTGGCAGGGCGCGGGAGCGCCGCCATACAGATCTCCTGCCATACATATATAATCTGATGATACAGTGCTGCATAAACACTGCTACAATCTCTGATTCATTACCTGTGACAAGTGCCCATATTATATGCTACCCATCATTCAGTATCCCATGACTAAGACTCGGATAGAGTCGAAACGTCGGGTGTATGTGAATGTAGGGGTATCTTTGTTGTATTTACACAGCACTTTTTTCAGCATTGTAGAACACAATAAATAAACAATTATTTTGCAAAAGTTTAATACGATAGTGTGTGCGGTGAATTTCATATTTTGATAGTACGCAGTTTGGTCACTGACAATGCTGCAAACGTATCCAAGATGAGAAGAAATTTAGAAGAGCAGGGAGGGAATACAAAGCTAATAACATATGGTTGCAGTGCTCATTTGCTGCACCTCTTAGCCAAAGACTTAAGTGAAAGTGTTCCAGAAATAAAGGCTAATGTTGTTGAAATTGCTAAATACTTCCGTAATAATCATTTTGCTGCAGCAGCTCTGAAAAGGATGGGTGGAACCAAGCTAACGCTCCCACAAGATGTTAGATGGAACTCTGTGGTGGACTGTTTTGAGCAGTATATCAAAAACTGGCCTATTCTGATGACACTTTGTGAAGAAAATCGAGATAAAATAGATGGCACTGTCACGGCCAAAATCCTCAACATTGGGCTTAAGAGAAATGTTGAACATATGCTGAGCTTCCTGAAATCCATCTCTCAAGCTTTAAACAAAATACAGAAAAATAGCTGTTTTATTGCGGATGCTGTTGAAATTTGGAAGGAACTGAGTGAACACTTAAAAACAGAACTACACATGGACAGAATTAAATTACAAGCAGTAAACAAACGAATGGGACAAGCACTGACTCCAGCTCATTTTTTGGCAAATATTGTCAATATCCAATATCAGGGTCAAAACCTAAGTGCTGAGGAAGAGGAGTTAGCTATGACATGGGTATCCAGCAATCATCCATCTTTAATGCCAACTATAATAAACTTCAGAGCTAAGGGGAACCATTCAAGAAATATATGTTTGCTGAAGATATTTTAAGGAAGGTCACACCAGTAAACTGGTGGAAGTCACTTAAGCGCTTGGATTTAGAGACTGTTCAAGTAATGATTTCACTTTTAACAGCAGTAGCTTCTTCTGCAGGCGTTGAAAGAATATTCTCTTCCTTTGGACTCATTCATTCTAAATTGAGAAATCGGTTGGGACCCAATAAAGCAGGAAAGCTTGTTTTTCTTTTCCAGATTATGAATAGGAACAAAGAAGATGATGATGAAGATGACGACGAGTGAGCTACAGAGGACAGCAGGACAGTAGTATTTAAGTTTTTCAGGTGTCGGCTGGACGACAGTCTAAGTTTCTTAAAATATATATATATTTTGTTTAGCCAAATTAGTTAACAAACATGGATGTTTGTTTAAGCAAATAACTTATGCTGTAATGTTGTTATTGTTTCAGTTGAATAAATCTATTTAAATTGTTATTAAGGTCAGGATTATTTTTCTCCTTCCTAAGTACAACAGAACAGTGGTGTCCAAATATGAATGATTAACCCATTAAACTGGGGAGAAAAAAGTAATATAAAAAGTGATTCTAAAAATCTTCATCTACTTGCATGTTAAAGTAGCAAGAACTAGTTTAGGTAGAAACTTTGATTTAAATCACTGATTTACATCAAGCCTTACTGACTAGTGATTTAAATCAGTTTGATTTAAATCAAATCCACCCTGGGAGCAACCGATGAGATTCTGACATCGGGAAGGGCTGAGGCTGGGGGTGACGGACGTGGCTGACGGTGCAGGAAGGTCTGCACTGATCCACGTCTGACTCATTGTAGCAAACATTAGGTTTCATGTTTATAGCGGATAGCGCGGTCCGCTGTGGTGTGGAAAATCCACCGGCTGTGATGAAGCCCCTCTGTGACACCATAGGCTGGACATGACAGTGCACTCGGGGCATCTGCCTGAGAAAAGTCACAGTCTACGACTGATCCTGGCTGTTCAGATGGTGATTCTCTGTTTGCTGCTGTGCATTAGTTCTTGCAGCGGCAGATAAGCCAATTTGTCCATCGTGGCCGTCATGTCATCTAATTGGTGCTGCTGCCCAGGATATGTGCGAAATATCTTGTGAATAAAAAAATTCACGAGAGAAATCAAACAATTTAGTTTCGAAAATTTTAAGCAAATTTAAAAAAAAAAAAATCACAACTAATGATGTGGGTGCTGCTGGCAGCAGAGCCACCACCGTGATCCCCGTCACAAGCAGGAGGCAGGTTATAGAACTGGACATACACCTGCATAAGGGGAATAAGGTCCTGGAGATTGTTACAATGTACAGAAATTACACAAAAATATTCAGATGTATAATACCTGTCAGCATCTTTGCAGAGTCCAGTAAGGCTTTTAGTTCTCCCTTGTCTTCTTTTGTGATTTCTTTTCTTATGCTTAAAAGAATTAAAAAAAATAAAACAACAGCAAAATTAACATAAAATACGAGAAAAAGGCGAGGATCAAAGTAACAACAACCTGGTGATTCCACAGTAAAAGAAAGGAACAAAAACATGAAATTCTTCTACAATCACCCAATAACCCATTGACCAGGAAAAATAATACAGTAGATACCATCAATAATCCACATATAGCAAGGTATCTAGCATCCCTCTAAGTACAGAAAGAGTTAATGAATTACTGTTCAAGAATATAACTACTATAATACTGTCCCTATGTACAAGAATATAACTACTATAATACTGCCCCTATGTACAAGAATATAACTACTATAATACTGCCCTATGTACAGAATATAACTACTATAATACTGCCCTATAACAAGAATATAACTACTATAATACTGCTCCTATGTACAAGAATATAACTACTATAATACTGCTCCTATGTACAAGAATATAACTGCTATAATACTGCACCTATATACAAGAATATAACTACTATAATACTGCCCCTATATACAAGAATATAACTACTATAATACTGCACCTATGTACAAGAATATAACTACTATAATACTGCTCCTATATACAAGAATATAACTACTATAATACTGCTCCTATATACAAGAATATAACTACTATAATACTGCCCTATATACAAGAATATAACTACTATAATACTGCCCCTATATACAAGAATATAACTACTATAATACTGCTCCTATGTACAAGAATATAACTACTATAATACTGCCCCTATGTACAAGAATATAACTACTATAATACTGCTCCTATATACAAGAATATAACTACTATAATACTGACCCTATGTACAAGAATATAACTACTATAATACTGACCCTATGTACAAGAATATAACTACTATAATACTGCTCCTATATACAAGAATATAACTACTATAATACTGACCCTATGTACAAGAATATAACTACTATAATACTGCTCCTATGTACAAGAATATAACTACTATAATACTGCTATGTACAAAAATATAACTACTATAATACTGCTCCTATATACAAGAATATAACTACTATAATACTGCTCCTATATACAAGAATATAACTACTATAATACTGACCCTATGTACAAGAATATAACTACTATAATACTGCTCCTATGTACAAGAATATAACTACTATAATACTGACCCTATGTACAAGAATATAACTACTATAATACTGCTCCTATGTACAGGAATATAACTACTATAATACTGCTCCTATGTACAAGAATATAACTACTATAATACTGCCCCTATGTACAAGAATATAACTACTATAATACTGCTCCTATGTACAAGAATATAACTACTATAATACTGCTCCTATGTACAAGAATATAACTACTATAATACTGCCCCCTATATACAAGAATATAACTACTATAATACTGCTCCTATGTACAAGAATATAACTACTATAATACTGCTCCTATGTACAAGAATATAACTACTATAATACTGCTCCTATGTACAAGAATATAACTACTATAATACTGCTCCTATGTACAAGAATATAACTACTATAATACTGCTATGTACAAAAATATAACTACTATAATACTGCTCCTATGTACAGGAATATAACTACTATAATACTGCTCCTATGTACAAGAATATAACTACTATAATACTGCTCCTATGTACAAGAATATAACTACTATAATACTGCCCCTATTTACAAGAATATAACTACTATAATACTGCTCCTATATACAAGAATATAACTACTATAATACTGCTCCTATGTACAAGAATATAACTACTATAATACTGACCCTATGTACAAGAATATAACTACTATAATACTGACCCTATGTACAAGAATATAACTACTATAATACTGCTCCTATATACAAGAATATAACTACTATAATACTGACCCTATGTACAAGAATATAACTACTATAATACTGCTCCTATGTACAAGAATATAACTACTATAATACTGCTCCTATGTACAAGAATATAACTACTATAATACTGCTCCTATGTACAAGAATATAACTACTATAATACTGCTCCTATGTACAGGAATATAACTACTATAATACTGCCCCTATGTACAAGAATATAACTAATATAATACTGCTCCTATGTACAAGAATATAACTACTATAATACTGCTCCTATGTACAGGAATATAACTACTATAATACTGCTCCTATGTACAAGAATATAACTACTATAATACTGCTCCTATGTACAAGAATATAACTACTATAATACTGCTCCTATGTACAAGAATATAACTACTATAATACTGCTCCTATGTACAAGAATATAACTACTATAATAACTGCTCCTATGTACAAGAATATAACTACTATAATACTGCTCCTATATACAAGAATATAACTACTATAATACTGCTCCTATATACAAGAATATAACTACTATAATACTGACCCTATGTACAGTCATGGCCAAAAGTTTTGAGAATGACACAAATATTAATTTTACAAAGTCTACTGCTTCACTTTTTCTAATGGCAATTTGCATATACTCCAGAATGTTATAAAGAGTGATCAGCTTAACAGCAATTACTTGCAAAGTCAATATTTGGCTAGAAAATGAACTTTATCCCCCAAAACACATTTCAACATCATTGCAGCCCTGCCTTAAAAGGACCAGCTAACCTCTTTTCAGTGATTGCTCCATTAACACAGGTGTGGGTGTTGATGAGGACATGGCTGGAGATCAATCTGTCATGATTAAGTAAGAATGACACCACTGGACAATTTAAAAGGAGGCTGTTGCTTGGCATCATTGTTTCTCTTCTGTTAACCATGGTTATCTCTAAAGAAACACGTGCAGTCATCATTGCAATGCACAAAAATGGCCTAACAGGGAAGAGTATCGCAGCTAGAAAGATTGCACCTCAGTCAACAATCTATCGCATCATCAAGAACTTCAAGGAGAGAGGTTCCATTGTTGCCAAAAAGGCTCCAGGGCGCCCAAGAAAGACCAGCAAGCGTCAGGACCGTCTCTTAAAAGTGTTTCAGCTGCGGGATCGGGCTACCAGCAGTGCAGAGCTTGCTCAGGAATGGCAGCAGGCAGGTGTGAGTGCATCTGCACGCACTGTGAGGCGGAGACTCTTGGAGCAAGGCCTGGTCTCAAGGAGGGCAGCAAAGAAGCCACTTCTCTCCAGAAAAACATCATGGACAGACTGATATTCTGCAAAAGGTACAGGCAGTGGACTGCTGAGGACTGGGGTAAAGTTATTTTCTCTGATGAATCCCCTTTTCGATTGTTTGGGACATCAGCAAAACGCTTCATTCGGAGAACACAAGGTGAGCGCTACCACCAGTCTTGTCTCATGCCAACTGTTAAGCATCCTGAAACCATTCATGTGTGGGGTTGCTTCTCAGCCAAGGGAATCGGCTCTCTCACAGTCTTGCCTAAAAACACAACCATGAATAAAGAATAATACCAGAATGTCCTCCAAGAGCAACTTCTCCCAACCCTCCAAGAGCAGTTTGGCGATCAACAATGCCATTACCAGCATGATGGAGCACCTTGCCATAAAGCAAAGGTGATAACTAAATGGCTCAGGGAACAAAACATAGAGATTTTGGGTCCATGGCCTGGAAACTCCCCAGATCTTAATCCCATTGAGAACTTGTGGTCAATCATCAAGAGACGGGTGGACAAACAAAAACCTAAAAATTCTGACAAAATGAAAGCATTGATTGTGCAAGAATGGACTGCTATCAGTCAGGATTTGGTCCAGAAGTTGATTGAGATCATGCCAGGGAGAATTGCAGAGGTCCTGAAGAAGAAGGGTCAACACTGCAAATATTGACTTGCTGCATTAACTCATTCTAACTGTCAATATAAGCTTTTATTACTCATATGTTTACAATTATTATATTTCTGTCTGTGATAAAAAAACATCTGTCAAACACACATAAAAACCAGAGGACAGCAGATCATGTGAAAATATAATATTTGTGTCATTCTCAAAACTTTTGGCCATGACTGTACAAGAATATAACTACTATAATACTGCTCCTATATACAAGAATATAACTACTATAATACTGACCCTATGTACAAGAATATAACTACTATAATACTGCTCCTATGTACAAGAATATAACTACTATAATACTGCTCCTATATACAAGAATATAACTACTATAATACTGCTCCTATATACAAGAATATAACTACTATAATACTGACCCTATGTACAAGAATATAACTACTATAATACTGCTCCTATATACAAGAATATAACTACTATAATACTGACCCTATGTACAAGAATATAACTACTATAATACTGCTCCTATGTACAAGAATATAACTACTATAATACTGCTCCTATGTACAGGAATATAACTACTATAATACTGCCCCTATGTACAAGAATATAACTAATATAATACTGCTCCTATGTACAAGAATATAACTACTATAATACTGCTCCTATGTACAGGAATATAACTACTATAATACTGCTCCTATGTACAAGAATATAACTACTATAATACTGCCCCTATGTACAAGAATATAACTACTATAATACTGCCCCTATGTACAAGAATATAACTACTATAATACTGCCCCTATGTACAAGAATATAACTACTATAATACTGCTCCTATGTATAAGAATATAACTACTATAATACTGCCCCTATGTATAAGAATATAACTACTATAATACTGCCCCTATGTACAAGAATATAACTACTATAATACTGCTCCTATGTATAAGAATATAACTACTATAATACTGCCCCTATGTATAAGAATATAACTACTATAATACTGCTCCTATGTATAAGAATATAACTACTATAATACTGCCCCTATGTACAAGAATATAACTACTATAATACTGCTCCTATGTACAAGAATATAACTACTATAATACTGCTCCTATGTACAAGAATATAACTACTATAATACTGCCCCTATGTACAAGAATATAACTACTATAATACTGCTCCTATGTATAAGAATATAACTACTATAATACTGCCCCTATGTACAAGAATATAACTACTATAATACTGCTCCTATGTACAGGAATATAACTACTATAATACTGCTCCTATGTACAAGAATATAACTACTATAATACTGCTCCTATGTACAAGAATATAACTACTATAATACTGCTCCTATGTACAGGAATAAAACTACTATAATACTGCTCCTATGTACAAGAATATAACTACTATAATGCTGCTCCTATGTATAAGAATATAACTACTATAATACTGCCCCTAATGTACAAGAATATAACTACTATAATACTGCCCCTATGTACAAGAATATAACTACTATAATACTGCTCCTATGTATAAGAATATAACTACTATAATACTGCCCCTATGTACAAGAATATAACTACTATAATACTGCTCCTATGTACAGGAATATAACTACTATAATACTGCTCCTATGTACAAGAATATAACTACTATAATACTGCCCCTATGTACAAGAATATAACTACTATAATACTGCTCCATATGTACAAGAATATAACTACTATAATACTGCTCCTATGTACAAGAATATAACTACTATAATGCTGCTCCTATAATACAAGAATATAACTACAATAACACTGCCCCTATGTACAAGAATATAACTACTATAATACTGCTCCATATGTACAAGAATATAACTACTATAATACTGGTCCTATGTACAAGAATATAAATACTATAATACTGGTCCTATGTACAGAATAGAACTACTATAATACTGCCCCTATATACAAGAATATAACTACTATAATACTGCCTCTATGTACAAGAATAAACTACTATAATACTGCTCCTATGTACAAGAATATAACTACTATAATACTGCTCCATATGTACAAGAATATAACTACTATAATACTGGTCCTATGTACAAGAATATAAATACTATAATACTGGTCCTATGTACAGAATAGAACTACTATAATACTGCCCCTATATACAAGAATATAACTACTATAATACTGCCCTATATACAAGAATATAACTACTATAATACTGCCCCTATTTACAAGAATATAACTACTATAATACTGGTCCTATGTACAAGAATATAACTACTATAATACTGGTCCTATGTACAGAATAGAACTACTATAATACTGCCCCTATATACAAGAATATAACTACTATAATACTGCCCTATATACAAGAATATAACTACTATAATACTGCCCCTATATACAAGAATATAACTACTATAATACTGCTCCTATGTACAAGAATATAACTACTATAATACTGCTCCTATGTACAGAATAGAACTACTATAATACTGCCCCTATATACAAGAATATAACTACTATAATACTGCTCCTATGTACAAGAATATAACTACTATAATACTGCTCCTATGTACAGAATATAACTACTATAATACTGCCCCTATATGCAAGAATATAACTACTATAATACTGCTCCTATATACAAGAATATAACTACTATAATACTGCCCCTATGTACAAGAATATAACTACTATAATACTGTCCCTATGTACAATATAACTACTATAATACTGCCCCTATGTACAAGAATATAACTACTATAATACTGCCCCTATGTACAAGAATATAACTACTATAATACTGTCCCTATGTACAATATAACTACTATAATACTGCCCCTATGTATAAGAATATAACTACCATAATACTGCTCCTATGTACAAGAATATAACTACTATAATACTACCCCTATGTACAAGAATATAACTACTATAATACTGCCCCTATGTATAAGAATATAACTACTATAATACTGCTCCTATGTACAAGAATATAACTACTATAATACTACCCCTATGTACAAGAATATAACTACTATAATACTGCTGTCACGGGTGTGTCGCGGCGGAGATCGTCGCGATTGCACACCCTGACTTCACACAGCTGAGTTTCTGGTGCTGGGTGTTTTTCAGCACTGAGGGAGTTAATTCTTTCTCTCTCGGTGCTGGACTGACCAGCCTCGCCCAGCTTTGTTTAGTTAATTAGCTTCCTTCATATACCTGCTGGTCTGCTGGGGAAGTTGCCGGTGAAAGCATTCATTCAGACCAGCAGAGCGGATCCTTTCTGAGAAGACTTAAGCTAAGAGTGCCTGTTGTGGTTTTTTCCTCTCCTCGCTTATTGTTTATCTCCTTAACCTTTTGTGTTCCTCTGTAGTGGAAGTTTTGTATGCAAGGCAGTGTTTTCTTTACCCCTTGTCTGTCTCGTTTGTCTTAGACTGTGTGTAAGCTGTGACTTGCCCATTCCCTGTGGTGGTAATCAGGGTCCTTCTCAGGACTAGATTACAGTGGTCAGGGATCTACAGGAGACAGGGTTATGCTGGCGGCCTGGACCTCTGTACCATTAACAGTACCTCCAGGTAGAGGGACCAGTCAGGACCCCAGTTCAGGGTCAGCATAGACCCCGTTCCACCTCTATCCAGAGACAGCGTGACACGTAACACAGTATAGACCCACAATACATAGGATATTTATGTCAGGTAAGACATTGCTGGCAGATACTATGTATACATATTGATATTTTCTATTATATGAAATATAGAATGTTGTCACATTAGATATATGTTACTATCATAGAATATATCTGTTATACGTCGTGACATTTTCACCGGCCACTTTAAAAGATTCTCCCCAGCTACCATGGATCCAGTAGCCCAGTTAGCTCAGCAGTTGCAGAGTTTGTCCATGGAGCTGACGGACGTTAAGTCCAAGGTTTTGTACCCCCGGGAGCAAACCAGATCTGAACCTAAAGTGGCTCTCCCGGACAGGTTTACTGGTGGGCGGGACAAATTTTTTACCTTCCGGGAGGCATGTAAATTATATTTTCGGCTACGGCCTCGGTCATCGGGGAGTGAAGATCAGAGGGTGGGAATTGTCATCTCGCTCTTACAAGGGGACCCTCAATCCTGGGCGTTCTCTCTTCCTCCGGGCTCCCCGGCCCTCCAGTCAGTAGATCGATTTTTACAGCCCTGGGTCAGGTATATGATGACCCGGATCGGGTCTCCCTTGCTGAAATGAAGTTACGTAAGATACAGCAGGGAGATCGTCCGGCGGAGGAATTTTCTTCTGAGTTCCGTAGATGGGCCACAGATACTCAGTGGAATGACCCAGCTCTTAGGAGCCAGTTTTGTCAAGGATTATCTGACAAATTAAAAGATGTGTTTGGCTCAGTATGATTCTCCCCCGTCACTGGAGGCCGCTATGGCCCTTGCTATTCGCATTGATAGACGGCTTCGAAGAGGTGCGAGGTAACTCGGCCCCCTGTGATGACTCCACCTTCTACTATAGTCCCTTATATGAGGTTCCCCTGGTTTGTTCTGAGGAGCCTATGCAGTTAGGAGGGACATCGTTTCGAGGGAGGGATCGGCGGTGCGCCGCAAGACAGGAAAGTGTTACTTCTGCGGGAGAAAGGGACATTTTGTTGGGGGGTGTCCATCCCGTACTTTGCTGAGCAAGGAGTCGCCGGAAAACTGTTGATCCCAGGTTGTGTGGTGGACGACAATCTGGGAGTATGTATTTCGTCCCCAAGTCCGTCTCAGTTTCTCGTACCAGCGGAGGTGGTGGTTGGTACGAGAGTTGAGAGGATTTCTGTTCTTCTGGATAGTGGGGCCGCGGCTAATCTGGTGGACGCTCGTTTGCCCAGGTGCAAGGTATGCAACTGAGTGTATTGGCCAAACCTATCCCTATATTCTCTACTGACGCCAGGCCTCTCGGTCAAGGTAGCTTTGTGCAAGCCGTGCATAACATAGACCTTCGTGTGGGGGCAATACATAAAGAACTATTGTCTTGTTATGTGTTGGAGGGCCTTCCCACTCCTATTGTGTTGGGACTTCCTTGGTTAACTAAACATAACCTAGTTATTAATTGGCAATCCAGAGAGATAAGCCAGTGGGGTGAATTTTGCAAATAGTAACTGCATGAACACGGTCATCGTACGGTCGTGCCTAGAACCTTACCTCCTTTTCTGGAGGACTTTGAGGATGTGTTTTCAGAGGAAGGGTGTCAAGAATTACCTCCTCATCGCGCGTATGACTGTGCTATAAAATTGCTTCCTGATGCTAAGTTACCAAAATCTAGGTTATATAACCTTTCTGGTCCTGAGAGGCAGGCTATGAAGGATTATATTTCGGAAAGTCTGGCCAAGGGGCATATTAGAACTTTCATCTTCCGCAGTGGCCGCGGGGTTCTTCTTTGTGAAGAAAAAAGATGGAGGCCTATGCCCTTGCCTGGATTTCCGTGAGCTTAATCGGATTACGGTCCGAGATCCGTATCCGCTCCCACTTATTCCTGATCTCTTCAATCAGATTGTGGGCGCCAAATGGTTCTCTAAGTTGGATCTCAGGGGGGCGTATAATCTGATTAGGATAAAGGAGGGGATGAGTGGAAGACGGCGTTTAACACTCCGGAGGGACATTATGAGAACCTTGTCATGCCTTTCGGTCTGACTACTGCCCCGGCGGTGTTTCAACATTTTGTTTATGACATCTTTCGCCACCTAGTGGGACAGTTGTTGTCATTTATCTAGATGACATCTTAATTTACTCGCCGGAATCTTGTGTCTCATCAGGAGCATGTGAACAGGTGTTGCAGATCTTGCAGACAATAAACTGTACGCCAAATGGGAGAAGTGTGTATTCGCCGTACAAGAACTTCAGTTTTTAGGATTCCTGGTGTCAGCTTCCGGTTTCGGTATGGACCCTGGGAAAGTGAAGGCTGTGCTTGAATGGGGATCGGCCAGAGGATCTTAAAGCACTGCAGCGTTTCCTGGGGTTTGCTAACTACTACCGGAAATTTATTCGTAATTTCTCATCCGTTGTCAAACCTCTCACTGACATGACAAAAAAAGGGACGGATTTTTCTAGGTGGTCTGACAAAGCTTGTCAAGCATTTTCCTCCTTGAAAAAATGTTTTGCTTCAGCACCCATACTGATCCAACCTGATGCATCACAACCGTTCATTGTGGAGGTAGACGCATCTGACGTAGGAGTGGGTGCGGTATTATCTCAAGGTCCGTCCCCTGGTAAATGGCATCCGTGCGCTTTCTTCTCTAAAAAATTGTCGTCCGCCGAGAGGAATTATGATGTCGGCAATAGGGAACTCTTGGCCATTAAGTTGGCTTTTGAAGAGTGGCGTCACTTTTTGGGGGGGCAGTCCACCCGGTCACCGTCATTACTGATCACAAGAACCTGCTGTATTTAGAGTCTGCAAAACGTCTGAATTCCAGACAAGCTCGATGGTCGTTGTTTTTTACCAGGTTTAATTTTGTCATCACATATCGTCCTGGGTCAAAAAATGTAAAGGCTGATGCCTTATCTCGTAGTTTCCCGGGGGCCGGGAAGACGGATGACCCGGTTCCTATTCTTCAGGAGGGAGTTGTGGTGTCGGCTGTATGCTCTAAGCTTGAGGAGGAGGTATTGGAGGCTCAGGGGGACGCCCCTGTAGGACCTCCAGGGAGACTGTTTGTTCCAGATCAGTTAAGACAAAAGGTTATCGAGGCACATCATAATTCTGCTTTGGCAGGACACCCAGGGAGAAAAGCAACTGTAGATCTCGTTTCTTCGCCGGTTTTGGTGGCCTAACTTAAATAAAGAGGTGGTAACTTTTGTCGCGTCCTGTGGGTATGTGCGCGCTCTAAGACCCCACATACCCGTCCGTCTGGGGCCCTTTTACCGTTGAAAATCCCGGAGCGTCCATGGACCCATCTGTCTATGGACTTCATTACGGACCTCCCTCCGTCTTCAGGTAAAACTGTCATACTAGTTGTAGTTGACAGGTTCAGCAAAATGGCACATTTTATTGCTCTTCCTGCTCTTCCTAATGCTAAAACTCTTGCGCAGGTGTTCATTGGGGAGATTGTGAGACTTCACGGGTTGCCTTCCGATGTGGTGTCGGATCGGGGTCTCAGTTTGTGTCCAAATTCTGGAAGGCATTTTGTTCTCGTCGGGGATGCAGTTGTCATTTTCTTCGGCTTTTCATCCGCAGACCAATGGTCAGACAGAGCGTCTGAATCAGAGCTTAGAGACATATCTCCAGTGTTTTGTCTCAGAGAACCAAGAGACTGGTCTTCTTTCTTGCCCTCTGGCAGAGTTCGCTCTTAACAATAGGCGGAGCGAGTCCACTGATAAGTCCCCGTTTTTTGGGGCATATGGTTTTCACCCCCAGTTTTGTACTTTCAAATGGGGGGGGCTCTTCTGGGGTTCCTGAGGAGGAACGATTTTCGTCATCACTTGCTTCAGTGTGGAGAGGAGTGCTTAATAATCTGAGCACTATGGGGAACCGATACAAACGTATGGCTGATAGGAGGAGAGTGTCTGGTCCGGACTAAGTGTGAACGATCTAGTATGGTTGTCTACCAAGAATATAAAACTTAAGGTTTCCCTCCTGGAAACTCGGTCCCAGATTCATCGGGCCATACAGGATCAGTTCAATAATTAATCCGGTGGCTTTCCGTCTTGACCTCCCTCCTACGTTTAAAATCCACAATGTGTTCCACAAATCGTTGCTTAAGAGGTACGTGGCACCAGTTATACCGTCACCTCTACCTCCTCCTCCAGTGGTGGTCAATGGTAATTTGGAGTTTCAGGTATCGAAGATCATTGACTCACGTCTGAATCGACGGTCCCTTCAGTACCTTGTTCATTGGAGGGGGTATGGTCCTGAGGAGAGGATGTGGGTTTTTCTGCGTCGGATATTAACGCAGACCGATTGGTTCGGGCCTTCCACAGTACTCACCCAGATAGACCAGGCCCTGAGGGTCCAGAGGCCCCTCGTAGAAAGGGGGGTACTGTCACGGGTGTGTCGCGGCGGAGATCGTCGCGATTGCACACCCTGACTTCGCACAGCTGAGTTTCTGGTGCTGGGTGTTTTTTCGGCACTGAGGGAGTTAATTCTTTCTCTCTCGGTGCTGGACTGATCAGCCTCGCCCAGCTGCGATTGATGTTTTGTTAATTAGCTTCCTTCATATACCTGCTGGTCTGCTGGGGAAGTTGTCGGTGAAAGCATTCATTCAGACCAGCAGAGCGGATCCTTTCTGAGAAGACTTAAGCTAAGAGTGCCTGTTGTGGTTTTTCCTCTCCTCGCTTATTGTTTATCTCCTTAACCTTTTGTGTTCCTCTGTAGTGGAAGTTTTGTATGCAAGGCAGTGTTTCTTTACCCCTTGTCTGTCCTCGTTTGTCTTAGACTGTGTGTAAGCTGTGACTTGCCCATTCCCTGTGGTGGTAATCAGGGTCCTTCTCAGGACTAGATTACAGTGGTCAGGGATCTACAGGAGACAGGGTTACGCTGGCGGCCTGGACCTCTGTACCATTAACAGTACCTCCAGGTAGAGGGACTAGTCAGGACCCCAGTTCAGGGTCAGCATAGATCCCGGTCCACCTCTATCCTGAGACAGCGTGACACGTACACAGTATAGACCCACAATACATAGGATATTATGTCAGGTAAGACATTGCTGGCAGATACTATGTATACATATTGATATTTTCTATTATATGAAATATAGAATGTTGTCACATTAGATATATGTTACTATCATAGAATATATCTGTTATACGTCGTGACAACTGCCCCTATATATAAGAATATAACTACTATAATACTGCCCCTATGTACAAGAATATAACTACTATAATACTGCCCCTATGTACAAGAATATAACTACTATAATACTGCCCCTATGTACAAGAACATAACTACTATAATACTGCCCCTATGTACAAGAATATAACTACTATAATACAGTCCCCTATGTACAAGAATATAACTACTATAATACTGCTCCTATGTATAAGAATATAACTGCTATAATACTGCCCCTATGTAGAAGAATATAACTACTATAATACTGCCCCTATGTGTTATGTTTCGGTAGCTGAGGAGGACAGGTACAACAGCATGGCAGCCGAACACCTGAGATGTTGGTAACTGATGGGTTGCGGATTCCTAAACTAACGACACAACTAGAGGTAGCCGTGGAGCGTTCTCACGTTGATCCTAGATGCCTCGTCACAGCCTGAGAGATAACTACACCTAAAGGCAGAAAGATGAAAGCTATCTGTCCCGGAGCAGATCCCCAAAGAAAATAGGAAGCCCCCAAACATATAATTGCGGTTAGACAAGATGAAAATACAAACTAGGCAGAAAATAGACTGAGCAAACGCTGGGGGCCACAAGCTGACTAAATAGGATAGGACAGGAGAGATTACTTTCTGCAACCCAGAAAACCCTACAAAAATCCAACAATTCTGATTACAAAAATACTGAGATCACACAATCTCACCACCCACTAAATCAGCTCTCAGTGTGAACAAAAACCAAGCCGCAGCCGCTGAAAAAAACAGGAAAAAGCAAATGAGCAAATAACAGTGGCTGCAGAAAAACTGTGAGGAGCTCAGGCCCCAGGAGGGGACCTGGCTGACCTCCACAAAACTGCAGAAAACAATGCAAAAAGCAAGCACAAAAGAAAAGCAAAAAATATCTTATCTGAAAGCAGGAGATGCAGGCAGGACTCCAGCAAACTTCCAAATGAACCAGGAACCACAATTGAGACAAGAACAATTGATCACCGGCAACCATCATGGAGGGAACCTCCCTTATATCAGACCAGTCCGTGATTTCAGATTGCCACTCCTCGCTGAAAGTTTCAGTACTGTCTGTAACCACCAGAGGGAGCCTCTGCTCAGAAACCATCTCTAAGCACATTCATAACAGTAACCCCCCCCTTGAGGAGGGTCACCCGAACCCTCACTTGTGCAACCAGCATGGATGTCCGAAGCAAACACCCAAGAATTGTCCTCCTGACAATAACCTCACCACTTAACCAAATACTGGAATTTCTGTCTAGAAAAACGAGAATCCAATATTTCTCTACCACATACTCCAGATTGCCCCAACCAAAACAGGGTCCGGAGGCGCAGCCATAGGAACCACTCGCTCAACAAACCTCTTCAATAAGGTCTTGTGGAACACGTTATGGATCTTAAATGTCCCTGGAAGAAGTAAGCGAAAGGAAACAGGATTAAGAATCTCCATGATCTTATAAGGTCCAAATGAACCTGGGCTTAAACTTAGGAGATGCAACCCTCATAGGGATATTTCTTGAGGACAACCAAACCAAGTCCCCCCACTTTAAAAACCGAGGACCATCATCCTATGCCGGTTGGCAAACCGTTGGCCTTCTCCTGAGAGAGACAACCTCTCCATTACCTGGTCCCAAATCTGCGCATTCGCTTACACAACAGAGTCAAAAACCCGGACAGACAGAAGCCTCCGCCTGTCCTGAAGAAAATCGAGGGTGAAACCCAAAATTGCAGAAAAATGGAGACATCAAGGTGCAGAGCTAGCCCTATTATTAAGAGCAAACTCAGCCAAAGCAAAAAAGAGACCCAGTTATCTTGATCAGCAGACACAAAACATCTCAAATAAGTCTCCAAGGTCTGGTTTGTTCTCTCGGTTTGTCCATTGGCCCTGAGGATGAAAAGCAGAGGAGAAAGATAATTGAACACCAAGTTTATAAAAAATGTCCTCCAAAATCTGGAAACAAACTGGACTCCTCTGTCAGACACAATGTTCTCCGGAATGCCATTAACCGAACCACGTGCTGAAGGAACAAAGGCACCAATTCGAAGAAGAAGGTAACTTAGGTAATGGCACAAGATGTATCATCTTGGAAAACCTATCACAGATTACCCAGAAAGGGTCCTCTGGATCTCTTTGGGACAAAACGGCACCTGCTCCAATTTCAGAGGCATCAACGTCGACCTGAAACGGTAGAGAAACATCAGGCTGCCGTAGAACAGGAGCAAAGTGAATCTCTGCTTAAGTTCCTGAAACGCAGAGACTGCCTCAGGAGGCCAATTCACCACATCAAACCTTTTTGTCAAATCAGTCAATGGTTTAGACAATACCGAGAAATTACGAATAAATTTACGATAAAAATTGGCAAAACTAAAAAATTTTTCTGAAGAGCCTTTAATGAAGTAGGTTGGACCCAATCACAGATGGCTTGAACCTTGACCGGGTCGATTTCAATAACAACGGAGACAAAATTAATCCAGAAATGAACCTCTGTATGCCAAAAAGACACTTTGATCCCTTCACATACAAGCATTCTCTCTCAAAATCTGGAACACAGTCCGAATGTGTTTCACATGAGAGTCCCAGTCATTGGAAAAATCAAGATATCATCCAAATAAACAATCAGAAATTTATCCACAAAATCCCTGAAAATATCATCAATGCAGTATTGGAAGACGGAAGGAGCATTAGTGAGCCCAAAGGGCATCACTAGGTACTCAAAATGCCCCTCGGGGTATTAAACGCGTCTTCCATTACATCCCCTGCTTAATGCGAATAAGGTTATACGCCCCCCTGAGGTCAAGCTTGGTAAACCAACTAGCACTTTTCACCCTGGAAAACAGGTCAGAAATCAAGGTAACGGATATGATACTTCACAGTGATCTTATTCAAAAAACGATAAAACAATACATGGCCTCAATGAACCATCCTTTTTGGCCCAAAAAAAAAACCGGCACCCAAGGGTGAAGAGGATGGTCTGAAATACCCTTCTCCAATGACTCCTTGAAATAAACGCATTAGCATCATGTTGAGATTACAGACAAGTTAAAAAGGCGACCTTTAGGAAATTTACCACCAGGCACCAATTCAATAGCGCAATCGTAGCTCCTGTGAGGGGGCAAGGATGCAGATTTACTTTCACTAAATACATCCAAAAAATCAGTCAAAAAGTCAGGAACATCCTGAGACTTGGGAAGGCAGAAAAAACAGGAGTGTTGGCATTAACACATTGGCAGCCCCAACTGGTCACAGAACAAGATTTCCAATCCAAAACAGGATTATGAGACTGTAACCAAGGGAAACCTAGTACAATAATGTCATGCATATTATACAGCACCAGAAATTTTGCAACTCTCCTGATGATCTGGTTCAAACCCTCATTATCACCTGAGTAGAGAACTGGGTTTTATACTCACCAAAGGTGTAGAATCAATCCCCCGTAGGGAATAGACTTCCGCAGGGGTATCATGGGAAACCCCCAACGTTTGGCAAAGTCAAAAATCAATCAGGTTAATAGCTGCTCCTGAATCAACAAAAGCCTGAGCAGAAAATGTGGACAGGGAGCAAAATCAGGGTAACAGTCAACAGAAATTTAGTCTGAACACTACCCAAGACAACAGAGCGTGCAAAACGTCTTCCCCCGCTTAGGGCAGACTGAAATAGCATGAGAGGCATCACCACAGTAGAAACATAAACCCATTGCACTTTTCGAAACTCATGACGCGTGGCCCCAAAGCCACTCTATCACACGCATGGGGTTCAGAAGCTGGTTCACAAGCAACACTATTCCACGCATACCTCTGCGCTCACGCAAACGTCTGTCAATTTGAATAGCCAATGACATAGAATCAATTGAGACCGGGGACGGAATCCCAACATAACATCCTTTACATTCTCTGACAGCCCCTACCGAAAAGGGCTGCCAAAGCATCATCATTTCCATTTGGTCAGGACTGCCCACTTTCGTGAATTTCTAACAGTACAACTCAGCGTCTTCAAGACCCTGATTTAATGCCAACAAGGTTTTTTTCAGCTTGATCAGTGACATTAGGTTCATCGTACAATATACCCCAAGCGCAGAAAAAATGCATCAATATCATTCAAAAACAGGATCCCCCCAGTGTCAGGGAAAAAGCCCAATCCTGAGGAGAGAGATACAATTTGAACCTGCTGTGCTGCGTTTACCTGAGGACTTAGGCTTTAAGGCAAAAAACAACTTACAGTTATTTTGAAATTCAGAAATTTAGCCCAATCCCCCAAAAACAAACTGGCATGGGAATCCTAGGTTCCACAACCGGCAACCCAGCAAGATAGGTAGCAATACTCCGAACCTCAGTAGCAAGCTGATCTAAAACAGCCAGACAACTGTGCAAACTCCATTGAGAGAAAAAAAAAATCCCCTCAAGCACCCAGAGAAAAAAGAGGGAAAAAATGCAACAGACAGAAAAAAAAAATCCTCTGACAACTTTTTTTTTTTTTCCACACCTTTTTTTTTTTTCCTTCTGTGAGTACCATAAAATTTTCAGTTAATGGCCAGTGATACTGTTATGTTTCGGTAGCTGAGGAGGACAGGAACAACAGCAGGGCAGCCGAACACCTGAGATGTTGGTAACGATGGGTTGCAGATTCCTAAAACTAACACACAACTAGAGGTAGCCGTGAGCGTTCCAACGATGATCCTAGACCCTCGTCACAGCCTGAGAGATAACTACACCTAAAGGCAGAAAGATGAAAGCTAATCGCCCCGGATCAGATCCCCAAAGAAAATAGGAAGCCCCCAAACATAATAAATGGCGGTTAGACAAGAATGAAAATACAAACATAGGCAGAAAATAGACTGAGCAACGCTGGGGCCACAAGCTGACTAAATAGATATGACAGGAGAGATTACTTTCTGCAACCCAGAAAACCCTAACAAAAATCCAACAATTCTGATTACAAAAATACTGAGATCACACATCTCACCACCCACTAAATCAGCTCTCAGTGTGAACAAAAACCAAGCTGCAGCCGCTGAAAAAAACAGGAAAAAGCAAATGAGCAAATAACAGTGCTGCAGAAAAACCGTGAGGAGCTCAGGCCCCCAGGAGGGGACCTGGCTGAACCTCCACAAAACTGCAGAAAACAATGCAAAAAGCAAGCACAAAAAGAAAAGCAAAAAATATCTTATCTGAAAGCAGGAGATGCAGGCAGGACTTCCACAAACTCAAAAGAACCACAATTGAACAAGAACAATTAAACACCGGGCCCCATCTGGGAGGGAACCTCCCTTATAACATACCAGTCCGTATTCCAATTGCCACTCCTCGCTGAAAGGTTCAGTACTGTCTGAAACCCACCCCGAGGGAGCCTCTCCAGAAACCATTTGACAAAGACTTCAGTGTTCAAAACGCATCGCTTTTCCCCATTGCCCCATTTGGAGATTTTTACATCCGCTTTTTTTATATGGATTGGGAAAAAGGGGAAAATTTTTTTTTATTTTTTGGAGCTGAACGTTTTTTACCCCAAAAATTGCGGGGAAAAATTTAGAAAAGCAGATTCCCCGCACCTGCGGGTTTTTCGGTGAGCGGCTTCCCCGTTACTCTTGTTCCCCAAAATTTTCTAAAATTTTCTCTAGCAGTTTTTTGCTGGGAAAACCCCCTTGGGGCAAAGAAAGTCACAGATTTTTCCCCAAAAAATTTTTTTCCGACGGCCCGCGCGGGGGGGCCTAAAAAAAAGGGGAGAAAAAATCCCCAAAATTTTAAAAAATTTTTTTTAAAAAAAAGCAAAATTTTAACTAGAAATTTTGGGGGCCCGGGGGAAAAATTGGGTTTTAAAAAATAGGGAAAAAATTTTAAATTTTTCCCCCCTGGCAATAATTTTCATTACTCTGCTGTTGCAGTGTGTCTTGGAAAAATTAAAAAAAATAGTTTGGGGGGGCGCAAAGCCTGCAGGGGTACCCCAAAGGGCCCTTTCCTTTTTAAAAATTAAAAATTTTATCGCGTTGCTTGTGTATAAACAAGTGGTGTTTTTCCAAAAAAATGGGGCACATATTTCAGATACAGTAAATTTGTACATAACCCTTTGTAGGGAATTGGGAAAAAAAATGAAGCCAGTAATTTTTGGGGTTCTTAAGCAAACCCCGCATTCATTAAGAAAGGGAGATTAGGGAATTGGATGGGGGGTTTCCCGGGGCCAAAGCTGGTGACAGATCCGAAGGGGAGGGGTTTTGTTTTCTATTCCCCCTGTCAAAATTTGGTAAGTGCCCCTGCCCCCACTTTTTAACCCAGAAAGGGGTTGGGAATGTTGGGGTTGGGGGGCAATAAAGGGGCCCAGTGGGGGTTAAAACAAGCACACCACAAAGTCTTCCAATGGCCATCTCATAGCCAAGAGGCGGGGCCTCGAACCAAACCCCCTTCCTCCTTCCCCAACCATCAACCCCCCCCGGGGAAACATACCCCCCCAACGCTGCCTCTGAGGAACTGTTTTACTTCCCTTTTAAATTGGCCACCTCTAAATTTCCCAAAAATTAAAGGGGGGTCATGAGGAAGGGAAAAGGGCAGAAAACCCCCAAACATTTTAGCACCCACGGCCCGGGGGAAAAAGGCACTTGGGGGAAGATCAATTCAAGTCGGGGAAAAAAAGGGGAGGATAAAATAGGCACATTTCCCCATGGGTTTTCCAGCCAAAAACCCAGCTCAAAAGGAATCAGTTGGGAAAAATTTAAGACACTTGGGGGATTTTTAGCTTTTTATCCAACCGGCATTTTGGCAACCCCCTAGAAGCACAAAGGCAGAGGGGGTTTTGGATCCAAGAAAAAAAAACCGGGGCAAGAAGAGGTAGGGTTTCCCAGAGTTTAAACCCGGGGAAAATTTTTCCACAAGCCCCCACTAACAAAAACCCCGGGCCAAAAGGGTTTGAAAAGTTCCCCCTAAAAGGTTTTTTTTTTTTTACTAAATTTCCCCTTTAAAAAACCCAATGTTTTTGGGGCAGCATCAGAACACTGCCAACCTAGCACCACCAGCATGCAAAGAACATGGCAGCCAGGACCAGGGGGTTTGGGCTAACCCCGCCCTTTTTACAAAATCTTTGTGGGGTTTGGTGAAAACCCCCCCCCTTTCCCCCCGTGTTAGGCCCCTTCCCAAAAATTAAAATTTTGTCCATAAAGGGGGGGCGCTACCCCGTCCCCCCCCAAAACTTCAGTTGCACAAACAAAAAGGGGTCAAAAAACCACGCCATTCGTTGCCCCAGCGCAGTGTTCTTTCCCCTTCCCCTTCCCCACATATATGCCTGTTCAAAATTTGGGGTTGGTTAATAGGGCATATTTTTTGGAGCCAAGTTTTACATCCCCGGGGGAAAATTTTTTTGCTTTCTTGGCCTTTTTTTAGAGAATATGAATGATAACAGAAAACCCTTTTTTCTCCACCCCCGGGGTTAGTGGCCGAGTGAACCATTTTTTTCACCCCCGTTTTTTTCCCCTTTTACATCATAATGACAATAAAATTTTTTTTTTTGTGACAGGTATGGGGCCTACCCGATATGGGAAAAAATTTTTTTGGGGATTTAAAGAAGTGGGGAATTTTTAAAAAAACTGACATCCCCTAATTCCCCTTCCCCTCCCCCCCACAAAATTTAAACGGTAAATGGTATTTATGCTATATATGCCATGATCCCTGTTTTTGGAAAGGGGGGAAGATACATTTCCCCTTTTAAATTTTTTTTTCCAAAATTTTTAAAAGGAAGCTTCTTTCCCCAAGACCAAGGGGCCTCCTGCCCCAAACCCAGGTTTTAGTAAATTGGCTTTTCATTATTCCTTTTATTTTATGTAATTTTACATATTGATTGTTTGTTCCCCTTTTTTTTCAGCTTTTTAAAATTTTTAAACACGGCCTACTTTCATATTTTAAAATAAAAAATGTAATAAAATTTATTTCCTCCTGCCATAAACTGGGGGCCCCTTCGGCCTGTGTAAACGACTGGTGGTGGCAGCTAAATTTTTTTTTTTTGTGAAGCTACCAGGGACCATTTTCCCGGGTTTTTTGTGAATGTTTAGAAATGAATTTCTGACGGGGGTCCCCTGGGGTTTTAAAAAAATACTGAATCTTCAAGAAGATTGGAAGATTGGCAACAGGGGTTTAAAAAACTTTTGGCCCAAAAAAAGGGGGTTTTTCCCTTTTCCCTCAGGGGGTTGGGGCCTTTTTCAATTTTTTCTTGTCCCCCAAATTTGGTTCCTTTCACCCCCGGAAGCTTTCTGGTTTTTTTCCCGCATCTTCTGCTAAAAGATAAATTTTTTTTTTTCTTTTTTTTTGTGCTTTTTTTGGGGTTGTTTCCTGCCCTCTTGGAGGGCCCCAGGTCCCCCCCCGGGGGGTTTTTTCCCCTCATTTACTGAGCCTCTGTTTTTTGTTCTTTTTTTCCCTTTTTCCCGTTTTTTTTTCAGGCGCGGGTTTTTTTTGTTACACCCCAAAACTAATTTAGGTGGTAAGGGGGTGTGATTTTTAGGTGTTTTTTTTTTAAATTTAGAGTTTTTGGACTTTTTAGGGGGTTTTTTGGGGTTTAAGTAAGTGTCCTTCCTATCCTTTTCTGTCCCCGGGAGATTGGGCCCCAACTTTTTTCCCTCCAATTTTGTCTGTGTCTTTATTTCCTCTTGTCTAACCCCCCCTTACATGTTTGGGGGGGTTTTATTTTCTTTGGGGGGTTTTTTTCCGGGGGGGATAGTTTTCCTCTTCTATCTTTGTGTATTTTTCTTCTCTGGGGTCCCCCGGGGGCCAGGGCCCCAAGTTTGGGGTTGCTCCAAAGCGGGGCCTTTTTTTTTTGGTGGTTAGTCAGGGTACTGCAAACCAGTAATTCCAACCTCTCTGTTTAAAATTGGCCCCTTTTGGGGGCTCTCCTCCACCAAAACATAACAAATCACCGGGGCCCAAATGAAAAAAATTTATGGTACTCCAAGAAGGGAAAAATTTTTGGAAAAAAAAAAAAAAGGGGGAAAAAATTGGTTTTGAGTTGTCGAGTTTTTTTTTTTCCCCTGTTTCTCTGAAGGGGGAGGGGGGTTTTTTTTTTCTCAATGGACCCCTTCACAGTTTCGGCCCCGGGGATCAGTTTTTCCCCTGAAAAATTCGGAGTAATTTTTAAAACCTTCTTGCAGGGGGTTTCCCGGGGTTTGGAACCCTTTGGGGCCCCCATGCCAATTTTTAAATTTTTGGGGGGCGAGCTAAATTTTTTAAAAATTTAAAAATAACTGTAAGTTGTTTTTTTGGGGCCTTAAAACCAAGCCCCAGGGAACGGGGAGCGCAGCAGGTTCAAATTTTCACTCCCCCTTTTTCGCGGCGATCCTCGGGGTTGGGTTTTTTTCCCGACATTTTGGGGCCCCGTTTTAAAATGTCGAGGGGATTTTTTTCTGGCTCGGGGGGTTTTGTACGATGAACCTAATGTCACTGAAAAAGCGAAAAAACCTTTTTTTGGAAAAAAATCGGGGCTTGAGTACGCTGATTAAAAATGTCAGAAAATTTTTAAGGGGGAAAGTCCTGACCAAAGGGAAAAGATGTTTTCTTTGGGGCCTTTTTTTTGGAAGGGGCCAGTGGGGTAAGGGGAAAAGGGGTTTTTAAGGGGGGTTTCCCCCGCCCCCCCTGGTCTCAATTTTTCCCCATGCCCTTAGCGATTCAAATTGACAGACCTTTTTCTTTTAGCGGAAAAATATCGGAATAGTGTTGCCTTGTAAAAACCCCTTTCCCGAACCCATGAAAATGTGAAGAGGGGTTTTTTGGGGGACAGCATCGGGTTTTTTTAAAGCGAAAAAGGGAAAATTTTTACTGGGTAAAAGGGCCCCCTCATGCTTTTTTAATCTGCCCAAAGGGGGGAAAAACTTTTTTCACGCTCAGTTTTTTTGGGGGGAGTTTTCAGACAAAATTTCGGGGTTTTTTCCCTAAAAGGGTCCCTGTCCCCCAAACTGCTAAAACTTTTTTTGTTTTCGGGGGGGAGCTAAAAAACCGGGTTATTTTTTTTTTTCAAAAAAGTTGGGGGGTTTCCCCCCTTATACCCCTAGGGGAATCTATTCCCCTATTTTGGGGTTGATTCTACCTTTTTGGGGTGAGAAAAAACCCCATTTCTCTACTCAGGTGAAAAAGAGGGTTGAACCTAAAACACAGGTTTTTTTAAAAATTTTTGGGCTGTACAGGCCTTCTAAAAAAAATTGCATATAGGGGGAAAATTTTTATTTTTTTCCATAAAAAAAAAGTTTTCAATTAAACTTTCATAAAAATTTTGATTTTAAAACACCCCCAACTGAAATTTGTCGGGGGTTTTTTTTTTTTAAACCTGATATTTTGGCATACAACTCCTGAAAAAACCCAAAAAAAAACCGTCTCAAAAAATTACATATCAAGAAAAGTTTCTCTAAAAACCTTTTAAAACCCAATTTTCCCTGAAAAAAAATAAAAAAATCAAAAAAAACATGCAAAAGATTCCTGAGGCCTTTTTTTAAAAACTCCCCCCCTGGTTCATTACTCAAAACCCCCACATGGGTAAGACTAGCGACCCGACGGGGGTCCCCAAAAGGGGCCACATTGACACCCTCAAGCAAGAGGGGAAAACCCAGAAAAAAAATTTTTCCAAAAATAGGGGGTTCCCAGAGTACGTAAAAAAGGCACCCCCAAAGGAAGTCGATGGAAGGAAACCCCAAGTGGCAGAAAAGCTGTACAACGAGAAGAGGGTGACCCGGGGCCCTTGGAAGAAAGTGAAAAAAACCCAAAATTCCAACCTTTTGGGGGGGCCAGGGGGAACAGGGACAGGGGGCCGGGGGAGAAACACCATAGCCACCGTGCACAGGGGTTTTCAGGAAATTTTGGGTACAGGGGGGCCCCATTCCCCAGGGGAAAACCACTTTTGAACCCCAAACCCCCGGCAGAAGCGCCTGACCTGGGCACAGAAAGCACCCTGGGGTGTTGCAAAAAGGCCCCCAATTTTTTTTTTCTGATGAAAAAAAAATTTCATTTCATTTCCCCGGGAAAAGGGGGGCCCGAGTCTGGAGGGGAAACGGGGAGAAGGAAATCCCCCAAAAGCCGAAGTTTTCCGTGGGGAAGTAACCCCCCCGCAGTTTTTGGGTTTTGGGGGGGCCCCCTCACTGCTGGTGTTTCCACTGTGGGGTTTTTCAAGGGGAAAAGGGCAAAGCACTTTTCTATCAGGAGATTTGGGGGACTTCATGCTTCCCCCCCCGGGGGGAAATGCTTTTTTGGGGAAAAAGATTTTTTTTTTTCAGCACCCCCCTGGCACCTGCTCACAGTGCCCCCAAAAAAATGGGGGAAAGGTTTTTTGCCCCGGTATTAATGTTTTCAATTGCCTGCCAACTCCCTGGCCCTTAAACCCCTTTTAGAATCTGGGGATTTTTTGGGAAAAAAAGTTGAGAACCAAGAAAACCCCAAACTCTGGGGGAGCTTAAAAACCCTATCGAAGCATCCTGGGGGCCCCATAACACCCAGCATGCACAGGGTTTTTTGCCTCCATGCCACGCCGCATTTTAAACATCATTTTTTCAAAAAAGGTTCCCGACCAAGTATTTTGTGCATAACTGAACATTAATTATTTGATTTTTTTTTGTTTGTTTTTAAAAAACACTTTTATTTTATTGGACGGTTGAAATATGTTAATTTTTTGAGACAGGTTTTTGGGTTATCAGGAGTTGTATGCCAAAATCATCAGTATTAAAACAATAAAAGACCTGACAAATTTCAGTTGGTGTGTAATGAATCTAAAATATATGAAAGTTTAATTGTAATCATTACATTATGGAAAATAATGAAATTTAGCACTATATGCTAATTTTTTGAGAAGGACCTGTATAATCTGCATGACATAATTGTACTAGGTTTCCCTTGGTTACAGTCTCATAATCCTGTTTTGGATTGGAAATCTGTGTCTGTAACCAGTTGGGGCTGCCAATGTGTTAATGCCAACCACTCCTGTTTTTTCTGCCTCTCCCCAGGCTCAGGATGTTCCTGACTTTTTGACTGATTTTTCTGATGTGTTTAGCGAAAGTAAATCTGCATCCTTGCCCCCCCAAGGAGCTATGACTGCGCTATTGAATTAGTGCCTGGTAGTAAATTCCCTAAAGGTCGCCTTTTAACTTGTCTGTACCTGAACATGACGCTATGCGGTCTTATATCAAGGAGTCATTGGAGAAGGGTCATATCAGACCATCCTCTTCACCCTTGGGTGCCGGTTTTTCTTTGTGGCCAAAAAGGATGGTTCATTAAGGCCGTGTATTAATTATCGTCTCTTGAACAATATCACTGTGAAATATCAATATCCGTTACCCTTGATTTTCTGACCTGTTTTCCAGGGTGAAAAGTGCTACTTGGTTTACCAAGCTTGACCTCAGGGGGGCGTATAACCTTATTCGCATTAAGCCGGGGATGAATGGAGACGGCATTCAATACCCCAGAGGGGCATTTTGAGTACCTAGTGATGCCCTTTGGGCTCACTAATGCTCCTTCTGTCTTCCAGTCCTTCATGAATAACATTTTCAAGGATTTTGTGGATAAATTTCTGATTGTTTTATTTGGATGATATCTTGATTTTTTCCAATGACTGGGACTCTCATGTGAAACATGTTCGGACTGTGTTCCAGATTTTGAGAGAGAATGCTCTGTATGTGAAGGGATCAAAGTGTCTTTTTGGCGTACAGAGATCTCATTTCTGGGATTCATTTTGTCCCCATCGGTTATTGAAATGGACCCGGTCAAGTTCAGGCCATCTGTGATTGGGTCCAACCTACTTCATTAAAGGCTCTTCAGAGATTCTTGGGTTTTGCCAATTTTTATCGTAAATTTATTGGTAATTTCTCTGTTATTGTTAAACCATTGACTGATTTGACCAAAAAGGGTTCTGATGTGGTGAATTGGCCTCCTGAGGCAGTCTCTGCGTTTCAGGAACTTAAGCAGAGATTCACTTCTGCTCCTGTTCTACGGCAGCCTGATGTTTCTCTGCCATTTCAGGTGGAGGTTGATGTCTCTGAAATTGGGGCAGGTGCCGTTTTGTCCCAAAGAGATCCAGAGACCTCTAAAAGTAACCCTTGTGCCTTTTTCTCTCGAAAAATTTCTCCAACTGAACTAATTATGACGTGGGTAATCGGGGGTTATTGGCCATGAAGTGGGCTTTTGAAGAGTGGAGACATTGGCTGGAGGGAGCCAAACATCAGGTGGTGGTCCTCATAAGAATCTGGTTTATCTGAAATCAGCCAAGCGACTTAATCCTAGACAGGCCAGGTGGGCCTTGTTTTTCACACTTTTAATTTCGTGGTTTCCTTTCTTCCTGGCACTAAGAATGTTAAGGCGGATGCCCTATCGAGGAGTTTTCCTTGCGGACTCTCCTGATTATCTGATCCTGCTGTTATTTGAAAGAGGGTGTTATTCTTTCCGCCATCTCGCCCAATTTGAGACTGGCTCTGGAAGGTGTCAGGAGGATAAACCCGAGCGCTGCCCTATTGGGAAATTGTTTGTCCCAGACCGGTGGAAAAAGAGTGTGATGTCTGAGATTCATTGTTCCGCGTTGGCCGGTCATCCCGGAATTTTTGGTACCAGAGACTTGGTTAGTCGGTCCTTTTGGTGGGCCTACTTTGTCTCGTGACGTCAGGGAATTTGTGCAGTCCTGCGGACTTGCTCTCGCTCCAAGCCTTACTCTCGCTCTAGTGGTTTGTTGATGCCATTGCCTGTGCCCAAGAGACCATGGACCCATATCTCTATGGATTTAATTTCCGACCTCCCTGTTTCTCAGAGAATGACCGTTATCTGGGTGATTTGTGATAGGTTTCCAAAATGATACATCTTGTGCCATTAACTAAGTTGCCTTCCCCTCTGAATTGGTGCCTTTGTTCCTTCAGCACGTGGTTCGGTTACACGGCATTCCTGAGAACATTGTGTCCCGACAGAGGAGTCCAGTTTGTTTCCAGATTTTGGAGGACTTTTTGTTCTAAACTTGGTGTTCAATTGTCTTTCTCCTCGCTTTTCATCCTCAGACCAATGGACAAACTGAGAGAACAAACCAGACTTTGGAGACTTATCTGAGATGCTTTGTGTCGGCTGATCAGGATGACTGGGTCTCTTTTTTGCCTTTGGCTGAGTTTTGCTCTTAATAATAGGGCTAGCTCTGCCACTTTGATGTCTCCATTTTTCTGCAATTTTGGGTTTCACCCTCTATTTTCTTCGGGACAGACGGAGGCTTCTGTCTGTCTGGGTGTTGACTCTGTTGTGGAGCGTATGCAGCAGATTTGGGACCAGGTAGTGGAGAGGTTGTCCCTCTCTCAGGAAAGGGCCCAGCGGTTTTGCCAACCGCATAGGACTGATGGTCCTCGTTTGAAGTGGGGGACTTGGTCTGGTTGTCCTCAAGAAATATCCCTATGAGAGTTGCATCTCCTAATTTTAAGCCTAGATTCATTGGACCTTATAAGATCATGGAGATTCTTAATCCTGTTTCCTTTCGTTTACTTCTTCCAGGGACATTTAAGATCCATAATGTGTTCCACAAGTCCTTATTGAAGAGGTTTGTGAGCCAGTGGTTCCTATGGCTGCGCCTCCTGACCCTGTTTTGGTTGAGGGCAATCTGGAGTATGTGGTTGAGAAAATATTGGATTCTCTTTTTTCTAGATGGAAACTCCAGTATTTGGTTAAGTGGAGAGGTTATGGTCAGGAGGACAATTCTTGGGTGTTTGCTTCTGTCAGGGACAATATATATATTTTTATACTTTTATATGCTTATGTGTCAAGCTATTATTTTGTCTGTTGAAACAATAAGTTTTTCCTTGCCAAGTATTACTCAGATCGAAACTTATTCTAAGACGGCGCCAGTACCGGCCAACACCTGTTTCTGAGAAGTGCACCCACCCGGATTTCCTTTGTTCCAATGCCTGTTTCTGAGAAGTGCACCCACCTGGATTTCCTTTGTTCCGAGAAGTTGCATTAGATGATATCTGCCCAGAGATTAAGCTTTGGAGACGTGGACCAATCAGGGTCGACCGGATACTAGACATATATGGCTTACCCCTCCTTAGATACCCCTTGCTCCACCCTGATGTACAATGTATTTAACCTTGTGTAAGAGGAAATAAAGTTAGAACGTTGCTGAGACTGCTGCCTGTTAGTAGCCTTCTGAGCATGCTCTAAGTTTGAACCAGCCTGTTGTCTGACTCATTCTTCGAATGGTTGACCCATGCTCATAGATTGAATTCGGAGAGACTGGAGGACGAGTGGAGTTGTCGAAACGACCCCGACACTTCGGACATCCATGCTAGGAGACTGATCCGTGCGTATCACAGAGCTCATCCTGACCGACCTGGTTGCCCAAGTGACGGTTCGGTGACCCCTCCTCAAGGGGGGGTACTGTTGTGAATGTGTTAGAAATGAATTCTGAGCGGGAGCTCCCTCTGGTGGTTACAAACAGTACTGAACCATTCAATGAAGATTGTGAAGATTGGCGATCAGGAGTTACAGACTGGTCTTATATAAGGGAGGTTCCCTCCCATCAGGGTTGCCGTTGATCAATTGTTCTTGTCTCAACTTTGGTTCCTGGTTCACTTGGAAGCTTGCTGTGTTTTGCCTGCATCTTCTGTAACAGATAAGTTTTTTTCTGCTTGTATTTTGTGCTTGCTTTTTGCATTGTTTCCTGCTCTCTTGTGGAGGTCAGCCAGGTCCCCTCCGGGGGCTTGTGCTCCTCTCAGTTTATCTGAGCCACTGTTATTTGTTCATTTGCCTTTTCCAGTTTTTTCAGTGGCTGCGGCTTAGTTTTGTTACACCAGAGAACTAATTTAGGTGGTAGAGGTCGTGTGATCTCAGGTGTTTTTGTAATTAGTAGAGTTGGTACTTTTTAGGTTTTTTTGGATTGCAGTAAGTGTCCTTCCTATCCTTTTCTGTCCAGGTAGATTGGGCCCCAACGTTTGCTCATACTGTTTTCTGTCTGTGTCTGTATTTCCTCTTGTCTAACCGCCATTACATGTTTGGGGGCTTCCTTTGTTCTTTGGGGATCTGCTCCGGGGCATATAGTTTTCCTCTTTCTATCTTTAGGTGTAGTTAGCTTCTCTGGCTGTGACGAGGCGTCTAGGACCAACGTAGGAACGCTCCACGGCTGCCTTTAGTTGTGGTGGTTAGTCAGGGTACTGCAATCCAGTAGATTCCAACCTCTCTGGTGTATCGCCGTTTTTGCCTGCTCTCCTCAGCTACCAAAACATAACAGGTATGTATATGTATATATTGCATGCGTTGGTATCGGATGTGTATATACTATATGTTTACTGCGAGTTTCCCAATGTCCGGCCTAGTAGCGATAGCAGCCGCAGCCTCTTCCATCAATCGTCAGACAATTGCGTAATTGTCTTACGATTGTAGGTAGCAGAGCGCTGGCTCGTGACAGCTCGGTAACAGTGGGGGGATATCAGGATCCTCTGGCTGTTTATGGTGACAGCTTTGAGCCCATGGTTGGTGTCTGGTCTTGTTACTCACCTGTGTACAAATACTGGGAAGACGAAATCTGAGGTTTTGACCAGTTTCTCGGCTTTGACCATTTTTTCTGTAAGTCCGAATCCCTCTCCCCATTCCACTTTTGTACCAATAGGCAGCAGGTTACCTGGAGGAGATATATATATATTGTAAGTGTAAAGACATAAATATCATCTCTATTCCACGGACAGCCGAACAGGGAGGTGATAAGAAGACGGGGTCATGGGAACATTGTTTCTCTTACACTGTGTTGCTGAACTTTTGCAATAAGCAGAAAACCTTGCTCTCAATTTCTAAGACTTCTTCACATTGCATTCCTGCCCGTGTTCAGTGGTCTTTCGTGGCTTGTGTCCAAACACCTGAAAAATGGGATTTGGCGTATGCACCAACATGGTCATAGACTATATGATGCCGGGCATAGTGAACGTGTGCTCTGTTGTGCATCATTTTTGGGTGTCCCTACTGGAGGTGGACACTCATGGAATAGTAGATTGGTGGCGTACACACCCTAATGATGGGACACAGAGTTGCCTTCTGAATTAAGATGGCTGTGTACGAGTGCTGGCCCTCTGGGAATTAAAGATGCTGTGTACGAGTGCTGGCCCTCTGGGAATGTAAGATGGCTGTGTACGAGTGCTGGCCCTCTGGGAATGTAAGATGGCTGTGTATCGAGTGCTGGCCTCTGGGAATGTAAGATGGCTGTGTACGAGTGCTGGCCCTCTGGGAATGTAAGATGGCTGTGTACGAGTGCTGGCCTCTGGGAATGTAAGATGGCTGTGTACGAGTGCTGGCCTCTGGGAATGTAAGATGGCTGTGTACGAGTGCTGGCCTTCTGGGATTATTAAGATGGCTGTGTACGAGTGCTGGCCCTCTGGGAATGTAAGATGGCTGTGTACGAGTGCTGGCCCTCTGGGATTAAAGATGGCTGTGTACGAGTGCTGGCCCTCTGGGAATGTAAGATGGCTGTGTACGAGTGCTGGCCTCTGGGAATGTAAGATGGCTGTGTACGAGTGCTGGCCTCTGGGAATGTAAGATGGCTGTGTACGAGTGCTGGCCCTTCTGGGAATGTAAGATGGCTGTGTACGAGTGCTGGCCCTCTGGGAATGTAAGATGGCTGTGTACGAGTGCTGGCCCTCTGGGAATGTAAGATGGCTGTGTACGAGTGCTGGCCCTCTGGGAATGTAAGATGGCTGTGTACGAGTGCTGGCCCTCTGGGAATGTAAGATGGCTGTGTACGAGTGCTGGCCCTCTGGGAATGTAAAGATGGCTGTGTACGAGTGCTGGCCCTCTGGGATTAAGATGGCTGTGTACGAGTGCTGGCCCTTGAGATTAAAATGGCTGTGTACGAGTGCTGGCCTCTGGGATTAAAATGGCTGTGTACGAGTGCTGGCCTCTGGGAATGTAAGATGGCTGTGTACGAGTGCTGGCCCTCTGGGAATGTAAGATGGCTGTGTACGAGTGCTGGCCCTCTGGGAATGTAAGATGGCTGTGTACGAGTGCTGGCCCTCTGGGAATGTAAAGATGGCTGTGTACGAGTGCTGGCCTTCTGGGAATGTAAGATGGCTGTGTACGAGTGCTGGCCCTCTGGGATTTAAGATGGCTGTGTACGAGTGCTGGCCCTTTGGGAATGTAAGATGGCTGTGTACGAGTGCTGGCCCTCTGGGATTATAAGATGGCTGTGTACGAGTGCTGGCCTCTGGGATTTAAGATGGCTGTGTACGAGTGCTGGCCCTCTGGGAATGTAAGATGGCTGTGTACGAGTGCTGGCCCTCTGGAATGTAAGAATGGCTGTGTACGAGTGCTGGCCCTCTGGGAATGTAAGATGGCTGTGTACGAGTGCTGGCCTCTAGGAATGTAAGATGGCTGTGTACGAGTGCTGGCCCTCTGGGAATTGTAAGATGGCTGTGTACGAGTGCTGGCCTTCTGGGAATGTAAGATGGCTGTGTACGAGTGCTGGCCCTCTGGGAATGTAAATGGCTGTGTACGAGTGCTGGCCCTCTGGGAATGTAAGATGGCTGTGTACGAGTGCTGGCCCTCTGGGAATGTAAGATGGCTTGTACGAGTGCTGGCCCTTCTGGGAATGTAAGAGGCTGTGTACGAGTGCTGGCCTTTTGGGAATGTAAGATGGCTGTGTACGAGTGCTGGCCCTCTGGGAATGTAAGATGGCTGTGTACGAGTGCTGGCCCTCTGGGAATGTAAGATGGCTGTGTACGAGTGCTGGCCTTCTGGAATGTAAGATGGCTGTGTACGAGTGCTGGCCCTCTGGAATGTAAGATGGCTGTGTACGAGTGTGGCCCTCTGGGAATGTAAGATGGCTGTGTAGAGTGCTGGCCCTCTGGGAATGTAAGATGGCTGTGTACGAGTGCTGGCCCTCTGGGAATGTAAGATGGCTGTGTACGAGTGCTGGCCCTCTGGGAATGTAAGATGGCTGTGTACGAGTGCTGGCCTTCTAGGAATGTAAGATGGCTGTATACGAGTGCTGGCCCCTGGGAATGTAAGTTGGCTGTGTACGAGTGCTGGCCTCTGGGAATGTAAGATGGCTGTGTACGAGTGCTGGCCTCTGGGAATGTAAGATGGCTGTGTACGAGTGCTGGCCTTCTGGGAATGTAAGATGGCTGTGTACGAGTGCTGGCCTCTGGGAATGTAAGATGGCTGTGTACGAGTGCTGGCCTTCTGGGAATGTAAGATGGCTGTGTACGAGTGCTGGCCTCTGGGAATGTAAGATGGCTGTGTACGAGTGCTGGCCTCTGGGAATGTAAGATGGCTGTGTACGAGTGCTGGCCTCTGGAATGTAAGATGGCTGTGTACGAGTGCTGGCCTCTGGAATGTAAGATGGCTGTGTACGAGTGCTGGCCTCTGGGAATGTAAGATGGCTGTGTACGAGTGCTGGCCTCTGGGAATGTAAGATGGCTGTGTACGAGTGCTGGCCTTCTGGAATGTAAGATGGCTGTGTACGAGTGCTGGCCTCTGGGAAGTAAGATGGCTGTGTACGAGTGCTGGCCTCTGGGAATGTAAGATGGCTGTGTACGAGTGCTGGCCCTCTGGGAATGTAAGATGGCTGTGTACGAGTGCTGGCCCTCTGGGAATGTAAGATGGCTGTGTACGAGTGCTGGCCTCCTGTCGGAATGTAAGATGGCTGTGTACGAGTCTGGCCTCTGGAATGTAAGATGGCTGTGTACGAGTGCTGGCCTCTGGGAATGTAAGTGGCTTGTACGAGTGCTGGCCTCTGGGAAAGTAAGATGGCTGTGTACGAGTGGCTGGCCTCTGGGAAGTAAGATGGCTGTGTAGAGTGCTGGCCTTGGAAGGTGTAAGATGGCTGTGTAGAGTGCTGGCCCTCTGGGATGTAAGATGGCTGTGTACGAGTGCGGCCTTCTGGAATGTAAGATGGCTGTGTACGAGTGCTGGCCTTCTGGTGAAGTGTAAGATGGCATGTGTACGAGTGCTGGCCTCTGGAATGTAAGCGAAGTGCTGGCCTTGAATGTAAGATGGTGTAATGCTGCCTTCTGGAGAGATCGTAAGATGGCCTGGATGTAAGATGTAGTGCTGCCTCTGGGAATGTAAGATGGCTGTGTACGAGTGCTGGCCCTCTGGGAATGTAAGATGGCTGTGTACGAGTGCTGCCCCCCCCCCCCCTGGGTAAGTAAGATGAGCTGAAGAAAGTGTACGAGTGCTGGCCCTCTGGAATGAAGTGTGGCTGTGTAAACTGTGACACTGGCCTCTGGGAATGTTACATGGCTGTGTAAGAGTTGCTGGCCTCTGGAATGTAGATGGCATGTGTACGAGCTGCTGGCCTTGGAATGTAGATGCTGTGTAGATGCTGGTCGGCCTTGGAATGTAAGATGGCGTGTACGAGTGCTGGCCTCTGGAATGTAAGATGGCTGTGTACGAGTGCCTTGTGATGTCTCTGCTGGAATTTAAGATGGCTGTGTAAGTGCTGGCCTTCTGGAATGTAAGATGGCTGTGTACGATGCCTGTGCTCTGCTGCCTTCTGGAATGTAAGATGGCTGTGTAGAGTGCTGGCCTCTGGGAATGTAAGATGGCTGTGTACGAGTGCTGCCTTGGAATGTAAATGCGTGTACGAGTGCTGGCCTTGGAATGTAAGATGGCTGTGTATGAGTGCTGGCCCTCTGGGAATGTAAGATGGCTGTGTCAGAGTCTGGCTCTGGAATTAAAGCTGTTACGAGTGCGCCTCTGGAATGTAATATCAGCGTCGAACGTAATGTGGTACTATGCTGCCCTCTAGGAATGTAAGATGGCTGTGTACGAGTGCTGCCCTCTGGGAATGTAGATGGCTGGTACGAGTGTGGCCTTGGGAATGTAAGATGGCTTGTACGAGTTGCTGGCCTCCTGGAATGTAAATGGGTGTGCGATGCTGCCATGAATGTAAGATGTTGTATGAGGGCAGGGTGAAACTCAGATGCTGGTCACCGTAATTCAAGTGATTACCCATCTGCATGACCAGGATGCTTGAATAACAGTTGCTCCTTTCTGGAGATGTAACGGCGCCTGACATCAGGCCGTTTGGGAGTAAGATGGGCGAGGCATAGAGTGCCTCGCTGGCAATGTAAGATGGCTCCTTATGTCAATGCTGGCGCTTGGATTCAGGGAGGGTGATCAGATGCTGTCCTTCTATACGGCAGCAACAGGCTCGCTACGAGTTTGCCTTTCGGGTACATCGAACATTGGCCTGCCATGTGAACTAGTTGCCTGCTCGAGGAGTGTACAGTTATGTAGTTATATGCAGCGCTCTGATGTTTATTATGGCCTGACGAGTGCGCCATAAGTAAGATGGCTGAGAGAGGGGAGAAAACTGAGCTTTATTAAAGCTTAATCACTTATCATTGACAAAATCTTTTTTTTTTTTCCACTAAATTATATACACCTTAAAATAATACCAATAAAAGCTTCACGCCGTCACACAAAGGCCGATAATCCCTGACACTGCTGTTGTCGAAAAAATAAAAGTTATAGCTCTGAGAATGGGGCATCACAAATATGACTTTTTTATCCATAAAATGTGTTATTGTGTAAGAGTGCTGGCATGTTAAATATTCTTATTCCATATAACCAATGTCAAGACTTGAGTTAAACCCAGTCAATGTGAGCTAAAGGAGAGAAAGCCCTGCTGCAAAATATTGCACACCACACTATATATGAATACAAAAATAATGTGACAAGTTTTATTGGAAACAATTATAAAAACATGATTAAAAACACAGAAAACATCTACACTCCAAACGCATGTGAGTACATATATGTAAGGATAATATAACCATAAGGACCTACTGGCTCATGGGGTAAAGGCAATGAGCTCCAAAAAGCATATAAGGACACATAATGTAATAAATGGTCCAAGTGGAGAAATATCCACCAAGAGTAAGAATATGCAAAAAAGCCTAAAAAAAAGTCCAATAGCTGGAAATGAAAACATGGGTTTAAGGCAAAGGCCCCATGAGGCCAGAAAATTAAGGATATAGTTACCAAAGAATCCTCATGTGAAGCAAACACAAGAGACCCCCAGATCCGGGTAACAAGGCAGGAGAGATCAAATGCAACAAAATTGCAGCCATTTTGCTTGATTTGTGTAAATCGCAATAAAAAGGTGTGATTTTGACAAATGTAAATTTCTGGTGATATTTGTGGCAAATTTTATTAACTTCAAAGCGATTTACTCCACTGTATCAGAATTGGTTTCATTCTCTCCCGATACGCCCTATACTACTGATCCTGACCCCTCAGTACTCACCGAGCTGAGCAAAGATGACTCCTGATTCTTTGTCATCCATCCTAATGCAACCTCTGTTGTCCACCAGGGTGAGGTTCTCGGTCAGCTCATACGGGATTCTCTCTGTTGTGTGTCCTCCATGTCCATCCACTGCCTTCGACCAGTTCTGGAACTCACAATCTCTCCAGACGTAGATGCAGGTATTGATGAACGACGACTTCCCGTTACCTAGGAGGCCAAAGAGTTGGATGAGGACGCGGTTGAAGCCTTGGTTTCCTTGCTTGCATTTATCAAAACTGAAGTTCTTAATAAAACGTCTCATCTGGTCGCTGTCCATGTCTTCTCCTCAGATCGCTCTTTTCTTAGTGACCGGAGGGACTGAAAGGCGGCAAAGTCATAAATACATTCTGCTATAACATTCCCTGAAGTTATCTTCCTGCTTCTTCAGCATGGACTCTAGTCGTAAGCACAATAAATGTCAAGACTTCCTCATACCTCATATCTGCACAACTCCTTCTCTTATCTCTGGTCCAGATTGTAAACTCATAAGACCAGGGCAAACACTGTATATATGAAACTCCCCCATTATAAAGCACTACGGAACATGCCTGCCTACTGTGAAGAAACATGTCTACCATAAAGGTCCTGCCTACAGTGAAGACACCGGGACACTAAGGCCTCTTTCACACATCCGGTGTGCGCCTGGCGGCGCCCCCGGCATTTAGCCGCAGCGCCGCATCAGAAAACCTGATGCGCCGCTTGCGCTTTTTTTTGCATTGACTTGCATTAGCGCCGGATGGCGCCGCATGTCAATGCGTCGTATGCGATTTTGTCCGGATGCGGCGGAAATGTACATTCCGGCGGCCGGACAAAACGCAGCATGTAACGTTTTTTTTTTTTGCCGGATTCCCCTGATGTCTCCGGACATCAGAAACCATCCGGCAAAAAAACGCATGCTGCGCATGCGGCGCATCAGGTTTTCTGATGCGGCGCTGCGGCTAAATGCCGGGGGCGCCGTCAGGCGCACACCGGATGTGTGAAAGAGGCCTAATCCAGACTGTGGAAGCTGAGACCAGGCGTCCTGAAGATGACTCGGCTGGATGATGAATACGCCGCATCTCGATAGATATTTTAGACACTTCATCTCACCACCTATTATTTCTTTACTTTGAAACAATACTTTGTGGCACAATTATTGTTACATTTTATCCCATTTATTTAATCAAGAAATATTGTTATTGAAAAACACAACATCAAGCGATAAGATTATCTCACAGTAACAGTACTGACCTGTATTCATCCGTGTTCTTTGCTTCCATACAAAGGATCCAAATATCGTCATCCCGATTATCCATCATTAGCACAGAGCAGAGACGTAATGACCCAGTGATAACAACTCTGAAGTCATCTTAGAAATTAAAAATATCATTTTAGGCTCATGAGCTTTTAGCCCGTCATATAGGCCAGTGCAGCTAATCAGGGGGACTATCACAGCCAGGATGACAAATGAGGACTGGCCAAACTTTGCCATTTTGTGCTTTTACGGTTTATGGATAGACATCAGAGCACACTGCTAATCCCACATATTAGGAGGAAAAGTCCAAAATTGGATTCTATTGCACTTCTGCACTAGTAAAGAACATTGAAAATGGAAGTGGTAGTCAGTATGAATAATAATCCAAAGATTCAAGTGATAGGGAAGTGCTGGATCTGTAGAGTCGGTGTGACTGTGAATAGGGAGATGTTGGATCTGTAGAGTCAGTGTGACTGTGAATAGGGAGATGTTGGAGCTGCAGAGTCAGTGTGACTGTGAATAGGGAGATGTTGGAGCTGCAGAGTCAGTGTGACTGTGAATAGGGAGATGTTGGAGCTGCAGAGTCAGTGTGACTGTGAATAGGGAGATGTTGGAGCTGCAGAGTCAGTGTGACTGTGAATAGGGAAATGTTGGAGCTGCAGAGTCAGTGTGACTGTGAATAGGGAAATGTTGGAGCTGCAGAGTCAGTGTGACTGAATAGGGAGATGTTGGAGCTGCAGAGTCAGTGTGACTGAATAGGGAGATGTTGGAGCTGCAGAGTCAGTGTGACTGAATAGGGAGATGATGGAGCTGCAGAGTCAATGTGACTGTGAATAGGAGAGAGTTGGATCTGTAGAGTCAGTGTGACTGTGAATAGGGAAATGTTGGAGCTGCAGAGTCAGTGTGACTGAATAGGGAATGTTGGAGCTGCAGAGTCAGTGTGACTGAATAGGGAGATGATGGAGCTGCAGAGTCAGTGTGACTGTGAATAGGGAGATGTTGGATCTGCAGAGTCAGTGTGACTGTGAATAGGGAATGTTGGAGCTGCAGAGTCAGTGTGACTGTGAATAGGGAAATGTTGGAGCTACAGATTCAGTGTGACTGAATAGGGAGATGATGGAGCTGCAGATTCAGTGTGACTGTGAATAGGGAGATGTTGGAGCTGCAGAGTCAGTGTGACTGTGAATAGGGAGATGTTGGAGCTGCAGAGTCAGTGTGACTGTGAATAGGGAAATGTGGAGCTGCAGAGTCAGTGTGACTGTGAATAGGGAAATGTTGGAGCTGCAGAGTCAGTGTGACTGGAATAGGGAATGTTGGAGCTGCAGAGTCAGTGTGACTGAATAGGGAGATGTTGGAGCTGCAGAGTCAGTGTGACTGAATAGGGAGATGATGGAGCTGCAGAGTCAGTGTGACTGTGAATAGGGAGAAGTTGGATCTGTAGAGTCAGTGTGACTGTGAATAGGGAAATGTTGGAGCTGCAGAGTCAGTGTGACTGAATAGGGAGATGTTGGAGCTGCAGAGTCAGTGTGACTGAATAGGGAATGATGGAGCTGCAGAGTCAGTGTGACTGTGAATAGGGAGATGTTGGATCTGCAGAGTCAGTGTGACTGTGAATAGGGAAATGTTGGAGCTGCAGAGTCAGTGTGACTGTGAATAGGGAAATGTTGGAGCTGCAGATTCAGTGTGACTGTGAATAGGGAGATGTTGGAGCTGCAGAGTCAGTGTGACTGAATAGGGAGATGTTGGAGCTGCAGAGTCAGTGTGACTGAATAGGGAGATGTGGAGCTGCAGAGTCAGTGTGACTGTGAATAGGGAGATGTTGGATCTGTAGAGTCAGTGTGACTGTGAATAGGGAAATGTTGGAGCTGCAGAGTCAGTGTGACTTGAATAGGGAGATGTTGGAGCTGCACAGTCAGTGTGACTGAATAGGGAATGATGGAGCTGCAGAGTCAGTGTGACTGTGAATAGGGAATTTGGACTGCAGAGTCAGTGTGACTGTGAATAGGGAAATGTTGGAGCTGCAGAGTCAGTGTGACTGAATAGGGAGATGTGGAGCTGCAGAGTCAGTGTGACTGTGAATAGGGAAATGTTGGAGCTGCAGAGTCAGTGTGACTGGAATAGGGAAATGTTGGAGCTGCAGAGTCAGTGTGACTGTGAATAGGGAAATGTTGGAGCTGCAGAGTCAGTGTGACTGTGAATAGGGAAATGTTGGAGCTACAGAGTCAGTGTGACTGTGAATAGGGAAATGTTGGAGCTACAGAGTCAGTGTGACTGAATAGGGAGATGTTGGAGCTGCAGAGTCAGTGTGACTGTGAATAGGAAATGTTGGAGCTGCAGAGTCAGTGTGACTGTGAATAGGGAAATGTTGGAGCTGCAGAGTCAGTGTGACTGTGAATAGGGAAATGTTGGAGCTGCAGAGTCAGTGTGACTGTGAATAGGGAAATGTTGGACTGCAGAGTCAGTGTGACTGTGAATAGGGAAATGTTGGAGCTGCAGAGTCAGTGTGACTGTGAATAGGGAAATGTGGAGCTGCAGAGTCAGTGTGACTGAATAGGGAAATGTGGAGCTGTAGAGTCAGTGTGACTGTGAATAGGGAATGTTGGAGCTGCAGAGTCAGTGTGACTGTGAATAGGGAAATGTTGGAGCTGTAGAGTCAGTGTGACTTGAATAGGGAGATGTTGGAGCTGCAGAGTCAGTGTGACTGTGAATAGGGAAGTGTTGGAGCTGCAGAGTCAGTGTGACTGTGAATAGGGAAATGTTGGACTGAGAGTCAGTGTGACTGAATAGGGAGATGATGGAGCTGCAGAGTCAGTGTGACTGTGAATAGGGAAATGTTGGAGCTGCAGAGTCAGTGTGACTGTGAATAGGGAAATGTTGGAGCTGCAGAGTCAGTGTGACTGAATAGGGAATGTTGGAGCTGCAGAGTCAGTGTGACTGTGAATAGGGAAATGTTGGAGCTGCAGAGTCAGTGTGACTGTGAATAGGGAAATGTTGGAGCTGCAGAGTCAGTGTGACTGGAATAGGGAATGTTGGAGCTGCAGAGTCAGTGTGACTGAATAGGGAATGTTGGAGCTGCAGAGTCAGTGTGACTGTGAATAGGGAGATGTTGGAGCTGCAGAGTCAGTGTGACTGTGAATAGGGAAATGTTGGAGCTGTCAGAGTCAGTGTGACTGAATAGGGAGATGTTGGAGCTGCAGAGTCAGTGTGACTGAATAGGGAAGTGTTGGAGCTGCAGAGTCAGTGTGACTGTGAATAGGGAATGTTGGATCTGCTAGAGTCAGTGTGACTTGAATAGGGAAATGATGGAGCTGCAGAGTCAGTGTGACTGAATAGGGAGATGTTGGAGCTGCAGAGTCAGTGTGACTGTGAATAGGGAAATGGGCTGAAAAGGTTAGGGACAAAAGGGGAAATTTTCGAGCGTAAGTCATGGACGGGAAAATAGGGAAATTTTGGAGCTGCAGAGTCAGTTGACTGTGAAAAGGAATGATGGGCTAGAGTCAGGTGACTAAATGGGAGATGTTGAGCTGCAGAGTCATGTGACTGAAGGGGGAGATAGGAGCGCAGAGTCAGGTGACTGGAATGGGGAAAAATGTAATACTATTGTGGGAACTCGAGGTTTCTGAACGGGGGCAATGAACAATCAGAGAGGGGTTTCTTTGAATGCAAATAAGAATTTTTTTTGAAACAGCAAAACCCCCAAAAACAAAAATTTAAACAACCCTATGACAGCAATAGTCCATAATATAACACAAGTCCAGTTAATACCGGATATTTAAGTCCTAGAAACCCCTATAGCGAGGGGGGTAAATTTTTACACGAATCCTCACACAAAAGTGACCACAAGGTAAGTCTGATGCCAGGTTACTGGCTGGGTTTTCACACGCTGGGTGTGAAGAGTCAGACCAGGGATCAAAAAACACAGGGGGAAACCAGAACAAGTTAACTCATTGTGGCTTAATTTATGAATCCAACAAAAAATTTAAATCATAAGTTCCAGTAATAGTTTTCCACAGCCTCACCAGAGGAATCAAAGGGTTAAACCCGCAACATTTTAAAACACAGTTTTTTATCAATGGAGTGAACCAAAGGTTTTAAAATTTCCCCAAATCAACATTTATGACAAAACAGTATTTCAACTTACATATGCAGAGAATGTCCAAGCCATGGTAACAAATGCGTGGGAGAGAAACACCTGAAGATAACCGGTTTTTGCACTTCCCTGGGAAATACACAACGATCTGTGAGGAAAAAGCAGCTGGGGTTTTCAGGGAAACAAACAAATATTTCCCCAGTGAACCGCACCTGAGCCGGGTTTTTTAAAAAACGAACAGAATAGGGGACAGAAAAAAACAAACTCCATCTTAACAAAGGCAAAAACATTGACAAAGTTACCTAAAAACCCGGAATACTGACATTAAAATTTCCCCCCCCCCAAAACGCCTCCGGGCGGTCCGGACCGGCCCGTCCGGTATCCCGATGAAAAGAGCAATCTTCAAGGGGCCATTAAGTTATTTTACGCCCCCCAAAATCATTTCAGGAGAGTAACCTTGCCATCTAACAATACTGAACCCCCGGTTTTCTAGAAGTCTCGAATTAACAATATCCGTCCCACGAATTGTTCTTCGCCATCAACCAAAACGGTGGAGGGGGGGTACGATACGTCCCGAAATGTGTTTGGAAATGGTTTTTAAAAAGGAAACAGAAAAAATGGGTGACCTTTAAAGTCCTGGTACTTCAACCGACACAACAAGCTCCAAACCCCGTGATCTTGAAGGACCGAGAATTTCTGTCCCCCTTTCGCGAAGGAACACCCAATTTTAGATTCTTGGTGACAACCAAACTGGTCTCCTACCTTTTACATAGGCTGGTTTCCGGAACTATCGCCGCTTTTTGAAACCCCCTGTGCGTGGGGCAGGGATCCTTTAAAAATTCAAGATTACTTGCAAAAGCCGTCACCTGTCTTCAACCGCGGACCGAAATCTAACCAGACCTAGGGAAAATATTTGGGTAAACCCCGGTTGGCAAAAAAAAGGGTTACCTTCGTGAACCGCTTTGGGGGTTGTTGTAGAAAAATTTCCCCTAGAGGAAGTACTTCACCAATCAAAACCGCAAATGCTGACGTAACACTAGATATTGCTCCAAATTTGATTGCCGTCGGCTGCCCGTTGGGCTGAGGATGGATGCAAAGACAACAAAAATTAAAGTGGAGCGCAAAAAAAAAATCCTTTTTTCCAAAAACTAAGGTAAATTTATTCCCCGGCAGAAAAAGATGTCATCGGTACCCCCAGCGCCGGAAAATGTTCTGGAAACTAGATTACGCTCTTGTACTGAGGGAAACCAGCGCAAGGAAAGAAAGAGCAGCTTTCGTTAAACGATCTACTACCACCAAAAAAGATTTTTACCACCAAGGTGGTAACTCCACAATAAAAAAACCATCGAAATAGACCCCCAAGGCGAGACGGGACAGGAACGTTTAAGAAACCAGTAGGGAAACACAGGAAACCCTTTTACCGGCCAAACTTCACAAAGCGACATAGTCTTTTACATCC
>JARQOD010000007.1:96066904-96136859 GCA_033576555.1 Oophaga sylvatica | reverse complement strand
TTCTGTCCTCCTCTAGACTCTTATGTCCTTCTCTAGACTCACCCCTCCCTCCAGATTTCTCTGTCCTCCTTTATACTCCTCTGTTCCCTTCATACTACTGTGTCCTCCTCCAGACATCTCTCTACTCCTTAAGACTGCTATTTACCCTCCAGACTCATCTGTTCTCTTCTAGATACCTCTGTACTTCTCTGCCCTTTTTCAGATTCCTCTGTTCCCTCCAGACTCCTCTGCCTTCTTCTAGACTCCCTGTCCTCCTTCAGACAACTCTGTCCTCTCTGTCCTACTCTAAACTACTCTGTCCTCTTCTTGACTCTTCTGTACTCTTCCAGACCTATAGGTCATTTTTTGGCTCCTCTGTCCTCTTCAGACTCTGTAGCAGTGGTGGAGGCTGGTGGTTTGCTCACTGACACTCCAAGGGTTAAATGCATTTGATGTTTATGTATGTTATAAAATGATGATACCCACTGGGGCTGCAATTAGCTTAGATAGGGTTAACTGTAATGGGTGGCCCAGATGGGAGGGGAAAATGAAAGTTAGTGTCAAGTCCAGGAAGTGACAGGGCCAGTGAGAGTGTGGAGAACAGTGTATGAAGTAGCAGGCCTAAGCCAAGAGGCTGCTAGGGACAGCGTGGGCCTAATACTCAGGGCAGTGGATCGCCGAAAATACCTTTCCGTGTGATTCAGTCTAATGGCCTGGGGCAACCTTGAGATGGACGTCGGGGCCTGGGGCAAACTCAGCCTGTAAAACTACAGGGAAAGATGGACTCAGACTACAAGGGGCAGAAGGTATTTCAATCCGAATATACTGCTAGTGGTGGAGAAGACTCCTTAGGGCTAGAGAAGCCAATGAAGGGACATTCTACTAATACCAAGAACCAGGACGGAAGTTGTGTTCGATACCTATGAGAAAGATGACATCTGCCAGTAAATACTGCTATTCACCAAGTAAAAGTGTGGTTATTTTCATGAACGTTGTGTCTCCTGGATTAATTGCTGCCCTGGTTCCAGAAGAGGGATTCCTGGACATCGAAAAAGTAAAGGCCTACAGTCATAAAGTAAGTAAGTGTGATGCACCTCACACACAACAGCCCACCGGGACTGGGCCATGAGATGCCTGTAGGATGCCAAAACAAGTTGGAACAGAAGCTCACCCACGACTACCTCAGTTGGGCATCTTACATTTGACGCATCTGGCAGGATACGAGTGCCTTACATGAAGAAAGCGGGGAAGATATGGCTCATGGCGCAGATGGAAGAGTGCCGGAATACATGTGGCCAAAGATGGTGGCCCGAAGCATGGATTCCAAGATAGCAAAGGCCGCAGTGAAGAGAAGAAGAAATGCCGCCTATCATGGATGTGGATGGTGCCTGAGAGCGTGAAAAGATGTTCAGCCCCCATGAGTAATGGCCTGAAGGAGGAGGGGCGCAGTGGCCAGAAGTCAGCCTAGAATATCAGGTACGTTTCAGTGTGAGGCACTGCCCACTGAGTGTAACATTGCGATGGAAGGGGGCACGACTGAAGGCAGAGCCGCCGAGAGTGAAGTGTGACAGAGCGGTCATGTCAGTAGTTCAGCCCAGAAAGAGGCAGAGCTGGGCACGCAGGAAGTGCATCACTGGAAAGTGTTTGTCGCCATTTTCCTTGCTGCATGTGAGGAGGTGAGGCTCCAGTGAAAATGGCACAGAGCGGATGAGATAATTGCATGGACACTAGCGACCAAGAGGAGATCCTCACCCCTAGCAGAAAGCTATCATGCAGCGAAAGCTACTCAGACTGCTGGTGGTCCAATGGATGATGGTGACGCAATCAGATGTGGGCCTCTTGGCTCATGAACTGAGTGTGATGTCCTGGAGCCGGATGCTGGAGGGTGAGACTTCCTCGGTTGAGAGAGAGTATACCCCAGAAGGTGTGAGAGTGGCACGTCCAGAGAATGAGGACGAGCGCACCCCATAGTGGTTTGTATAGGTTTCGGACATTGCTGAGAAGGCTCCAGAAGGTGGAGCAGCAGCAGTTGAGCCTGAGGTGAGATCCGGCCAGACAAAGGCCCCGTTTATTGACTGGTTGAGGATCACCCCAACTACAAGCTGTGTTGGCTGGCTGAGCGTCCTCCCGCCATGAGTTTACTGGAGCAACAGAAGTGAACTGACCTGTTCCTGCGGAGGTAACGCAACTCGGCTAGAGTCAGTAAAGGAGTCGCAGACCCGCGGACGGGTTGTTGAGTTCAATATTAAGAGAGGATACGGATTCCTAGAGGATGGACTGTGGACAAGATATACGTGAGCCACAATGTGGTGAAGCGAAGGTACCTCAACTCACGACTTCACAGCTTATACCCCGGTGAGATAGTGTACTTTGTGAAATGTGTCAGTGGGGCTGGTATTCCATGGCTGTGGTGTGTCCCCACACATGGGAACATACATGGGAATGGGACCGGGAGGTCTCTAAGCAGAGGGCCAAAAGAGATGTCCAACAGAAGTGGGCTAGGAAGGTCCCGGAAGGGTTCCTGGTGGCACCGAGGACCTGCGATTCCGGCAAGGAATAGATGGCAAATGAACAGCCGCTGGTAGAGTCTGAGGAGTCTGAGGAAGAAGATGAAGTCACCCATAAGGGCTGTTATACAGCCAAATCTTCTTGTGAGTCGCAGGAATCTAGCCTTCCACAACTGTAGAGTGAGGAGTTGGGATCTACCATGCCAGGACCCGGGGAAGACCGCAGGGCCACAGAGTGGAGGGTACTCCAGAAATTCAGGGTGACCAGCTATAGTCATACCCATATGGGCTGTGCGAGTGTCACGATGGGGGAGGAGGACTCTGGGCCACGAAAGTTTCCAGATCAGCCCTGAGGAGGAGGAGGCCATCATCCTCTTACTAACTGGGCTGCCTCCATGGAGGAGAGGCGGAAGGCTTAGCAAAAACCGTGAAGGAAGTGGTAACCTGAGACTCAGTGTTCATCATTCTTGAGATTAGAGAAGAGCTACCTTTCAAGGTTCGATTCGGTTCTGCAAACTGACCGACGTTCGCCGAACAGTTTGTTGAACTTATCCGAACCACATTAAATTCAATGGACATACCTGATTGGTTACTGTCCCCTGGTTACATTGGGCTCCATGGGCGGTCCTATTCAGCCTGTTGGAAGATCAGTGTCTGTAGAGTCAGTGTAGGATCTGCTGTTTTCTTGATATGGAAGTCTCTTTTGGAGAGTGTCGGGGTTTTAGCGCAGGAAAAGGGTCCGACATGGCTAAAGGAATAGCTGCGGATACTAAGTGCTAGGTGGGGAGGCAATTGTGCCACCAGCACCTCCCAGACACTGTGGAAGGTCCCAGCCTCCTGGGAGGACAAGTCCGAAGATGACCCTTATGGTGCAGCGCAGGGGCGTATCCAGGGGGTGGCAGCCGGGGCACGTGCCCCGGGCGCAGCCGGCAGGGGGGCACAGTAGGGCTGCCTAATGCGGCGGTCCGCAGTGTCTCCCCCGCAGATGCATTCTGCCGCCCCCGGCCTGGGAGTCGGCGGTCCCTGAGCCGGCTGTCAAGCTGACAGCGGGCGCAGAGAAGCTGCAGCGTGCTGGCTCCCAGGGACCAATTGTACTGGCGTCTATACAGACAAACGACAGTACAATTGAAGCTCTGACCGCCCGGTCAGAGCAACGCCAGCATCAGGGGGGAATTTAGAGCAGCGATGGGGGAGTACTTTATGTGTGGGGGGATACTTTATGTGTGGGGGGATTTGGAGTGGGGATGGGGGGATACTTTATGTGTGGGGGGATTTGGAGTGAGGATGGGGATACATTATGTGTGGGGTGATTTGGAGTCGGGATGGGGGGATACTTTATGTGTGGGGGATTTGGAGTGGGGATATGGGGATTTAATGTGTGTGGGGGGATTTGAGGACACTGAAGAGTATGTATAAGGAAACAGTATGGAGGATGGGTGCAGACAGTATGGGGAGCGAACGGGTGAATGTATGTGGACACAGTATGGGGAGTGAGGGTGATGGGATGTGTGCAGACACAGTATGGGGAGTCAGGGTTATGTGTGAGCTGACAGAATAGAGAGTGAGGGGGTAAATATATGAGGAGACAGTATGGTGAACAGGGGGGATGTGAGAGGAGACAGTGTGAGGAGCGAGGGGAATAGTGTGAGGTGACAGTATATTGCAGATATTTTTATTTAGGGGCATTATAATGACTTCTGTCTTTAAGGGCATCGTGTGGAGAGTTGGTGCAGAAGAGCGGAGAAGATGGAGGTCTGCAGAGACGGCTGTGGATAAGAAAACTCAACATGGGGTCTGGACAAGAAAAAGAAAAGGAGAACGACTCCAGAGACGACGTCATCTATAAGGTACCTGGATGTAAATGTTATTTGTGATACTGACTAATTCTCATGTTTTTATTTATGTCAGGAGCATTAGCGGTTCTCCAGGTCTGTGCTGAGTCTGCAGTCATTCTATGTGACTGCAGACTTCTGAATTCTCATAGTGCTCACTGCACGCTGTCAGGATTCTCTCGTGTCAGTGATTTACATACATGTGGTCACATGCTGACTAGACATGTGTGGCCTCACTCAGTGACAATGAACAGAGCGAGGCCGGGCACGTCTAGTCAGAATGTGGCCAGAAGTATATAAATCACATGCTTGTGCTGACATGACCGTCCACCGGTAAGGGAGAATCCTAACAGTGTGCAGTGCATTAGCTGTGAGAATTCAGAAGCTGCAATGTCAGGATTCAGCTCTGCAGGTTCCAGCAGTCATCACATGGACCCCTCACTCATGCCATCTTCATACTTATGGTCCTGTGACAACGAGCTTCTCCTCCTGCTTCTCTCAGTTTTTCACTGAACATTGAGAGCATTAGGGAGAGCAGCTCGTGGGTACATGACTAAGTGTGCAAATCGCATGTGTGCGGGGGGGGGGGAGGAGCGCCGAACCGAATTCTTGCCCCGGGTGCCAGAAAGCCTAGATACACCTGTGGTGCAGCGGAATAAGAGGAGCCCACAAGGGACCGTCCAGTAGCTGGAAACTGTCCATGCCGGCCAGCGTCTCGGTGTGCTGGTAGGAATCCGCATCAGCGTGCTGCACCATCGGTGAGTAGAATCATAGAATCATAGAATGGTAGAGTTGGAAGGGACCTCCTGGGCCATCTGGTCCAACCCCCTGCTCAAAGCAGGATTCTCTAAATCATTCCAGACAGATGTCTGTCCAGCCTCTGTTTGAAGACTTCCATTGAAGGAGAATTTACCACTTCTCGTGGCAGCCTGTTCCACTCCTTGATCACCTAACTGTCAAAAAGTTTTTTCTAATATCTAATCTGTGTCTCCTCCCATTCAGTTTCATCCCATTGCTTCTAGTCTTTCCTTGTGCAAATGAGAATAAAGATGATCCTTCTACAATGTGACAGCCCTTGAGATATTTGTAGACAGCTATTAAGTCTCCTCTCAGTCTTCTTTTTTGCAAGCTAAACATTCCCAAATCCTGCAACCGTTCCTCATAGGACATGGTTTGCAGACCGGTCACCATTCTGGTGGCTCTTCTCTGAACTTGCTCCAGTTTGTTGATGTCTTTTTTAAAATGTGGTGCCCAAAACTGGACACAGTATTCCAGATGAGGTCTGACCAAAGAGGAGTAGAGGGCAATAATGACCTCACGTGATCTAGACTGTATGCTTCTGTTGATACATCCTAGAATTGTATTTGCCTTTTTTGCTGCTGCATCACACTGTTGACTCATGTTCAGTCTGTGATCAATTAGTATACCCAAGTCTTTTTCACATGTGCTGTTACTTAGCCCTATTCCTCCCATTTTGTATATGTTTTTTTCATTTTTATTGCCCAGATGTAGTACTTTGCATTTTTCCCTGTTAAAAACCATTCTGTTAGTTGCTGCCCACTGCTCCAGTTTATTTATATCTTTTTGAATCCTCTCTCTCTCTTCTCTAGTATTAGCTACCCCTCCTAGCTTTGTGTCATCAGCAAATTTGATCAGTTTACCCTCAATTCCTTCATCTAAATCATTGATAAAGATGTTGAACAATACAGGGCCCAAAACAGAGCCTTGTGGTACCCCACTTGAGACATTCTTCCAACTGGATGTGCAGCCATTTACGACCACTCTTTGAGTCCGATCACTAAGCCAGTTATGAATCCACCTAACAGTTGCCTTCCCATTCCATACTTAGTCATTTTTTCAATAAGGATTGTGTGAGATACTTTGTCAAATGCTTTGCTGAAGTCAAGATATACTATATCTACAGCATTTCCCTGATCCACCCAGTCAGTGATTCTGTCATAGAAGGAAATTAAGTTAGTCTGACATGACTTATTAGTTACAAACCCATGCTGACTCTGTTTAATCACTTCATTCTTATGCAGGTACTTACATACATGTTCTTTAATAATTTGTCAAAGATCTTTCCTGGTATAGAAGTCAGACTCACCGGCCTGTAGTTCCCTGGGTCCACCTTCTTCCCCTTTTTGAAGATAGGAACAACATTTGCTCTTCTCCATTCTTCTGGGACTTCACCTGTTCTCCAAGAATTTTCAAAGATTATGGACAGTGGTTCAAGAATTTCTTCTGCTATCTCCTTCAGTATTCTGGGGTGTAATTCATCTGGACCTGGAGACTTGAATTCATTTAGGTTAGCTAAGTGTTTCCTCACTGTCTTTCTGTTTATAGATATCCTGGATTCTTCTATTCCTTTAATAGGACAGTGAAGATCAGTTGATGTTACATTTCCTTTCTGAGAGAAAACAGATGCAAAATAGGAATTTAAAAGTTCAGCCTTCTCAACATCCTGACTTACCATTTCATCATTTTCATCCTGTAAAAATCCTATAGCATCTTTGACTTTTCTTTTACTTTTGATGTATCCCCAAAATCCTTTTTTGTTGCTTTTGACATCTCTTGCAAGCCTTAATTCATTGTCAGCTTTAGATAATCTGATTTGTGCCCTGCAGGTTCTGCAGATGGCATTATATTCTTCTTTAGATATGCCTCCCTCTTTCCATTTGATAAACATTTCTTTCTTCCTTTTTAGCATGTGTTTAAGTTCTGTGTTCATCCATCCTGGTTTCCTTAAATGCTTCCCATTCTTCCCTCTTTTTGGAATTGTTGACAATTGTGCTTTGAGAATCTCATTTTTCAAGATGTCCCATCCTTCCTGGACATTTTTGTCCTTAAGGATATCCTGCCATTGGATCCCTCCAATTCTCTTTCTGAGTCCCTTAAAATCTGCCTTTCTGAAATCTAATCTTGACGTCTGAGTCTTCACAGGTCTTCCTCCTCTTGTTATCCAAAATTCTAAAATAGCATGGTCACTACCTCCTAGGGTCCCAGCCACTCTTACCTCCTCAACCATTTCCTCCCTATTTATAAGGATTAGATCCAAGGTAGCAGTTCCTCTTGTTTTCTCCCCTACCTTTTGAAAGATAAAGTTGTCAGCAAGAGAGGATAAGAATTTCCTTGACCTGTTAGTTTTGCCTGAGAGCGATTCCCAACAAATGTCTGGATAGTTGAAATCTCCCATGACCACTATGTCATATTTTTTGGAGAACTTGGCCATTTGATGCATAAAGAGTTCATCCATATCTTCAGCTTGCATAGGTGGCCTGTAGTAAATGCCTACAATGGTGTCCTTTCCATTGTTCTGTCCTTGTATTCTTACCCAAACAGTTTCCACAGAACTACCAGTCTCTGAAGCATCAATCTCTGTGCAAATATACGCTTTTCTAACATACAATGCAACACCTCCTCCTCGTTTATCAAGTCTGTTTCTTGCAAATAAGTTGTATCCTTCTAGCCTTGTATTCCAATCATGTGTATCGTCCCACCAAGTTTCAGTGATTCCAATGACATCATACTTCTTCTCCTGCGTTAGTAGTTCCAATTCTCCTTGTTTGTTGCCCATGCTTTGTGCATTTGTATAAAAACATTTTAGTTTGTGATTGGTTTCTCTTCCTCCATATTTTTATTATTTAGATTGTTTTGTCTTCGTTCTTCCTTTCCACTTCTAATAGCCGAGTTCTCAATAGCATTTGTCAGGTGTATGGCTTTTTCTGGCGTTTTGCTTCCCTTCCCACATTGTTCTAGTTTAAAGCTCTCCTGATGAGTGTAGCAAGGCGACTTCCAAATACATGTTTTCCAGTCTTCGTAAGGTGCACCCCATCTCTAGCAAGTAGTCCATCGTATAGGTAATTCACTCCGTGATCCAGAAATCCAAATCCTTGCTGACGGCACCATCGACGTAGCCAGTTGTTCACCTGCAGAATCTTCTTCCACCTCCTTGTTCCATGGCCATCCACTGGGAGGATGGAAGAGAAGACCACCTGCGCACCCAGTTCTTTCACTTTCTTGCCTAAGTTTTCAAAGTCACTGCAGATGGTTTCCAGGTCACTTCTTGTGGTGTCATTTGTCCCCACATGTATTAGGAGGAATGGGTAGTCATCTTTAGGTCTGAAGAGTCCTGATATCCTGTCAGACACATCTTTAATTTTTGCACCTGGAAGACAGCACATTTCTCTTGAGGTTATATCTGGTCTGCAGATAGCAGCCTCTGTTCCTCTCAACAGGGAATCCCCACGACCACAACTCTCCGTTTCTTCTTCACAACATTTTTCTTTCTCCATTCAGGAGGACTCTGAGGGCTTACAAGGTTGCTCTTTGTGGGCAAAGTCTTATCCTGATGTATTTCTTCTTCATTCTCCTGTGTGAGAGCCTGGTACTGGTTCCTGAGCAGTATGGGTGCTGACTGCCTCACGATTCTCCTGCTTCTTTGGGTCACATGCTTCCATTTCTCTGCTTCTTCAGGTCCTCTTCGAATTTCTTCTCTTTCTGCACCATGAAGAGATAATTCTGCTCTGTCTAAGAACTCTTCATCTTCCTTAATGATCTTCAATGTAGATAACCTCTCTTCCAGATTCCGCAACTTTTCCTCCAACATGGACACAAGCTTGCATTTGTGGCATGTGAAATTTGGCTTTTCCACTGGTAAATCTGTGAACATGTAGCAAGAAATGCAACTCACCACATGGCTCCTGGCCTCTTCCATGCTCTTATTGTTAAAGAGATATCACAGCGGTGAAAAAAGTACCAAAATTCGCGAGCCTCTAGGCGCGCGGCTTACCGATGTCCTCCTTTCAGCTGCAACAGCCAAAACCCAGTGTTCTTGGAGCTCGCGGAGACTCTTCACTTATCCCAGAATGAACTGGTAATATGCAAATGATCTCCTCAGGACTCCTCCCCTGGTTTACCGATGTCCTCCTTTCAGCTGCAACAGCCAAAACCCAGTGTTCTTGGAGCTCGCGGAGACTCTTCACTTATCCCAGAATGAACTGGGAATATGCAAATGATCTCCTCAGGACTCCTCCCCTGGTAGACACAGTGCGGCATTCAGCTTCTAGCTCGCTCCCCCAGCCGTGTCAGCGCAAGAAGTGATGATGACATCACCAGGCGGGGATGCGATTACATCACCACCATGCAGGGTCTGCACTTCTGGCTGCATCTCAGCACAGGTAATTCAAAATTTCATTGAAATCTAAAATGTCCTGGATGTGGGACATAGCGGTGGCGGCTCAATGTGTCTGTAAAAGTGGGCAGCACACTGACACTGCACACAGATACAGGAATGTAGCTTTATTATGTATCTCATAGTCCCTTAGTATATAGTGTACTCACTTATTATATATAGCAGAGTCCCTTAGTATATAGTGTACTCACTTATTATATATAGCAGAGTCCCTTAGTATATAGTGTACTCACTTATTATATATAGCAGAGTCCCTTAGTATATAGTGTACTCACTTATTATGTATAGCCAATCCTTTGATAAATAGTTTCCTCTTTTATCATGTATAACACTGTCCCTTATTACATACCATCCTCTCTAGTTATATATGGTTAGTTATATATGGTGCCGTCCCTTATTATATAGCTTCCTCTGTTGTTTTATACAGCACTGTCTCTTACATATTGTATTCTTGTTGTTTTGTTATTCACAGCGCCCTCTTTTATTACACAGTCCCCTCTCTTGTTAGCTATAAAATGACTGCTGATGGAGGAGCCGGTGACCAGACGACCAGTCCATTATCTCCTCCACTAGAAGAGAAGCTTTCCCATGCTCCATCAGCCATCATTATACAGCTAACAAGAGAGGACGGTATGTAATAAAGAACAGGGCTCTATATAATCCGATATGTTAGGGACAGTGCTGTACATAACAAGAGAGGGCACTGTATAATAAAGGATGGCAATATACATAATAAAGAAGACTATGTAATATATACATGTATATGTGTGTGACTCTATATATAATATATATATATATATATGTAGCTTTGTCGCCATAAAAGGAAGGGGGCCCAGACACATTTCTTGCACAGGGGCCCCAAGATGTCAGTGTCCGCCCCTGTAGGAGCCTCCTGTGTTTTAAAGTCGATGCGACACTATAACGGGGATAACAGCTAGCGGGTATTTGCATATTGCTGTAGTGCGGGCCCCTAAGGTCAATTCACTCTGTGGCCCCAGACACCCCAGTCTGACCCTGTGCTTATGTCACGTACGGAGGTTTGGGTTAGTTACAATATGATAAGCAATTTAGACAGAGAAAGGTGGTCAGGCCTTCTTTGCAATGGAAACATAAAAAAATCAGTTTATAAACTTGACTGATGACAGCGCCCAGAGGTGGGTCACAGTGCTTTCGTGGTGTTGCCGGAGGTGCCGCTAACAAAGAGGGATCTTGGGCAAATACCCGAAAGCGTCTGTGTTGGCATTTTAACAAAAGAGAGTGTAGTTTTGTGATGTCGTGCCGGACCAAATACGAGTGTTCCACATATGGGGGAACCCATAGTCATGCCAAACGCTTCAAAAAAGGCAAGGGAAAGTTTGGAGAAACCGCAAGTAAGAGGGACGAAGCCGGTGAGAGTAGAGCGGATGGAACCGCATCTAAATAGGCTTTTTGATAAGGAAATTACAGTTTTCTTGATGGTTGGCTTTCGTTACGGTTTCAAGATTCCCTCGTCAGGATGTTGTTCGGGAAAAGTTGGTTAAGGAAGTGGAATTAGGAAGAGTGGCGGGGCCATTCATGGATTGCCCATTGCGTAATTTGAGGATTTCTACATTAGGTTTGATGCCAAAAAAGGAGCCCAATAAGTTCCACTAAATCCATCACTTCTCATACCTGGAAGGGTCGTCGGTGCATGATTGAATTAACCCAGATTTGGTTTCGGTGTCATACGTTTCTTTTGACAGGGCTATTGAATGGGTCAGATGGTCCGGTAAAGGGGCCTTGTTAGCGAAAAACGGATATCAAAGCTGGGTTTCATTTGCTACCAGTTCACGTGGATATTTTTGGCTTGTTAGGCTGTTGTTGGGAAGGGTAATTTAATTTTTGGTTGACGATTGTTTGCCTATGGGTTGTTCTATCTCATGTGCTCAGTTTGAAAAATTGAGTTAGTTTGTGCAATGGGTTGTGAAACGAGTCAGGCGTGGAATCGGTCATGCATTACTCGGATGACTTTCTATGCATTGGTAGACCCCAGTCTCTTGTTTGTGCTGTACTGCTGCAAACAGTGGAGCAGGTCGCCAGGGATTTTGGTATTCTTCTGGCTCAAAAAAAACTGTCGGCCTGATAACAGTCTTAAGTTTGTTAGGAATTGAGTTGGGCGCCATGCTGATGGAGTCCCGTCTTTCGAGGGACAAGCTGGATGATTTTTGGAGTTGTATCCAGAAGGCAATGAGGTAAAGGCATTGCTTATTTTCTATCTAATAGTAAATATGTTATTGATCCCAAAACTGAGATACTTTTAGGATGTTAGCAAAGAACAAACATCTTAATACTTCCTAAAAAAGATTATTTTTCCCTACCCCTTGTGGAAAAACCATGGCTTTGTCTGTATGCACCACCTGTAGGTAAACCCCGTGTAGGCATCTTCCCATGAAAAGGGATAAAGGGTTTTTTTGTTGGTTACCACATATGTAGCCAGAAACGTTGAGATCACGTTAATATTTCCGTGTTTGCATTCAAGAGCTTAACAAGGTTCAATCCAATCCTAGGAGACCTCAGAGCGTTATTCAACCTCTGTGCAATTAGAGGCTTAGCCGTGCTCCCGACTTATAATGATTCACTCCGAATTTGTCGAGAATCCAGTCTTCACAGTGTATTCTGATAATTGCCTACTGGCTCACTGTATTGTCTCAGTACAGTAATACTATATAGCAAGGGCGGACATACAGGGAGGAAAATGAGTATTTGATACTCTGCCGATTTTACAAGTTTTCCCACCTACAAAGAATGGAGAGGTCTGTAATTTATATCGTAGGTCACCTAAAAATAAATCTAAAAATAAATCTAAAAATAAAATCCAGAAGATCACATTGTAGGATTTTTATATAATTAATTTGCATTTAATTGTATGAAATAAGTATTTGATACAATAGAAAAACAGAACTTAATATTTGGTGCAGAAACCTTTGTTTGCAGTTACAGAGGTCGGACGTTTCCTGTGGTTCTTGACCAGGTTTGCACACACTGCAGCAGGGATTTTGGCCCCCTCCTCCATACAGATCTTCTCCAGATCTTTCAGGTTTCCGGGCTGTTGCTGGACAACATAGAGTTTCAGCTCCTCCAAAGATTTTCTGTTGGGTTCAGGTCTGGAGACTGGCTAGGCCACTCCAGGACCGGGAAATGCTTCTTACGGAGCCCTCCCTCATTGCCCTGGCTGTGTATTTCAAGTAATTCTCATGCTAGAAGACCCGGCCACCACCAATCTTCAATGCTCTTACTGAGGGAAGGATGTTGTTGGACAAAATCTCAAAATACATGATCTCATTTATCATCCCTTCAATATGGTGCAATCAACTGTTCCCTTTGTAGAAAAGCAGCCCCAAAGTGTGATGTTTCCCCCACCATGCTTCATGGTTAGCATGGTGTTCTTGGAGTTGCACTAATCATTATTCCTCCAAACACGGCGAGTGGAGTTGATACCTAAAAGTTTGATTTTAGTCTCATCTGACTACATGACTTCTCCCGTGCCTCCTCTGCATCATTCAGATTGTCATTGGCGAACTTCAAACATGCCTGGACATGTCCTGTCGTGAGCAGGGGAACCTTGCGTGTCCTGCAGGATTGTAATCCACAATGGCATTGTGTGTTACTAACGGTAATGTTTGAGACTGTGGTCCCAGCTCTCTTCAGGTCGTTGACCAGGTCCTCCTGTGTAGTTCCGGGCTGATTCCTGACCTTTCCTTGAATTATCCTTACCCCATAATAATAATAATAATAATAATAATAATCTTTATTTATATAGCGCCAACATATTCCGCAGCGCTTTACAGTTTAACAGTTTCAAAACACAAATCATAAGTAACAACGTTAACAATACAATAATTAAAGCAGAATCAGCCGCCCCTGCTCGTGAGAGCTTACAATCTACAATGAGGTGGGGGAGATACAAAGTACAAGTGTGTATATACAATGGTGCATTTACAATGATGGTCCAGCCATCTTGAGGGAGTGAGGATGGATGGAGATAGTGAATGGGCTACACACACACACTTAAACATAGAACGACTTTGGTTAGTGAATGTGATAGGCCACTCTGAACAAATGTGTTTTGAGGGAGCGCCTGAAACCATGCAAATTGTGGATAGTCCTAATTTCTTGGGGTAGAGCATTCCAGAGGATTGGCGCAGCGCGGGAGAAGTCTTGGAGTCGGGAGTGGGAGGTACGGATTAGTGCAGAGATTACTCGAAAGTCATTTGCAGAGCGCAGCAGTCGGTTAGGCCGATAGATAGAAATGAGGGAGGAGATGTAGGGGGGTGCTGCACTGTGGAGAGCTTTGTGGGTGAGAACCAGTACTTTGAATTGGATCCTATAATGAATGGGCAGCCAGTGTAAGGACTGGCGAAGAGCGGACGCGTCCGAGTACCGATTAGCCAGATGGATGACCCTGGCTGCTGCATTAAGGATGAACTGGAGAGGGGATAGTCGAGTAATGGGGAGTCCAAGTAATAGAGCGTTGCAGTAGTCCAGGCGGGAGTGGATCAATGCTACAGTGAGGGTTTTTGTTGTTTCCATGGTGAGAAAAGGGCGGATTCTAGAGATGTTCTTTAGGTGTAGACGGCAAGAGCGGGCAAGAGATTGTATATGGGAGGTGAAGGAGAGATTGGTATCAAACATAACACCAGACAGCGAGCCTGCTGCCGGGGTGTTATTATGGTGCCGCCCACGGAGAGGGAAATGTCAGATTTAGGGAGGTTAGTAGACGGGGAGCAGAAGGAGTTCAGTCTTGGAGAGGTTAAGTTTCAGATAGAGAGCAGACATGATGTTGGAGACTGCGGACAGACAGTCGGTGGTGTTCTGTAGAACAGCGGGGGTAAGGTCGGGGATGACGTGTATAGTTGTGTGTCATCGGCATAAAGATGGTACTGAAAGCCAAATCTGCTGATGGTCTGTCCAATTGGGGCCGTGTAGAGAGAGAAGAGAAGGGGGCCAAGGACTGAGCCCTGGGGTACACCGACAGTGAGAGGAAGAGGAGATGACGTGGAGCCAGAGAACGAAACGCTGAAGGAGCGGTCAGAAAGATAGGAGGAGAACCAGGAGAGAACAGTGTCCTTAATACCTAGTGACTGGAGCCTAGAGAGTAGGAGACGGTGGTCAACAGTGTCGAAAGCTGCAGAAAGGTCGAGAAGAATGAGCAGAGAGTGGTCACCGTTACGTTTTGCTGTCAGAAGGTCATTGGTCACTTTGATGAGTGCAGTTTCAGTCGAATGTAGGGGGCGGAAGCCGGACTGTGAAGGGTCTAGGAGGGAGTGAGTGGAGAGGTAACGGGTGAGGCGGGAGTAGACTAGGCGCTCCAAAAGTTTAGAGATGAAGGGGAGATTGGAGACCAGTCTGTAGTTGTTTGTGCAGGAAGGGTCAAGAGCGGGTTTCTTTAGTAATGGAGTAATGATGGAGTGTTTGAAGGAGGATGGGAAAATGCCAGAGGAGAGTGAGAGATTAAAGATTGTAGTTAGGTGAGTTGTGACAACTGGAGAGAGAGACTGGAGGAGATGTGAGGGGATGGGGTCGGTAGTGCATGTAGTCGGACGAGAGGAAGAGAGGAGTCTGGAGACTTCTTCTTCTGTGATGGGATCAAATGTGGAAAGTGAGCCAGGGGAAATGCAGGGTGAGATCTTGAGGCGAGATCTTGCATGGAGCCCCAGACCAAGGAAGATTGACAGTCTTCTTGTGTTTCTTCCATTTTCTAATAATTGTGCCAACAGTTGTTGCCTTCTCACCAAGCTGCTTGCTTATTGTCCTGTATCACATCCCAGGCTTGTGCAGGCCTACAGTGTTGTCCTTGGTGTCATTAGACAGCTCTTTGGTCTTTGGCCATGGGGGAGAGGTTGGAGTGTGATTGAGTGTGTGGACAGGTGTCTTTTATACAGGTAATGAGGTCAAACAGTAGCAATTAATCCAGGTAATGAGTGCAGGAGGAGGCTTCTTACATAAACACTAACAGGTCTGTGAGAGGCAGAATTCTCGCTGGTTGGTCGGTGAGCAAATACTTATTTCATGCAATAAAATGAAAATTAATTATGTAATAATCATACAACGTGATTTTCTGTTTTTTATTTTTAGTTTCTCGCAGTTGAAGTGACCTACAATATAAATTACAGACCTCTCCATTCTTTGTAGTGCGGAAAACTTGCAAAATCGACAGTGTATCAAATACTTATTTTCCTCACTGTACCATTGGTGTAACTTGTGCAGCCACAGAGGGACCCATGAGGTATGGAGGACACTACCACCTCCAAACCAGCAATGAGCCGGACATGATGAGGGCCCAGTATGGAGGATGAGCCAGACATGAAGAGGGCCCAGTATGGAGGATGAGCTGGACATGAAGAGTGCCAAGTATGGAGGATGAGCCGGACATGAAGAGGGCCCAGTATGGAGGATGAGCCGGACATGAAGAGCGCCCAGTATGGAGGATGAGCCGGACATGAAGAGGGCCCAGTATGGAGGATGAGCCAGACATGAAGAGGGCCCAGTGTGGAGGATGAGCTGGACATGAAAAAGGCCCAGTGTGGAGGATGAGCCGGACATGAAGAGGGCCCAGTATGGAGGATGAGCCGGACATGAAGAGCAGGATGAGCTGGACATGAAGAGGGCCCAGTATGGAGGATGAGCTGGACATGAAGAGGGCCCAGTATGGAGGATGAGCCAGACATGAAGAGCACCCAGTATGGAGGATGATTAGGACATGAAGAGGGCCTAGTATGGAGGATGAGCTGGACATGAAGAGGGCCCAGTATGGAGGATGAGCTGGACATGAAAAAGGCCCAGTGTGGAGGATGAGCTGGACATGAAGAAGGCCCAGTATGGAGGATGAGCTGAACATGAAGAGGGCCCAGCAAGGAGGATGATTCGGACATGAAGAGGGCCTAGTATGGAGGATGAGCTGGACTTGAAGAAGGCTCAGTATGGAGGATGATTTGGACATGAAGAGGGCCCAGTGTGGAGGATGAGCTGGACATGAAGAAGGCCCAGTGTGGAGTATGAGCTGGACATGAAGAAGGCCCAGTATGGAGGATGAGCTGGACATGAAGAAGGCCCAGTGTGGAAGATGAGCTGGACATGAAGAGCGCCCAGTGTGGAGGATGAGCCAGACATGAAGAGGGCCCAGTATGGAGGATGAGCCGGACATGAAGAGGGCCCAGTATGGAGGATGAGCTGGACATGAAGAGGGCCCAGCATGGAGGATGAGCCGGACATGAAGAGGGCCCAGTATGGAGGATGAGCCGGACATGAAGAGCGCCCAGTGTGGAGGATGAGCTGGACATGAAGAGGGCCCAGTATGGAGGATGAGCCGGACATGAAGAGGGCCCAGTATGGAGGATGAGCCGGACATGAAGAGCAGGATGAGCTGGACATGAAGAGCGCCCAGTATGGAGGATGAGCTGGACATGAAGAGGGCCCAGTATGGAGGATGAGCCAGACATGAAGAGCGCCCAGTATGGAGGATGATTAGGACATGAAGAGGGCCTAGTATGGAGGATGATTAGGACATGAAGAGGGCCTAGTGTGGAGGATGAGCTGGACATGAAGAGGGCCCAGTATGGAGGATGATTAGGACATGAAGAGGGCCTAGTATGGAGGATGATTAGGACATGAAGAGGGCCTAGTGTGGAGGATGAGCTGGACATGAAGAGGGCCCAGTATGGAGGATGAGCCAGACATGAAGAGGGCCCAGTGTGGAGGATGAGCTGGACATGAAAAAGGCCCAGTGTGGAGGATGAGCCGGACATGAAGAGGGCCCAGTATGGAGGATGAGCCAGACATGAAGAGCAGGATGAGCTGGACATGAAGAGGGCCCAGTATGGAGGATGAGCTGGACATGAAGAGGGCCCAGTATGGAGGATGAGCCAGACATGAAGAGCGCCCAGTATGGAGGATGATTAGGACATGAAGAGGGCCTAGTATGGAGGATGAGCTGGACATGAAGAGGGCCCAGTATGGAGGATGAGCTGGACATGAAAAAGGCCCAGTGTGGAGGATGAGCTGGACATGAAGAAGGCCCAGTATGGAGGATGAGCTGGACATGAAGAGGGCCCAGCAAGGAGGATGATTCGGACATGAAGAGGGCCTAGTATGTATCACGAACACCGCACTGCACTTGCTCACTGAGCCAGTGCGCGTGTCCTGAATAAGACAGACTGCACTCAAAGATACCTGTGGAGCGGGGCAGTAGCGGTGAAGATGCGTGCTTCAGACTAACAGGACCCTAAGCACGTGACTGCCAAGGGGCGGCGCCGGCCACAGGTCTCTCAGAGAAGGCAGTAACAGACAGAGATTGTTTCAGGCCAGAGGACCTTAAGCACGTGACTGCTGATGGGCGTGGCCTAAGCTCCAAAGAGCTATGAGCAGAAGGAAAACTCCTAGAAGGGTAACTACGGAACAGAGTTACCAAGGGGCATAGACAAAACGGAAAGTCAGGATAGCCAGGTCATACACAGAGGGAGCAACGCAGTACAAGTGGAGCAGGCAGAGAATAACCAGAACGTAGCCAAGGGATCAGAAAACCAGAACGGGCAAATACACAGTAGCAAGACAGTAGACAAACTCACAACGAAGAGACGGACCGGGTCAAAACCAAACAAGCAACAAGATCAGGCACAAGGCACAGGCACACAGGAGGTCAACTAACTCAGCCGAGGGCAGGAGTATAAATGACACCAGACCTAGGTCAATTGGCAACTAAATAGCCGCCCTCTGCCAGAGAGAGGCTGAAACCATTAACCCCAGTCTGACCAGGACGGGGCAAAGACAAAACCCCGTCCTGGGTCATGACAGTATGGAGGATGAGCTGGACTTGAAGAAGGCCCAGTGTGGAGGATGAGCTGGACATGAAGAAGGCCCAGTATGGAGGATGAGCTGGACATGAAGAAGGCCCAGTGTGGAAGATGAGCTGGACATGAAGAGCGCCCAGTGTGGAGGATGAGCCGAACATGAAGAGGGCCCAGTATGGAGGATGAGCCGAACATGAAGAGGGCCCAGTATGGAGGATGAGCCGGACATGAAGAGGGCCCAGTATGGAGGATGAGCTGGACATGAAGAGGGCCCAGTATGGAGGATGAGCCGGACATGAAGAGGGCCCAGTATGGAGGATGAGCTGGACATGAAGAAGGCCCAGTATGGAGGATGAGCCGGACATGAAGAGGGCCCAGTATGGAGGATGAGCCGGACATGAAGAGCAGGATGAGCTGGACATGAAGAGCGCCCAGTATGGAGGATGAGCTGGACATGAAGAAGGCCCAGTGTGGAGGATGAGCTGGACATGAAGAAGGCCCAGTATGGAGGATGAGCTGGACATGAAGAAGGCCCAGTGTGGAAGATGAGCTGGACATGAAGAGCGCCCAGTGTGGAGGATGAGCCGAACATGAAGAGGGCCCAGTATGGAGGATGAGCCGGACACGAAGAGGGCCCAGTATGGAGGATGAGCCGGACATGAAGAGGGCCCAGTATGGAGGATGAGCTGGACATGAAGAGCGCCCAGTGTGGAGGATGAGCTGGACATGAAGAAGGCCCAGTATGGAGGATGAGCCGGACATGAAGAGGGTCCAGTATGGAGGATGAGCTGGACATGAAGAGCAGGATGAGCTGGACATGAAGAGCACCCAGTATGGAGGATGAGCTGGACATGAAAGGGCCCAGTATGGAGGATGAGTCAGACATGAAGAGCGCCCAGTATGGAGGATGATTAGGACATGAAGAGGGCCTAGTATGGAGGATGATTAGGACATGAAGAGGGCCTAGTGTGGAGGATGAGCTGGACATGAAGAGGGCCCAGTATGGAGGATGAGCTGGACATGAAGAAGGCCCAGTATGGAGGATGAGCTGGACATGAAGAGGGCCCAGCAAGGAGGATGATTCAGACATGAAGAGGGCCTAGTATGGAGGATGAGCTGGACTTGAAGAAGGCTCAGTATGGAGGATGATTTGGACATGAAGAGGGCCCAGTGTGGAGGATGAGCTGGACATGAAGAAGGCCCAGTATGGAGGATGAGCTGGACATGAAGAAGGCCCAGTGTGGAAGATGAGCTGGACATGAAGAGCGCCCAGTGTGGAGGATGAGCCGGACATGAAGAGCGCCCAGTATGGAAGATGAGCTGGACATGAAGAGGGCCCAGTATGGAGGATGAGCCAGACATGAAGAAGGCCCAGTATGGAGGATGAGCTGGACATGAAGATGGCCCAGTATGGAGGATGAGCCGGACATGAAGAGGGCCCAGTATGGAGGATGAGCCGGACATGAAGAGCACTCAGTATGGAGGATGAGCTGGACATGAAGATGGCCCAGTATGGAGGATGAGCCAGACATGAAGAGGCCCAGTATGGAGGATGAGCTGGACATGAAGAGCGCCCAGTATGGAGGATAAGCTGGACATGAAAAAGGCCCAGTGTGGAGGATGAGCTGGACATGAAGATGGCCCAGTATGGAGGATGAGCTGGACATGAAGAGGGCCCAGTATGGAGGATGAGCCGGACATGCAGAGCGCCCAGTATGGAGGATAAGCTGGACATGAAAAAGGCCCAGTGTGGAGGATGAGCTGGACATGAAGAAGGCCCAGTATGGAGGATGAGCCGGACATGACGAAGCGCCCAGTATGGAGGATGAGCGGACATGAAAAAGGCCCATTATGAAGGATGAGCCGGATATGAAGAGGGCCCAGTATGGAGGATGAGCCGGACATGAAGAGTGCCCATTATGGAGGATGAGCTGGACATGAAGAGCGCCCAGTATGGAGGATGAGCTGGACATGAAGAAGGCCCAGTATGGAGGATGAGCCGGACATGAAGAGTGCCCATTATGGAGGATGAGCTGGACATGAAGATGGCCCAGTATGGAGGATGAGCCGGACATGAAGAGTGCCCATTATGGAGGATGAGCCGGGCATGAAAAAGGCCCAGTATGGAGAATGAATTAATTTTCATAAACAAAATGTAATTTTTGACGTAATATAATCTGTAAGAATAGCATGCAAATCCGCTGTTCTCCTGATGGAATGTTTGTATAGTTCGGCAGATTCATTACATAGAAATTATCATTTCCTTTTGCAAATTACAGTTGTTGGCGCCCATGAGTCGGGACTCACAGTCCATCCGCAGAGCCGCCACATGATGCACGGCTATTAAATGTAAGTCTAGAGCTGCACCGTTTGCATATTTCCTCAATCAAGCGAAGAAACTGGAGAGCTTATCTGCATCAAATCTTCAGATATAAAGACCTCAGTGTAATGATGGTAATGATTAATCTATGGTGCCAATGATACGCTGAATTCTGGAGACTCGAGCGCATTGGTGCAGTGACATCTACTCTTTGTGGTGGTCTTCTTCTTGGATTATGCGGTGGGTTCCTGGCGAGGTGGTGGGACTTGTGTGCACTTGCTCTGTGTAGGTGACATGGAGTTCTGAGCCATTCTGCCTTTTCCAGAATATGCAAATATTAGACTGTGGCATAAAGTAAAATATATTCCTTGTGACAGGGTCACTGGCACAGTGTATGAGGGGAGATATGTGTCACTGCACATGTTGGTGTCAGTGATGTGAAACCAGGATATTTTTCTCCAGCACACTAAGTGTTGAGAGGGTTAAATTAAAGTTGCATACATGGGCTGGTTTTATGTGGACATCCATAGTGCGGGTGGTAGGGTGCTCACCGTATCATAGTAACATAGTAACATAGTTATTAAGGTTGAAGGAAGACTTTAAGTCCATCTAGTTCCCCCCATATCCTGTCCTAACCTGCCCTAACATGTTGATCCAGAGGAAGGCAAAAAAAACCCAAGTGGCAAACAGTAAGTTTCACATTGGTGAAAAAAATTCCTTCCCGACTCCACATACGGCAATCAGACTAACTCCCTGGATCAACGCTGTATCTAGGAAACTAGTGATATAGCCTGTAATATTATACTTTTCAAGAAAGGCATTTCCCGTCCCCTCTTAAATTTAACACTAATAAATATAACTATGTTACATTGATTTATCTATTCTTCAACGGTTCTTCTGACACCTATTGTCAGTATTCCGGGTTTTCTAGGTAACTTTGTCAATGATTTTGCCCTTTGTTAAATGGAGTTTGCTGTTTTCTGTGCCCTACTTCCTGTTCGTTTGTTTAAAACCCGGCTCAGGTGCTGGCTTCACTGCTGGAATATTCTGCTTCTGTTCCCTGCAACCCAGCTGCTTTGTTCCTCACAGATCTTTTGTGTATTTACCAGGAAAGTGCATAACCTTATCTTCAGGTGTTTCTCAGCCACAGCAGTTTCTACCCATGGCTCTGGACATTCTCTGCATATGTAAGTTGCACAAAGTACTGTGTTATCACTAAACTGTTGACTTGGGAATTTAACCCTTGGTTCACTCCATCTGATAAGAACTGTGTTTCTGAACTGTTGCTGTTTAACCCTTCGTGCATTACCTCTGGTGAGAGCTGTTGGAACTGTTACTGGAACCTTACTGACATATGAACTTGTTGTTGGACTTCACTGAATTAAGCCACAACTGAGATTAACTTGTTCCTGGACCTCCCTGTGTTTTCTGCATACCTGGATCTGACTCTTCACACACCAGCAGTGTGTAAATCCAGCCACGTTATCTGTGCATCAGACTTACCTTGTGGTCACATTTGTGTGAGGACTCCGTCGTAAGAACTTTACCACCCTCGCTATAGAGGTTCAAGGACTTATATATCCGGATTCATATAACTGGACTTGTGTATATATATATGGACTCATTGCATGTCACTACGGGTTGTTTGAATATTGTTTTTGGGTGTTTTGCTGTTTCACAAATACATTATTTGCATTCAAAGAAACCCGTCTCTGATTGTTCATTGCCCCACGCTATCAGAATCCTCGAGTTCCTACAATAGTATTACAGGATACTCCAGCCTAAAAAAGAGGATTCTGCTGGGGCAATGACGGAGACACGGGCAGACAAATTGTTCACCATAGTTAACTCCTTGCAGCAGGAGGTGGCGGCTGCACTCAATCAGATTAGAGACTTGGAGTCTCGGGTTAACCACAATGCACAGGGGTTTGGTCAGGCTCTCCAAGATCTACGTTCTAGGTTAGGAGTCCTGGAGGCCTTACCTACTGAGCCTACCTCATCCACCAGTATGCCCAAATTGCCTCCATTCCGTTTTAATGGTGACCGAAGTCAATTCCGTGGGTTTGTTAATCAATGTATATTATTTTTTGATGTACATGCCTCCTACTACCGGTCTGATAGATCTAAGGTTCTATGTATTATTATGTTGTTGACATCACGTGCACTGGCTTGGGCAAATCCTATGGTTGAAAGTCATGATACCCGTCTAAATAATTTGGACAATTTTCTGGCAGCCATGGCGCAAATGTTCGACGATCCCAACCGCCGTGCTACCGCTGAATCTGCCTTGCTTTCCTTACGCCAGGGGAAACGGTCAGTCATAGAATATGTTACTGAATTTAAAAGGTTAGTGGTGGACACCCAGTGGGAAAACAATGCTTTATTACCAATCTTTAGAAAAGGTTTGTCAAATGCAATCAAGGATGAGCTAGCTCGTTCAGAGTCTCCACAGGAGTTTGAATTGTTTATACAGCACTGTGTACGTATTGATATCCGTTTAACTGAACGCAGACAAGAAAAATGGGCCGCTGTAAATCGCATTACTAATTACTCTCTTCCGTCCAGGGAAACCACAGGCAAAAACCCGCGAGAGGCTGAGGAGGTGCCTATGCAGGTGGACTCACTGCAGAGACGTGAGAATAATGAACGCCGCGAACACCGTCTCCGTGAGCGCTTATGTTTCTATTGTGGTCAATCGGACCATTTCCTCATCAATTGTCCTAAATGTCCTAGGCGACCAAACAAGGTGTTGGCGGTAGTAGGGGATTATGATAACACAGACGCTGAGTCTGAAGTTTCGGAAACCAGTCTACATCTAGATGCGGTTTTTCCCCCAATACTGATGCCGACTTCCCCTAAAGATCAAGGGGAGAAATATTCACATTGTTCTCTTCCTATACAGATTCAGTGGAGGAACAGTGGATATCAAGTTCTGCCATGATAGACTCTGGAGCAGGTGGGAATTTCATGGATTCTTCTTTTGCAAAGGAACATGGTATAAAGACACAACTAAGAGCTTCACCAATCACTATGGAAACGGTGGATGGTTCCCCATTAGTTTCTGGACCAGTAGATCGGGAGACAGTGCCTCTGGAGTGTAAGATGGAACCAGACCATCAAGAAACACTTTCATTCATGTTAATATCTTCTCCTCATTTTCCTGTAATTTTAGGAATTCCCTGGTTACGGTCACAAAATCCAATCATCAATTGGGAAACCAAGGAGATAACCTTTCTCCCGAAGTGCAGTTCTACCATCAGTCCAACTGTAGCGGCTCCAGTTACCCAGAACTTGGAAGAGGTGTACAGGTACCTACTCTCCCTCTGATTTATCAGGAATTCTCAGACATTTGTGATAAAAGGAAGGCAGATCAACTTCCCCCACATAGACCGTATGACTGCCCCATAGAATTGCTTCCTGGAGCAGCGATTCCTTTCGGCCATGTTTACCCGTTGGCGGCTCCGGAATTAAAATCTTTACGAGAGTATATAGATGAGAATTTAGCCAAGGGGTTTATCCGACCATCTTCTTCACCAGCGGGAGCTCCAATATTCTTTGTAAAGAAGAAGGATGGTACTCTAAGACCCTGCATTGACTACCGGGAGTTAAATAAGGTAACCATTCGTAACAGGTACCCGTTGCCCCTAATTCCAGAATTGTTGGAAAGAGTTCGCCAGGCCAAGGTATTTACCAAATTAGATCTTCGTGGGGCATATAATTTACTCCGTATACGGCCCGGAGACGAATGGAAGACAGCTTTTAGATGCCGGTATGGACATTTTGAATATTTGGTGATGCCATTCGGACTCTGTAACGCTCCTGCTGGTTTTCAACATTTAGCCAACGACATTTTCAGGGATTTATTGGACCAATATGTGGTAATTTACCTTGATGACATCTTAATCTTTTCTGACTCCTTACAGGAACATCAGGAACATGTCAAAACCGTACTTAGACGTTTGAGAGATAATCATTTGTACATCAAACTCGAAAAGTGTGAGTTCCATTGTTCTGAAATTCAATTTTTAGGCTATGTTATCTCGCCTCAGGGATTGAATATGGAGTCCAGCAAGATCCAGGCAATCTTGGACTGGCCGGTACCAGGAAACATTAAGGAGGTACAACGATTCATTGGCTTTGCTAACTTTTATAGACGGTTTATCCGAAATTTTTCAGAAATTGTCCGTCCCATCACCCTCCTCACCAAGAAGGGGAAGAAGTTTGAATGGTCTTCGCAAGCTCAGGAAGCCTTTGATCGCCTGAAGGGTTGTTTTACCACGGCTCCAATATTGATGCATCCGGATCCTGCACAGCCTTTTATCGTGGAGGTGGACGCGTCTGACTGTGCATTGGGAGCTATCCTCTCACAACGTACCGGAGACAAAGGTTTGCTGCACCCGTGTGCCTTCTTCTCTCGTAGGTTATCTTCTGCAGAACTGAACTATGATGTGGCAGATAAGGAACTTTTGGCAATTATTTCTGCCTTTAAGGAATGGAGACACCATTTGCAGGGGGCAACTCAGCAGGTAGTAGTACTCACGGATCATCGCAATTTGGAATTCCTTAAGTCTGCCAGGTGTCTTTCTCCTCGACAAGCTAGGTGGAGTTTGTTCTTGAACCAGTTTAATTTTATTATTTCGTACCGCCCAGGTTCACGTAATGGAAAGCTGACGCATTATCCCGAATCCATACCATGGATTCCGTGCCTGGGACCCCGTCGAAGACCATCTTGTCGGAGGCCAATTTCGTTGGAGTGCTCCGGAAACGGGACTTGTGGCAGGAGATCAAGCTGGCCTATGACGGTGACGTATTTCTTGCAGCTCCACCTGACAATGTGAATCTTGTCCTTCGGAATGGTGTGTGGCTTAGAGATCGATGTATTTATGTCCCAGAGGCTGTAAGACTTCGAGTTCTCAAATTGGTCCACGACTCTAAATTGGCTGGTCATAGGGGGGTACAGAAGACGCAGGAATTGTTAACTCGTTTTTTTTGGTGGCCTACCTGCTTGAAGGATGTGAATGACTATGTCCGCTCTTGTGAAGTTTGTGCCCGGTACAAGGTTCCTCGCGTTTCACCTACTGGTCTTCTTAAACCGCTACCTGTACCGTCTCGCCCTTGGGGGTCTATTTCGATGGACTTTATTGTGGAGTTACCCACCTCTGGTGGTAAAAATACTATTTTGGTGGTAGTAGATCGTTTAACGAAAGCTGCTCATTTCATTCCGTGTGCTGGTCTTCCCTCAGCTACAGAGACAGTAGATCTAGTTATCCAGAACATTTTCCGACTGCATGGGGTACCAGATGACATCATTTCTGACCGGGGAATACAATTTACCTCTAGATTTTGGAAAGGATTTTGTTCTGCGCTCCACATTAATGTTTGCTTGTCTTCTGCATACCATCCTCAGACCAACGGGCAGACCGAATGGACAAATCAAACCTTGGAGCAATATCTACGCTGTTACGTCAGTCATTTGCAGGACGATTGGCTGAAGCTACTTCCTCTAGCGGAATTTTCGTACAACAACTCCCAAAGCAGTTCCACGAAGGTAACGCCTTTTTTTGCCAACCTGGGTTATCATCCAAGTATTTTGCCTAGGTCTCCGGTTACGATTTTGGTACCAGCGGTTGAAGACAGAGTGACGGCGTTGCAACGTAATCTTGAAGTTTTGAAGGACTCCCTGACCACAGCACAGGAGCGTTACAAGAAGTCGGCCGATAGATTCCGGAAACCAGCACCTATGTATAAGGTAGGAGACTCGGTTTGGTTGTCCACCAAGAATCTAAAATTGGGTGTTCCTTCGCAGAAACTGGGACAGAAATTCATCGGTCCATTCAAGATCACTGGGATTGTGAGCTCTGTTGCCTGTCGGTTGAAGCTACCACGGACTTTAAAGGTACACCCAGTATTTCATGTTTTCTTATTAAAACCAGTCTCTCCTAACACGTTTCAGGGACGTATCGTACCTCCCCCTCCACCAGTGTTGGTTGATGGCGAAGAACAATTCGTGGTACAGGATATTGTTAATTCGAGACTTCATAGAAACCGGCTTCAGTATCTAGTTAGATGGCAAGGTTACTCTCCTGAAAATGATTCTTGGGAACCAGTAAGTAACATCAATGCGCCTCTGAAGATTGCTCAGTTTCATCGGAGATACCCGGACAGGCCTGGTCCAGGACCGTCCGGAGGCCGTCTTTAGGGGGGGAGTAATGTCAGTATTCCGGGTTTTCTAGGTAACTTTGTCAATGATTTTGCCCTTTGTTAAAATGGAGTTTGCTGTTTTGTGTGCCCTACTTCCTGTTCGTTTGTTTAAAACCCGGCTCAGGTGCTGGCTTCACTGCTGGAATATTCTGCTTCCGTTTCCCTGCAACCCAGCTGCTTTGTTCCTCACAGATCTTTTGTGTATTTACCAGGAAAGTGCATAACCTTATCTTCAGGTGTTTCTCAAGGGTATGCCACACTAAACAATATCGCTAACGGGATCGCTAAAAAACGTCACTATTTAGCGATCCGTTAGCGATATTGTTCAGTGCGGCAGCTTCCAGCGACGAGCTTCCTGCTGTGATCTCGCTCGTCGCTGGAATCGTTCCGGACCCTATTTTCTCGTCGGCGCTCCCGCTGGGTAAGTATCTTATCGCTGTGTGGCACCTTTTCTTAGCGATTTAGCGGTACTTTTGTACCGCTAAAGTCGTTAAGAAGATCGCTAACGGCGATAGCGTCGTTAACTATATCGCTAAATGCGGCAGCATTTAGCGATATAGAAACAATCCCGCTAGCGATCTCATTAGTATGCAACGCTAACGAGATCGCTAGCGGGATTGTTTAGTGTGGCAGTACCTTTAGCCACAGCAGTTTCTACCCATGGCTCTGGACATTCTCTGCATATGTAAGTTGCACAAAGTACTGTGTTATCACTAAACTGTTGACTTGGGAATTTAACCCTTGGTTCACTCCATCTGATAAGAACTGTGTTTCTGAACTGTTGCTGTTTAACCCTTCGTGCATTACCTCTGGTGAGAGCTGTTGGAACTGTTACTGGAACCTTACTGACATATGAACTTGTTGTTGGACTTCACTGAATTAAGCCACATCTGAGATTAACTTGTTCCTGGACCTCCCTGTGTTTTCTACATACCTGGATCTGACTCTTCACACACCAGCAGTGTGTAAATCCAGCCACGTTACCTGTGCATCAGACTTACCTTGTGGTCACATTTGTGTGAGGACTCCGTCGTAAGAACTTTACCACCCTCGCTATAGAGGTTCAAGGACTTATATATCCGGATTCATATAACTGGACTTGTGTATATATATATATGGACTCATTGCATGTCACTACGGGTTGTTTGAATATTGTTTTTGGGTGTTTTGCTGTTTCACAAATACATTATTTGCATTCAAAGAAACCCGTCTCTGATTGTTCATTGCCCCACACTATCAGAATCCTCGAGTTCCTACAATAGTATTACACCTATACTCTGTGTGCACGGTAGGTATCGTTTGGGGTCTCAAATGCGTTTCCATTTTTACTTAATTTATAGGACGCCTACCAATTATCTGCTATCATTGCTCTGGAGGGAGGGAGGACTGGGCTTCTATCTGTGTACATATGCCATTTTAGGGGGTCTCGTGTGCTTAACACTAGTACACCAACCCGACAAACAAGTCAACAGAAACAAGGGTTAACAGAAAACTCCAGGCAAACAAAATATTCACTCACATATAACAGAGGAATGCACCAGGATGTGAAGGAAGGGGAATAAACCAAAATAGAGGATGGGGAATTGTCACGCTGTATAGCAGATATATATATGTGATGTCAGTAATCTATATCAAAAGGGCAACATACTATATAACATGCGCATAGATATATGATAACATAGATTTACCTGACAGAATGTCCAGTGGGTCAAAACGGAATCCGTTATACGCTGTCTCCGGCTAGAGGGTGACCGGGGTCTAAGCTGACCCTAAACTGGGGTCCTAACTAATCCCTCAACCTGGAGGTACTGTTAAAGGTACAGAGGTCCAGGCCACCAGCGTAAACCCTGTCTCCTATCAATCCCTGCCAACTGTATTCTAGTCCTAAGAAGGACCCTGAATACCACCAAAGGGAATGAACAAGTAACGGTTAATGAACAGAAAGACATACAAGAAAGACAAGAAATAAAGTAAATAAAGTCTTACATACAACACTCACACACAGTAGGAACACCTAAGGTCTCAGAGAAAAACTATAAGCTGTAAGAGTAAAAACAACTAAGGAGCTCTTAGCTTAAGTATTCTCAGAACCGATCCAGTCTGCTAGACTACATGAATGCTTTCACCGGCGTCTAACACCCAGACTGGCAGGAATATAAAGGAAACTAATTAGAACATAATCAAAAGCAGCCGGGCGAGGCTGGACCTAGTCTTAGCAAAGAGCTAGGTAAAATTAACTCTCTCATTACCAAACACAAAGAAACAGCAGCTCAGCTGTGAGAAGTCAGAATGTGCAATCGCGACGATCTTCGTGGCGATGCACCCATGACAGTACCCCCCCTTCTACGAGGGGCCTCCGGACCCTCATGACCAGGTCTGTCCGGGTAAGTTGTGTGAAAGGTCCGAACCAATCGATCTGCGTTAGCATCAGACGCAGGGACCCACGTCCTCTCCTCAGGACCATACCCCCTACAAAGAACTAAGTACTGAGGGGATCGGCGACTGAGACGTGAGTCAATGATTTTCGACCCATGAAATTCCACGTTATCATTGACTACCACTGAAGGAGGAAGTAGAGGTGACGGTATGACTGGTGCCACATACTTTTTAAGTAATGACTTGTGAAACACATTATGATTTTTAAACGTAGGAGGGAGGTCCAGACGAAATGCCACAGGATTAATTATGGAACTGATCCTGTACGGCCCAATGAATCTGGGACCCAACCTCCAGGAGGGAACTTTAAGTTTTATATTCCTGGTAGACAACCACACCAGATCGTTCACCTTCAGATCTCGACCAGAAACTCTCCCCCTATCAGTCATCCGTTTGTAATGGTTCTCCGTAACCTTCAGTCTTAACCGATCTGGAACTATCAGTCTCCCTGGAAGTCCCACAGGGGCGTCCCCCTGAGCCCCCAATACCTCCCCTCAAGCTCAGAGCATACAGCTGACACTACAACTCCCTCCTGAGGAATAGGAACCGGATCATCCATCCTCCGGTCCCTGGGAAAGTACGAGATAAGGCATCAGGAAGCAACTTTATTGAGCAGTCATATGCGCGATGAGGAGGTAACTCTTTACACCCCTCCTCTGAGAACATCTCCCCAACGTCCTCCAGAAAAGGAGGCAAAGTCCTAGGCACAACCGCACCGATGACCGTGCTCATGCAGTTATTCTTGCAAAATTCACCCCACTGGCTTATCTTTCTGGATTGCCAATCAATCACTGGGTTATGTTTAGCCAACCAAGGAAGTCCCAACACAATAGGAGTAGGTAGACCTTCCAACACATAACAAGACAATTGCTCTTTATGTATTGCCCCTACTCGAAGATCTATGTTATGAACAGCTTGTACCAAGCTACCTTGACCAAGAGGTCTAGAATCAATAGAGAGTATAGGGACCGGTTTGGCCAATACACTCAGTTGCATACCATGCACCTGGGCAAACCGAGCGTCCACCAGATTAGCCCCGGACCCACTATCAAGAAAAACAGAAATCCTCTCAGTTCTAGTACCAATCACCACCTCCGCAGGCACGAGAAACTGAGAGGGATTTGGGGACGAAATACACACTCCCAGGTTAACTCCTTGGCTCAAAGAGGTCCGGGATGGACACCCCCCAACAAAATGTCCCTCTCTCCCGCAAAAGAAACACCTTCTAGTCTTGCGGCGCACCGCCGATTCCCTCCTACAAAATGATGTCCCTCCCAACTGCATGGGTTCCTCAGAACAGACCAGGGGAACCTCAGTATAAGGGACTTTAGTAGTAGGTGGAGTCATCACGGGGGGCGGAGTTACCTCGCGTCTTCCCCGAAGTCGTCTATCAATGCGAATAGCGAGGGCCATAGCAGCCTCCAGTGATGGAGGAGAATCATACTGAGCCAACACATCTTTTAATTTGTCAGACAACCCTTGACAAAACTGGCTCCTAAGAGCTGGGTCATTCCACTGAGTATCTGTTGCCCATCTACGGAACTCAGAAGAATATTCCTCCGCTGGACGATTTCCTTGCCGTATTTTACGTAACCTTGTTTCAGCAAGGGAGACTCGATCCGGATCATCATATACCAGACCTAGGGCAGTAAAAAATCGATCCACTGACTGGAGATCTGGGGAGCCTGGAGGAATAGAGAACGCCCAAGATTGAGGGTCCCCTTGTAAGAGCGAGATAACAATTCCCACCCTCTGCTCTTCACTCCCAGATGACCGAGGCCGCAGCCGAAAGTACAATTTACATGCCTCCCGGAAAGTAAAAAATTTGTCCCGCCCACCAGTGAACCTGTCCGGGAGAGCAACCTTAGGTTCAGATCTGGTTTGCTCCGGGGGGGACAAAACCTTGGACTTAATGTCTGCAAATTCCATGGACAACCCCTGCAACTGCCGGGCCAGCTGGGCTACTGGATCCATGACAGCTGGGGAGAATCTTTAGATGGGCCGGTGAAAATGTCACGCTGTATAGCAGATATATATATGTGATGTCAGTAATCTATATCAAAAGGGCAACATACTATATAACATGCGCATAGATATATGATAACATAGATTTACCTGACAGAATGTCCAGTGGGTCAAAACGGAATCCGTTATACGCTGTCTCCGGCTAGAGGGTGACCGGGGTCTAAGCTGACCCTAAACTGGGGTCCTAACTAATCCCTCAACCTGGAGGTACTGTTAAAGGTACAGAGGTCCAGGCCACCAGCGTAAACCCTGTCTCCTATCAATCCCTGCCAACTGTATTCTAGTCCTAAGAAGGACCCTGAATACCACCAAAGGGAATGAACAAGTAACGGTTAATGAACAGAAAGACATACAAGAAAGACAAGAAATAAAGTAAATAAAGTCTTACATACAACACTCACACACAGTAGGAACACCTAAGGTCTCAGAGAAAAAACTATAAGCTGTAAGAGTAAAAACAACTAAGGAGCTCTTAGCTTAAGTATTCTCAGAACCGATCCAGTCTGCTAGACTACATGAATGCTTTCACCGGCGTCTAACACCCAGACTGGCAGGAATATAAAGGAAACTAATTAGAACATAATCAAAAGCAGCCGGGCGAGGCTGGACCTAGTCTTAGCAAAGAGCTAGGTAAAATTAACTCTCTCATTACCAAACACAAAGAAACAGCAGCTCAGCTGTGAGAAGTCAGAATGTGCAATCGCGACGATCTTCGTGGCGATGCACCCATGACAGGAATTACCACACATACCGACCAAGCAACAGTCACAGATAACTTCTCCAACTCTCCTTCTCACAAGAACTCCTCTCCAACCGATAGCCATGCTGCAAATGCTAGCTCTGACAAGTATTAGTAAGGGAGCCCAGATTATGAAGAGGAAAGGAGTGGCTAACCGAGTTCAGCTGTGAGCACAGGGATTACCAACATGGCCGATTAACCCCTGTTCTGCCAGAAGAAATAAACACATTTAAAATGAAGGAGAAGTGTTTCTCAGCTCCAGAGTAGGAGCAATCAGTCGTTGATGACATGTATTCTCTCACTGATAAAGATCTCTCACACCTTTGTGTCTCCACACTGAATCATCTTCCCAGTCTTCTGTAATAAGTTATCTCATTTCCTATTCATATTTTTAATTCTAAAGGTTTACATTTATTAACAAATTATTAAAATAAAGAAGAAAAGGAACAAAGAAAGAAATAAAATCCACAGAATGATTCTTTCTAAGTCAGGAGGACCTTGTGTACCGCACAAGCAGCTCAGTGCTTAGTCTGCCCTCATGTCTGCACCATTCCAGATACCTGGCAGAAAGGACATTATAGTTTTGTCGTCATGGGTTATTGTTATGTTTCGGTAGCTGAGGAGTGCAGGTAAAAAAGGCAATACACCAGAGCAGTTGGAATCTATGAGATTGCAGTACCCTGACTAACCACCACAACTAGAGGCAGCCGTGGAGCGTTCCTACGTTGGTCCTAGACGCCTCGTCACAGCCTGAGAAACTAACTACACCTAAAGATAGATATAGGAAAGCTATCTGCCCCGGAGCAGAACCCCAAAGATAATAGAAAGCCCCCAAACAAGTAATGGCGGTTAGACAAGAAGAAATACTGACACAGACAGAAAATAGTATGAGCAAACGCTGGGGCCCAAACTAACTAAATAGAAAAGGATAGGAAGGGCACTTACTGCAATCCCAGAAAACCCTGAAAAGCACCAACTCTACTAATTTCAAAATCACCTGAGATCACACGACCTCTACCACCTAAATTAGTTCTCTGGTGTAACAAAATCAAAACAGCAGCCACTGAAAAAACTGGAAAAAGCAAAAGTACAAACATCAGTGGCTGAACTAAACTGAGAGAGCAAAAGCACCCGGAGGGGACCCAGAAGGCCCCCACAGAAGTGCAGGACAAAATGCAAAAATATAGCACAAACACAAAAGAAGAAAATGTCTTATCTGTTAGCAGGAGATGCAGACACGACACAGCAGGCTACAAGGGAAACAGGAATGAAGGATTCAGACCAGAACAATTGGTCACCGGCAACCCTGATGGGAAGGTGACTCCCTTATATAAGACCAGTCAGTAACACCTGATTCCCAGTCCTCACAATCTTCACTGAACAGACCAGTACCGCTTGTAACCACCAGAGGGAGTCTCTGCTCAGAACTCATCTCAAACCCATTCACAACAGTACCCCCCCTTGAGGAGGGGTCACCGAACCCTCATTTGAGCAACCAGGTCAGTCAGGATGAGTTCTATGATACGCACGGATGAGTCTCCTAGCATGGATGTCCGAAGCAAACACCCAAGAATTGTCTTCCTGACCATAACCTCTCCACTTAACCAAATACTGGAGTTTCCGTCTAGAAAAACGAGAATCTAATATTTTCTCAACCACATACTCCAGATTGCCCTCAACCAAAACAGGGTCAGGAGGCACAGCAGCAGGAACCACTGGCTCAACAAACCTCTTCAACAAGGACTTGTGGAACACGTTATGGATCTTAAATGTCCCTGGAAGAAGCAAACGAAAAGAAACAGGATTAAGAATCTCAATGATCTTATAAGGTCCAATGAACCTAGGCTTAAATTTAGGAGATGCTACTCTCATAGGAATATTCTTTGAGGACAACCAGACCAAGTCCCCCACTTTAAACCGAGGACCATCAGTCCTATGCCGGTTAGCAAACCGCTGGGCCTTCTCCTGAGAGAGGGACAACCTCTCCACTACCTGGTCCCAAATCTGTTGCATACGCTCCACAACAGAGTCAACACCTGGACAGACAGAAGCCTCCGTCTGTCCTGAAGAAAATCGAGGGTGAAACCCAGAATTACAGAAAAACGGAGACATCAAAGTGCCAGAGCTAGCCCTATTATTAAGAGCAAACTCAGCTAAAGGTAAAAAAGAGACCCAGTCATCCTGATCAGCAGACACAAAGCATCTAAGATAAGTCTCCAATGTCTGGTTTGTTCTCTCAGTTTGACCATTGGTCTGAGGATGAAATGCCGAGGAGAAAGACAATTGAACACCCAGTTTAGAACAAAAAGTCCTCCAAAATCTGGAAACAAACTGGACTCCTCTGTCAGACACAATGTTCTCAGGAATGCCGTGTAAACGAACCACGTGCTGAAGGAACAACGGCACCAATTCAGAGGAGGAAGGCAACTTAGGTAATGGCACAAGATGTATCATTTTGGAAAACCTATCACAAATTACCCAGATGGTGGTCATTCTCTGAGAAACAGGAAGATCGGAAATGAAATCCATAGAGATATGGGTCCATGGTCTCTTGGGCACAGGCAATGGCATCAACAAACCACTAGAGCGAGAGCAAGGCTTGGAGCGAGAGCAAGTCCCGCAGGACTGCACAAATTCCCTGACATCACGAGACAAGGTAGGCCACCAAAAGGACCGACTAACCAAGTCTCTGGTACCAAAAATTCCGGGATGCCCAGCCAATGCGGAACAATGAATCTCAGACATCACACTCTTTTTCCATTGGTCCGGGACAAACAATTTTCCAACAGGGCAGCACTCGGGCCTATCCTCCTGACACCCCTCCAGTGCAAGTCTCAAATTGGGCGAGATGGCGGAAAGAACTACACCCTCTTTCAAAATAACAGAAGGATCAGATAACTCAGGAGAGTCCGCAAGGAAACTCCTCGAGAGGGCATCCGCCTTAACATTCTTAGTGCCAGGAAGAAAGGAAACCACAAAATTAAAACGTGTGAAAAACAAGGCCCACCTGGCCTGTCTAGGATTGAGTCACTTGGCAGATTCCAGATAGACCAGATTCTTATGGTCCGTAAGGACCACCACCTGATGTTTGGCTCCCTCCAGCCAATGTCTCCACTCTTCAAAAGCCCACTTCATGGCCAATAACTCCCGATTACCCACGTCATAATTACGTTCAGTAGGAGAAAATTTTCGAGAGAAAAAGACACAAGGGTTACTTTTAGAGGTCTCTGGATCTTTTTGGGACAAAACGGCACCTGCCCCAATTTTCAGAGGCATCAACCTCCACCTGAAATGGCAGAGAAACATCAGGCTGCCGTAGAACAGGAGCAGAAGTGAATCTCTGCTTAAGTTCCTGAAACGCAGAGACTGCCTCAGGAGGCCAATTCACCACATCAGAACCCATTCTGGTCAAATCAGTTAATGGTTTAACAATAACCGAGAAATTACCAATAAATTTACGATAAAAATTGGCAAAACCCAAAAATCTCTGAAGAGCCTTTAATGAAGTAGGTTGGACCCAATCACAGATGGCCTGAACCTTGACCGGGTCCATTTCAATAACAGATGGCGACAAAATTAATCCCAGAAATGAGATCCTCTGTACGCCAAAAAGACACTTTGATCCCTTCACATACAGAGCATTCTCTCTCAAAATCTGGAACACAGTTCGAACATGTTTCACATGAGAGTCCCAGTCATTAGAAAAAATCAAGATATCATCCAAATAAACAATCAGAAATTTGTCCACAAAATCCCTGAAAATGTCATTCATGAAGGACTGGAAGACGGAAGGAGCATTAGTGAGCCCAAAGGGCATCACTAGGTACTCAAAATGCCCTTCAGGGGTATTGAATGCCGTCTTCCATTCATCCCCGTGCTTAATGCGAATAAGGTTATACGCCCCCCTGAGGTCAAGCTTGGTAAACCAAGTAGCGTTTTTCACCCTGGAAAACAGGTCAGAAATCAAGGGTAACGGGTATTGATATTTCACAGTAATATTGTTCAAGAGACGATAATCAATACACGGCCTTAATGAACCATCCTTTTTGGCCACAAAGAAAAAACCGGCACCTAAGGGTGAAGAGGATGGTCTGATATGACCCTTCTCCAATGATTCCTTGATATAAGACCGCATAGTGTCATGTTCAGGTACAGACAAGTTAAAAAGGCGACCTTTAGGGAATTTACTACCCGGCACTAATTCAATAGCGCAGTCATAGCTCCTATGGGGAGGCAAGGATGCAGATTTACTTTCGCTAAACACATCAGAAAAATCAATCAAAAAGTCAGGAACATCCTGAGCCTGGGGGAGGCAGAAAAAACAGGAGTGTTGGTATTAACACATTGGCAGCCCCAACTGGTTACAGACACAGATTTCCAATCCAAAACAGGATTATGAGACTGTAACCAATGGAAACCCAGCACGATAATGTCATGCAGATTATACAGAACCAAAAATTTGCAGCACTCCTGGTGATCAGGTTCAACCCTCATTATCACCTGAGTAGAAAACTGGGGTTTATTCTCAGCCAAAGGGGTAGAATCAATCCCCAGTAGGGGAATAGACTTCTGTAGGGGTATCAAGGGAAATCCACAACGTTTAGCAAAATCATAATCCATCAGGTTAATAGCTGCTCCAGAATCAACGAAAGCCTGAGCAGAAAATGAGGACAGAGAGCATATCAGAGTGACAGTTAATAAAAACTTAGTCTGAACACTACCCAAGACAACTGAGCGTGCAAAACGTCTTCCCCGCTTAGGGCAGACTGAAATAGCATGAGAGGCATCACCACAGTAGAAACATAACCCATTGCGCTTTCGAAACTCATGACGCTGTGCCCCAGACACCACTCTATCACACTGCATGGGTTCAGAAGCTGGTTCACAAGGCAACACCATTCCACGCATACTTCTCCGCTCACGCAAACGTCTGTCAATTTGAATTGCTAATGACATAGAATCATTGAGACCAGAGGGGACAGGGAATCCCACCATAACATCCTTTACATTATCTGACAGACCCTTCCGGAAAAGGGCCGCCAAAGCGTCGTCATTCCATTTGGTCAGGACTGCCCACCTGCGGAATCTCTGACAGTATAACTCAGCGTCATCAAGCCCCTGATTTAATGCCAACAAGGCTTTTTCAGCTTGATCAGTGACATTAGGCTCATCGTACAATAACCCCAAAGCCTGAAAAAACGCATCAACATCACTCAAAACAGGATCCCCAGGTATCAGGGAAAAAGCCCAATCCTGAGGGTCGCCGCGCAGGAGAGAGATGATAATTTGAACCTGCTGCGCTGCGTTCCCTGAGGACTTAGATTTTAAGGCAAAAAACAATTTACAATTATTTTTGAAATTCTGAAACTTAGCTCGATCCCCTAAAAACAAATCTGGCATGGGGATCCTAGGTTCCACAACAGGCAACCTAGCAAGATAGATAGCAATACTCCGAACCTCAGTGGCAAGCTGATCCACACGGCCAGACAACTGTGCAAACTCCATTGAGAGAAAAAATCCTCCCCAGCACCCAGAGATACAGAGGGAAAAAAAAAAAAAATGCAACAAACAGAAAAATATCTCTGACAACTCTGACAACCTTTTTTCTTTCACAATATTTTTTCCCTTCTGTGAGTACCATACAATTTTCAATTTTTAGGCCGGTGATACTGTTATGTTTCGGTAGCTGAGGAGTGCAGGTAAAAAAGGCAATACACCAGAGCAGTTGGAATCTATGAGATTGCAGTACCCTGACTAACCACAACAACTAGAGGCAGCCGTGGAGCGTTCCTACGTTGGTCCTAGACGCCTCGTCACAGCCTGAGAAACTAACTACACCTAAAGATAGATATAGGAAAGCTATCTGCCCCGGAGCAGATCCCCAAAGATAATAGAAAGCCCCCAAACAAGTAATGGCGGTTAGACAAGAAGAAATACTGACACAGAAAGAAAATAGTATGAGCAAACGCTGGGGCCCAAACTAACTAAATAGAAAAGGACAGGAAGGGTACTTACTGCAATCCCAGAAAACCCTGAAAAACACCAACTCTACTAATTTCAAAATCACCTGAGATCACACGACCTCTACCACCTAAATTAGTTCTCTGGTGTAAAAAAATCAAAACAGCAGCCACTGAAAAAACTGGAAAAAGCAAAAGTACAAACATCAGTGGCTGAACTAAAGTGAGAGGGCAAAAGCCCCCGAAGGGACCCTGAAGGCCCCCAAAGAAGTGCAGGACAAAATGCAAAAATATAGTACAAAAACAAAAAGAAGAAAATGTCTTATCTGTTAGCAGGAGATGCAGACACGACACAGCAGGCTACAAGGGAAACAGGAATGAAGGATTCAGACCAGAACAATTGATCACCGGCAACCCTGATGGGAAGGTGACTCCCTTATATAAGACCAGTCAGTAACACCTGATTCCCAAACCTCACAATCTTCACTGGACAGACTAGCACCGCTTGTAACCACCAGAGGGAGTCTCTGCTCAGAACTCATCTCAAACCCATTCACAACAGGTTATGTTGTCAGAACTTTTCATTCTTCTTCTCGATATTGTCCTTTCCTTCATAAATTGGTTGTTGTCTCTATGATGAAGATGAGCATTTCTGTGGATATTTTGTGTCTTCTTTACTAATCATCAAACTTCCATTCTGCATGGTTCCACTCTGCTTCTGGGTAATGATGGACGATGCTGGCCAAATACGTGATGAAAATAGTTTATCATAAAACATGGAAGATGAGTCTGTATTTTGGGGAAGTTGGTGAATTCTCGGATAAAATCTAAAATGTCTACATTTAGTCCAGAATAACAATAAGGCGAGGGTTCAGCTGTAGATGAAGGTACACTTGAGTCAGTCACTATTTTTCTGAAGTCAAGGGTGGACATTTCTTCTGAACACTCCAAGTTTTAATTTTGGATTCCCACTTATTAAAATGATGGATCGCACATTACCGTAGGAATTCAAAATTACCCAGTAGATGCTATAAAAAACATCGGATATACTGAACGACGATAAAAGTGTCCCAATGACATTCACACTGAAGGTCAAGTCGCAGAAAACACACAGACTCATGGTACAGGCCGCCCAAACGAGGCCACCAAGCCGAGCAGAGCTGAACTGTAGCCCGTTCTGCCCAACATGCCAGACGTGCCGCAGAATCGCGTGGACACTGAGACTAATACAGGTGAAGGTAACAAGACATGGTAGACAACTGCCCAACATCAGGTTAAGAGACACATGTAGAGACTGAAGATTGACAGTGTAAGTTGTCCAGGTCATGTCCTCAGACCGATTGTAAGGATTGTCTAGGTGCAGAGTCCACACAAAGGGAATATTGATGAGGAATGACACGGCTGTGGTCACCATCATGAGCCTCATGGTGCAGGTCAACATGGCCTTTTTCAGCCAACTGAAGAATCGATGGGAGAAACTCAGGAGTTTGACACAGTAGTAGGTTGAGAGGAGAGCTGTCTGCCAAAAATTGACCTCACTAAGGAAAACAATCATGAAAAAATTAAATATTGTGAAACGTCTAAGAATGAGGGCGCTGGTTGGTGCATAGCATGTAATAATGCTGATAGACAGTGTGCACTGCAGGACGAGGCTACTGGCCGTCATGGAGGAGAGGATCTGGTCACACGCTGTCAGAGGATTGCCCTGTCTGTAGTCTCTGTAATACACAGAAAAAATCAAGAAGTTCATGATTATTCCAAAAGGGCATGAGATGAGTGTGTAGATGGACATTCACAGAGACCACTCCATGTTACACAAGACGTCTCCAACCACATGAGCTCCAGTGGAATAAACCTTCGTGCTTCATCTACTGTAAGGTGACAAAGGATGCAAATGTGCCCAGAATGCAAATGTCCATGGAAAAATTAACTGTCTACTGTAACCTGTGCAAAACCCCGAGGAGGACAGGACTTCAAACAGGAATCAGTCATTGAGGTGGTGTTTCATTGTGGAGCCTGCGGCTTCATTACTGGGGTCACAAGATGTTAGGCATTGAGTCCTTTGTCTTTGCACACTGTTCACATGCAGCTGCACTGTAGAGACTTGGGGTTAAAATGGTAGAAAAGAAGTGGATTGTATTATTATATATGTGGTAAATATACAATGTTGTGCAGCGCGGTTGATGTAGTGTGACAGACAGGCAGTGACCACAGAAAAGTTCAAAAAAAGTATCTTTAATATCCAAAGTACTCATAAACGAAAACATATGGTATCCGGATTGCAGCCAGGAATCAAGACAGTCCATTTACGAGACCGGTTGCCGTGGACGACTGCACCACCATGTAATGCTGAGGGGTGCCTGGCCTTTTGGCTCTGTTTGGCTCCGTGTTACTTCACACAGGCTGAACCTTGGCCACCTGATCTGCAGTTTGCAAACCTAGACTGACACACCCAACCTTTTGTTGCAGGGTTTTTTAAATGAAATCTGTAGCCATGGGCCGTTTGTAAGACCCAGCCTGGAAGAAGCAAACCGCCCCACTACCATCCTGTAGCTTACTCTAAAAATAAAAGCCCTTAACGGGTTTTCCTAAACAGTGCCTTGGTCAAATAACTTGACCAGGTCCACACTTACTTTTATTTTGCACTGCAGCCACAGCTATGCATGTGACTGCAATGCACTCCAGCGGGTTTAATACGCTACTATGCACATCCTGGGTGATACATCGTGTCCCTCGCATATAGCATCTGTCATTGACTCACATACCCCCCTCTGTTCAAACTTGTAGGGTTGAACATTTGTCACCAAACAGGGTGACCATGAGAGGGCATCCGCTTTCCCTTGTGCCTTCCCTGTGCGATGTTCCACGGTGAAATTGAAATTTTGCAAGGACAGGAACCATCTGGTGACCCGAGCATTCCTCTCCTTGCCCCTTCTCATCCAGACCAAGGGTGAATGATCTGTCACCAATGAACCGGTCAACCAAGCAAATAATAGCATAGAAACGCTCTCACCTGTTTGGTGGTAACAGTTCAGGGCCAGTTTTGTATGGCCTCGATTTTATTTATTTGGGGTTTGATAACCCCATCGCCAATCACATACCCTAAGAACCGGGCTTCCTCAAGCCCTATCGCACATTTCTTTGGATTCGGTGTTAAGCATGAGGCTCTGAGTGAATCTTCTACCACTTGCACCCGGGACAAGTAGGTTTGCCAGTCAGTACTAAAGATGATGATGTCATCCAAGTACGCTGACACATACGTCTGATGGGGTTCTAGCACTATGTCCATCAGCCTCTAGATCATGGCTGGTGCCCCATGTAGCCCAAAGGACAAGACAACATAGTGGCACAGACTTTCCAGTGTTATGAAGGCGGTCTTTTATTTTGCCGACCCTGTAAGAAGCACTTGTCAATAACACTTGGTCAGATTGAGTGTGGTAAAGTACTGAGGCTGACCCAGTTGCTCGATCAGCTCATCTACCTGGGGCATTGGATAAAGATCAAATTTTGACACCTCGTTCAACTTACGGAAATCATTACAGAACTGTCATGATCCGTCCGGCTTCGGGATCAGTACAATGGACTGGCCCACTAACTCCATGACTCCTCAATTACTCCCAGCTGTAGCATCTGATTTACCTCACTCGCGATGGCCTCGGGCACAATGTACGGTATCATTCGTACCCTTACGTGAGGCTCGGTGACAATGTCATGCTGAATGACAGAGGTACGACCGGGTAATTCTGAGAATACGTCCGTATTCTCTTGTTCTAATCTCCGTTCGTCTTGACACTGCTGCTTCGTGTCTCCTATCTTTACCTCTCTCGGTCTCCGTGTGGGCTGATATCGGAGAGTCCCCAGATGACATATCTGGAGTCACCTTCGAAGGCATATACTTCCGGTCCTTCCAGCTTTCAATAGATTGATGTGATTCAGCTTTTCAGGTTTTCTTTTCCCGGGCTGGTAAACTCGATAATTTACTTCCCCCACTTTTTCCCGAACTTCATAAACAACTTCCGGGCGATAAGCTTAGCCGAGGTGTGCCGAAACGGAATGGCCTCCGGGTACCAGGTGGCGTAGTCTACGACCACTAATATATGCGCTTTTATGCGCATGCTGGCTGATAGATAGCGACCCTCGCATATAATACCTGCCACTGCATCACAACAATTTATTAAGATATTCTTGGAAAAATTAAAAAAACACCAAACATTAACACGAAGAGTGAAAAATAAGTAAACAAAGGAGTTCACGTCCCACTGATGTCAACCAATGTCTATTTTCTAGACCATCAGATCAGTGATCAGTGAAAAGATTGTTTCATTCATTTATTTTAATTTTCAAAATTGGAAATCAGAGTTCTCCTCACTGGACACTTAGTCCTCAAATCTACGTGAACTCGTATCAGGCGGATTTAGCTTAATCCAAGATTTTGAAGTATTTTAGATGCTAAGAATAATAGCGTCTCAGCCAACGACGTTCTTTAAGGATCTCCTCCTAATTTTATATTAGATTTCCAAGAATAGAATCCCAGGGGTTAAAATTTATTTTTAGGAAAATTACTTTTTTAGATTTTTTCTTCCTACAGGTTCAAAAATTTCCATCCCATTAGATATGAAGCTTTGTACCATATTTGCGTCTGGATCCCCATATTCATCACAACATTGTTCTTTTCTTACTAATTTGGTACAATGTGTTCAGTCGCTATAATGATTGAAAGAGGAATAAATAATGGAAGGATGATCAGGAGAACATTGACCAAAGCCATGACGAAGACTTGCCCTACAACATCACAACTCATTGTCTGACACCTTTTCTGTGGCTTAGGGTATGAACAAGACGCCATTGACTGTCATTTGTAGAGCAGGTGGGGTGCAGATTTAGGGGGTGCAGAGATAACTGTGACTTGGGAGGCTTGCTACATGATGGGGTCACATTTTTAGATGTCCCTGGTATAAATACCACATGGCAGTTGGGGGCAGTTGGAATTTCCGGTTCCGCCTTTACTCAGGGTGGGTTTATTTTGGAGACCACTATTCACAGATTGTTTTCAGCATAATGGAAGGTAAATCTGCACCGTCACCATCTTTGTGCTGAGAACGGGACTGTGCAAGAGGTTAAAGCGATTTCTCTCGGCAAAATGTAAATCTTCTGGTTTGTTAATCAGATCGTGGTGGTTTCTTGTTACATTGTGGAACGCGAGGCGTTCTAGGGAGAAGACGAGACTCGGAGAAAGATGGATTCATGACAGCTGAGCCGCCCGCCAGGGCTGTGGGGTACTCGGACCCGAGCCCGTTGATCTCTATGGGGGATGTTACGGTGGCCACGGCTCGGTCCGTGACCCTGGGCGCTCACCCTGAAAAGGGGAATATATTTACAGGGGATAATGTCAGTGAATTGTGATGCCACCTGTGGTGTCTGGTGAGGATCACCAGCGCTGCAGCAGTCCACTGAGGCCGGTGTTGTGGCAGCTTAGGTGGTATCGCTCCCCACAGGTGGAGCAGGCCTTCAGGGCAGCGTAAATGTAGGGATGCAGGATGGAGTGGATCCAGCCAGGTAAGAACAAGAATGCTAGCTTGCTGGCTTGAGCTAATTCAGTCTCACACTGCAGACTGACCTGTTTCTGTCCTTAGAGTGTTCTGAGTCTGTTCTCAGAGTCTCAACTGTTCAACTGTTCTGACTTCCTGCCTCCTCCCTCCTTTTATCTCCCTAAATGGGCTCCCTCTGGTGGTCTGAGGAAGGGTGAAGGTGTGTGCATGCTCTGAGGGCCTCTTGTGGATGAATCCTTTAATGCACCCTTCTAGCATCTGTGGCACCAAGCGCAGCTGGGCTCCACACATCTAGTTGGCATATTGCAGGGGAGACCCTCCAGAAGCAGCCCCCCACAGTCTGTTATATTTGTGTTATAGTTGAGATAACTCCTCATTTCTGGGTCGGGGTCTTATGATGGGGTCTCCATGCATATATACATGTTCTGTATAATTTCATATGTAAGTAATAGGTGTGATAATGGTATATTGCCACCATCCTGGAGGGAGTAGCATAGTCTGTGTCTCTCTGCCACCCGGCCCAGCCCGCCCCTGTCTGTGTCTCTGCTGGTGGTGATCCGGCATTTAGCACCGCTTGCTCAGCGGGCTCCATGGAATTCTCTCTCCTGAGCCGGTCCTTGCATTAAAGACATTATAATGAGCGGCATACTTGCCTCGGAGACCTCGGTGCTAAACACGACTTTTCAGAACAATCATATTACGGTCAATTTGCAAAAAGTCACTGAAGCTGGTGAGTTAGAATTTCACAAGGTTCATTGATCTCTAGTGCCTGTACATGTCCCATCTCTACCTTTCTCCAGTGAAATCTCTAGCCAGGTGCTGCCATGTTCACTCTATGGAGAGCTTGTGATGGAGGAGACATCATGGCTGCTATCACTGGGAGGCACAGGCGAAACCAGGGGTTAGTGAGGCTGAGGACCTGTGGTGTTGACAAGTCAGGGTGACGTGTGTGTTCTGTCCACTAGCCCAGCAGGTTTACACAGCTTCCTGGCAGCACCACATCCTACCTAACCTGCTGGGAATCACCAGATATTGTGCCTGCATTACTCCCTGGACTCTGGTGTTTTTTCTTGTGTATACCCTGATCTTCATCTGGCTTGTGACCCTGACTATGTCTGCTTTTACGATCCTCTGATCCTGACTTTGGGTGTCTGTTTATACTTTGACTGATCAACTGGTATCTTTCCTCAATGTTTTCCATGACTTTGGTTTTGTCTCATGATTCTGTCCATGTTTCTATTCCTCCAGTTACTGTCTGGCTAGCGAGACTCCTCTTCCTTTAGACTCGCTCCACCAGCCAGCAGCCACACCTTAGATACACCCAAGGGGCTGGAGCACTCACTAGGGCTGGGGGGTTACTCGGTACCGGGCCAGTTCTTAAGGGATGTGTCATGGCAGCAGTGACCCAAAATGATGATAAAAGGGAAATAAAGGTTATAAGATATAGTTCATGACGCCACCTGTGGTATTCGGCAAATAAGATTTTAGCCGACGCTGCAGATTCAGTCCACTGGGGTAGTTGTTGATGCAGCAGAATTGGTACAGCTCTCCACAGGTAGAGCTATTCCCCAGGGCAGTGGAAGTGTAAAATAATGATGATGATTGTTGTAGTGCAGGGCTGAGGTGACACAGCAAATAAACAGGACACAGCAGTGTGCAATCTTCACAAGTTTTACTCACAGTTCTGATGTTACATTCCCCAGCTGGGGCGCTGTGTCCTCAGGGTCTGTGGTCCAGTCAGCTCTCAGGTAGCTTGGGGTGCACGTTGCCAGGGCTTCCTTAGATGTTCCTTTCCTGGCCGTCTCACTATGCTGGCTACCGCCTTTCTTGCACTGTGTCTTCACTCACAGTGTCCTGAGCCAGTAGACTCGGATCTTGTCGTTGGTCAGACCCCTGGATCCTATATGTCTGCCTTTTCAGCGAATGTGTTGGATGTGGCTACAGCACATGCAGATACTGCAGCCTCCGGTTTTGTAGCCGAGTCCTTAGTTTCTCCACTAGTTTTGGGGCCGGTCCTCTAACTGCGACCTGGTCCCTCCACTGATCATGCCGGTGGATGCGGGCCCGGCCCCATGGATGGATCTCTCACTATCCGTGCCCCTACAACCTCTTCTTTCTCTCTTTCTCTGGAGCCTCTCTCTCTCGCTCTGTCATCTGGGGACAAGCTGCTCTCAGCTTCAGCCCCCTGTAGACTCTTTCTCTGCCTGTCTTTCCTTCAGGAGCTACTCTCTGCTCCTCTCCCTCCAGCAGACTCCTTCCAGAAGCTTCTCTGACCACTGTCACACTCCCTGACTCCTCCCTCTTCTCTACTTTCCCCACCCACTCCCCAACACTCTTTCCTACCCAGCCTGGGATGAGGCCATCCTTCAAAGGGTACACCCAGATGCCCCGACTGAACTGGTGTGTGCTGGGTGTGAGTGTTAGAGTCCTGGTTAGTGCCCCTCCTTACCTGAGAGTGGAGTACCACACCCCTGGATGAGGTGCAGTACCTCTGTGGCGACTGGACCTTCAGGGGCGCCCCAGGGCCCCTGTCGTAAGTCCAAGTCCCTGTATAGAAGTTGAAGGGTGACTTTTCTGCAGGTATCTAATAAACAGAGTTGCTAGAGTCAAGACTGATGTGGTCAAAGCTTTTATCTGTCACTATTCAGAATTTGTTTTTGAAAAAAAAAAAAAGTTTTTTTTAAAAAAGTATGTGTTCAAAATAAAGTAACTGTGTAAAGAAAATGGCTAATCTGGAGTAGGAGGGATGTATAACCTCTCCGGTAACTGGAACCAACCTGTAAGGTGATCTCAGCCACCAAGCTGAAGTTTATACAAACAAGAGATAGAGAAATGTCGATGGGTGGGAGCGTCCTACAAGTATGAGCACCTCTGGCCATACTGGGCAGTGGCAGGAAACTATTGGGATTTCTGTTGAGTTGCCTCTCATGAATGAAGGCTCATGTCGGTCGCATGCCGTTCACCAGTATCATATTGCTGACATTATTCTAGTATTAGGGTGGAAAGATGTTTCCAAAGCTCAAAGGACGAAATATATGACCGGCAAAGAGGTTTTAAAAAAAATAATAGGAAGAGTTTTAAGTGATTTTTCAGCTGTTTTTTGGAGATGCCCTACTACACAAGATTCCTTAAAGAAACTCCGTGATCACACACCCTTAGGCCTTTGGCTGTGAGAAGACTGTTTTTGAGGGGTTATTCAGAGTGAATCCTCTGTAAGATTCTTCAAAATCTGATTCAAAAACACATGGCTCTTCCTCATAATTTCTATGTGGAATACACTTTTCTGCTCATATGAGGAGTATTTTTTACCTGAAGAGGTTTCATTGTCCAATAAAAAGGCTGCAAAAATGCTCCAGGAAAAAGCTCTTCAAAATCTATCAAAGCTGCTTCAGGAAAAAGAAAACCTCCTCATATAATTCCCCAAAAAGGAGCCTTAAAGCAGTTTCCACTTGAGAACTTGTGGTTTTTGAACATCATACAAACTGTGTGAATATAGACGTAACGTCTCTGCCAGTGTCCTCTTTGTCTGTCCTTGTGTGTGGGTGTCTGTGTTGGTATCAGTCTGTGGTCACGGAGTTGACGCTAACCATTGTCATGACAGATTTGTGGTATCTTACTACATTTTTTCATTTATTTGATTAATGTTTTGACCAAAAATTTCTTGCGATTCTCAAAAAATATTCAGAATTGAGAGTCCTCAGTGGTTGACACCTTTTAATGGTAACTGAAAAGATGGTAACAAATTGCAGCTCTGAGACTCCTCAGGTCTCTTCATCAGGCAAAGACTAAAACAAATCTGAAGAATCACATATTTATACACAACAGCACAGAATAATGCAATAGATAAGACAAGTGACGTGAAGCAGAATAGTCATTATGGGAGAGGGATGAACATAAACATTGGAACAGTTCATAGATGAGGAGTGAAAGGTTTATTGCCCTCTGATTGAGGTCTGGTCCGGGGTTGTGATGGGAGACCGAGCAAAAACTGAGAACAAGGATGAATTCTCATCGCTGCACAATAAAGGAAAAAAGAATGGATCTACCAGTGGCCAAACATTTTTGTATGCCGGATCACAGCACCATGGACATGAAATTACTGGTATTAAAAAGTAACTTCACATCTCAGAGAGACAGAAGGGTCTGGGAATATGAACTCATAACGACTGGTCACACACTTAGTGCAGGAATGAATGTGTCACATGAATTCATGTCTTTCTACATCAACTAAGTGAATACTTTTCTGCCCAATGATGACAAGAGTATTCTTAGAGTGATACCTTTATTGGCTAACCAGAAAATTATATGTTTGCAGCTTTCAGAGCACAGGGGCTCCTTCTTCAGGCAAGATTACAAATAGATTAATAAGAAAAAGGCACAACATTTAAGGGTACAGTACTATCCCTTAAATGTTGTGTCTTTTTCTTATTAATCGATTTTTCTGGCTAACATGGTACCACAATATCATTTTTTATTGTACATCATTACATCAACTAAGGAATGTGCTCCTCAGACCTTGTGGGGGCATCAGGACCATGGACCAGACCTCAATCACAGGACAATAAAACTTCACACTTCTTATCTATGAACTGTTCCAATATTTATGGCCACGACTATTTATCCCTCTCCCATAATGACAGTTCTGCTTCACGTCACTTGTCTTATCTATTGCATTATTCCTGTGTCCTGTTGTGTATAAATATGTGATTCTTCAGATTTTGTATTAGTCTTCGCCTGATGAAGAGACCTGAGTAGTCTCCAGAGCTGCAATTTGTTACCATCTTTTCAGTTACCATTAAAAGGTATCAACCACTGAGGACTCTCAATTCTGAATATTCCTCTATCTACTGGATAACACGGTACAAAGATATACATCTTTCCTGTTGCAGTTCTCGCACATCATGCTGAGGTTTCTTTTCCTTTTGCCACCTTTCAGCTGAGCTTACTTGACACTGATTGCACCAAAATTGTGACGCAATTTGTTTAAAGAGTTGCAAAAAGGGATAAATCCCCAATCTTTTCATGCACTTGCAGCTGTTATTTGATGCATTTTTGGCTCGATTCATCTTTTGTGGGTTTTTAAGTCACTTTTATTATTGTTTTCTGGCGTTCGTTTTCGTTTTTGTGCCTTTTTTGGAGCCCATTTGGTTCATGAATTTTGCGTAAAATAAAAGAAGCTGTTTATTTTTTGTTTTTAATCTTTTATTACCACAAAAAGCTGCATGTTCCACTACAATATTGCAAAATTTCTGCCAAAATTTTTGACCGAGCACAAAATCACTCCAGAGGGAAATTGTAGTAGATTTATGCAAAAAAAATTACGACTTTTATAGTTAAAATTGGCGAATCAGCTGAAAACATCTATAAACCCCAGAGTGTTATACGTCTTTACAGAGCAATTGAGAACTTGTGATTCAAAGCAAATCATTTTGTCACAAATCAAATTTCTTGTTCAAATTTTCCAAAGCTGACAAATTTGGATTTCAAAATATTGGGTCATCATTAATTCATTTTTCTCGTAAGTAGAGATGAGCGAATTTGATCGGATTTTGGCCCGAATCTGATTTTGACATATTCGGGCCATATTTGAACACTGTGCTGAATATTTGTCTTATGAGTTATGATCGGTTCCGAACATATTTGGTAATTTCTACTCCCACTGACTCTACTGACGTTCGGCTGTGTTCAACGAGTATTGCAAAAACAATATTCGAGTCCGATCGTATTCGGAACAAATTCGCTCATCTCTACTCGTAAGTAGATGCAAATTATCAAATCAAACGCTATAATGCTAAGTTAAGGCTAAATCATCAATGAGCTCGTTCACGTTCCCAAACTCCAAGACGCCCAGGTCTACCAGTGACATCAACTCAGATCTCGCGCCTTAGAACATCCATTGTGCAAAATCGTCAATATTGTATTTCACCGATTTATCAGACACAAATAAGTGAAAACTCACCCAATATTCTGTTCGTCTTCTTCAGTGTCGGTTCCTTGCAGACGTTACTGTCTCTCACAATCCTTCGTTACAGACAAAAGACTCAGCAGATTTGTAAAGATTTGTTTTGCTCCCAATCATAGTAAGTGCTAAAGGAATAATGAAAGCATCCCTTGTAAGATACATATAAAACACTACATACGGCATCCGAGCAGCCGCGGAGAGCAGAGACAGTCTTCACATTACCGCATCTTGGGGTGCAGAAGTAGAGAAGGTGATCCATGAGGAAAGTCCTGATGATCAGCAACGATTGTGACAAGTGGAGGTCAGCAAATACATTCAATGAAAATGAAATTTGTGCTCAAGTTTTGAAAATTCCTTAGACCCAATGAAATGGAACAATTTCTGATTTTCTTCAGGTAAAATGTTTACATCAGCTAGAGACGTATCACATAAACTCAGCGTGACCGGGGACGTGCTGCCCCATAAAGCCTTGTGGCTATCCCATCACATGTTATAGCATAGACTATCCAGAGGGACTATCGCAGCCTGCATAAAAGCCAAGACAGGGAATGCAGCAGCCATTTCAGAGTGAATATGGATAGCGAGAGGACGTCACAGCTCAGTAATAGAGATAGATAGAGAAATCCATAAAACACTGAACTGTCCAGAAAATGTGCATGACAGCACAGCAGTGAGAAAGATTAGTGTGTGCGAAAGAGGCTGATAGTTACCAAGCTATATGTATTTTCTGAGATTGCTAAGGTGGTGCTGGTGTTAAAAAATATTAAAAGGAGTCAAATGCAGTCCTGTGAAACCCCAGAACATTATACGTCCTTCCAGGATCATTGGAGGTTTCTTTATTCTTCCATTTTTTGAAAAATTCATCAGAGCTGAGAAATCCAAATTTCAAGAGATTCCCTAATAGGAGCGAGGTCAAAGAGCTCAGTCCTATCAGGTGTAGGATCATTCCCAGAGGATCTCCTGGAGGAAGTCCAGTGCCTGTCCTGAGAAGAGTATGTGACATGGTGAGAATAAGGAACTGGAATCACCAGAACCCAACCCATCACAGCACGACGGCCGATTATCCAGGGACCCACTGCAACAATTACACCAGATCAAGATGGAAAGCCGAGGTGAACTTTTCTTTAGTCTGACATGTTGCAGACTTCAGCTTTCAGCAGAATAATCCGCACTCGACATTCTGGAAGAATTACCTGTTTTCCTTGGAATATAAATCGATCTTTAGCTGCATGATCCCAACATGGAGGATGCAGGAAAGACGTGACACAAATAAAGCTGAGAAGTCATACAGTTCAGTCTAGAGGAACTACTATACACATCAGCAAATGTTCAGCTCACACATCATCTGCTGTCTGCCCAGCATAAGCCTGCAGCTGCTGCATACTCTGACATGGCAGATTATTCAGAGTTCTATTTATTTCTGCAGATCTTTAGCAGTTTGTGAAATGTCTCCTTCAGCTTAGAGTTTCCGTTAATAATTATGATGGACTGTAAAGAGGGAAAAGAATAAATCAGTAATAAACAGACCCAGTATAATGGATCCATCATGGAAAGGAAGCCAAGACCAATTTCTACCACATAAAATATGAGATATAGAATTAGGAGAGACATCATGGTTATGGCAGCATTCTGGTGGGCCTTCAAGCTTGGACCATGGTTGTCCATGTTTTGTTTCATATGCCGAGCATGTGCACAGAGCGATGCAATGATGCGGCCAGTGGTGACCATCACAAACATGAAGGTATAAAGCAATTAATGAGCAGGGAAAAAGCCTTGTAAGTGTCATTAATTTTGTACCCAATCAATCGTAATGTCCTATTGGCCTGAAACCCATCTGTGGAATTCGGGGCAAACACTTTCGTGATGGTCCAAATTACCGGGAGACTGGAGACAATGGAGAAAACTTGAGATAAAAATATGAGCCATGGAACCACCGTTGTGATGTTCACCTTCAGCCACAACATACAGCCATCTTTAAAGCTGATGATTTTTACGCAATAGAATAAACAGAGCCATGCTGAGAGCCAAGAACTGGAGAAGATGTTGTAGGACATGATACCATACAAGGTATAAAAGACATAATCCACTAAGAAAATGCTGGAGAACAAGATGGCGCACACTGTGGTGGCAGCATTGACACAAGAGAAGCAAAAATTAGAGAGAGCCAAGGACACCACCAGATGATCACTGGAGTTCAAGGACTGTCCTCTCAGCCAGTCATGGAAATTGACCACCACGATAAAGACATTGGTGAATACTCCAGTACAGATCTCAATCATAAGGAAGATAAGGAAGGACTCCACAAAATACAGAATGTAAAAATTGTCCAAGCCCATCCTTATGGAAGCATTGGCTGGTGAAGAAGTTCACAAACCACAGGGTCAAAGCGAAGACATATGCAGAACTTCCGCGTGATCCCTCACTATTAACCTCCTCCATAATCTACCCCATGACATCAGTGATGGAATCACACTTCATTCTTTAATCCTCTGATTAAGATACATGCAAATGCACAAAAGGTTTCCATCCCGTTGACGTCCAGGGAGCTTTAGTTTTTCATGGTAACTCAAGCAGAGAATCCGTGCTAAGCAGTGGATTATGGGTGGTGTCAGCAGTGTCATCAGCTGGCAGACAGATTCATAGCAATGTGATGGGAACCGCCTGCGTCCATCAGCTGTATAGTCTTACACTCGCCCTCACCATGGAAGGCTCGACAGGTCACACCGTGTCTTACGTCCTCATTGAATCGCCTTATGTGGAAAAGACGTTCTCACCAGATCGTGTAGATGAATGACGATAGATATCTGGAACATTGTGACCCTAAATTCTCATATCAGTGCTTAGTAGATGGGAAATATTTACTTACTCTGCCTCATCCATCCCTCTTGCTATTATAGTCACCGACTTATTTATCCATTTGTGTCAAGATCCCGTCTGGGTTGGAGCCGATGTTACTGCAAACACTAGGGGAAGCAGAGGCAGGTAGCGTAGTCAGGTGGCAGCCGGAGGTCGGTACACAGGAAAGGCAGTGTTTGGTACAGAGGAGCAGGCAGATAACGTAGTCAGGTGGCAGCCGGAGGTCGGTACACAGGAAAGGCAGTGTTTGTAGCAGAGGAGCAGGCAGATAACGTAGTCAGGTGGCAGCCGGAGGTCGGTACACAGGAAAGGCAGTGTTTGTAGCAGAGGAGCAGGCAGATAACGTAGTCAGGTGGCAGCCGGAGGTCGGTACACAGGAAAGGCAGTTCGGTAGCAGAGGAGCAGGCAGATAACGTAGTCAGGTGGCAGGCCGAGGTCAGTTCACAGGAGAGCAGTGTTTGTAGCAGCAGGAGAAAGAGCTTGACTAAAGGCTGGAAGCACAATAATCTCGCAATGACACACCCACAGTGCCAGGTTTATATAGGCGTGTAATTGGCAATCAGAGGCCAAACGAGAGAGCACTGGGTGAAGCCGATCAGGAAGAACAGTCAATGGTATCCAGGTTCAGCAAGGAACTTTGTAGCCAGCAGAATAGCTCAGATGGTAGACCTGCTGGCCAGTGGACAAGAGACACTGGGTTCGATTCCTGACAGTACTCCCCTCCTTCCAGGATGGCCTCTGGACATCTCAGGAGCTGGCTTATCTGGGTACCTCTGATGGAAGGCTCTTGTAAGTCCAGGAGCATGGACGTTGTCCTTTGGTTCCCATGAATTTTCCTCTGGTCCGTAACCTTCCCACTACACCAGATACTGCAGTTTACCTCTGAATTTTCGGGAGTCCAGAATCTTATTCACAATGTATTCTTCTTCACCACGGATCCTTTCTGGTGGAGGAGGTGGCTGAATTCTTCCTGGAAACGGGTTTTCACAGAAGGGTTTGAGCAAGGATATGTGAAATACTGGATGAATCTTTAGATTGTTGGGAAGTTTTAAACGAAAAGCAACCTGGTTAGTTTTTGCAGAAATTTGAAAAGGTCCAATGAACTTCTGACCCAATTTGGAGGATGGCACATGTGTCTTAAGGTTTTTAGTGGACAGCCAAACTTTGTCTCCAACCTGAAGAGCAGGGGGCACTCTCCGATGTTTATCTGCTGCTTCCTTATATACTTCCTGGGTTTTGAGTAATATCTCTGATAGTTCCTTCTGGGATTCCTGTAATTTTGCAAGCCTGTCATTAACAGCAGGAATGGGATGTCACGGGTGCGTCGCTGCGAAGATCGTCGCGATTGCACACCCTGACTTCGCACAGCTGAGTTTCTGGTGCTGGGTGTTTTTCGGCACTGAGGGAGTTAATTCTTTCTCTCTCTGTGCTGGACTGACCAGCCTCGCTCAGCTGCAATTAATGTTTTGTTAATTGATTTCCTTCTTATACCTGCCTGTCTGCTGGGGAAGTGTCGGTGAAAGCATTCATGCAGACCAGCAGAGCGGATCGTATTGAGAAGTCTAAGCTAAGAATTCCTGCTGTGGTTTTCTCCTCTCCTCGCTTTATTAGTTATCTCCCTACCCGTTTGTGTTACCTCTGTATTGGTAGTTTTGTATGCAAGGTGTTCTTTTATTTTACCCCTTGTACTGTCTCGTTTGTCTTATACTGTGTGTGAAGGCAGATACCTTCCTGATCCCTGTGGTGGTAATCAGGGTCCTTCTCAGGACTAGATTACAGTGGTTAGGGATTCACAGGAGATAGGGTTTACGCTGGCGGCCTGGACCTCTGTACCATCAACAGTACCTCCAGGTAGAGGGATTAACCAGGACCCCAGCTTAGGGTCAGCATAGACCCCGGTTCTCCTGTATGCAGAGACAGCGTGACATGGGAGTGTTCACTGGCAGATTAGGGATAAATACTGGATGTACTCCATAATTAGCAAAAAATGGGGTTTGAGATGTAGCGCTATGTATGGAGTTGTTGTAGGCAAACTCTGCTGTTGGTAAATAGTCCACCCAGTCATCCTGAAGATAGGAAATGAAGCAACGGAGGTATTGCTCCAAAGTCTGGTTCGTTCTCTCCGTCTGGCCATTGGACTGAGGATGGAAAGCGGTAGAAAGATTCACCGTGACTCCCAAGGCTGTACAGAAACTCTTCCAAAATTTTGACGTAAACTGAACGCCTCTGTCAGACACCACGCTGTCAGGAATTCCATGTAACCTAAATACCTCTTTGATCATCAGTTCTGCAGTTTTTTCAGCAGTAGGAATTCCTTCAGTTGGAATAAAGTGGGCCATTTTTGTGAGTCGGTCCACTATGACAAGGATGACGGTCATCTGTTTGGAAGGGGGTAGTTCCACAATAAAATCCATGGAAATAGATCCCCAAGGCCTGGATGGAACTGGGAGTGGTTGCAAGAGTCCTAGAGGAGACGATCGTGGGGTCTTGTTTCGTGCGCATGTTAAACAGGTTGAAACATATTTCCTCACGTCCTTCCTACAATTAGGCCACCAAAAGAAACGAAGTAGTAAGTCTTGTGTTTTTGCAACTCCAGGATGTCCTGCCAGTTTAGAATCATGGACACTTTTGAGGACTTCAAGGAGAGAAGATTCAGGTACATATATTTTGTGTTTCTGCATCCAAAACCCCTCTTTGAATGAAAGATTGACGTCTTCCGAAGGATGGTTAAGGAAAGAGTCCTCTTGATATCCATCTTTAATTCTATTACATAGTCCTCTAGAGTGCAATATTCCCCAAAAAATTTTAGGGCCTAGAATTGTATCGTCATTACTAGACCTCTCCTGAGGTTCCGAACACATCCTGGACAGGGCGTCAGCCTTGCCATTTCTTGAACCAGGCCGGTAAGAGAATTATAAAATTGAATCTTGAGAAAAATAAGGCCCATCGTGCTTGTCTTGCAGACAATCTTTTTGCTGTACGGAGGAATTCAAGATTCTTGTGGTCCGTGAGGACAGTCACAGGGTGATTGGCACCTTCCAGAAGATGTCTCCACTCGGAGAAGGCAACTTTAATGGCTAACAGTTCTTTATTACCAATGTCGTAGTTCTTTTCTGCAGATGACATGATGTGGGAAAGAAACGCACATGGGTGAAGTTGCATTTTGTCCCCAACTCGCTGAGACAGAATGGCTCCCACTGCTGAGTCCGAGGCGTCCACTTCGACAGTAAATGGCAATTCAGGATTTGGGTGTACTAACAATGGAGCAGACGTAAAAAGAGTTTTCAATTTGTCAAAAGCCTCCTGTGCCTCCGGAGACCAGAAAAATGCTTTGGTCTTTTTTGTTAGTGTAGTAATTGGTAGTATGATCCGTGAAAAGTTCTTTATAAATTTTCGGTAAAAATTTGCAAATCCTATGAAACGCTGGCGTCTTTTAAATTTCTTGGAACAGGCCAGTCCACTACAGCATTGATTTTGCCGGGATCCATGCTCAGAACTTCTGGGGAGATGATATATCCCAGAAATTGGATACTGGTTTGTTCAAACTCACATTTTTCAAGTTTAATATAAAGATGGTTCTCCTGTAGTCATTCCAAGACTAACTGGACGTGCCTGCGATGCTCTTCCAAGGTGTCTGAAAATATAAGAATGTCATCGAGATAAGCCACAACGAATTGGTCCAAGAAATCTCGAAATACATCATTAATAAAATGTTGAAAGGTGGCTGGGGCATTGCTAAGACCAAAGGTCATAACCAGAGATTCAAAATGTCCATATCTCGTTCTGAAGGTGGTCTTCCACTCATCTCCTGGGCGAATCCGTATGAGGTTGTAAGCCCCTCTAAGATCCAGCTTCGTAAAGATTTTCGCAGAACGGAGTCTCTCAAATAGTTCAGGAATCAAGGGTAGCGGGTAGCGATTCTTGACAGTGATATTATTCATCTCTCTGTAGTCAATACATGGCCGCAGAGTGGAGTCTTTCTTTTCAACAAAGAACAGGGGTGCCCCAGCTGGAGATGTGGAAGGTCGAATAAAGCCTTTCTCTAAATTTTCATCCAGGAACTTTCTTAATACCTTCAATTCAGGTTCGGAAAGATTGTAAATCCGTCCAAATGGAATGGTTGCTCCTGGCAGCAATTCAATGGGACAGTCGTAAGGACGGTGAGGAGGTAATTGATCTGCTTTCTTCTTACTGCAGACATCAGAGAACTGCTGATATTGAGGTGGTAGTTTCTCTTCCTTCTCATGCGAAATCTCAGAGATTTGGACTTGTTGGAGAACAGGGGGTTCCTTATGACAATTATTCTTACAGTAGTCAGATGGAAAGGTGATGGTCCTTGATGCCCAGTTGATAGAAGGGTTATGGACTGAAAACCAGGGGATCCCTAGAATAACCGGAAATTTCGGAGATGAAATAAGGTGGAAACTGACAGCTTCATGATGATCCGGTTCGATACAAATCTCCAGTTCGATTGTCTCATGCGTGACAGGTCCAGAAGACAAAGGTGATCCATCCACAGTTTCCATTTCAATTGGTGTGGATTTGGTCCTACTGGAAATCTTGTTATCTCGTGTAAATTTTAAGTCCATAAAATTTCCTCCTGCTCCCGAATCCAACAGGGCAGAGCATTGTATTTTTTGGGTGCCCATTACAACCTGAATGGGGATTACAAAATGAGATGATGTAGTATGTATTTTGTCTATTTCTGGCGTTACTGATGAGATAGTCTGCAAGATGGAATCCGACTGCTGAGAAAGGTCCATATTGCTGGCAGACCTGTTGTTGGTAAAGGCTATAGTCCTTTTGTTAGGACAGTTGATGGCATAGTGTCCAGGGTCCCCACAATAGAGGCAGAGATGTTCTGCACGTCACCTCTCCTTCTCCTGTGCAGAGAGTGGTCTTCGGATGACGTCGATCTGCATTGGTTCAGACACACCTTGCGTCTTTTCTTGGTGGTCTGATGCTGAAAATGAGAAGCCAGGGCTATTCCCAAGTGCTCGCAATCTCTCCTTTCTCCTTTCAGTAAGTCTCTGGTCAATCCGGATACACAGTTGAATAAAGTCCTCCAACTGGTCAGGGGTCTCAACCCTGGCAAGCTCGTCTTTCACTGGTTCTGATAACCCTCGTCGAAATTGACTTCTCTGGGCTGCTGGATTCCAGGTGGTGTCGGCCACCCAGCGACGGAACTCCGATGTATATTCCGCAACAGAGCGACGTCCTTGGCGCAAATTATGTAATTTGGTTTCTGCTGTGGCACAGCGGTTTGGGTCATCAAAAACTTGATTCATAGCTGCGATGAAAGCTTCCAGGTCATTAAGGAGGGCATAGTCCTTTTCTACATAAGGTGAAGCCCAAGCAAGAGCTTCATCCGTCAGGAGATTTATCATGAAAAAAACTTTCTTCCTCTCACTGGTAAAGGGAGCAGGTTGCATCTGGAAGTATATGCGGCATTGATTGAGGAATCCTCGGTACTGCTGGCGATCCCCACTGAACTTTGCAGGCAGCGGCAGCCGCGCGTTTGATTCGGACCCTGAATTGCGCACGTCCAGAAGTTGTTTTTGTAGCTCAATTACTTCCTGTTGTATCACCGTGAAATCAGTTTGTAACTTGGAATATTTTCCTTGAGAGTCAGTACAAAAACTTTGAAGCTCCGTAACTTGCCGCCTCAGTGTCATGGGTGTATCGCCACGAGGATCGTCGCGATTACACACTCTGACTTCTCACAGCTGAGTTGCTGTTTCTTTGTGTTTGGTAATGAGGGAGTTAATTTTACCTAGCTCTTTGCTAAGACTAGGTCCAGCCTCGCCCGGCTGCTTTTGATTATGTTCTAATTAGATTCCTTATATCCTGCCAGTCTGCGTTGTTAGATGCCGGTGAAAGCCTTTCATGTAGTCTAGCAGACTGGATCGGTTCTGAGAATACTTAAGCTAAGAGCTCCTTAGTTGTTTTTACTCTTATAGCTTATAGTTTATCTCTGAGACCTTAGGTGTTCCTACTGTGTGTGAGTGTTGTATGTAAGACTTTATTTACTTTATTTCTTGTCTTTCTTGTATGTCTTTCTGTTCATTAACCGTTACCTGTTCATTCCCTTTGGTGGTAATCAGGGTCCTTCTTAGGACTAGATTACAGTTGGCAGGGATTGATAGGAGACAGGGTTTACGCTGGTGGCCTGGACCTCTGTACCTTTAACAGTACCTCCAGGTAGAGGGATTAGTTAGGACCCCAGTTTAGAGTCAGCATAGACCCCGGTCACCCTCTAGCCGGAGACAGCGTATAACGGATTCCGTATTGACCCACTGGACATTCTGTCAGGTAATTCTATGTTATCATATATCTATGCGCATGTTATATAGTATGTTGCCCTTTTGATATAGATTACTGACATCACATATATATATATCTGCTATACAGCGTGACATTTTCACCGGCCAATACTAAAGATTCTCTCCAGCTGTCATGGATCCAGTAGCCCAGCTGGCCCGGCAGTTGCAGGGGTTGTCCATGGAGTTTGCAGACATTAAGTCCAAGGTTTTGTCCCCCCCGGAGCAAACCAGATCTGAACCTAAGGTTGCTCTCCCGGACAGGTTCACTGGTGGGCGCGACAAATTTTTTACTTTCCGGGAGGCATGTAAATTGTACTTTCGGCTGCGGCCTCGGTCATCTGGGAGTGAAGAGCAGAGGGTGGGAATTGTTATCTCACTCTTACAAGGGGACCCTCAATCTTGGGCGTTCTCTATTCCTCCAGGCTCCCCAGATCTCCAGTCTGTGGATCGATTTTTTACTGCCCTGGGTCTGGTATATGATGATCCGGATCGAGTTTCCCTTGCTGAAACAAAGTTACGTAAAATACGGCAAGGAAATCGTCCAGCGGAGGAATATTCTTCTGAGTTCCGTAGATGGGCAACAGATACTCAGTGGAATGACCCAGCTCGTAGGAGCCAGTTTTGTCAAGGGTTGTCTGACAAATTAAAGGATGTGTTGGCTCAGTATGATTCTCCTCCATCACTGGAGGCTGCTATGGCCCTCGCTATTCGCATTGATAGACGAATTCGGGGAAGACGCGAGGTAACTCCGCCTCCCGTGATGACTCCACCTACTACTAAAGTCCCTTATACTGAGGTTCCCCTGGTCTGTTCTGAGGAACCCATGCAGTTGGGAGGGACATCTTTTTGTAGGAGGGAATCGGCGGTGCGCCGCAAGACTAGAAGGTGTTTCTTTTGCGGGAGAGAGGGACATTTTGTTGGGGGGTGTCCATCCCGGGCCTCTTTGAGCAAAGGAGTTAACCTGGGAGTGTGTATTTCGTCCCCAAATCCCTCTCAGTTTCTCGTGCCTGCGGAGGTGGTGATTGGTACTAGAACTGAGAGGATTTCTGTTTTTCTTGATAGTGGGTCCGGGGCTAATCTGGTGGACGCTCGGTTTGCCCAGGTGCATGGTATGCAACTGAGTGTATTGGCCAAACCGGTCCCTATAGTCTCTATTGATTCTAGACCTCTCGGTCAAGGTAGCTTGGTACAAGCTGTTCATAACATAGATCTTCGAGTAGGGGCAATACATAAAGAGCAATTGTCTTGTTATGTGTTGGAGGGTTGTGTAGCCCTGGTGGTAGGCACACGCAGTACCCTGGAGAGTGTGTGGCGAGACAGCAGTTTAATGCTAAATATTCATTCACTCGACATATACTAGACACACCCTTAGGGTAGTGGAGTTTACTCTTGAGGGAGTGGTCAAGGTATGTGTTAGAGTGATTTTGAGTCTAGTTCCTGTCTTCGGACAGTGAGGACGTGTGGAGTGAGTGTCTAGACTTCAGAGAGAGAAGACGTCTGGAGGGAGGAAGGAGTCTAGCCTGCTTTATCATCAGTTCATATCGTGGAGTCTGGTATAGGTGTCTGGATACACCTTAGTCTAGTCAGAGCTGTATCACCTCCTCAGCATACACTGAAGGAAAGAAGAAGTTTTAGTACAGAAAGTCTTCAGCATCCCTGTCTAAAGGACGGTATCAGGTTCAGAGACGTGCTCCTGCCTGTGATAACTGAGCATCTGTGGCTAACTTCGTAGAAAGGAAAAGAAAGAAGTGACTGCTCGACCCTTGGCTAGTTTGAGTGCTTATGTTACCAGCGTGGACAAGGCGAAAGGCAAGTGGATTTATTGAATTAGTGCTTACGGATTGAAGAAGTCCAGCACATTGCACCCGGTCACTGGGGACCGAAGGGTCACTGTTGTTTCAAGCACAGTGATAAGAAAACCAGGAATCTACCGGACCCTAGGTCGCGGCAGACAAGCCCCTTATAGTCAGTACGTAACTGGGGTCAGGGGGAGTGAAGACTTTAGAGTTTCTGCAGGACAAAATAAGAATTCAGCTCCTTCACAGGAAGGCCCCTAACACTAAGCTGACTGGGCAGGTACAGCTAAAGATTAGCTGGAGATTTGAGGGAACTACGCTTCAGGCTGGTTGTACTCGTTTTATTGGAGTTAAAGGAGGCCCCTAACTTGTCCAGCTGCTGTCTCAAGATACACTCTCCTTGGATCAGCCTCCCTGGGACCTGCTTGAACATCTTACAAGTAAAGGTATGGAAAGACGCTGACCGTGTGAGACTGTGTTCTTTATCCGCACCCGACTTCACAAATCCATAGATTTGAGGGACCAGTCCCACCTGTAGGGGACCCGACATCTAGCTGCATCACCATCCCCTCAGAGATCTACAGCAGCGCTGGTACATATTACCAGAATACTACAGGTGGCGTCACGAACTGTACATAAATCAATCCCCTGTAAATATATCCCCAACATACGCCAGACCGCCCGGGCCACAGACCGAGCCACAGCTACCTGTGACAAAATCCCCATAGACTTCCATGGGCTCGGCTCTGAGTACCCCATTGCCCTGGTAATCCACAATTGTGGTGGATGGTCGACACAACTTTGGCGTCACGAACAGGATACGAAACTCGCAGAATTGCGAGCCCTGTGTGCCTAAGGAATTGTTTTTGTGAAGAAGGACTGTTTGCACTTTTGGCGCCAAAATCGCCATTTTTGTCGCCATATTCGCGCCCTCAGGCGCTGGAGAAGAAGGTGCGCGTGCCTTCGTGGGCGTCTACCCCCCTGTGGCGCGAAGAAAATGCCTGCCCTCTCAAAGTGCTATTACAACATGCGGTCCTGCCCTACAGCAAAGGAGGTCCGCCTCCTCTTCACCTTCCCTGCGAGGAGGAGGAGACGCAAACCCCACCTCCACGGAAGAGACCGGATGTCTCCGCAGAAAGAAGAGAGAATCTTCTGGAACATCATGGAGGCAGGACGTGTGCAGCCGAGCTGGGAAGCGGAGGAAGGCAGGCCCCGTGCCCCAGCCAAGCTGCCACCAACTCCGGAGTTATCCGTGATCCTGCACCTGCAACAGGTGTTGCTAGAGACAAGAGAAGAAAATGCACGCCTGAAAAAGATGGTCCAGCACCAACCTGGCTTTGAAGAAATTGAGAGACGCCGATGTAACCTGCTGCAGTGGCAACTAACGAACACGGCGTCCTCTCCCCTCAACGAACCCCCACGATTCCAAATACCGAAGAGTCTGCTGCCCAAGGCGAAGGAGCAACCGGAGGCTGCCCCCGAAAGTACCGTTCCCGATCCCACCGGTGAAGCGGTGGAGGCGGAGGAGGTTGAGGAGGTACAGCCAGTCCCGGAACGCCCCGCCGGCCAGGAGGCCGCAGCAGATGATCGGTCCCCGGCAGGGACACCGGAGGGGTCCTGTCCGTCACTACCAGATGTGGACTGGGACGAAATGGCGCGCCTGGATGACGTCGCTTACACCGCCCAGTGGGAACAGGAATGGCAGAGTCGTGAGGAGAAGAAGAGGCGTCAGCAGGAGGAAGAGCGGGAAACTCAGAGGAACCGTCAGCGACAATTTGCAGAGCTGATCGCCGACAAGGAGACTGTCCGGAGAGATAAAGGTACCCTGAGGGAACCGCGGCGGCAGGGGTGTGTGACTGAGTTCCAGCTCCGGAAGGGCTGGGGCTTTATCCGTGAACCGGGCCTCTACCCGGCGGTCTTCGTCAGCAGGCGTGACGTAGAATCCCACCTGCCGCAAGGCCATCCCGGGAGGGACTTAGCGAATGGAGATATCGTCACATATACGCGGCATTGGGGAATGAAGGGATGGTATGCCCTTAACGTCACCATCGTCCGTGACCCCGTCCCAGACGCAGGTACCGTCACCATTACCGCCGCGTCCCCGTTTCCAGTTCAAGCAGCATCCGGCCGTGCCCCAGCATCGCCCCCTGCAAGTTCATCGCAAATTAAAGCCACCTCTTCATCGCAACTAGCGACCCAGAGTTCATCGCGAATTAAAGTCACCTCTTCATCGCAACATGCGACACAGTCTCGATCGCAATCCCTAACGCGGTCCATATCGCTAACTGTGATTGAGACGCAATCGGTGTCATGTGGAGAGAGTGTACCCGTTGCGCCCTAGAGGTTCGCACCAGAACTGTGGCGACCCAGACCCTGATCGCAGCACATGATTTGCTGGTCCTGGGATCAAGGGCCCATTGCGTTGTTCCAGCCCCCGGGGTGGAAAATGTATTGGAAAAGTGTGATGAAAATGAATAAATAAGTAAAGAGTTGGTGAGATCCATATCGGGTCTACCATCAGTAACATAGTAAAAAGTTTGAAATGTTTGTAAAGTTTTGCACAATTTATATAGTGAATATATATATTTCTACTGTAGAATGCCCGGCTGGGTAAATGGTAATTGATAAATGATAAATGATACATAGTAACCAGAAAAAGTTTTGCACTTTAGTATAATAATGTGATATTATATTTATGTCTTTGGTTTTACATTGGACTTGGAGGTTGAGGACTATGCCAACCCAGAACTTATTTGTACATAGTTGCGCTTCGGTGCCTTATCTTGGTTTTACATAAACCAGTACAACTACCTTGAAAACAAAACCCGTGTGGTGTGGCACTGAGTGAGGTCTGCATTTGGATGTCCTGCAGCCCACCCAGACCTACGTTGAAGGTTTGGTGCGGGTCCTTCACAAGTATATTGTATATTTATTGAATGCTATTTAATATTTGTATTTCTATAATGTTTGCAACGTTCAAGATATCCTCACCTCCCGGATGGGAAGAAGTTATTGTTTAATGTTTATTGCATAAACAAAATGTCTCTTTTGTATTTTACAGCCCGGGAGTGCTGTCTTTTACCATGGGGGAATGTGTAGCCCTGGTGGTAGGCACACGCAGTACCCTGGAGAGTGTGTGGCGAGACAGCAGTTTAATGCTAAATATTCATTCACTCAGCATATACTAGACACACCCTTAGGGTAGTGGAGTTTACTCTTGAGGGAGTGGTCAAGGTATGTGTTAGAGTGATTTTGAGTCTAGTTCCTGTCTTCGGACAGTGAGGACGTGTGGAGTGAGTGTCTAGACTACTGAGAGAGAAGACGTCTGGAGGGAGGAAGGAGTCTAGCCTGCTTTATCACCAGTTCATATCGTGGAGTCTGGTATAGGTGTCAATATACACCTTAGTCTAGTCAGAGCTGTATCACCTCCTCAGCATACACTGAAGGAAAGAAGAAGTTGTAGTACAGAAAGTCTTCAGCATCCCTGTCTAAAGGACGGTATCAGGTTCAGAGACGTGCTCTGCCTGTGATAACTGAGCATCTGTGGCTAACTTCGTAGAAAGGAAAAGAAAGAAGTGACTGCTCGACCCTTGGCTAGTTTGAGTGCTTATGTTACCAGCGTGGACAAGGCGAAAGGCAAGTGGATTTATTGAATTAGTGCTTACGGATTGAAGAAGTCCAGCACATTGCACCCGTCACTGGGGACCGAAGGGTCACTGTTGTTTCAAGCACAGTGATAAGAAAACCAGGAATCTACGGACCCTAGGTCGCGGCAGACAAGCCCCTTATAGTCAGTACGTAACTGGGGTCAGGGGGAGTGAAGACTTTAGAGTTTCTGCAGGACAAAATAAGAATTCAGCTCCTTCACAGGAAGGCCCCTAACACTAAGCTGATGGCAGGTACAGCTAAAGATTAGCTGGAGATTTGAGGGAACTACGCTTTTAGGCTGGTTGTACTCGTTTTATTGGAGTTAAAGGAGGCCCCTAACTTGTCCAGCTGCTGTCTCAAGATACACTCTCCTTGGATCAGCCTCCCTGGACCTGCTTGAACACTTACAAGTAAAGGTATGGAAAGACGCTGACCGTGTGAGACTGTGTTCTTTATCCGCACCCGACTTCACAAATCCCATAGACTTTGAGGGACCAGTCCCACTGTAGGGGACCCGACATCTAGCTGCATCACCATCCCCTCAGAGATCTACAGCAGCGCTGGTACAAATTACCAGAATACTACAGGTGCGTCACGAACTGTAATATAAATCAATCCCCTGTAAATATATCCCCAACATACGCCAGACCCGCCCGGGCCACAGACCGAGCCACAGCTACCTGTGACAAAATCCCCATAGACTTCCATGGGCTCGGCTCTGAGTACCCCATTGCCCTGGTAATCCACAATTGTGGTGGCGGGTCGACACAGGGTCTACCTACTCCTATTGTGTTGGGACTTCCTTGGTTGGCTAAACATAACCCAGTGATTGATTGGCAATCCAGAAAGATAAGCCAGTGGGGTGAATTTTGCAGGAATAACTGCATGAGCACGGTCATCGGTGCGGTTGTGCCTAGGACTTTGTCTCCTTTTCTGGAGGACTTTGGGGAGATGTTCTCAGAGGAGGGTGTAAAGAGTTACCTCCTCATCGCGCATATGACTGCTCAATAAAGTTGCTTCCTGATGCCTTATCTCGTACTTTCCCAGGGGCCGGGAAGACGGATGATCCGGTTCCTTTTCCCTCAGGAGGAGTTGTAGTGTCAGCTGTATGCTCTGAGCTTGAGGGGGAGGTTTTGGGGCTCAGGGGGACGCCCCTGTGGGACTTCCAGGGAGACTGATAGTTCCAGATCGGTTAAGACTGAAGGTTACGGGGAACCGTTACAAACGGATGGCTGATAGGGGGAGAGTTTCTGGTCTAGATCTGAAGGTGAACGATCTGGTTTGGTTGTCTACCAGGAATATAAAACTTAAAGTTTCCTCCTGGAGGTTGGGTCCCAGATTCATCGGGCCGAACAGGATCAGTTCCATAATTAATCCTGTGGCATTTCGTCTGGACCTCCCTCCTACGTTTAAAATTCATAATGTGTTTCACAAGTCATTACTTAAAAAGTATGTGGCACCAGTCATACCGTCACCTCTACCTCCTCCTTCAGTGGTGGTCAATGATAACGGGGAATTTCATGGGTCGAAAATCATTGACTCACGTCTCAGTCGCCGATCCCTTCAGTACTTGGTTCATTGGAGGGGTATGGTCCTGAGGAGGGGACGTGGGTCCCTGCGTCTGATGTTAACACAGATCGATTGGTTCGGACCTTTCACACAACTCACCCGGGCAGACCTGGCCCTGAGGGTCCGGAGTCCTCTCGTAGAGGGGGGGGTACTGTCATGGGTGTATCGCCACGAGGATCGTCGCGATTTTCACACTCTGACTTCTCACAGCTGAGTTGCTGTTTCTTTGTGTTTGGTAATGAGGGAGTTAATTTTACCTAGCTCTTTGCTAAGACTAGGTCCAGCCTCGCCCGGCTGCTTTTTTATTATGTTCTAATTAGATTCCTTCATATACCTGCCAGTCTGCTTGTTAGATGCCGGTGAAAGCATTCATGTAGTCTAGCAGACTGGATCGGTTCTGAGAATACTTAAGCTAAGAGCTCCTTAGTTGTTTTTACTCTTACAGCTTATAGTTTATCTCTGAGACCTTAGTGTTCCTACGTGTGTGAGTGTTGTATGTAAGACTTTATTTACTTTATTTCTTGTCTTTCTTGTATGTCTTTCTGTTCATTAACCATTACCTGTTCATTCCCTTTGGTGGTAATCAGGGTCCTTCTTAGGACTAGATTACAGTTGGCAGGGATTGATAGGAGACAGGGTTTACGCTGGTGGCCTGGACCTCTGTACCTTTAAACAGTACCTCCAGGTAGAGGGATTAGTTAGGACCCCAGTTTAGGGTCAACATAGACCCCGGTCACCCTCTAGCCGGAGACAGCGTATAACGGATTCCGTATTGACCCACTGGACATTCTGTCAGGTAATTCTATGTTATCATATATCTATGCGCATGTTATATAGGATGTTGCCCTTTTGATATAGATTACTGACATCACATATTATATATCTGCTATACAGCGTGACACTCAGGGTGTTCACAGCGGACTCCATTTTGGCGCGAGATTATTCTGTCAAGATCCCGTCTGGGTTGGAGCCGATGTTACTGCAAACACTAGGGGAAGCAGAGGCAGGTAGCGTAGTCAGGTGGCAGCCGGAGGTCGGTACACAGGAAAGGCAGTGTTTGTAGCAGAGGACAGGCAGATAACGTAGTCAGTGGCAGCCGGAGGTCGGTACACAGGAAAGGCAGTGTTTGTAGCAGAGGAGCAGGCAGATAACGTAGTCAGGTGGCAGGCGAGGTCAGTTCACAGGAGAGCAGTGTTTGTAGCAGCAGGAACAGCAGGAGAAAGAGCTTGACTAAAGGCTGGAAGCACAATAATCTCGCAATGACACACCCACAGTGCCAGGTTTATATAGGGCGTGTAATTGGCAATCAGAGGCCAAACGAGAGAGCACTGGGTGAAGCCGATCAGGAAGAACAGTCAATGGTATCCAGGTTCAGCAAGGAACTTTGTTGCCAGCAGAATAGCTCAGATGGTAGAGCTGCTGGCCAGTGGACAAGAGACACTGGGTTCGATTCCTGACAATTTGGTTATTCTACTTGGCTGCACAATTGCAACATATCAAGGGAAAGAAGGCGAGGTTCCCCCAGGAAATGTGGCTGCACATATTTCTGGTGGCTGTGCCCTACCTTGGTGTAGGAGGTAGATTGGGGCATTGTTTATAGACAATCTGTCCAAACCATATCTACTATTGTGCGGTCTGGCACAAGTCATCACCCGTACATCCATTGCATCTATTTATCTAACCTTCAGCTTCTGGAGGTTTTAGGATGACAGTTTTACCCTCTTGGTTAATGGTCTTTAGAAGTTTGGAGACAGTGCGTTAACATTTCCTCTAGTTGGGACGTGGCTGAGAGGGGCCGGTAGGGTGTCTCCTGCACTAATTGGACTACATTAGGACTGGTGGAGAAGGAAAGGATTTATATCCACGAGGCACAGTCATTGTATAACTATTTGCAAAGACACTGTTAGAGGGAACCTGTCTCGTAGCCCATGGAACCTGATTTATGGACAGCATGGTATAAAGAAGGAGAAGCTGAGCAGAAATATAAGTGGATTTGTGGAAAAGGATTCAGAAAATCTTGCATTTTATTCATTGAAATCCCTGGTGTTTTTATAGGAAAGATGTTATCTTTGTACCGTGTTATCCAGTAGATAGAAAAATATTTAGACTTGAGAGTCCTCAGTGGTTGATACCTTTTAATGGCTAACTGAAAAGATGGTAACAAATTGCAGCTCTGGAGACTCCTCAGGTCTCTTCATCAGGCGAAGACTAATACAACATCATGTATAAATATGTGATTCTTCAGATGTTGTATTAGTCTATGCCTGATGAAGAGACCTGAGAGTCTCCAGAGCTGCAATTTGTTTACCATCTTTTCAGTTAACCATTAAAAGGTATCAACCACTGAGGACTCTCAAGTCTAAATTTTTTCTGGTGTTTTTAGTCATCCAGTCTGACTAGTGATTGTCTTCTGTCTCTGCATGCACAGTCATGCAGGGAAGACTGTCAATCACGGAATAGGACTGCCCACTGGACTCATCTGCATATAAACACCAGGGAATTCAATAAAAAAATACAAGTTTTACTGAATCTTTTCCCACAAATCTACTGTACATATCATCCTGCTCAGCTTCTTCTTTAGGGCCATCTGTCCACAAATCAACTCCATGAACAACACAACAGGTTCCCACTGAAATGTATATCAATCTGATCAGCTCCTCCTGCTCTATAACATCCGGCCTGCAGATCAAATTTATGGCAGGTTCCTTTAAGGTCAAAAGAGAAAATAATGTAACACCAGAGATGAGTGAATCTATTCTAAAATAATCAAAACTGTTTAGAATTTCCAAAAATGTGAATAATCCAAGAGATTCCATCCACTCACTATCAACTAGTCATAACCCACCATTTGTTATCTCTCAGTTATTATCCACGATTCATCATCCAACATTTCTTCTCCAACATTCATTAGATTTCTCCCGTGCTCCCCCCTACCTGGAACTCTCTACCCCAACACATCAGACTCGCGCCTACCATGGAAACCTTCAAAAGGAACCTGAAGACCTACCTCTTCCGAGAAGCCTACAACCTGCAGTAACCACCGATCCACCAAACCGCTGCACCTCCAGCTCTACCCTCACCTACTGTATCCTCACCCATCCCTCGTAGATTGTGAGCCCCCCCGGGCAAGGTCCTCTCTCCTCCTGGACCAGTCATGACTTGTTATTGTGTAAGATTACTGTACTCGTTATTATATGTACAACCCTCCTCACATGCAAAGCGCCATGGAAAAATGCCGCTATAACTAAAAATAATAATAATAATATGTCTTGGAAACCTCATGGGACAATACTGACCACAAAGAGCTTCAGCGAGACGACACCAGACAATACATCACCTGTGGTCAAAAGAGTACTGCACCTTTATTATATTCACCTTTCATGCATGATGTCCACAGTATCAAAAGAAATGGCAGAAACCTACTAAAATGAGTCCAAATTGTGAAAAGTAAACTTTATCGTTATGTTATCTTACCCCTTACATCACTATTCACTTTATAGATAGAAGAAACAAGTCCAGAGTTTGCCATTGGTGACCCCAGAACCCTATGGAGCCTTCATAGATGGAACCACAAAAGAAGAAAAACTTTCAAAATTTGGTTTTGATTCATCAAAATTGTCTATAAAATTCTTAATAAATCTTAAGTTCTCCAAAAAACTTTTTATATTGTGAGATCTTACTTGCCCCACATGGGTGGAGTCAGAGGTAAAAGACTCGTAGAGTAGACTGAAGAAGACAATCAAAGGGGGACAATGATGGGGGCCTAGGACAAGTGACTATAATGTATTACTATCTTTCAACCTTGTCCTAGCCTTCAAAAAAATCCAGCAAATAGTGACTTATTGGCTGCCATGTTTTTGGATTCATTTGAATCAAATCTTGTAAAATTCCGAATTTTAGAAAATCCAAAATTTCCATGAAATTCATGATGCATCCAGATAATTTTGCTTTCTCTCTTCTCTAGTGGCCAACTTTCATCTTTAGTTTTTTTTCTGCCATTTTATGCATAGTACAGTACCCAGTTCTGATGTCCTGATGTCTCCTGGGCCATCTTTATTTCTAGTGTCTACAGCTCCTCATACACTTCATCAGCTCTTTCCATGCTCTCTTCAGCTGTGGGTTACCAACGACAAGAAGCATAGACTGAACCGAAGTAAATGAGGTCAAGAGGATAAGAGATACCCAAAACCTGGGCTCATCTCTGTGAAAACAGGCAAATAAAAGAGCAACATTTCAGCAAAAAACAGAGAAAAAA